>CAOKZL010000246.1:0-600000 GCA_948472985.1 Iguana delicatissima | reverse complement strand
ATTTTACAAAGTAGTATTATTAGAATGTATACACGGCTTAGGATTTGTTTTTATTTTTCAGCAAACAGAACTTCTACATGTTTTTTCCAAGTGTATTATTTTAAGGTTTATATATTACAGCAGCTGCCACTGTAGTCTTTAGGTACTGTGCTAGACCTTCTCAGGTGACAAGGCAAATCTTGTTGGCAGATAACCTATCATATTGGCTGATGAGGCTGTAAAACAGGAGGCGCTGCTAAGTGCATGCAACTCCTTGAGATAGCCAGAATGTCTGGAAAGCTTCCCAAGGACATTAGATCATAAAGCAACATCTTGAGGGAATGGGCAAGTTCTTGTGCTATAGAATCAACATACACTCTACCAATAAAGCTTCTCTATGACATACAGTTCTGTACAAGTTCTAGTACAATAGGTAGAAATTAATTGACATTTCAAGTCAATTCATTTTACAGGACATAAGCCCCTGAAGGAATAAAAGCAAATGACTTTTTATGTCTTAGATAAATTACCACTTTAACACTAAGGTAAGGTGAAAATGTGAGTATACACAAAACGCTAAAATACATTTTCCTGTCACAAGAAGGTGGGCCAGTCCTGGCAACCAGGTATCCTTGTCCTTAAATGGTACATCTTGTCAACCCTAGCTGCCATTAACAGAAAAGAAGGAAACTGATATACAAGAACAATACAGAGGTAATGTGGCAGCAATTCTTTGTGGAGAATCGATGCTCTGGCAAATATGCTCAACACAATCTTGCTCTGGCCACACGTATTTGGTTTTCCAGATCATGGAGCCTGCGTGTTTGCCGTTTCATCCAGCCAATCAATAACAACAAAGCAACTACCAGTGTTACTTGAAAGACTAAAATCACCACAATTGGGTGGAGGGCAATATTTAACACACTATTTGAACTTGGTGACCATCCAAGAAGCACCTCCCACCAAGCATGGTCTCCAGCAGACTTAACCATAGCGACGATCTGGGCAATTTCCTGATTTCTGTGCTGAATCTCTAGTGTGGCATTTTCACCCATGTCTCTGAGTTTCAATAATTCCTGCTTGAGGGATGGGTGGGAAAGCAGATTTTTCAGAGTAGAAAGGCCAAAGCCAAGAGAGATAGGAGAGATCTCTCTGTACAAAGAGGGGTAAGCCTTCATATGTTGCACAGTCCAAACAGGCACCTGAAAATGAAAATCACACCCCACAATCACACTAATATTGCAAAAACAACGATTAATATAAGGCAGCATAGGTTGCATTACAAGACCATTAATGATTACAAACTCACATGGAGTTCTTACACAAATACACCCCTTCCCAATGTACACAACTGTAGAAGTTTCTTCTTGAATTACATCAAATGAGCAATGAGAATTATTTATGAGCTGAGGAGAGAAGCATTCATGGTGTTCTTCTAAACTATGATCATCACATATAAAACCCAAATTCTCCCTCTTCACACAGCCCTGCACATTAACTGTTTGCCAGTCACTATCCCTCATGTGAGCCCACCGATTAGAGTCTCTGGAATACATGACCAAATCCTTTTCAATCTGAAATCCTAGGGGGACAACTGGATAGACCTGAACAACTTGGGTGGCTTCTACAGTTATTATGAATAGCCGCAGCATATTCTGGATAGAATCGTAAGATGCATTCAGTAACCTCCACCATGCCTCTAAAGCTCTTTCACCTGAGGTAAGCTCAGGCCAAATTAACCTGCTTACCTCCATGGGAACTTTCCCTGCTTTAGCCTCTCGAACCATTCCCATGACTACATTCTGTGTGATTGCTTGTGCTTGTTCACATGCTAGAGCCAGGGAAACATTGTTTTGAAGGGATTGGATTCCAGAGACTATCAAAATATTATCATTTTCTAAAATTCCTTCCCAGACTGGGAGCACTTTACTGATGGCCTGTGGTTGTTCTGTGAGCTGCAACAGAGATTTGGTTAATGGGGCAGTCAGCTTTCCCATCTGCTTTGTTGAATATGAAAGTTTATTAGCTAGCACTTCTATGTTGGCTGCATCTATGATAGAAATTCCTGCCCCTAGGGAGCCAAGCCAGTCTTTCAATTCCCTTTTAACTTTTTCTCCATGGTGTACTCCCTCCCACATTTTAACCCACTCTAGCCAACCTCTGTGGCTGACTTCAAGAAAGGGGGCACACTGGGGCACTCTTTGTGATACATTCAAGCCTTGAAAATGAATCTGCACTTCTTTTAGAGAAGTTTGAGGTTGCATGACAATTTGCTCAGGTTGATCCATTTTCAGAACATGAGAACCAACAATAGGATTTGTCATGTGGCGAAGGAGAAGAAGATCTCTGATCAGAGGGTTGAATTTAAGAACTGTTTTGTTTTGAGAGCCCAGTTCAACCATGTACATGCCTTGCTCACTTATTTCTTCTGTGATAGAGATATGCCCATAGAACTGAAACTTAATAGAGGAAGTTTGCTTGTCACAGTGTGTCCCTTCAATTGGTACCACCCAATCTGGGGGACCTTGCCTAAATAGGTCAGTTCTCTTTAGTTCCCACTCCTGTGATTCCCAATTAACAATTGAGTAGGTGACATTAATTCCAGAGGGTGAAATCAAGGACAACTGCAACTGATCTCCAGGAACTCTTGCAGTTTGGGTCCCAATGATAGCTCTCAGGTGCAGGGGTACACCAGGTTTCCATAAGGCAGCAGAAATTAGAGCAACATCACATGAACTGTCCTGGATGCTGCTGCTTCTGGTTGAATGAGAGTCCATATGTGTTTTTAAAGGTCGGCAAGAAACAGGAATACGAAAACTGTCTGCCTGCATGTCATAACAAAAATGTCCAACTTCACCACTGGCCTTGAGAGTGCAATTGGCTAAATCTCTCCAATGGCAGCTGACTGAGTCTGAGGCAGCATGGAACGTGTACAAACGCTGGAACACTGCAGGGTTGGATCTGTTGGCATATAATCCATGCATGCGGCATAGCAACTTTGCTTCAACACCTCCTCCTTTTGGTGAACAGGCCCACAGCTTCACAGGGATGGCAGACTCATTCTGCATGGCAGAAACAAGCATCCATCCATTCCACAGGAACAACAGCAAAGGCAACATCTTGGAAACCATCTGAGAGAAAGAAAGCAGAAAAAGGATCTCCAAAAAACCCCATTGTGTGGGTGCAGGCTGATTATTTGAGAGAGTGCTTCTGAGTTACACTTGCCAGCCTCCATAGCAAAGGGCCAAATTCCTAACATCATTTCCACTTTACTGGCGATCACTGGAGTTTGATAATTACAGGATAAGAGTGGCTCATACTATTTACACTTCTATAACAGCAGTCCAAAACTCTACTTACTTAGCCTATTGCTACTCCAGTGAAACACTGCCTACCCTGAAGGTAGGCAAAGTACAGTCCACAGTTTATTATGATATGAGGAACCCCCATGCAATGCAAGGATTTCTACAGCTTAACAATGATAAACAGACAAATGGAAGTTGAGAGACAAAATAGAATTGATCTAGCAGCATCAAACTTCTGTAACATTTGCTTAAACACTCTGAAGTACATTACTATCAAGTGAGGCTATTGCTATAAAAAGCAATGCTATCAATCCTTTCCCCATTCAGATAAAGCTTCACATATCAGTTCCTCAGAAAACCCTGCACCAACAAAACCTAAAGGTCAGACTATTATGCAACTTTACACCAAGAAGAGGTCAACAAACCTCAAGCTCTGATGGCATGCTGAAAAACTGTCAACAAGTAATGCATGTGCAAGTTACAAGAAAAAAACCAAAACATTTTACCCTGCAAGACTGAGTATTAAGTCTTGTTAGTATCAACTCCTACTGCATTTTAAGCAAAGGCTCCTTTCCACTTGGATTGCTTTTTTGTGCCATCTTAACAACCACTGAATACTGTGATCAACACTTAGAATTTGATCTATGCCTACCCTAGACAATACCACTGCTTAGACTTCTTTTCACTTGTTCAGCAAACTCCAGACTTGACTACATGTGGAGGCTAACTTCGTTGAACCCTTTACAGGCTTCTATAGATGTACACATTCTTCAAGTGTTGAGGTCTCTTACAGATGGTACCCAGCCTATAGTAAAGAACGAATATTTATCTCTATGATAAAAAGCTGTATAAAAAGCTGCCATTAAAAGTCATGCTGTACACAAAGAAAAAAAAGTGAGGGAGCCATTTCTCTAGCTACCACTTGTAAGAAATTTTGATATTGAGAAATTTGAGGCATTAAAGTGGAGCATCTGGTCTCTTAACAAGTATCTCGCAGATAATCCCTGAGAAGTTTACGCATATCCTGTTTTTAAATCAGCAGTATAACTATTAGTATGACTACTAGACAACTGGCAACTTCATTAACAGTTTTCCAGAACCCGGTACCACAAAATACGTCTAGTACATCAAATGTAGGTGCCTGAAACAACTTCTTAAGCTTAAGCTCACTAGTGCTCCAACATTTAAAAAGGGGAGAGACTTTTAAAAACTGTCTACACAGTGGGCATTTGACTTGGAAATTTTGGCCATAACAGTCATGGAACAGAAACCCACTTTCTACTTTAATTATAACATCTTAAAATTTTCCACTCTCTGACAATGTAAACTTCCATTCTGCACATCTGTACAATACCATAACTATCAGTCTTTTAAGGATTATTTTCACTGAGACAGCAAGACTATCAAAATGTAACCACATAATGAGGGATCCTACCAGAAGCATCAAGATGGAAATGCTAATAAAGCAGTCATCTCTATAAAGTCCTTCAGCTGAAAAATACATGAGACTATACATCATAAGTATCCATGTTAATATTACTCATACAAATGTAAAATAAGTACATTAAACTATGCAGTATAACTGTATATATGTCTTTTCTTAATAAAAATGAATGTTTAAAAAGAATTACTGATAAAAAAATTCAGAATCAAAATCAACAAATGAATTCTGATGTTATTACTGCTCATGAACCTGTATGTCATTACTTTGTATGCCATTTAGCCAAACTTACTTTTTGTCCAAGTAGCCAATGTTTCATATTCTGAATGCTACTCTAAAGTATACTTCAAGCGCAGTTTCTCAAATTCTTTCAAACAGAGGTTCCCAATTTTTCTCTCTCTGCTTTTCTCAAAGTGCTCTCTAGGTGCACAGAGAGAAAGTGCCTGCTTACCCCACTGATTCAGCTTTGGATTGGAAGCATTTTTAATCTGCATCCACCTTATATTGCTAATAAATACTTAGCAAAACCATATGCCCCTTCCACAGATGGGCTTAGAATCCCTCAGCAGGATCAGTGATAATTGTATTTACACAGTTACATTTTCCCACCACATTTACCAGTCATATCAACAACAACTTCCTGTCTGGCTCCTAAACATATTTGCAGTGTATAAAACAAAAAACAACTCTGTGAACACTCCTTCAATGTTATGACTATCAGATACTATGCCCACGAGACCTGTTAGAACTAGAGTACACAAACATCACATTTGAAGGAAAGAGCACTAACATCATTCAAGTCAGTTCACAGTAAACAGGGTCAGGATTCTATGGCATCAAACATGGACTATAGCATAACTGGTTTGACAGTCCCAGTACTTTAACTGGGAGTACTGAAGATTTCCTGTGCAACTGCAAGGGTGGTGACCCCTGCCACCTGATGCATATGCATACCCTCACTAGAGGATATGAAAGCAATCTGGTTTCTGCCCTTATACCAGAGGCTGGCTTTATATAGAGTTTCCTGTTTATTTAATGACTTGTTCTGAGGGCTCCTCAAAGCCAAGGCAGGGAAGAGAGGCCTGGAAAATCACATGCGCTAAGGCACTGGAAAGTTTTCAGGCCATGCTTCCCATGGCACCCTTGTTCCAAGGACTCCTCAAAACCAGTCACTGAAAACACACACAGTATTATACAGAGCCAGCCTCTGGCTGGAGGCACATGCCAGGTGATTTCTTGTAACTATGCCACAGGGATTTCTGCTCTGCTGGTATCTCAATCTATGGCACTAAGGCATAAAGAGAGATGATAAAATCTACGACACTATCCTTCCTGCCACCTACCTCAGAAGAGAGGCACAGGTAACAGGTAGATGACAACAGTACTCATCATCCTTATGGAAGCATACAATTTAACAATAAAATATATAATAGAAGAAGTTAAATTTAAAACACCAAAATTTCAGCCCATTAAAAGCTGAATCCTAACTACAGTACACTTGCCCAAATAAGATGGTTTTCCAACATTCCGGCAAAATGCTCAATTATATTTTACTCCTCCTTTACACTAAAAAATATTGCTCAAGGCAGCTAACAAACATATTCAAGAACAAATTCAAAAGATCAAAAGATAAGAAGTGTAGAAATTTGGAATGAAGAATTCAAGTTAAAAGCTTTCACTGTCATCAGATTAGAAGATCTTTTAAATGGAATCGAATACTTGATGGAAAAATTTAAAGGATTTCATAGATTGGCTGGTTTTAAAATTAATGTGAACATCATTGTTTTGTTTGCCTCCATCTGCATGGAGACTGCTTCACTTCCTCCCTCTAGCCAGATAAGTGTGCCAAGGGCCCAACCATCAGTTTCCATGCAGCGACTCGAAGAGCAGCCATGACGGCAGGCTGCTTGAGCATGGAGGAGCTGGAGCTGATGGGCAAAAAAGTAGAGCATCTGGCCAGACAGAAATAGAGGGAGAGAAGAGGAGAGGAGAGAAAACCCAGCTAGGGACAGAAGGAAGACAGGAATTGTGAGGAGAGCCACAAGGAAAGAAAGAGAACAAAAAGAGGGCTGTGATGGGCAAAGAGGGAGAAGTGACAGACTGCATCACAGCACGGGTAACTGAAATCACACATATTAGCATACTGATTATGGGGTACTTTCTGTATCCCTAAGGTAAGTGTAAACGAGATTGCAGCCCTAGTAGCTATCTGCTAATCTGGAAGGGTGAAACAAGCATGGATTAAGACTGAGATCTAACTTTAGAATGCAGTAGGCTGGAAATAATGAGTAAATCCCTCTTTTACCCATTCAAATCCAAAAGGAAGAATAAATAACGTGGTAGGAGAGAAAAACAAATAATGGCATAGGAGTAAGAAACAAAAGGAAAGAACACACGAGAAAGCTGAAAACTAGCCAACTACATAAACATTTATATGAGTTAGCCAGAAATAAATCTATACTTAATCTGGGTGCGGTATCAACAAACCAATCAAATCGCCATCAGTTTTTAGTTATGCAAATTTTGAGGAGTGAGTGGTTCAGCTATACTTTCCTCTGGTCTTGAAAGCATGTTTAACGAGATTAGGCATAGTGAACTATGTGTCCAATCACATGTTTATCAAACATGCAAAGGGACCATGTATGCATGTGTATACTACATGGCCAACCCCGTGGCTGCTGGACATCCACAAACAGGTGCATCCACAAAGAAGTGGTTCTAGCTTGCTCATTCATCCATCCCCCTACACCTGTCCACCTTTGGTCCTATGTTGGGAAAAGGTGAAATACAAATTAAATAAAGACAGGATATAAATTTAAAATGTAGAAGTAAATAAATCTGAAGCATGGCAAAATTACAAGAGACAGGCCCAAACTGCACATAAAGCTGTCTATAAATCTTATCTCTTCAAAAGTCAGCAAGTAACATTATGATAAAATCATGTGATCAGCGTAGATTACACACTGAACAAGCAACGTTCTGTTAATGATTTCACAGGGATTTAGTAAGCCATGAGTAGCTTGCTTTCTTTCCTCATGAGAATATACAATCCCCACCCCCACCCCCACCAAAAAGAAAAGAAAAAGAAAATGGCCTCAAGCCTTGGTTTAAACTAAGACAAAAGATCTGTGAGAAATTGTCTGTGCCATGGTATAATTGTGAGTGCTGGGAGTGATGAGCAGGGTGCTACAGTGGAGCACCATCTGAGGAACTTTTATGCTATGCTGGACAATGCATAATCTTAGCCACACAAAAACCCATATGGAGCAATAGTTATAGGCAAATAAAATAGTATTTTCCAAACATATACATTCCTTTCCCCAAAAGGTTCAGAGCAGCATATATGAATATTGTGTTACTTTTGGTAGAACAAGTAATCTATACACACAGTACTTTCATTCTTTAAATTTTTCATAAGCATACTCAGTTTTCAATAATGCCTAGCATTTGTATCCTACAGACTTGAATAGCTGTGCAACAGAAGCTACACATCAGTTTCCACAAGAGTGCCAATGCCTCCATCTGTCATAATTGAGATTCCATCAACATTTCCACTGTAATAGCTCAAGCGTGTTTGGCCTGTGCACTGTGGGAAGAATGACTTCCTGCACAGTTTGTTTCAAATAATGTTGAGTCTAGAAATGAACATGATATAGCTCCAGTACATTCCTGCATTTGAAATCACGCATTTTTTTTCCACAGCTGAAATGTTATATCACATGTCACTACTGGTAATATTCAAGTAATAGTAAAAGGAGATGCATTCTTATTTTTAAGAACAAATTATTCAGTCCTTAAACATAATTTGCCAGGAAAATGTTATGAGTGTAGCATGCTCCTTTCATTCACAAGAAAGTTTGATCTCCTTTGGAAGGGAGAGAGAGTGTGAGACTGGCTGTATCTTTGTGGTCTGTTCATTTTCTTTTAAATGCAAATGCAGAACTGGAGCATACTGGAAGCAGATTTCTAAAAACAGCACAAGTACCAATTGCATATCAGGTTCACAACACAGCAACTGCATCTCAAGTATACTTCAGTTTTAGTCAACTCTAGATAAAAGCTTTAAACTTCCCTAGTCCCTGTGTTCCAGTTCAAAGGATCTACAAACTTTTTGTTTGGCTCCAAACAGAATTATCACAAGATTTCTAGACATCAAAAATTTTTTAATATTCCTTAAGGAAATAAACAGCAGTCTCTGACCACTCACACACATTATTTGCTGGATTATAAGTCCTTTGATATTCATCAAGACAAAAAACTCCAGAACACTGCATATTCTTTTCAAGTGTCTCACCTTTTCTGAATAAAATCTTTAAAACATGAGGAAATTAAATACCATTATGCATGGGAAATTAATCACTGAAAAAACTGATGCCCTTTGAGATTAACATAATCAAAGATCCAGCACAGTGACATGGCACACTACTGTCCATAAGCATTTTTCATAACTTTTCACCATTTCCTCAATGGCCAGAGCTCAAGGTAGTAGAACTGGGAATCATCCAGATGCAACTCCAAAACATCTTTAGCCTAATCTCTGCAGACCTCTGTTACAAATGCCAAATAAACAGAATTAATATTTTACTGCTTCTACACAATAGATTTGCCATACAGGACAGCATCATAGGCACCCATTTGTCCATGTCCTTTTCAAAGTATAATAAAAAGAGCATTATAAAGGCAAATCATCTATTAAGAGAATTTGATGGAAGGCTGATATCACTGGAAAAGAACATGTGACTTTGTATACTATTCCACTGCTCCATCTCTGAAAGTACTATCTGCTCCGAATATTTAGGGAATAACAGACAAAGAAAATAGCCCAGCCACTGTTTCATCAGATTATCTGCCCTTTCTCAGTACAGTCTTAGACCAAGGCTATACATGAAATGCTGCTTCAGCAGGAGGGAGCCCAACATCACCAAAAACCCAACAATTGTTCAGACACATCTGATAGTCGGGTGCAGAAGTCTTCCTCCTTCGAATGAAGGAAGTTGACTTCCCATGGTGATTCAGAGCTTGTGTACATGTTTTGCTCCATGCCTCCTTGCTTTCTTTGTTTAAGCTTACACACTTCCTGAAGAGACCCTGTGGAATAAAAAGGAAGAAAGACTGGCTCAAGTTGTTCTTCTGCTATAAAAATGATGAAGCCACTGCATTGTCTAATACAGTATCCTCAAAATCTCAGTAATGCCAAAAGAAGCAGTAAGCAGGCTCCCAAAGAACCACCACCAAAAGATCTTTTGTCTCCTCTTTTTTGGGCAGACAGTGAAAACCTCCCACAAGTATAAATATAAAACCAGAAGTAAGAGGTTGTAGCTTTTAGAATCAAACTCATGAACACAAATACAAGTCACCAACAGAATTCCTCATCCACTCACACACTGCTTAAAAACCTTGTGACTGAAAACGTTGAAGATGCCATAACAGAAAAAGACTCTAGAGGATTAAAGATATTCAGACGTATGTCAACTACCTCTCCAGCAACATACGAACAACTGTAACATGACATGTCGGGCCTGAGGCTTTACATATGAGAACTGGATAGAGCAGGTGCATCCTCAGAGCGCTTACAAGTTCCCCTTTACTCACCAGACTGAGAAAGGGGAAGAAGCAGAGCTGATGGTAGCACTTAGAATCACTGGGCATCTGGCAGAGGTTCCCAAAGGTCTAGCCAACCTAACTTCCCACAATCCTCCTGATTAAGCATCACTCTGGGATTTTTATGGAAAGCTGAAAGAATAAGTAGACCCAGTGCTCAAGTTTATGACACAAGAAAGCTGTATTCCATAGGACATTTTAATTAGGCCTCCCTCAAACCTGTAATGAGCACTGGGAATGAGATAGGTACACTGGCACAGTCTAGCCATCCTTTATCTGTATTCCAGTAATTTTAAAGAGAGAGGTGGGGAGAGAGAGAAATTCATAACCAACTGGCAAGGCAGGATTTGAAAAACTGAAGGGAGAGAGTGTGCAGACAGTAACAGATGCAACTAAAAAGACCTTTGATGAGTTCCTGCCTTGGTTAACCCACATGTGGATTGATCCTTCAACCTACCTGAGAATTAATAACTCAAAGGCAATTTCTTCATTTTGGCCAAATCTGGTAAGGAGGTCTAGCAGGAGTTAAGGATCTCCTTGGTAGGATTGCTCCTCAAGTGCCACAGGCTTATTTGAGCAAGATGTTATGCACAGCCTGGGTATGAAGAAGCAGAATAGTTAGTCTGAGCCTGCAGGGCTTGATGTCCTGCTTGAAAGAAAAATGCAGTCCTCTTCCCAACTGCTGCTCCAGAGGAACACTTCATAGGGACTATAGATTGTGCCATCTACTGTAGTATGTATGCAGGCTTTAGAAGACATATGCAGGCTTTAGAGGACACAAGCAGATGTAAACAGTACTCATCCTTGACCTGCCACCCTACATATCATTCCGGAGAGCCATTATTGTGATTCTCACCTTTATTTTTCTATATAAAAAATGAAATGCATCCACTCCAGGGGTGTAGGGGCTGCAGGCTTATCTGCAGCAGTGACATTTAGGAGGAAGTGTTTAACCTTTCCCTCCCTCCATGGCATTTCCTCTGATCAAAGGCACTGCTATATGTTTTCCTCTTACAGGGCTAGGCACGGCTGGATTTTGATTACGCAGATACAAGAAACCTCTCATCGCATCACTGCTCTTTCCTGCAGAGCTGCATTCATGAAAAATGAAAAGTTGCGGGGAAATGACCAATTATGCACTTTTTGTGCAACATATAGTTGATCCTGGCAGCTCACAAAGTCAAGAAACTGCAAGAATTATTAGGAATTTAGAAGAAAACAAGAATTACTGTGTTCTGGAAGACACTTTATCCTATTTAAACTACTCCTCCCTGCACCTAACAGCTGTTTTCCAACAAAAGATGCATTAGAACATACAGTCAAATGATCCTGCTGACTTATTTACAATACTGAACATGCATCTGGAACCCTTTTAGGTGGGGTATAAGAACAGCATTTGTGGGAGATATGAGAATAAAACCAGCTGATGGGGAAAAGTGCAGCCCTCAATTTATCCTTCCATTCTTCCAGTCAAATTATTATCTCCAAAGGCAACTGTTCATTTAAAAAGCACCCCACCTCCAAAAGAAAAACTTAGAATTTTATTACCTACATTCACATGCAATACTTATAATTTGGTCCTGGCTGCTCTGAGGCTAATTACATTTCCTGTTAGGAGCAGTCTCAGTATAGCCTGGCTTTCTACCTGTGTTGCTCATTTTCCCTCTGTAAGGAAAGATTGATTTACTTTGTTTACCTATGGCTAACTAGTCATGCAAACTGTCAGAAGGACGGTACTAGTGATCACTGCCTGTCGTCATGAACAGTTCCACTAGTAAGAAAGTTTTCAAGGAAAAGCCATGTTAATCTCTTGCAGCATAAAAATGGACAGGGGAAAATGTGGCAGTACTTTTTAACTGGTTTTTATTTTTGCATGAGCTTTTATGGATATAAATCCATTTCTTTAGATGCAGTACCGAGTGGTATTAAGGTCTCAGCAGTTAAGAATGAGTACATATGAAGGATTCTACTATCATTGAAATATATGTAAAGCACAAAAGTGATACGCACAGAGTACCATAACAAAAATGATTTGAAATTTGACGCATGGATTATGGCACTTTCAGCTTTCACACTGTTGTTGTTGTGCAACTTCAAGTCATTTCTGGCTTATAGTGACCCAAGTCAAACCTATTATGGGGTTTTCTTGGCAAGATTTGTTCAGAAGTGGCTTATTTGTCTTTTCTTTCCTCTGAGGTTGAGTGTGACTTGGGTTTCCAAGGCTAAGTGGGGATTCAGGCCCTGATCTTTAGTGCTGTAGTACAATGCTGTGCTGGTTCTCTTCAGCTTTCACATACAATTAATAATGCAATGGAAAATAAAATGTTTTATCATTTTTGGTTTACACTCAAAGTCACTAACTAAACTTGGTTTCTAATCCAGTTTCAGTGCAGGTTCTTATTAACAAATATCAGAGTGATTCAGAATACACTGATGAAAACATTGTAGAGTAACATTTTTCAGTATGGGGATGTTGCGCCTGCTAAACAACTAATAACTGCAATTTAGACTGCCTAAATTAACTACTCACGTCTTTCTTATTCCTAATTCCAAAGAACGTTCACAGAATTTTCATCTGTAATTCAAATCCCAAATCATAATCAAAGGAAGTTTAATATAACTGAACCACTGTGCCAAGAAGCAATGTGTTGACAGTGAGAAATCTTAACGGTACTCTAAAAAACAGGGTTATTAGTAAACTAAATGAGCTTTCCTTAAATTTCAGATGCCCTGATTTAGCCCAACTACTCCTTCAGAATGACCATGCCAATCCAATGCTGGCTCTCAGCAGGTAAGGGGAATCACCAGAGCGGCTTGACGGACTGGAGATCATAACATAGCACAAATTGCAGGAAAATACACTTCCTGGCTCCTTTACTTAGACACTACATACAGTTCTCTCTTCACATTCAGGGGTTTGAGTTTTGTGAATTTGATTATTCGGGAAGTATGCAGGTGTTTTCCCCCACCCCATTGTCTTCCTCCCTTTCCCTTGCTTTTTGCCCTGGGCATGTGTGCCTTCCTCCTCCGCAACTGGGCAAAAGGTAAGGGAATGGGAGGGGGAAGCACTGGGCATGAAGAAGGCAGGCACATGTGTACCTTCCCTCTCCAATTCCCTTGCCCAGGAGCAGAGAATATGTGCTGAAGCAAAAGGCATGCCAAGGCAAAAGGCAAGGGAATGGGACTGGGGAGCAACATGCATGGAGAAGTAAGGTATATGCATGCCCCCCCTTCTCTTGCCTTTTGCCCAGGTGTTGAGAAGGTAGGCTGAGGCAAAAGGCAAGAGAAGAGAGAGCACCACATGCAGAGAAGGAAGATGTGTGTGTATTTTCCCTCCTCTTATTCCCTTGTTTTTTTTTGCCTAGGCACAGAGAACACACACTGAGGCAAAAGGCAAGGGAATGGGAGGGTGGAGCACCATGTGCCAAGAAAGAAGGTACTCCAAAGCAAAAGGCAACAGAATGGGAGGGGGAGGGAGATGCAGAGAAAGAGGGCATGTGCATGTCTTCTCTTCACACACACACTCCCTTACCTTTTGCCTGGGCATGGGGAATATGCACTGAGGCAAAAGACAAGGGAATGGAGGAGAGGCACATGCCCCTCCATCCATTCCTTTGCTTTTTGCCTGGGCACAGAGAAGGCAGACACTCACACAAGGGCAAAAGGTAAGGAAATGGGAGCACAGGGAGGAATTATTCATGGTTTTTCCACTCTCACAAGGGTTCTGTGCCCTGATCCTTCACAAAAGTGGAGGGCCACTGTACTTTACTTCATTACCAAAATGTCTAATTGTTAGTGTGGGAATGCCTTAAATATAAAAACAGAATTATAATATAGTCCAATCATTTTTGAAACATTGGCAGAGAGGCTGCAATTATACACCACAGAAGATCTGATAAAGATAAGGAAATACATAATTTGCATTTGGAACCAAAACACCATATCTTTCTTTCAGTCAAGGTAATGGTGCAAGTCTTGCATACTAGCCGATTAAGTTATCTAAGAACAAGCTGCAATAACATTTGCAAACTACATTTGAACTGTTTTGTTTGGAGTATCATTACACAATAATTACTGTACAGTATTTACAATACAGAAATACTAACTTAATATTCTATGAAATATTGTTAGAAATCATAATCTGCAGTCTAGCAAACCTCATTTACTTTCTGATTATTCTTATTTTTAAACAGAGATCTTACCAAAATAATGCTTAGGGGAAAAGTGGCAATAGTTTATCAGTCAAAGCTTTCTCTCAAATTTCTATGTAGGATACCTAGTGGTATTCTGACATGCATAATGAAACAGTAAATTGTCATCCACCTACTGATATATCAGTATATTTTAAAGCTAGCACTTTAGAAAAAAACAAAGCAAATGAGGTTCAGCCAGATCACAGGATTCAAATATATCATATTTCAGCTATGCAACATATCTCACAAGCTTTTAAATGACTGGGGCTGGCATCCTGTTGGCAATATAGGCAGGTGTTAAGTTCAACCTATGCTGCTTTCTGTTGTTTTGTTTCTTGAAGAAATGGAAATTCTCTACCAGCCTCGCAAATTGACCAACCCCCTCCTCCCCATCTTTCTCATGCTTTGTCCTCACCTCCACAGCTATTTAGCAGCTGGTACAAAGTGGGAGATGGCTTACAAGTGTCTTATTATGTGACTATAACCAGATACATACTGTTGAAGGCATCCTAGACAACCTCTCAGAGGAACATGATATGTTGTTGTGCATCTGGCTATAGTCACATAGCCAGATGTGTTTCTGATACCCCCTGTTCTCCACCAGCCACACATGGACATGAGGAGGTACAGGAGGAAAGTGAGTCCTGTGGGAGGGGAAACGCATCATAGTTCTGCTATGGTGGAACTTTACACTATGCCTCCCAATACAGGATCTTGGCCTGTCAATAATCACTGTGTGTAGTATTGGAACTGAGAACCATCCAGTACATATCCAAAGATATGTGAAAGTCCAAAACTGAGATTCTAAAACTATTGCAAACAATATCATTTAAAGAAGTACAGTTACCTCTTCGGAGCAGCTGTCTCTGTTCCTCCTTTGGTGAGAGCCACCTTGTAGTCACCATGTCAGCATAATGGAAGTCTCTGGTGGAAGAGAACTGCAAAAGAGCAAAACACATTTCAGTCCATGCATAACAACCACATGGGGAAAAAAAACTAGAATAAAAACCCAACGATGCAAACCCAAATACTGTATACTTCCCAGGAAGTAAATTCTACTGAATTCAGTGGGGCTTACTTCCAAGTTAACATATGTAGGGTTAGAATTCTGTTTCACTTATACTTCCTCTACCATCTTAAGCCAACAAAGTAGCATTTTAGACCATGTAGCTGAATTTTCCCTATAGGAGTGGTTCTCAAACTGTGGGGTGAGACCCTAACAGGGGGCATGATAGTTGCTCAAGAGGGGGGTGTGCAAGAAAAGTCAGCCTGCACGTACATCAAATATGAAAAGAAATGTGTCTGTGTGCGCGCACTGCTGAGGATTGACTGGTCTCTGCAAAAGAGCAATGCAAAGTTTCTTCCCCATTATACCTTCCTCCAGCCTCAGACATAGCAAAAATTGGCTTCATTTTCTTATGCTTTTCACACTCAGCTTCTATGAATGTTCCCTCATTGGTTCAAAAGCCGCATGCCCCTAAGCAACCACGAGGCAGTGTCTCATAACTCCCACAAATGCTGTTCTTATTCCGCACTGCCCACCCCATTGTCCCCCTTCCATTCACTTGCCTTTTGCTCAGGCATGGAGAAGGAAGGCACAGTACACCCAGATAAAAGGCAAGCAAATGGGTGGAGGACAACAAGGGGGGAGGCAAGGGGGTGGCTTGCGAATAATCGTATTTCTGAAGGCCAAACCCACAAATGTGGAGGGAGGACTATATATATGCTTTAAGTAAATCCACTGAGTTGAACAAAGCTTATTTCCAGCTGCGAAAATATGACTTACTGCTTTAACTAAGGAATCTTATTCATTTCTATTTAGAAGTAAATTCCACTTAGTTCAATGAGGCTTACATCCCAGGTAATTCAATACATGTTTTCAACCAAACTGATAAGCCAATACTCTCAAACAACAACACCACTAGCCTCTATCCTTCGCACATTAGTATAAGCTATTTCTGGTATATTAGCAGTGAAGTAAAAGAAAGCCCATTTATTAAGTTTTGCACAAATTTCCCTGGTACGGAAGTAACTATTACCTGCCAAAGCAGACAAGCAGTTATTTATAAGCCTAGACTATATTTTAAAACCAAACAATCAACTGCAAAGCCTTTGACTGATAAGACTTATAGTAGTAAGAAATGTTTTCTGTATCAAAGACATGATACAAGAATCTTCAAGGAATTGCTTGGAAGAGACAGATTTTAGATTTTTTTTTATACGAAAACTTTTAATTAGTACTGATCACAAAGCACAGTAGTCACAAGCCCTATATCCTGAAACTTTCAACCCCACCAGCATCACAAAAATCAGGGGCATTATGTAGTAGATGGGCACCAAGAGGCAAAAAGTACAAATGAATACCTATCCCTCCCGCTGCAATTATAGCCACCAACACCTGGGAAAGTCAGTTACAGTCACTTTTCAGTCCTTTTCCCTCCCACCACCATAACCACATACATACATTCTACTGGTTTTGTGTGTACAACAATGCAGCAAGCCAGCCAAGTTCCCTGCTGCATCAGAGGAGGTGGCACATAGTACGCTCCCTGTTACAGCAGGAGGAAAAACAGCAGTATCAGTGGCAGTACTGGCAGCCCTCACATGCACTAAAAATGAAGGAGAATGCAAAGAGAAGCCAGGTAAAGGTGATTTTCCCACCCACTACCACCTCTGCTCTAGAAGGGAATTTTAAAAATAATCCCGTTCTGCATTAAAATCTCTCTCTTTCTCTTTCAGTAACATGTTAGGGCCAGTAGACATATTACTATCATTGTGTTTTTTTTATTCCCCTTCTCTTCCATCCAGGGCAGAAAGGCTGAAGAGGTGTCACTGATATTGCTGCCACCCTCCTCCTCCTCCTCCTCCTCCTCCTCCTCCTCCTCCTCCTCCTCCTCCTCCTCCTCCTCCTCTAGTTCAGGGTGGTAGCTACTTGGCTAGTGATGGTGTTACAGTCTCTCCAGCTTGTTGTGCTAGAAGACTTCAGTATTCATGCTGAGGTAACCCTATTGGGAATGGCTCAGGACTTCACCTCCTCCATAACAACCACAGTTCTGTCCTAAGTAGTATCTGGTACTATCCATACTATTGGCCACACTCTAGAGCTAATCTTCTATTATCGGTGAGATGATGGTGATCTATGCATACAGGGATTTTTTAACAGTTCTGTTGTCATGGACAGATCACTACCTGGTGGGATTTGGATTTACTGGGGCTCAGAGGACCGAGTGGTCACAGGCTATAATCTGTTGGAAAGCCTACGCCATGGCATCTGCACAGTATCATCCAACAAATCTGTCTCAATTGGTCAGGGGCCTTTAGTGTGGTTTAGGGATTTTTCAAACATTCTTAAAGGATTCTATCAACAGAATTTTGTGTGCAAAGTACGACTTCTCCATAACTTTTGACTTAGAAGTAACATGTTAATTATTAGATTGGTCTCAACACCCTTAAGAGAAGCTTAAGTCTAAAAGATTTAGTAACAAATATAAAATGCATTCTTTTTCTTCATTTACAGTGTATACATCACTGTAAATAATTAAATAGACTACTCTGTAAAAACAAATGTTAATATTATCAATGGCAAAGCAAGTCAGAGCCTGGCTATACATACATTGTAACAAGCCTGAGCTCAGTCTCCCAACTAGGAAAGAATGAGGGCTGAAAAAGCACAATGAAATCTTCCAGTCACACTGCTAGGTATCTGTTGTGTAGTAGGCCATACCACTACAATGCAAAGCAATACTTGTGCCAACTCAACTCAACAGAGATCAAGTCCAGACAACTTCTGAACATTTTCCGCACAGCCCCATTCTCTCCCAGAAAAAAAAATCTAAACAACTATGGAAAAATATGAAAATATTTAATACTCTCAATCAAAAACATCTCATTCTGTGAAGTGTTTGACAGAAAAAAAGGCCACATAAGAAAATAGGCATATGGATTTCAGACTTTCTTCTTTCTATACATTTAAAGTATCATTTTGATTCTAATGGAACCCTGCAAAATACATAAATTCGCAGAGCAAATAAAGTACTTTACCTTAAACAAGAGATGGGCACATCTGTCAAGTCTAATTTCCATGGACTTCCTCCTTTTCTTGCCTTCTTGTTCTGCAGGAATTTCATGAAGACTTTTTTTTTTTAAAAAAGGGAAACAATCTACATGGATTTTAGACTCATATTTCAGGTGGGTCAAGTAAAGAGCTTTTCTTAACATCTTTGAAACGTACACAGTTTTTGTGTACACACTTTTCAGATGTGTGCATTTAGCCAAATATATTCTTTCTTTCTTTCATGGAACACATCACAAACTCAGAAATGTACAGAATTTTGGCTACAAATTATACCTGGTTCCATATTCAGTCCAAGAGATGTCCAATTAAGTGAATACTCTTTTTTAAAAGTTGCATCCAAATTTTTCACACATCCCTAGTTAAAAACATAAAGGAGAAGTGTGCAAGCCAGTGTGACTACAGTTTACAATGTCAGAAAATAACCTGGAAGACCTGGCTGAACTACCTGCTCAGACATGAGAAAGTACCTTTAGGTGTCACTGACTGACCATCTCTGGGCCAATCCCTACTTTTGACTCTAATGTATCTTACACCTGTGCTTTTCAGACTGTCTGATGCAGGGGAACCAGTAATTTTTTATTTATTTATTTATTTATTTACTGCATTGTGCCACGGACTGGCCTTTGTCTATTGGCTACTATTGCTTTTTTGTTCTCTGGAAACGTCCCAGGGATCAGCAGGCAATGGCTCAGGGACTTGCACGGGTTCAAGAATCACCATTTTGAGTACCACTGCCTTAAAGCGTTGTTGTGAGGATAATAAGGAGTGGGAGGAGTGCTATTCCTTGAGTCTCTTCAGGAAAAGTGGATCAGCATTGTACTCAAAGTAAACATGGGGTATATCTCTCTTATCACAGGCAGTGGTTTAGAGACCAGGCCTATAGTGAGCAATCATTCCTATGGTCAAAATGACAGAGATGGGTAGTGTTCAGGTGGTAGCAAAAATGACCACCTCCTGCCATATCAGCCTGCTCAAAATCTAAGATCGTCAGCAGAGGCTGTGTTATAGTCTCTATACATGACAGTGCTTTCTCTTAGAAGCATCCTAACTCATAACTGGGGAACTCCATCCTGAGGAAAGTCAGACTATCTCCATCCCTTCTAAATGTCCAGAGGACAGTGAGCACAGTGAGCACAGTGCTATTTTACTTGGCTTTTGGATATTAAAATTAGTTCCAACTGTTTTTGTTTTCTTTTTCACCGTTTGTCTGGTTTTAGAGGTGTGTTTAAAGAGATGTCTGGAATGTTTTAACTGGTTTTTAGTTATTTGATGTTTTTTAGTTTCCTACCCACTGTGCATCATCTTTGTTGCTCTGGAGGGTCAAGTGGCCCTCCACATTTCTGGGTCTGACTTTCATGGATTTATTTGCGAGTTTCTTCAACCCCTGCTCCTGCACCTCAGGCACTTCTTTTCCTGGTGAACCCTCCCTCTCAGGCCTTTAAAAACCTACCTCTGTTCCTCTTCCTCCTTCTCCGCTGCTGCCACTGCTGCCAGCTCTGCCTGGCCAGCTAAGGATGGCTTGGAGCCCAATTTCTGAGAGCCACAAGAAAGGAGATCAGCAAGAGAGAGGAAGTATAGGGCCACTATGTTGACCCATCCCCTTTCCTTCTCCTTGCCCTGACCTGGTTTGAACCCTTGATGCTCATTCTCCTCATCATGCCTTAGCCCTCTTCCCACAGATACAGACATATATTTTGATACTTGCGATTTTTCCACTTCTGCAGGGATCCTGCACTCCTAACCCTAGCAAATGTGAAGGGCCAACTGTATATTAATTAAATAAAAATAAAAAGTAATAAAAATCACTTAGAACAGGGCGAAAAAAATGCCAGAAACTCTGTTCTTCTTTGACATGCCATTGTATAACCAAGTTGAATCAACTTATCACTTCCTATATTCTGAAATTTTATTAAGCTTTTTATGTTGTCTAACTCCATTCAGCTCAATACAATTCTCTACAAATTAACAGGCAAACCACCTCTTAAGCTATTGTCAGCCTTAGAGAAAAAGTTGCCACCTTCAGATAATTTACTGTTATTGTGTGCCTTCGAGTTGCTTCCAACTTATGGTGACTCTAAGGTGACTCTGTCACAGGGTTTTCTTGGAATGACTTATTCAGAGGGAGTGCCTTTGCCTTTCTTTGGGCTGAGTGAGTGACTTTTCAAAGGTCACCCAGTGGCTCTCCATGACTGAGAGGGGATTTGAACCCTCACCTCCAGAATCATGGTTCAGCGCTCAAATCACTACACCACACTGGCTTTCTGTCGTTTTACCAGCCTGAGGGGAAAAGATTTATATGTTTTGCTATTCGCTAGTGGGACAAATAATTTTTCATATGTGGTGGGCTAGCTGCCACTCATATGATCCTACCAGTTATATTTAAATTCTTATATCCTGCTTTTCTGGTGTTCAAAATGACCCATATTTAATTCCCCAGCGTAGCTTACTATACAACCTGGCCACAAGCAGACATGGGCCTTCGCACACATCCCGATGGCATACTGATTCTTGCTGGACAGTAAGTAAGTCTCTCTCCAAACCCAGCACCCTCTCAGTGATGGACAAAAACTCTGCAGACAGGAAAACAATTGGCTAAGGAGGCTCAAGGCTGCAGACTAACACATGAGGAAGGGCAGTCTGGGGAAGGCAAACAGAAGCACACAGAGAAAGTGAAGAGGTGAAGCGTGTAGTAACAGAAGGTTCTGTAAAACTGCCACCAATGTGGGTGAGGAAGAGGTTAAACTACTGTTTGGCTCTGTTCACTGACTCATTCCCGTGTGATCCAAGTCACAGACAATGATGTGCCCCTTTATTGCTCAATTGATTCCTGTTATAAACCAGTGGCAGACGACGGTATTTTCTCTCATGTAAAATGTGTGGATGACCTTTTCTCCAGACTTTTGCGTAACTCTACTCACTATAGTATAGCAAAAAGCCTTTGATGACTGATGGCTACTTCAATTTACTGGAATTATGCCATGGCCATGACCCTGACTGAGATCTGAACAGACTTGAAAGAAAGAAATACTGTAGTATAAATATAATCAGAAAAAGAGGAGGAAAGTTGAATCCCTATGCTACCAACCTCCTACTTTTTCTATGGGACTTTTAGTTCTTCTCACATTATTTTGTACTTTTGCATCTTTTCAACAGAGGAAATTAGGCATCTTGCTGCCTCAATTTTCAGTTCTTTCAGAAATCATTACTGTAATGTTGGGCAACACTACCAGCTAGAAACATGTCCTCAAGATTGATCTCCACACACAAAGAGTGAGCTATTGCACTACACCTGGGAGCCAATTTTCTGCTCTGGGATCCTGTGCAGGATCCATGGTCTGCCCCCCCCCCAAAAAGTCAGAAGTGACTGAAAGTCCATTTTTGTTTTTGACAAATAGTTATTTTAATATATTTTTTGAACCTATACAATTCACAGTATAATGCTATAAATGTCTACACAGAATATAAATAAGCCCTAATGGATTCAGAGGAGCTTGCGATTGACTAATTCTATTTATTTATCTATTGTGTATATAGGATTGCAGTCTTACGTACTTTAGTCATGACTTCAATGGGGACAGAAGTGTATATTTCAGGAGCAACGGCTACAAATGCACTCTCTATTGTACAAGACAGAGAAATCTAGAAAGGCAATAAAGTATAGTAAACGAAGTACTAGAGGAGCATAGCTGGACAAAAGAAGCCAGCAATGATTGAACAAAACCTCTGACAGTGACTGACTTTTTTAACAGCACAACAATGCTTCATAGATAAGAATGCAAAAATCCCTCTTGTCTATGTGGATAGCTTTCAGAATGGCAGTAGAGAAATACTCACATTTCCATTACACTGGAAAAAGTTAGGCAGGGAATAATGCCCGACAATGGATGTCTACCACTTCTACTAAAAGGAATTACAAACTTCCCTTGGAGTCTTATTACAGAGATAGCATCTGTAGCCTATTTAAAGAACTCCAATTACCAAAAAAAAAAAAAAAAGGCATTTCACACAACTAGAAATACCACCTGTATCACTAGAAT
Organism: Iguana delicatissima; assembly: GCA_948472985.1. Taxonomy (NCBI): domain Eukaryota; kingdom Metazoa; phylum Chordata; class Lepidosauria; order Squamata; family Iguanidae; genus Iguana; species Iguana delicatissima. The sequence continues at coordinate 577,369 of CAOKZL010000246.1, read as the reverse complement.
AACCTCAACTTCTGCCACACAATTTTCAGTCCAAACACAGATCAATTTTCTCAATCCCAGAAGGGCACCAGAGATTGTAGTACCCTATATCTAACTCATGACCAAAGTGGTCACCTTACACTAAAATGTATCTACTCTCAAAGATGAGAGTCTTTCAATGAAAATATTTTATCTCTTTATTTACAAGATCACTTTTTTCATAATTACCAAACTGTTAAGTCAAGAAGAGAATAACAAAAGTTAGTTTAAAATACATTATGAATTATCAAGAAAGAGTTCATCAGAACCAAAGCCCATAATCAAGAATATGCCTCCTCTGTTTAGTTTTGTAATTTATTCAGTTGTCAGAGTTTGAGACTGGCTTCATTGAGGTAACTATGAAAGCACTAAAAACAATGAGAGAATTAACACAGAGACAAAAATGAAAACAAATTTTTGCTATCCATAATTCTCTCCTTTTATTATATTTTACTGGATCATCACTGAAAATTTTCTCCATGGTTGCTGGTGAGCAACTTTGTCTGCACGTGGTCTGTCAGAGTTCACTAAAACTTTGATTTGTACATTGTTTTACAACTAGTTCTGGTTCTTTTAAACAGTACATATTTAGACATTAAATAAACTTCTCCCACCCTGTGCTAGCTCCTTCTTCCTAGCAAGTTCTGCAAGGCCCAGTCCTACCCAATCCGTTTTCTATCTTCGAGAGAGAAAAGGCATACATGCCGAAAGCAACAAAATACTTCTGCAAAGACCACGCCAGCGTGTTCCCTCGTTCTGGAGTTATTTCTCCCACTGCGCCGCGTAGAGGGGCAGGAAACGCAGGTGAATTGAAGGAGGCGCAGCCACTGCCCTCTCGCGCTCACCTGAACTCCCTCCTCCTGAGCCGCTCAGGCTCTTCGCTTGAAAGGGCAGCAGGCAAGTAACTACAGGCAATGGCAACAACCACTTCCCAGGTGCCACGGAACAGCGGACAGCAGCTGCACTGGGCAAGCTGCCCTTCAAGGCACAATGCATATACCAAGTCTGCCCCCAATATTTTGTTGCCTGAGGCAAGGAAGTAACAGAACCTTCCCTCCCCCTCCATTAAAATACAAATCCAGACACGTTATCTTAGTAGACCAGCATCTCTCCCTAGGCGGACAGTGGAAGCACCGCAACCTAAAACAACGATTTGCTACCCCTTCAAGACACCTCAAACCTGCTGCCCGAGGAATCAGCTGTCTCGCTCTGCCTAAGGGTCGGGCCGCTCCTGGGTGTTACACCACGGGCGGGTCACAGAGCCAGCCAACTGGGCACACGCCTCACCTGGGCTGCTCCCCTCAGCTGGCACTCCTCGGGCACCGGGCCCTCCGCATCTGCCGTAAAACGCTGAGCCAGACACGCTCCTGACCCCACCCCACCCCACCCCCGAGCCAGGGGACCGCCCCGCCCTCTAGCCCTCAGCCCTCACCCCAAGCGGGGTCGCCCGGAGCAACGCCGGGCCCGCCTCCGTCCCCTCACCTGCCGCGCCGGCGAAGCACGCACGCTCCCGCACCGCACTCCGCTCACAACTTTTGTCATTAAACCCCCCCGCTGGCGCAACAGCAGTCAGACCCAGCCCTCCCCGGCCCCAGCTCCCATACGTCACGCGTGCTGAGCCTGACGCCACCGCGCACTTCCACCCTGTTGGCCAGGCGGCAGCGTGAGGGCGGTATTAGCATATCGCCACGACGACGGCCGAAGCCCGTACCCGCCCCCAACAGGCGGAAGGGAGAGCTCCCCGGCCGGCGGGGTGGTCCTCGGCCCTGCGCTCCTTCCCGTGCCCGCGGGGGTTGTTCTTAAGAGGGAGGGGCGCCTGTGGTGTCGTAGTAGTGCCGCCCGGGGGCGGAGAGGTTAGTCAGGGCTTGGTGAGTGATGCGAGGGCGCATTCTCTAAACATGATTTGTTCCCAAACCAAAATTGAAGAGGTGGAAATAAAGAAACAAGGCAGGCCTCTTGGCTCCAAATTTGTCATTATTTTCTGTGGGTATCATTCCACTTCTTTACAGGCACAGGTGGAGATTCCGTACCTCCGAAAAACCACACTCTCCAGCTGGCCTGAGTTGTCAAGAGCAGTCCCATTGATCCTTAATCCCACTTTTTCAGCTGCTCTTAAAACGTCCCCCTTACCCTCTCCTCCAACTTTTTCCATTTTGTCCTCAGTTTGCATCACTTGGTGCAAACTGAGGCCAAGGGGCAAAAGTAGTTTGCATTCAATCAGCTCAGCAGAGGGTCAGAATCTTGCTGCTCCCCCTAGGCTTGGGCAAAAGCAAACTGCTGCAGCCTCTCCTAGCTTCTGTTCTTCCTCACTGGAAACTTTTGCCATCTTGATGCTGTTTGGCACACAGCGCCTGGTTTTCATCTGAAATGTTGGAGCGTATGAAGAAGTGGATTGATGGGTATGAAAGCTTGTGTGAAAATCAATCAGTCCCATAGGTGCTTCTCAATTCTTTCAACTCCACTTTTCCATTTTATGCTGAAGCAGACTAACACCATTCTTTCTTTCAAAACAGTTTATACCGATAGATGGAAGTAGCGGGTGGGAGGGGCAATCAAGCTGTTACTAAAAGAGCAGCAACCTAGGAATTTGCATCAAATTTCATATTCTGCAGGCAGCCACTTGCAAGGTTGAAGTCATCTGTGTGGAGCATCAGTTTAAAGCAGCCTAGTGCTTTCCAGCTGTGTTGGGACTACAACTGTCACTATCGTACTTCAGCCCTGATCAACACAGTTGAGAAAGACTGCTTTTTTAGATCACAGCGGGAAAACTTATTAGTATTTCGCAGAAGACTGTCAGATGTTCCCCTATTTGCTGTTACCCAAAACACTAACATTTCCCACCCTATTCAAGAGCATGTTTGGGGAGGGTATCTAAAATCTAAATTTTATCTTAAAAATCTCATAAATTTACTAAAGATCTGTACTTTTCTAACAGGATAATCTGTAGTCTCTGGAGGGTTTTTTTGTATTTCAAGGCACCTCCTAATCTGAGGGTGTAAATGGTAGTTTACATTTCTTGAGCATAAATCCAGTAATACAGTCTCCTCCATATTCAGTACTGTGCTGTGTATGTTTTCAGAGAGCCCAAGACTACTAATTTCCAAAAAGGATGGAGCCTAGCCTTATGCCTAGTTACAGGCCACATGCTTTTAATTCCCTTCACACACACTCCACATGAAGGCATTCGACTCTGTGCATGTTCAGAGGTATATGACTGGTACTTTATACTGTTATACTCACACTACTTTTCCAAATGTTGAGATATTGGAGTGGGGGGACAGTACTTCACCTTTCTTTCTTTTGGAAGGAATCAGTGAGGGCTTATTAGTCTTTGCATGACTGCAAACACAACCTCAACACTTTGGCAGCTAGCCCATTGGTCTCACATCACATAGAGCAGGAGTTCTTGACTTGTGGTACTTGACCTAGTGGGCTTCAGAATGTCCATGAACTAGTTGCATTTTCCCTCTTCAGTTGCTTTTCTGCTACTTTAAAGTTTGTGTTTAAGTGCATTTTTCTGAGGTGGTGGTCTATAGTTTTCATCATTCTCAAGTGAGTGTGTGACCCAAGAAGGGTTAAGAACCACTGTTTTAGGGAGAGAACCAACACTCTAAAATGATCACAGCGCCCCAGCTCAATTCACTGTGTCTCTGTCTGACTCAAATTGCAATCTCTCTTCATGAAAATATATCTAAATCATTTCATCCTTACCCAGAGGGAAGGCAAACTGACTTCTGCCCCTTTGGGATACTCCTTAGCAGCTATTTGCGTGTGTGGGTGTGGGGGACACAGGAAAATGGTGTGACTAGTATTTCTCAAGAAGCATGTTGATGAGTAATTCACTATTTTGTCATGCCCAAAATCTGGTGAGGTATTGTCTCAGGACACACCGTACTGGTAGCAGTGCATGAGGAAATCTGAATGCAAAATCATGGTAATTTTTATGTTCTGGATGTTGAGCTCTAGGGTATTGCTAAGCCCTTCCTGACTCCAATTAAATGATACCTTCGGTGCACTTGAGAAGAAACTGAAAGGATGGTGCTTTTCAAGTTTTCAGCTGAATCATCATCATTTTAAACTTCAGGAGGAAAATCATCAGTTTTAATTAGCATGCAAAAATCAGTGTTAGAGTACTGAACAATTTTTATATTTATATAAATATTTAATTAGTAAAAATGTGTAGACACTAAACTGTGGTGGATACCAGGGCACAGCCACTGGACATGTTGCCACACATGCACTGTCTTGACATGTAAGACTAGAAATTGTTATATATGTGAGAAGCATTAACTTGTTAATAAGTTTATTAATTTGCATAAATATTTGAAGCCTTATGAGTGGCTGATCTAGCAACTACCTACTAGTGGGTATCTGCAAGACAAAATGGCAAAATGAGAATGAAACCTTGGAGATAAGAGCAGTAGGATAAGATGGGTAAAACAACAGGAGCATTTTAGCAGCTAGATAGAAATAAAAAAATATTTTCTTTCTCAAAATTTCACATAATTTTGTACATGCCACTTAGTATTCCAACTATTAATTTCAGAGGTTAGCCAAGTTCTGAAACAAGTTGTCTGTATCAGCTCACTGTGGTCGGTCTGAATTTTTGATTGCATACTGACCTGCAAATCTGAAAGCAGTATTATCAAATTGATATTAGCCTATGATCAAAGGAAAGAATTGGTATATAGCCTGTGATCCAATCAGTGGCAAGTTTTCAATTGAGGCAACTGATGTTAGACTGCATAAAAACTCCAGTGCTTAATAATCCAAGTGACATGCACACAAAAGATTTTACAGTGTATACTGCATCAGATTCAGGAACTGTAGTGTGAAATAGGCATGCATTGTTAGAGAAGTCTGGCCATCTCACTAATTGTGAATAGTCCTAACACTATGGTTTTGCTTGAACTGACACCTGATGGATGAGATGAGAGACAAAATAGAAAGTATGGATGTTCCTTAATGAGTCTAGACTTTGGAATATAACTTGGAAGCAGTGGGGCAGAGTTAAAGCAGTTTGAAGTCACAGGAGAGTGTGATTGAGACACATAACGATTTTAAGTTGGCTGTCCTTCAGTGCTGTTACTCTTTAATAATCTGAACCAGAATTAGTAATTGTGAAACCTCTTTTCCAAGTCCCTTTTGTTTCAAAAGGCTCTGCTTTTATAAGAACAGTCCTATATTACAAATACATCTTACATTTCTGTCCCTATCCAAAAGCAATCAAATGCTTCCTTTGAATTTCTTATGGTTTTAGAAAATGATGATGATTTCACAGAATACACAAATTAAAATTCTCTCTTTGCCTCCCTCCCATAACCTTGCCAACATATCCTTTGCCTGGTGCCCCACCTTCTGAAATCAGGTGATGGCAACTGATGAGAATGCTGCCCTCTTACTTGTGGCAACCCATCAGCATGATTCTCTCTTTCTCTGGAAAGCTTGCCTAGAGTCCACTCTTTTTTTTTTAGCCCACGCAAACACTTCTTAAAAAATTCCAAGTTTTACCAATGTAAATTGAATTTGATTTTACTTGTGGCAAAGTGGAAAGCAGAACTGACTCAGATGTGCAAAGGAGAATTGACTCAGAAAGACTAAGGGGCACTGCTGGCCAGTACACCAACATTACATTCTGATATATCAACCTAGTATAATTTGGCTTCTACTCCAAAAATTTCCTGTCTGCCTCCCCGACTCCAGTACTCCAGACTGATCTGGCTACTTTGCCTACTAACATCTCAGCCACCAGGACTGGACACAAGCCTTGTGGATTGTAGAAAGGAAGAAGCAAGTTCGGAAACCATTCTTTCTTTCTGATTGTTTCCAGCTAGATTTTCTGCACGGAGGGAATCCAGGAAAGTACAGAACGATCAGCAACCGCACCTCATCAGTTGGACAGTTGATTTTACAGCAAATATACACACCTAGAAAAGCCTAATAGTACCTGAAGCACTAACAGACTCAGTGTAGCACAAGTTGTCAGGAATGCTTTGAGGGTATTCCTGCATAGCAGGGGGTTGGACTGGATGGCCCGTGTGGTCTCTTCCAACTCTACATTTCTATGATTCTATGATTCTAAGTTTTCATGGACTGGAATTCATCGTATCAATTGCATTAAGGACCAGATATGTACAGATACACAGGCACTTTACATAATTCAAAATGGCTGTTGTCTTAAAAATTTCATGTTGCAGTAAATCAGTCTCTAAAAGTTACCAAATGTCTGCTCTCAAGACCACAGTTTAGTTGCCCTGTTTCAGACTGTATTAGTTTACATAGCTGCATCACCTGGGGATGTGTTTTCTTCCTCTCCCAAAACAGTGTTCCATTCTGCCAACTTTTCACTTCCAGTATTCTTTTCAAAGCAGAGTATTTTGTTTTGAAGAATGTATGTATAGTGCACTATAGACCTGCCTGAAGCATAGACCTGGATAATTTAAAAATGAAAAAGACAGGAAAACTACAGTAATTGTTGCCTCTCTTATCTAATATATTTTGACAGGCTCTAGTATTTTCACACTCTGAAGATTGTTTTGAAAAGTATAGATGTGGTTCAAGTGAAGTTTCACTGATCAACTGGGTAAGTGGTTATAGAAGAAGTAGGTTTGTGGTTTTTAAACAGAAAACGTGCTCAGCAGAAAGCTGTCGCTAGTGCTGATGCAAGGAGTTTCTTCTCCAGTGAAGCTTCACAGAACTAGAAGTTATGAGAAAGGTTGCAGCTTTTTTCAGGGTAGTTTCAGCTGAAGTTTAGAAGTTCCACTTTCTTCCATTAACACAATAGAGAAAGGAAGTTGTGCTCAACTTCATTTCTTGAGGAGGGAAAAAGTCTGAAAAAAATGTTTCTTATCTTTTATGCACAAGATCTACTTGAACAAGAAAAGCTGTATGCCAACATCTCTATAAAGTATATGTTATCACTTCAAATAAATGGTAAAAGCTTCCTCTCTCTAGGCCAAATCCAGACTTTTAAGTCTTACAGCTTATATCAGTGGTTCTCAACCTGTGGGTCCCCAGATGTTTGTGGACTTCAGCTCCCAGAAGCCCCAGCCACTATGGTCAATGCTCAGGGCTTCTGGGAGCTGAAGTCCAAAAACATCTGGGGACCCACAGGTTGAGAACCACTGGCTTATATCATTTGTTAGCACTATGAAAACAATGGCACAGGTGGCAGGAGATCCTGCGTATGTCACAGTGCAGGACAGACATTGGGGTTTCCGCCCTCCACTCTTACTGCATTTTCAAAGAGGAAATCCCATTGCTGGATAGTACTTTATATATTTCATAATTATTGGACATTATCCCTTCTTTAAATTGAATTTTTATTAGGACCTGAGGCTGTTTTTTAGGAGTTGAAAGTCATATCAGACTTGTAATTGCTTATAATTTGGATGTTACTACTGCTACCATTCAGTCAAAAGGCTTGGCTTTCTGGACTTTTTTTTTTTAATGCCTCAAACCCCCGTGAAACCTGTTTGATGTGCACAGCATTGTCAGAAAAAAATATGTTTACACCACAGGTAACAATGCCTCTCTGATACTACCTTGAACTTTCTGAAAAAAATGTTTTTATCATCCACACTTTCTACATGGACAGTTTCTTGTGCTGCTAGTCAAAAGATATGTGCAGCTATTCCAGCTTTCCCTCTTCAGTGGATTTGTGTGGTACACAAAAATGTTGGACTACAAACAAAAGACAACAATGTGACACACTCATGCTGAAATTCCATGAATGAGAGACAGTGATTCTATGATGAAAAACTTGTTTAAGAAGGGCCCTTAGGCAGCAGTCGTAAGCACTCTTACTGGAGAATAACCCCATTAGTGTCAATGGGATTTATTTTCTGAATAAATGGGGTTAGGTTCATATTATAACACGTTATGGCATAAAATGTTCAGAACCTTGCAATTTCTTTAAAGTTGCCATAATTTTGCATTATAACATGGAATCCTTTTTCCTTTCCTCATGCTCGTTTGCCTACTATGAAGCCATCCTTCTTCTTGTTCTCTTTGCTATTTTAATTTCACTGTTGTCCCCCAGGAGATTCTATGTACAGTTGTTTTGTATGAAACTCTTCTCAGGGCATTGTTTGTAATCCCCTGACCCCATCACAGTCACAGTGCTCATAGTTCATTTCCAAAAAATTATGCTGGCTCCTCCAAGCACCCTCTCTTCTATATATTTTGGTTCCTAAAAGATAAAAATAATAATACAGATTTGGTAATAAAGGGGACATATTCACAAAGTCTTCTAATGAAAAATAAAGTGTATCAACTTAAAAAGTATATTATATGCTACCTCGCCATTTAGTAAAGCCAAGTATCTAAGCCCTCTACAACTGCTTATTTTAAGTTTGCAGTCTCAAAATTTTTTAGAAAAGGTTGCAGAGCTTGGAAAAGTTGCTCCCAAAAGAACAGGACCCAGCCTTTTTATAACCTATTTCAAAGCAAAATATATGTAAAAAGGTCTATTTTATGATTTTAAAATGTTTTTAAAAGATCTTGACATATTGCAGCAGTGATTACCAACAACAAGAGCTGTTAGGAATTTTTCATGCAAGTAATAGCACAGTATGGTACAGTCAATGCGGTCAGGACTTTTCTCCACCTGCTGAAACCAGAAAGAAAGTGCCAAGGGATAGCTGTAATCCAACAGGTCTGTATTGGGGATGGGCTGGGTAGGAAGTTTCCATTTTGTCCATATACTCACATGTAGCTCTAGTACACAAAGCAAGTTGCCAGTGTGGCCCTTGGCTCAAAAGAGTACAATCATTGCCATAATCCCCATATAGTCTTTCCTATGTAGTCTTTACATCTGTCCAGCTTTCAAATCTGTATGCACTATAGTTATTGCTAAGCTGTTAAGTTGTTTACTACTTGATCTCTAAATTTAAACAAGTAGGCTTGCCTCCGTCCTGTTGCTAATCAGAGTGTTTCTGAGGTGGGATTATCTTTTTCAGGCACTGGCAATTGTTTCTCAGTCTCTCCATTTATGTCTTCCTTCCTCTCATCCTTTGTAGCATCAGATTTCTTCTTTTCCAAATTCTGCTTCAGTTTGAGAGAGGAATCTCTCCTAGAAAGAAGTGCAGGACTAAAGCCAGGGAACCCTCCAGTGGTCACTGTACGCTTCTCTAGAAACAAAAGTATAGAGAAGTGGAGTTTTTTAGAAAAATAAAAAAAAATTAAAAAGCTTTGTTATGTATGCATTCCTCACTATAACTGCCACAAATTCTCTCCCTCTTTCCATATGTGTATATATGCACATATTATAAATTATATTTAGCCTACTGTGACCAGGATCCTAGCAGAGATAATAACAGCACAGAACACAAACAAGTTGGAATGTTCTCAATCAGTTGAATTCAACAAGGACATTTGTATTTGTACAAGAGGACAAAAGATCTTTAAAACAATCGTGGTCATAAACCCTGGAGGGATCTGACCTCTGTGCACACTTAGTAGCAAGATCAAAAGAACCATAACCATCAATTTCTACAACACAAGATTATTCCCTGGTATGCAAATAACTACCAGATACAGTTGTGTACTTAGCCTGGAAGCCTGAAACAATAAGACATATAACTGGTTATAACCATTTCAGATTTAGTTGCGTGTATTTGTTCCAAATTTGTCATTTACCTCCTGGTGCAATGGGGTGCATTAGTCGATTCATCTGGACATTCCAGTGCTTTACATTGGTGCTGGCTTGTTGGAGCTTTCGCTGGGCCAGCTGCAATGGAACAGGAAAAGAGTACAATACAAGTAGATAACAACACTACTTGACAAGTTTAGCATTTTGAAGCATCCATAAATCCTGAACCAACTGCCAACCACTGTCACTGTGGCTACAGAACAGAGATTAGTTTACTATATTGTACAGCTTAAGAGATATGTTAAAATCAATATAGTCCAACAGTACGACTTCAGTGTTTAATTAAACTCCTCAGTTTTAAAATTCTGATGAGAGAAATACCTCGATTAATCAGCCAGCAATTTAAGAACTGTTAAATTGCTAAACACATGAGTGGTAAAAATTTAGATGGAAAGGAACATACAGGTAAGAGAATGCCTTGTTTTAAGAGACTGCTGCATGTAACAAGTACAGTGTACATCATCTAAAAGGAAGTAAACTCTTCAGAAATATTGTTCTTATTTTGATCCAAGTGTAGTCAATTAAATAAATCAGTTGACTAAAACTCACATAATTAAATGAATTATGATTCTTCACTCAGGTCACAGCCCTAATCAAAAGACACTGAACAATCTCATAGTTTTGATAGTCCCCTACTCAGTGTTCTTTAGGCACAGATTACTGACTAAAATCCCTGACAACTCTCCAAGAATACATTAGTGTGAAAGTAATAAAAATTTGAGAGCAATACTTCATTCCAAAAATCTTTTGCAAAAGGCAAGTAACTATAGCAGTTATTTAATGTACAGCATATCACATGGATGATAATCACAATGAGGTGCTTTGTGTAGTTTTAAAGATAAGGCTGAATGACTGCATATTTGGTTTTCTTTCCCTGGAGGAGTGCTTTTTAATAAGTTAGATTCTCATAAAATACTTCAACCAAGCTGAAACAGTCTTTGAGCCCTTAATAAAAACCTGTGGATAGAATTGTTCCATCTGCGCAAGCAATTACAACTGTTTGCTGGGAAATCATAGATTCTGGAGTCGCAATGACGCAGCATCCAAAACATTATGTCCTCTTGTAGCATCATCACCAACACTGCTAATATTGGAGCTATACCTCTGAAGCCATATTTCTATGATATAACTATTGTCTACTACTAGAGTTATTTTTGTCTGAGGATAAGGGTATTGATGATCACTACTCATGTTGGTAATATTCCTCCATTATCATTGGCAATATACCTTTGTTGGAAAAGATAAATATGAAGGTAGTATTATACTCATGTCCAATTAGTGTGAACCTTAAGAGTAATATGAACTGCCTGGTATTCATGAAGAAAGGAAACTATTTTTTGTTTGCAAAAAACCTCAGTAATCTGAAGAATTTGAAAAATAAAAATAAAACATTTGAAACTGTATAAACTAGCTTTCTCTAACCTCATGCTTTCGAGAAGTGTCAGAGTACAACTCTGATCATCCCCATTTGGAAGGCACCAGATTGGGAAAGGCTGATGAAAGCATTTTATGGGTATGGTCAGTTGCAATTTGGGATTGCATATTTAAGCTTTTAAGGAGTTAAATATCTAAACCTAACAGCTAGTCTTAACTAGAGTAGACCTACAAATCAATGGAACAAATAATGACTAGTCAAATTCCCACTGATTCAATGAGTCTATTGTAGCTAAGACTAGTAATTGAGTATCTACCAGAATCATTTCTTAGGCATGTATCTCAAGTCATTTGTCATTTTGAACATTTTGTTTATCCAGCAATGGGATAGAAAAACTTTAAAGAGGATAAATGGCATGTTTCTGTGGGGACAGTGATCCTTGAGATGAATATATTGCTCCATGAAACAAAGTGAAGCAGAGACACTTTCCTCACTACTCACCATAACATCCTGGTCCATTCTCTCTCTGTTAAATCTCACTTCCTCTAACTGCTGTTGGGCCTCTTCCAGAAATTTGCTTTTGTTTTCCATCTCTTGCTTGAGGGCCAGTTTTTCATGCTGAGTCTTGATGATGTATTCCTCTTGTTCTTCCTTCAGTTTCATCAGTTGCTTCAATTTTTCCTCTTCTTCAGCCAGCAGCCTAACAAAATTTCATAGGAGTCAGTGACACTTGGCATTGCAAGCTGTTTTATTATCTAAACCCCAGATCAGTCCCAAGATGAATGAAATAATAGGTTCTGCTCTGTAAGAAAAGTGGACCATTGTCTTCATTCTAAGAATTCTTGCTTTTGGCACAGAAAGGAGTTTGTGGCTAAATCTTTATCCTGGGTTAAATCCCTGAAAAGCCATCATTTTATTTTATTTCTCCTTTATTTGCAGTATTGATCCATTCCCAAGTCTTGTTAACATTTGCCTGCGCACCATTGGAAAGTATGGCCCTCCTTCTCCATCCCCTATTCCAGGCTATGGCCTAGCCATCTCTCACCTTCACTATGTTCTCCACTCTCATATTTAGTTTTTCTCTCACCTTAGCTACTTTCACATCGATCCATATATGTAACATCAAAATCATTCATGTTTCTGTTATATTATTTATTTGTACCCTGCTTTCCCCCCAATACTGAGGCTCAAAGTAGCCTGAAATTATTAAAACCAATACAGATTAAAAGTATGTGTGTGTGCACACGCCTTCAAACACCTATTGACTTATGGTGACCCCATGAATGTCATAGAGTTTTCTTTGGCAAGGAATACACAGAAGTGGTTTTTCCAGTTCCTGCCTCTCAAATATAGTCTTCAGCACCTGGTATTTGTTGGTGGTCTTCCATCCAAATACTAACCAGGGCTGACGGTCCTTAGCTTCCAAGATCAGATGAGATCTGTATATGTATATTATTTTACAAGATTTAAACAATCTATGGAGTTAAAACTATTTAAAATTCATTAAAAGACAAAACATAAAAATCAACAAAACTGCACACCATTAAAAGCTCATCAAAGTCAGTTTTTACAAGCCTGACAGAATAGGGATAGGAATGTCTTCAGTGGCTAGTGGAAGAAGAGTAAGGGAGGAGTCATTATACCCACCCTGGAAGCAGCCCTTGAGAAGGACCTCTTCCCTTGTTCTCATCAAACCCACCTGCAAATCTAGTGAGACACAGAGAAGGGGCTCACATGATGTCCTGACTGTCAGTGTTCTTTCTTAAATCCATATACTGGCTTCCTGTCCATTCCAAAACTCACATAAACTGTTTGTTTCAAAATTCTCCAGTACCCCACTTCCACCTTAATTCTCAGTTTCTTTATCCTGGCAGATGCAGGACAAAGGAACTGAAAATTCTTCAGCTCCATCTGCCTCTGCTGTCCAAAAACCTCTTGCACCCTTAAATGTCTCCACTCTTCCCTCTTGCTGCTACTTCTGCTTGGAACCACCTCCAGAAAAGCCTATGTGATGATGCCATATTCTTGTCACCGTTATTTGCTGTCAAGCTGGCTTTAACATATGGCGACTCTATGAATGACAGAGCTCCAAAATACCATGTTAGCCCTGCTAAGATCTTACAAAGTCAGTTCTGTGATTTCCGTGACTGAATCCATCCCCCTGCAATGCAGGCTTCCTCTTTTCCTAATGCCTTCAATTTTACCAAGCATTATTTTCTTTTCTAATGTCATGTTGTCTGACAATATGCTCCAAACATGACAACTTCAGTTCAGTCATTTTGGCTTCTAGAGACAGTTCAGGCTTGATTTGCTTTCAGACCCATTTATACATCTTTTTAGCAGTCCACAGTATCTAAAAAATTCTGCTCCTACATGCTAAATGAGTAGATTTTCTTCCTGTCAGCTTTTCCAACTGTCCAGCTTTCACAACCATACGCAGAAATTGAAAATACTATGCTATGGAAGATCCTGACTTTAGTATTTAATTATATATCTTTAGACTTGAGGATCTTGTCTAGTTCATTCATAGTTTCCCTTCCAAATCTTAGTCTTGTTCTGAATTGACTACAGTCTCCATTTGATTTATTACTGAGCCAGGGTAGAGAAAAACTTTTAATTATTTTGATGTCTTCATCATCCACTTTAAAGTTATGTGAATCATATGCTGACATTATTTCTGTTCTCCTAATGTTCAGCTGTAACCCAGCCTTCCTATTAAGCCTCTGACACAACCCAGTTTTGTTTCCTCACTGTAACTAAGCCTCAGTATGTATAACTAAAATAGATATTCACATTCCTCCTCTCTTTAACTCTGCTTCCATTCCCATTTCCTTCTTCTGCTGTCTCTCTCAGTCACTGTGTTTAGATTGTGAACTTCTTGATGTAGGTACCTGTCCTCTTGAAATTAGTAAAATGCAGCCACATTGATGACATCAACAGCATGAAACAGAACAAACTATAGGCAAGAGCTCTGGATAGGAGAGGCAGTAGAATTTGTGATGGCTCTGGCATAGATTCTGATCCCTGAATTTTAATCCCAGATTTTTCCAGTAGGGAATGCGTAACGTACAAGCTAAAGGAAGACAAGCTATCTCTGGGCAGTTGTCACCCATAAATGTTAAAGTATGTATAATAATGACCTGGAAAGTCACAAGCACTGTCAGCACAGATAAGGAGCAGTGTACAAGTCTCAACCATGGGAGTGTTCATAGATCTTCCCAGCAAGGTAGATGGTAAGGAACTGGACAAATCATAACAAAGCCATCAATTGCCCCAGTCTACTCTTTTCAGCTGCACCAGTTTCTATACAGCGTTTCTTCCACAGGAGAAGAAAGCGGGGCATTCATCAGCCATACCTGGCCTGTGCATATCTCAAAGCTTCTTCATCCTGGCGAGCTTGAATCTCCTGCTGTAGTGCATCTTGAAGTCGTTGTTGCATTTCTTCCAGTTCTGTGATGCGCTTGCGCTGGCGTTCTGCCTCTGCCTCCTTCAAAACCATCTCAGCCTGCATGGAAGCACGAGCCTGTAGGCAGGAACAGAAAATTCCATTGGCATGGTAGAGTGCATGGTACCCAACAGCAGAGGGCAGTGGCAGGTAGTTAAATGCAGCCTGTCCCAATAGCTGGTAGACACTGTGGCCCTGAGTACTGTCTGGGCTATTAACAACTATATTGTCATTTGGAATAAAGAAATTTAATAAGGAAAAGAAAACTGTATATAGTCCTCCAACTGTGAATTCTTTGGGACAAAAATAATGGAACATTTTTGGCTAAGAGCCTCCAGTCTCCAACTGTATGAGAGCTGCCACAGGTTTCTGTGGCTAACACATGATGCTGCAAGGAATATTACCATCCTGAGTTAGATGGTACATGTCCTGAAATATGGCCATCACTTTTGAACTGCGTGTTAAATGCACAGAATTCTTTTCAAAGCAAAAACAAACTAGTACAATCTAATTCTGTGTTGCCCAAAGATTGTATCTCTGTTCCTGTACAGATTCATGTATCCTGTTTAGTAAAGCTCTTGCCTATAGCAATCTTTAACAACTGTCTGCATTTACAACTGCTGGGTAACTAGAAGATTAAAGAAAAATTAACCAAGCTGAGGAAAAAATGTGTTAACAATAACAAGAAGAAAACTTCAACAGCATGGGGCTCTCCACTGCATCATCACAGGCTTTCTTGCTTTATTGTTCTGGTCTATTAGTGAAACCACTGTGTTTTGCTTTACCAGTGTTAAGTGGCTATTTTTAAGTTGAGGAAGA
Source organism: Iguana delicatissima (assembly GCA_948472985.1). NCBI lineage: Eukaryota > Metazoa > Chordata > Lepidosauria > Squamata > Iguanidae > Iguana > Iguana delicatissima. The sequence continues at coordinate 562,060 of CAOKZL010000246.1, read as the reverse complement.
GCATATCTCCTATCGCTTTGTCTCAAGGGTGGGCCACATGACCCAGCAACAGTTAACAAGAGAGCTTAACTTTCCACTGATTCTGCTATCACCACCACCAAAATTCAGCAACAACTGGATGCTTGCTAGTGCATCTCCCTACAAAACTGCAGGCCAGAATGTCCTCCTCCCTTTCTGAAGTTACAGAAAAGGAAGAAAAGAGGAAAGGCGGTGCAATCGCGGCTGCATAGGTTGTGACAGTGCTGGAAACAGCATAGGGGAAGAATAGTGTGGCCTACAAATGGATGTGAGTGTTGCATGCAGCCTGTAAAGGCTGTTGTGCCCAACACCCTGCTTTCTGTGTTTAAAATAGATGCATTTTGACTGAACCAGGACGTCCAACCCAGACATCCCTAGGATTTGTTACATCGAAACAGAAGACAGAAACCTGAACAAACTCTCCCCATGGTATTCTTTTTTTAAAGTTATTAAAAATTAGTAAGAACAATAATGCCAGGATTACCTTACATCTAAAGAACAGTAATGTAATTTGTATAATGTGACATATTGTATACTATATATAAAAGGCATGTACACAGGAATATATATACCAAAACCAAACCAAAAGTTCTTCCTTAAACTTTCATCTAACAAAGGAATAGATACTTAGTTGCCAACAAATAAATATAATAAAATTATAATTTTGGTAGAACTCCACTACTATAGATTAATGTTAAGTTTATTAATGTCAGCTTATCTTAATAAATTCAATTAATTGTTATAATCTTACTGACCCTGTGCAATTTATTTTTTCCTTTTCGGTCTTATCTATAATACCTCTAACTTGTTTCTTACATCCTTTATTATTTTGTGCTTTGGAGATCTAAATTCAACTCTCAATTCCAACTGTTTCTAATTTCTCCCATTTGGTTTCCCAAAGAGGGAATATTAATTTTCCAGTCTTCTTTAAATTGTCTAAGGATGTTGTCAGATAATAAAGCTGTTAGTTTATCTAACTCCACCATGTCATACTATTTCAATAACCAGTCATCAATGGTTGGTATTGCCTCTTGTTTCCATCTATGTGTGAAGGTCATCCTGGCTGGAGTGAGCTTCCCCATGAGATTCTGATGCCTTCTTTTCCCTGATCTGATCTCATATCTTTCCCTAGTTATGGATCAGGGAGCCCTCTCTATTTCTGTCTTGCTTGAACACACCTGTTCTGCTTCACGCAGTTGTATCTCCAACATCTTCTGCATTTCCTCATGTTGCTGCTGGCGCCGCTGCTCCTCTTCCTGGAGCAAAAGCTCTGCTTGCCGTTGTGCTTCCTTCAACAGCTCCAGCTCTTGCAGCTTGCGCTCCTTCTCCTCCTGCAGCTGCTTGAGGCGCTGCAGTTCTTCCTCCTTGGCAGCCTTCTTACGTTCTCGCTGCTCTCGCTGTTCTCGTCTCTTCTGCTTTAAATCTTTGTGCAAAGACTTCTTGCCTTCAGCCTGGAGACGAATTGCCATCTGAATGGCTGCCAAGAGAGAAAGGGAGAGAAAGGTCTGAGAAGATCATACAGCTTGCTGGCTGGACTGGAATTCTTCAGGAATGCCTTTTGCCATACCAGTCATCCATCCCATCCTTTTATGTCACTTTCTGAGACCCTTTTCAAAATGCCATCCTTTTCAGCAGTGAGGGGGTCCTTTCAGTTGTGGCATCAGACTTTGGAACAGCCTCCCAAAGGAAGCTCACATGGTGTCAACATTGTTTTCTTTTAAATGCCAATCAAAAACATTCTAATTCACTCAGACTCTAATTCATCTCAAACTTGCTGAGCATTCTTTGAATGCTTTAAACAAATGAAATCTGTAGCATTTCAGCACTTTTGTGGTCCAGACATTTAGGACTGCTGCTTTCTCAGCTGGCCCTGTGCTAAAAGCTTCCTGGGGTAGAAGCCAAGCTTTTTAGTTAGATTATAACACCTATAAATCTTTTGCGGTATGTAAACAGAAAATCATAGTCCTGCCCCCTACACACACACACACAAAATATCAGAATGGTTTCCATCCATTTCTGGCAACCCCAACCTTCTAGACATTAGTAAGAAAACCAAGATTCCCACAGGAGACAATATTAAAAGAATCTGTCCTAAAGAGCAACAAGACAAACATTAAAAACAAAGCACGGGCAGTTTTTATATATATATTTTTAACAATGTTGGCAACTTATATTACTTTGGGTAGATGATATTCAAGTCACGGCCAGTCTATGAATGAAGGCTGCTTAAAAAGGGGAGAGGCTTCTGCTGCTGACTTTGCCATCTACTATTTAACCTCTTCATTTCAGGAAATCTCCAAAATGGTAGGAAACTAACCTACCTTTCAAAGAGCAGCAGCTCAGAAGTACTGCAGTGGCAGCAAAGTACTCACCAAGGGTCCACTCTTGCCTTTGCCTGGTGTCCGAGGCACTCATTTCATACGTTCGCGAAGCTGTTTTCACGCAGAACATACACCGTTTCCCATCTTTGTCAGGTAAGATCTTAAAGTCAGAGAACAAAAGAAGTTACAACTTCCCTCTCAGCTATTACTGACTTAGAACAACATAACACACAAGATGCATTGTCACCACACTAAGAGGGCAATAACCCCCTTTTCCATAGTATTCCCAGCTTTACTCAACAGCCTTCTTATAAGAGTTATACAAGTAACAGGGGATAAAGCCCTCTGACCTATTTGCCATAACGGGAGAACTAAGGGATTTTCATATAACCATGTTGATCACCTGATGACTGAAATGATCACACAGATGTGAGGAAGGGCTTTTATAGACAAAGCCTTTGTATTGTATTAATGAAGTAACAGGAGGAGCGTAACAGAATGATACACTTAACACTTTTCAATAACTATAATATGACTGTTTAAACTAGTATCAAATCCCTCAAACATTTTCTTCTCTTCCTCACTCAATTCCCCCACACCTCATATGCCTCTCAACCCTCCATCTTTACCATCCAGGGCCCAGAGTCCACGCTAATGGTAAATACATAATCTCTTTCTATGCAGAAACCAACTGGAAATGCAACATGAAGCAAGCCTAAAAGGTTATCTCCATAAAGTGCTCTGCTTATTACAGACGTGGACCACAACAGAGAGCAAGGGGTTTGTGGGCCAACTGCCCATCAAAGCACCAGAAACTGAAATCCAGAGGTAGCCAGAATTCTCCTTTTTGGTTTTGAAAAATGGTTTCAATGTTAAGTGGTGAAGTGTCAGAGACTTCATCTATTTAAATGTTGAATTGCAGCTCCTGGAAGCTTCCAGAAGAGTTTATTCATCTCCCCTCACTTTTTTATTTTGACTAGAAAAATGACAGTCCAGTGAGTGTGGACAGGTCAAGGACTGCAAAAACAGCCTCCCTATTGACACTTGTAAAATCACTCCAGGCAGATATCAGTACAAGCTCTCTAGTCTCTCTCCAGATGGTGGTTGCTTTTACTTTATTATGCTGCTCCTTTCCTATTTTCAATACCACAAATTAGTTGATCCCTTCCATTCATCATATTGCCTCACTATCATTCAAAGTCATATGTGTGAGGGTTCTCTATCCATTCACAACTTAAAATGAAGCCAGTCAGTTAGGCACTGAAAATAGTGAGACACTCCTTGTGTGTTGCAAGGTAAATCTCGTAAATTGAAAGGCCAGAGAAAATCCACATTCTGTTGTTGTACTCTGGTCTTTACAGGTTGCCTTCATTTGTCTAAGAATGTTACAGGGCAATCATTTCCTTACTCTGCCACAGAAGAGTCTTTTTTCTCAAGTAATATCTATCACCTATTTACAAAGTCTTACATACAGGATAAGCAATTCATTCATACATACATACCTACATAATCAGCAATTGTTAGATCCATTTAAGAAGTGGGTACATCTAAGCTTATAGTGCTTCTCTTGTCAAATTACCTCCACACAAGAATTTCTATCCAGAGAAATGCTCCCCCTTTCTCCTTCCGTTCCTCACTCATGTAGTAAGAGAGATCACTGGGCTTTAAGGTGAACCATCGCTCTGACCAGTTCCTCCTCAGGTGACCTTTTTTCCACAGATAGCCCTGTTCTCAACAAAGACAGGGATTAGGGAGAGAGGCAGATACTTCGTAAAGAAAAATAGTACCAAAGACCTTTGCACCTAACAAAGATTTATGTCACAAAGGGATCAAAATGTGCCACATCTTTGCCAAATGTACTAGCATGAACAAGAAAATGTGTGTGTCTTGTGAGAATCAGGGATGATGACTTGCTTTGCTTCCTCTTTGTGCAGTTCAGTTAGCAGAAGGGCCTATTTCCTCATTGGTAATATTTCTGTGATACACTGAATTTCATGATTTTTCCAGAAAGGAGGGGAATTTGTAACTCTCAGACATGTTGATTTGGCACACTTGTAAGCTATAAGGTCATTGTGATTCCTGCTAGTCAAAATGGCAGATCAAGACTAAGCAAGATTCTAGAACAAGGACCATTAAGTAACATCCCACATTAGTTACCAACTATCTACACTACACCAGCTATCTCCTGGTATGCAGAAACCAGTGGGAAATGCAACATGCATGCAGGCCTCAAAGCAGATTACCACAGACTCTTTTGCACATCCATTTATCAGTGCAGAGGGAAAAAACAGACGTCAGTATAGATTCTCTGGCCTCTCCACATGTAGCTACTGCTTTTGCCCCCATTGTACTGCTGTTCCCTCACTTGGATGCCGTCAATTTGTTGTGTTGTGGCCCTCATTATTGCTGAAAGGCAGAATGCAGCAAACATTGTTTCCATCAAACCAATCAGGACTTCACCAAAGGAAAGCTGCTTCTCCTGGTTTGGGGAGCTGGAAAGGGACGTTTGTGGTTATTGCAAGAATAAAAGTTTTTTGTCCTTTTTTCTATGTCAGTGACTATCAAACTTTCTGTCATCAGGACAAGCTTGACAGAGATGAAAATAACTGAATCCCTCCTCCATCACAAAATGCTGACAAATGAAAGAGGAGTTTGGCACAATCATTTACTAGTTATAGTACATATATGATTTTCCTCTTATATCTAACCCCTCTTTAAAAATTCCTAAATTCTTTGCCACAGTTATTTCCTTGTGGTTATTTCATTTATTTGTTACACATTTATACTGCCTTTCCTCTAATAAACTCAAGGTGGTGCACATGGGTCTCCTTTTTCCTCCTTTATCCTCAGAACAACCCTATGAGTTCAGTCAAGCTGAGTGTGTGATCGACATGTGGAAGGAAAAGAACAGAAGAAATGACAGTTCACTGCCAATTTTTTTTCACACCTTCTTCTTTCTCAAGCAAAGGCTGCAACATTGAAGCCTGCTGAAAAGTGAATGACGTCCCGCTGGAGTTCCCCAGCTCACAATCTGAGAAACGCTGAGCTAAGTGTGCAACATAACTAAGCAAAGCATTTCTCTCCATTCCCAATGATGGGAGAGTTCCTTACCTGTTTCAACACATCCCCAATGATCTCCTGGTAGACCTCTTCAATGGCCATACTGATGGCCTCATGCTCTATTCCTCGCAGGAACCGGCCTGAATTTACCAAGTCAAGGAACTGCCAAACTGTTAAACCACTTTGCTGCTGGGTCTCTTGAGAAAGATAGTCATCCAGCTCCCCACTGTTGAGCTCAATGCTCATGGCTGTGCAGATCTTCTTCAAGAGATATTCCACCTGAAAGAAGTGAGGGAAGTTAGCAAAGAACTTCAGTCAAAACTCCAACCTCTCAATTCCAGGAAATAGCAGCAATTCCCCTGGGATCACATATCTTTCCCTTTACTCAGGGGCACTGGGCCCTTCACTCCAAAGGCCCTTCCTGAACCAAGTTATTTTAATTTCTCATGCAGGCCTTTATTTTGTGGAAGTATTTTATCCCTCCACCCACAGCACTTCCTTTTGATTTTGTGCTTATTTCTACCTCAGGCTGTACATTATAAGGTGCTATACGTGGAACTGCCATTGAAGACAGTTCAGATTGGACATTGTGATTTTATTACAGCTATGTTGTACCAGTTTCACCCATTCCCAGTCTATCTGTGGTTCAATACAAAGAGATGGTTTTGATCTTTAAAAGCTTTCATGACAGAAACATGGAATTAAGGACTGCCCATCTCCATATATACCTACACATACATTCAAGTTTCATTGGTGGACTTCTGGTGGAAGTCCTTACCATCTGAGGTGATCCAAATGACCACCAGAGAAAAGGCCTTTTCAGTGGCAACACCTCTTCCTACTAAGGTTGCTTGCTGTTTACCTAATTGTCCTTTTGATAAAGCATTTTTTATATTGCCAAAATGCAGTTTTATCATCTCAATGATGGTTTTTCATCACTTTTATGATTCTGTGACTTTGAACTTACTTTGATTATTTACATTCAAATGGAATGTAATAAATAAATAAGTGATCAGAAATTGTATAGGTTTTAAGATTAAAGAAGAAAATATGATGATATAACTTTTCATTTTCTAATGCAGTTGTTCCTGAAAAATGTCTTCAAAGTAATCTTCTATGGTGATAGTTACAAATTATATGAATAAATACTTTTATTTCCAAATAATTACTTTAACTACCAAGAGATATGCAGAATTCTGAAGAATCAAGAGTTTGGGGAAAACGCTCCAGTTGTGCTGTAGTAAGCCACAGATAAGATGCATAAGACAATGAAACTGAGATTACTTCTCCTATTTTGAGAAGCTGACACAAGATTGTATGCAGGGTTCTTTTACCAGGTTTGTATTTTTATTCTAAGAACAGGTTGCTTACCTGTAACTGTGGTTCTTCGAGTGGTCATCTGTGCCCTCATATATTGGGAGCATTCACGCCTGTGCGGTAGCATTCGGAAGATTCTAGAGCACGACAGCTTGGCGGAACCCCTCTCCCATGCCGGTACTGCGCATGCTCTGCCCACCGAGCAACGGTCACTCCTCAGTTCTTGGTCTGCCGAGTAGAATGAGACCTGAAAAAGAGGGGAAGGTTGGGCAGGCATGTATGAGGGCACAGATGACCACTCGAAGAACCACAGTTACAGGTAAGCAACCTCTTCTTCGTGGTCTCTGTGCCTCATACATTAGGAGACTGTGTAGCTTACCGGTAGGATGGTGGGTCAGGTCCTACAGAACAGAAGCCAGCACAGCACGTCCGAAACGAGCATCCCTCCAGGACCGGCAGTCCAGCCTGTAGTGGCGCACGAAAATCGATGGTTGGGACCAGGTCGCCACACAGCAGAGTTCCTGGAGATCGACTCCTCGCAGGAGGGCTGCAGATGTCACCACAGGCCAGGTGGAATGAGCCCGAAGAAGGTCTGGCGGAGGCTTCTTGGCAAGCTCGTACGCCAGGTGGATAATCTGGGCCACCCACTTGGAGAAGTGCTGGGTGGACACCTTGTGGCCTCTTCGATGCCTGCCATAGCACACAAAAAGGTGCGGGGTCTGTCGAAAAGAGGCAGTCCTATCCTTGTAAAATGCCAAGGCCCAATGAACATCCAGGGAGTGAAGGGACCGCTCCAAAGGTGTAGTCGGGTCCGGGTAGAAGGTGGGCAGGATGATGTCCTGGCTCAGGTGGAAACTGGACACCACCTTCGGCAGGAAAGAGATGTCAGGCCGAAGGACCACCTTGTCTCTGTGAAAGACGAGGTATGGTTCATCAGACCGCAGAGCTGTCAGCTCTCCCGCCAGAGGTGACAGCCACCAAGAAAGCAGTCTTCATGGCGAGCAGCCTGTCATCTGTGGACGCCATCGGCTTGAAGGGTGGCCTCGTCAGCTGGGACAGCACCAGCGATAGTGACCACAGCGGTAGCGGCAGCGATACCAACAGGTAGAGGTGCTGTAGGCCCTTCAGGAACTGCTTAACGGTACCGTCTCTGAAGAGAGCAGCCGATGGGGATCATGGTGGTTGGTATGCCATGATAGCGGCAAGGTACACCTTCAGCAACAGGAAGGCCAGGCCCTGCTGTCGAAGGTGCAGGAGGAAGTGGAGCACAGTGCGCAGACTGACAGGCGATACCGGCTCTCGACGTTCCTCAGTGAAGGCAACGAAGCGCCGCCACTTGTAGTGGTAGTTGCGGTGGGTCAATTCCTTCCTGGCTGCGGTCAAGACATTCCCGATGACAGGGTCGTCTACGGCGATATCCTCCAGGCATGGAGGACCAAGAGTGGCAGGTCCGGGTTCAGCACGAGACTGTTGGAGTGGGAGAGGAGGTCCAGTACCATCGGGAACCGGAGGATCCGTCCCCAGACGGCCTCGAACAGGGGCCCAAAGCAGTGCTGCCTCAGCCAGTACAGTGCCACGAGAACCACGTCCGCTCGGTCCGCGAGGATCTTCGCTATCACGCGGCCAAGGAGGGGGAACGGAGGGAAGGCGTAGAGAAGTCCCTCGTCCCACCAAAACTGGAACGAATCGCCGATGGAGTGGCGATCGCGACTGGCCCTCGAACGGTACTGACAACACTTGGCGTTCTGGCTGGTGGTGAAGAGGTCGATGGTCGGCTCGCCCCATCAGTCTTGAACCATCTGGAAGGCCTCACTGGAGAGGGACCACTCGTGGTGGGATGAGGTGTCCCTGCTGAGAGTATCCACTGTGGTGTTCTCCTGCCCAGCCAGGTGAACTGCCACTAGATGGATCCGTAGCGAGACACACCAGTCCCAGAGGTCGAGGGCAATGTTGGGGAGAGTGGTGGAGTGAGTCCCTCCTTATCTGTTTACGTAACAGACCGCTGTCATGTTGTCGGTGAGGATCAACACCATGCTGCCCACGACGAGGTGACGAAACGCCCGCAGAGCTTTCGAGATAGCTAGCAGCTCGAGAGCGTTGATGTGGAGGGCAGTTTCGCGTCCGATCCACCGACCGCGGACTCTGAGGTCGCCGGAGTGTGCTCCCCAGCCGAAGAGCGAGGCATCCGTTGTCATCGTGACCAAGGAGTTGTGCTCCTGGAACAGCATGCCTGACAGGAGGTGGCTGTAGGACTGCCACCATATTAGTGATTGGCACACCTGTTGAGGCAGCTGGAAGCGGCGAGACTGGTCATCCCGGAGCAGATTGAAGGCCCTGACAAACCAGTGCTGAAGCAGTCGTGCGCGCAGCCTGGAGAGGTAGGTTACAGTGGTGGTCGAGGCCATGTAGCCGAGGAGCTGCTGGATCGTCCTGGCTGATACCGTCGGAGCGTGGAAGGCGGCGGACGCTGCCCGACAAAGCGTCTACGCCCTGTCCAGTGGTAAGTAGGCCCTCGCCAATACCACATCTAGGGTCGCCCCGATGAAGTCGAGAACCCTTGTGGGCTCGAGATGGGACTTCTTCGGATTGACCCTGAGTCCGAGACGAGTGAGAAGGGTCAGAGTCCGGTGAATGTTGTGGTATAGTTTCCGTTGGCAGGACACCACCAAGAACCAATCGTCCAGGTAGGGGTAGACGGAGACGCCTTTAGTCCGCAGGAACGACACGACGGGTGCCATGCACTTGGTGAATACCCGCGGTGCGGTCGAGAGGCCGAACGGCAGCACCTGGTATTGGTAACAAGTGCCGTTGACCGCGAACCGTAGGTACCGTTTGTGCTGTGGGCGGATGGAGATGTGGATGTAGGCGTCTTTGAGATCAATGGAGGCGAGCCAGTCCCCTCGTTGAAGGAAGAGCAGGATCGAGAATAGCGTGACCATCTTGAACCTCTTGGAGCGGATGTAGTCATTCACCCCCTGAGGTCTAGGATGGGCCGCAGGGTTCCATCCACCTTCGGTACCGTGAAGTACCTCGAGAAGAAGCCGGTGGTCTTGGCTGAGGACGGAAGTGCCTCGATTGCTCCCTTTTGTAGAAGGGACTGATCTCTTCCAGCAGTACTGAGCTGGCCGGGGTGGAGTAGTAGACCCCTCGTGGTGGAATATCCTGGAACTCTATGGCATATCCCAGGCAGATGATGGTAAGTACCCAGGAGTCCGCAGTAATTTTCTGCCACTGGGCGAGGTGTCTGGCCAGGCTTGGTTGGTGTTGGAGGCTCACTGGAAGGGTGAAGGTTGGCGTCGGCGGTGTCCTGCTGAAGGCATCAAAATCGTGACTTCGTCCCCGACGAAGACTTCTTTGACGAAGAGGATGGGCATCTTCTGGGAAACCTGCGTGGAGCGGACGAAGTGGACGGCCGGGACGCAGTCGATCTCGGTGACCGCAGCTGGTACACGGAGGAGCAGGAGGACTTTCACCACGACGACTTAGGGCCGAAGCCACGGTGGGACTGAGCCGGCTGGTTTATGCCCATTTTCTTCACTGTCAGACGGGCCTTTACAAGGTGGTCCATGGCCTCGTCCGCTCATGTATGAAAAAGTCCCTGACTGTCGAAGGGGAGGTCCTCAATCCATCGACGGCTGTCCTCCTGGAGCCCGGATGATTGAAACCAGGCATGTCGTCGGAGGGCCACCGAACCGACCATCACCCTCGAGGTCGCCTCCATGGCGTGCCTCGAGGAGGCAATCTGCTGGTTGGCAACTGCGACGGCCTCGCCAAAGAGTTGCATGGCGGCAGCGTGGGACTCCTCCGGCAGTTCAGCGAGGAGCGGGGCGAGTCGGTCCAGGATGTTATGATGGTAAGCTGCAAGGCAAACCATCGTGTTCAGGGTCCTGGCCACAAGGGAAGACACCGAGTAGAAGCGCCTCCCGAAGGTATCGAGCTTACGGCCTTCGCAATCCAGCGGGGTGGTATGTGCTCGATTGCCTCCCTTCGTCTGGGCCGACTCGACCACAATCGAATTCGGTACAGGATGGATAAAGAGGAACTCCGCGTTCTCTCTGCGTCCTGTACAGGTGCTCCAGCCTGTGTGGTATAGGCTGCGCTGAAGCCAGCTTCGCCTATGGTTGTTTCATTGCCTCGAGCAGCGTCAGCAAGAAGGGCAGTGGTGCAGTTGATGGCGGGCGTGTTTCCAAGTATTGGAACACCGGATCCTGCGCCCCCGGAGCCAGTTCCGCTACCTTCAGGTCAAGGGCCGTGACCATACGGAGGAGGATGGCCGAGAACTGCCTGACGTTCTCCGGTGCCGACTCCGGACCCGGTTCTCCAAACGGTAGCGGAGGTGACTCGTGCGATGAAGGAGTCGACTCTGTGGAGTCCAAGTCTGACTCGTAGGACTCCGAAGATGGAGTCGGAGACCTCTCCTCTGCTCTCTCCTGCGATGGCTTGCAGGCAAGTGGGATCCAGGGTCACCGTTGGAGCTGTGGGCTGCATCAGTACCAAGGTCGATGCTGTGGTTGGTATTGGCATCACCTGCAGGGGCACTACCGAGGGCCGAGGGCGGTGGGCAGCCTGCGTAGTCGACGTCGCCAGTCGCGTCGGTTGGGCCACAGTGGTCTGTGGCATGGGACGAGTCGCAGTTGCGGTCATCCTCGGAGGCGGTGACACTGCCCTGTAGCAGGTGAGGGCTCATGGGACCTCCGATGACGCGGTGAGTCAGAGCGACGCGGCGATCGGCCCGGCATCCTCTCGTAATAGGAGCTACGGGCCTCCCTGGAAGGCGAACGAATAGTACGATCCCACCGGCTCGTGCCAAGGTTGCTCCTGGCCGTACCTACTGAGGTGTCCCCGGAGTAGGTTCTCTCCAGGTGCATCTCCCAATATCGCGGGGATGGAGACCTGGCTCTCTGGTCAGGAGAGCGGGACTCACTGCGTCTAGAGGCTGGCCCATGGACAGGCAAGGGTCGATGTCTGACCACAGCCTCCTCCCAGAGGTCAGCCGACAAGTGGCGATCCGGCGGGGTAACCGGAGCCGTAAGCTCGGGCGGTTCCGAGGGCAGGGCCTCCACGGCCTGCTCCTCATTGGACACCTCAAGGACCTCTTGCTCCTCCGGGAGCTCTTCAGGTTCCTCAGCGGGCTGGGCTGGCGGAGGTGTCGGAGGGCAAGTCTCCTTTAGAGGAGAGCGTCTCTTTTCCTTCCTCCTCTTCTTCTTCTCTTTCTCCTTCCCGGCATCCTGGGTCGGAGGATGCTTTTTCTGAGCCAGTGTCAACGGCTTGGAGAAGGAGGAGGAGGCCTGCGAGCCCGCAGGATTCTCCCGCACTGGAGGGGTTGAGATCACTGGAATCCTCGGCAATTTTATGGTCGGTACTAAGCCCAGTACTGATGAGGTGGAAGGCGCGGCAGCCGCTGCCCATGAAGAGGTCTTCGGGCGAGATGATTTCTCGGCCATGGCACCGTGGGCCTCGGACTTCTGGGCACGCAGTGACTCCTCCCAACAATGAGACTTTAGTCTCGCGGAGCGGTTGCGGAGGGTCTGGTGGGTAAACTGCTTACAGACCGGGCAGGCTTGAACGTTGTGCCCCTCGCCCAAGCAGAAAAGGCACTCACAGTGTTTGTCCGAGAGAGCGACCTTCCTTCCACACGAGGCGCAACTCTTGAACAGCGCCGACATAAAACAATCAACGAGAAGAAGAGAAGCAGGGGAAAAAGAGGGGAGTCTGAAGTCGTCAGAACCAGTCCAAATCCAAAATCTTAGTCAGGCCAAAACCCGGGTTGGAATGAGAGCCAAAACACCAAAAGCCATATCGAAATCCGAAAACGAAGTCAAAAATCCGAAAACCATAGTCAAAAGCCAAGATTCAATCCAAAGAAGCACAAGCTAACGAGAAGAACCTTCTGTTCGCAACGGCGGACAAGAAAGAACTGAGGAGTGACCGTTGCTCGGTGGGCTGAGCATGCGCAGTACCAGCATGGGGGAGGGGTTCCTGCCAAGCTATCGAGCTCTAGAATCTTCCGAACGCTACCGCACAGGCGCAAAAGCTCCCAATGTATGAGGCACAGAGACCACGAAGAAGAAACTTGGTTACAGAAATTAAAACACTTCTGCTCACCCGCTCATGTAGCTTAGTACTGATCTACCTTCCTGCCAATTTGCCTCCATCTTTCAATGCTATCTGGACTATTTTTCTTGCCCGGCCAGTTTTCGTATCTTTGTATAAGCTAAACCAAGTGCCTATGGCAACAAAACAATGGGCACATCAAGACTGTACTAAGTGGAAGGGATAAAAATATTTTTTTAGTGCTTCTGTCTCGTACAGTCTAAGGATGGGATCCTTTTGGTCAGTCCCAACACACAGGTAAATCCAACTGAATAATAGGCTCATAGTGGCACTAACAATAGGATTTAGGCTCAGTTGTGTTAAATTAGATTTTACAACAAGATCTAGCAAATATTTGACATGGCCTATGCACTTCACTGATTAAGTCAGCACAAATAAATCCTGGAAGAAAAGGTGACTTTGACCCTTGCTGGGGCACTGCTACATCACCTTCTGTGATATGTAAAGCTGTCTAGATACACCTTAAAGTGGCAATCTTATTCCCACCCACCTGGAAGTACAGTGTGCACTCTGCTGCTCTCCAGCACACACAAATGCAAAGTCATGCAAAGCCTTATGTCTAATCATCATCAATGGATGGGCTGGGCACTTGCTGGCACAGATGCACATATTTTGAGTCCACTGATGATAATGTGAAAGAGCATTCATGTTTTTTGTTTTATGTGAAGGTTCCTGGAATGGAACCCCAGCATATATGGAAGGTGCATTGTATAAACCCCACTGAATTCAACACAAGCTAAAAGTGAGTACACATGAATAGAATCACATTATTCACCTCCTAGAATCTGTTCTTTCCAGATCTATCCACTTCAGAAGGTAACTTATATTATTTCACTAAACAGGCCTGGTGGCAAGATTGAGTAAATAGCAAGACCCTAAGTCCCAAGAATGCCTTCACTGCATTAGGTGTACCCCTTTAGATTTTTTCCAGCTCCATCAAAGTCAACTGTGGTGGACATATAGGTGTTTGCTACAGGGAGGAGTTGCAGCAGCACCAAACCTAATGCTCCTCTGAATATCTCCAAGATATGCTCCTGATGGGCAGGAATGCCCAAGATATTCTGGTGCCTGAGGCAGAGTAACAAGCAACATCTCCCCCACTCACTCACTCAAGTCATGGGTGCATAATACCCAAAGTCAGCAGAGTAATTTTAGCATAAAATCCCACAAGCACTTCTTTACATCTTTGACCCCCCCAATACAATAAGAAAACAAATAATTAATAATTTGCTCCCTTTCATGACGCTCAAAATTTGCTCCATCTCAGTCTGTGCCACTGCACAGTGCTCCTTGATACTCCATCCCTGTCACACATATGGCGTTGCTTTCTGGGCTGCCTGGTAAGGTAAACCAAAGCTCAGCCCAATCCAAAAACAAGGGAGAGCACGTTGAGTCTCACACACTTTGCAGTGGACAGCAGGGAGGAAGAGAGTTTGCTCACCAAAGTGGGGAGGTGAGGGAAATCCCAAGAACCCAGGAACAGGTTGATGGTAGCAGCAAATGGAGTTGCCTAGGCCCTTCTCAGTCTGGAAGTGAAGCCTTCTACCAAATATGAAATGCAAATTGATGCTGAACCCTAAACAGTGGTTTAGTAAGACAGGCTGCTCAATTTTACAAGACCCTGAAGAACAGGAAATGCCTTGGTGAGGAAGAGGAAGTATAGCTGGTGAGTATATGCTTGCAATGCCTTTCCTCCTGAACTGAAGTGTGTGGTGACAGGGAGGGGAGTGTTGGGTAAGACCAGCTGACAGCAGCACACAAGACATAACATCCAGGTGTCAGTTGGAGTGTGTGAGAGGTGGATGTGACAGAATCAACAGGGTGTACTTCTTTCTGTTTAGGCCTTTAATGGCTTTAAGGCCAATGCGAGTGGGGTTTCAGTCCATACTGAAGATTTACAAACCACCTGACTGAGATTTCGCCTCTACTAAGAAACAAAAGAAACCTCCCTCTTTCCAACATGCCTTATGGAATTTAGAGATTATTACTGTTATTAGTGGTTTTACTTGACTGAGCAGCATTCCTTGATTGTAATTAACCCTTCATGCACTGGCAATGTAGAAGGATTGTATCCATTCCAGACAACCTTCTCCTTTTTAAAGTCTTCAACAGAAAAGTGCGCGAACATTCCATACCCTATCATAGTGCTCAACAGCTGGTTCCCCCGACACACACACTCAAAACCAGCAGCAGCAGCAGCAACAACAGTATCAACAACTGTAAAAGAAGGAATTTTAGCAGGCATTGCTTGTTACCTGATGTGTGACAAAGAACACATGCTGAATTCCCTCCTCTATACAACAATTAAAGGTACAAGAGGTCTCTCTAGTTTTCACTCTGGAAATCCTACTTTGGTGGTAATCTGCTGGGGTCCATACAGGCTAAACCTGGCCTATATGTGTGATTCTAGAATCCAGCTACTTCAAAGTTTTATCTCAAACTCCTTCAGAGCTACCTTGCCTACACACTAGGAATTTATGGAGATTTTGTCTAGTTTATATTTCAGAGTGAAGCAATCTGAACTGCATTTCCCAAATTAATATTGGAGTGTACAATATCCCTTTGGGTTTGTACCTTTTCAAATATTTTCAGCTCAAAAAAAGGGGGGGCACATTTTAAATTGTTTGTTGCAAGATAAAATATATTTAGAACTGCATGCTTTAGTAGAAAACATGTTTAGAAATGCATAGTATGTTCAAAATATGCTTTTAACTATGAAGTTTGTGTCATTTTTTAAATTCTTCCTATTAATGGAAAATTAGGTTGGAACTGAATTACTAACAAACATGCAGAGTTGACACACACTGCAAATAGACCCATTTCACCTGCATTACTCTTTTTGGCAAACTGCACAAGATGACGCAGTGTGTTTGCGTGTATGTGTGCAAATCCGCAAATTCAGCATCTGTGAACCAAATCAGCCTCTGATTTCAGATGGAGCAGCACACATGCAAGCACACAAAGATTACTATTATGGTGACATATGGCTTTCTCTTTTCGTTAAGGAGCTGTTGCTCAGTAATAGAGCACATGCTTTGCAAAGCAGAAAGCTTCAGTCTCCAGAACCTCCAACACAGGACTTCAAAAGAAGTTAAAAAGCCTCCATCAGTCAGCAGAGACAATACTGAGCTAGAGAAAACAGAAGGCAGCTTCCTACATTCCTCTGACAAGTATACTAGTTTGCATGCACCTCAAAACAATGCATTTTAAAAGCACAGCGCAGAGCTATCTACAGAGAAGAGAGCACTATACTGTCTTAACAGCAGGACGTGAAGACAAAAATGTAGATCTAATTTGTACTGAAATATTCTGATAGATTTTACAAAGGGTATTCATAAATGCCACAAAGAAGAAGGGGCTGCAGAAACATGACTGCCTTCATGAGGATGCATAGGAGGCTGAAATATAGAATGTGTTTCTGTTTTACAAGATCCATCACTTGGATGCCCAGGGTGCAATCTTCAGCAGTGCCACTATTTTGTGAGAGTCTGTACAGTTCAGATCTGCAAATCTGTTTGCAGACAGCTAGGATGGTTAGACGTAGAAAGAAAACCAGTTCCAAATATTTATGATGCTCATTAACTGAGCTTTATGTAGTTATTGCAGTCATATTGCTAAGCCAATTACCACACAAATGTGTGTGGTGTGATAGTCCTGTGTGGTAAGTGCAATCATCACAAAAAAAGAAAATAATTTAAAAGCAATCATACCTCATCTGGTACCATAACAAGAGGGTACTTGTCTTCAGATAAGAAATTAAAGAGACACCAAAGCTTGAAGGCATCTTCATGGGATACAACACTGTTCCCATTCCGGTCTGGCTTGTAATTCTTCTTTGCTGTTAACGTCCAGCAAAGCTCATCAAAACTCTCCTTCACAAAAGCGCCTTCTTCTACCTGCAAACAAAAGAGCACTTCATCATGCTTATTTTCTGTATTTTTCTTTTGCTACTTTAATATTGGGATTGTTACATGAGTGATATACCTCAAAAACCACCTGAAAAAAGTAGGGGGGTTATGCATTTTTCAAGCATCCTGCTCAGAGAACACCACCACAATTTGAGAACTCTCCTGCATGAGAAAAGATAATAATCTATATACCCCCTTAACATATGAAAATATTAAAAGACAACAAGTAACAGTGAATGCAACAAAGAAAAAGCTCTCTTCTACTTTTAACCATTGTGAAAGAGAGGAAAAATCAAGGGGTGCATGTTGTCTTTATGGGGCATGCCAGCAGTAAAGAACCTTTTGCCCTCCAAACGCTGCTGGAGTACAACTCTCATCATCCCTAACCATCATAGTTAACAGTGAAGGATGAGGGGAGATGCAATCCAACAATATCTGGAGGGCCACACATTATACATCTCAGGAGTAGGATTTAACTGCATAGCAGTAGCTATGCCATATTGAATCAAACACTGAAGCAACTCTTCTAAAATCATAATATTGCATTTCATAAAGGCTGAGTCTTTATCTTCTGAAAAAAATATATATGTTCACCATCTGATGGTCGGTAGTCACTCTGGCATCATCTGCTTCAGCAAAGCAACGCTTTCCATTTCTGCATTATTTGTTTAGCTTTTCATTTAAAGGTTCTGATCTGCTGAATGTGCAAGTCCTGACACAAAAAATTAAACTCACAAAAATTCAGCTTAATTCCAGCAAATGAAGACAATTCCCTTTTTTAAAAAGAGACATCTCAACTGAGTAGTCTGGCCATACACTTCACAGGAATCAGTGAGAGTTTATTCAAGAGTAAGGGGCTAACCTTTAAACACTACCGAGCATCTGTCTACAAAGTAACCCATGTCAGCCTGAACAAAAATTATTCACATAGCATATCTCATTTTACATTCCTGATCAGAGAAGAACTTGCCAGGAAAATCATGCTCGATTCATATTATACTTAACAGTAGTGACATTTTATGTAGTACTTTATAGTGGTAAAAACAATGCACTATTGGTTATTCCACCAAAGATTAGGAAACGGATTTTTAAAAAACAACAACAGATGATCCTGTTGGCTTGTGAGGGGACATATGGGAATTGCTGTCCAAACACTGAATCTAATCTTGTAGGCAAAAGTAAGTATTAAGGACATCCCCATATTTGGGCAGGGGACCACATCTGAGAAGCTCTGAACTAGGAGTTCCTGATTCATAGTTCAGTCTCTTGGCCATTACACCACCATTACTTATATATTTGTTCCTTCTGTTTGTGACAGCATGAAGGCCACACACATACACACACAGATTGCAGAAAGTGGAACAGAATTGCCACTTGGCTCTTAGAGGGGGAGGGTATGTTTTCATTTGTTTATTTATCCTTTTGTTCTTCGGACATCTTGCATGGCTAGCTTTGAGTTATTGTTTCATGATTTCATTCTGCTAAAGACCTAAACTGCCACGAATGCACTAGGCAGACATTCCAATTCTGCAACTGCCTAATGGGAATAACAAGAATAATCAAAGAGCTAAAGTAATTCGCATGATTGTAGCTGGGTGCTGCTGCTTACATCGCTGTCTGAGTATAATTGGCATTCAGATCGCTTGGACTGGGAAGCGACTGGCAACTAGCCGGGAGTTTAGCACATGTCCTATGACTCAGGCCTGTGTTTTATCCAAGCCATGAAAGAGTCTAAAGCTCCCTGCACAATGCATAAGGGGAAGATACCACGTCCTAGAAGCAAAGGACAGCACGTTTCCCCTGAAACTTTAAGTTCAACGTGACTGCTGGAGCTTAACATTACCTATTACATTTTGTCCACTTCTTAACAGCTCTATAAAATATATCTTTCACTTAGAAGTATCCTATAGCTACAGTACTTTGCCAATATAGTCAACCCCTTTGACTTTTCTACATTTTACTGTGTTACAACCTAGAACTGAAATTGATTTAATTGGAGTTTTTACCATTCGTTGTACACAAGATACTCAAATCTGTAAAAGTGTGATATATTTTAAGCATGACACAAAAGTTAATTTTGTGTCAACTTGCACTTGTTGATTGTGTAAGTATTCACCCCCTTTGCTGTGACACGCTTAAATAAGCTCTGGTCAACTCATGGCCTCCAAAAGTCAGCTAAGTAGTTCAATGGAGTCCAGTTGTTGCAGTTCTAATGTCACATGGTATCAGATTCAATATACCTGTTTTTGGAAGGCTTCTGAGTTTGTTGGAGAGTATATTTAAACAAACCGCATTATAAAGACCAAAAAGCTACTAAAACATGTCCACTATAAAGTTCAGCAGAAGCACCAGTTAGATTTGGGTTGCAAAAATATAGTCAAATTATGAGTAATTTCTGGAACATTGTTAAATCCATTATTACAAAATGGAAAGATTATGGTTCAATTATGATTCTGCCTAGAGAAGGCTGCCCACTAAAACTTAGTGACTGGGTAACCAGATTCCTTCTGATCTTGGAAGTTAAAGAGGGTCAGGCCTGATTAGTAGCTGGATGGGAGACCACCAACGAAAACCAGGTGCTACAGCCTGTATTTAAGAGGAATGAACTGGCAAAATGACCTCTGCAGATTCCTGGCCTAAGAAAACCCCATGAAATTCATGGGATCACCGTAAGTTGACAGACAATTTGAATGCACATACACATACAAGGAGGGAATTAATCGGAGAATCAACCAAGAAGCCAATGGTAACACTGAAGGAGCTGGAGGGATGTGCAGCTGCCATGGGAGAAACTATCACCTGGATGTTCCACAAGCTTGGACTTTATGGAAGAGTGGCAAGTAGAAAGTCATTGCTGAACCAAACATAGCAGAACTGGTGAAAAAGTTCTCTGTCCTGGAAAGACCAAAACTGAATTCTTGGGCCTTGCTGAAAAACACTATGGCTGGCATCCTGTAAGTTACACTTAGGACATCATAGCTGTTTCATATTCTTATTTGCAATTGGAGCACTATTGCCAAGACTGCAAATGACCCTGAAAACCATCTTAAAAGGCAGTCGGACATCTGAATGATGCAGGTCTGTACTGCTGCCAAACAGATGCTACAGGATGATGTAATCAGCCCCCTCCTGCCAGTAAGCAGTGCTGCAGGGAACAGCAACAGAGATCTGTCGGAACTCTTAATCACAGTGTCGCGTGCTAGGAGGAGGAGCCCGATCATATGGTGCTTCAGTACCCTGCTTGGCAGCAGCACATACCACCACTGCTCTGGACAGGTGATTGGCTTTTAAGGTGGGTTTCAGAGGTC
This sequence comes from Iguana delicatissima, assembly GCA_948472985.1. Taxonomy (NCBI): domain Eukaryota; kingdom Metazoa; phylum Chordata; class Lepidosauria; order Squamata; family Iguanidae; genus Iguana; species Iguana delicatissima. The sequence goes on along the minus strand of CAOKZL010000246.1, from coordinate 542,014 downwards.
AGATGGGGAGCTAAATCTCCAGCAAACGCAAGTGTACTTTTCCTCAGTACAGAAATCAAACATTAGCTAAAAGCCTTTACGCAGACAGCATCTTCTATGTTGGATCTCCAATGATCCCTGCAAGTCAGTGGTTATCAACCTGTGGGTCCCCAGATGTTTGTGGACTTCAGCTCCCAGAAGCCCCAGCCACTATGGTCAATGCTCAGGGCTTCTGGGAGCTGAAGTCCAAAAACATCTGGGGACCCACAGGTTGAGAACCACTGCTTAAGTAGTCTTGGATACCAGAGCACATGGATTACAGAAAGTTAGACACACTACATAAATGCATCCAGCACTTTATTGATGTGTCCAACCGGTGTTCATGGGATAAAAACGGAGTAAGTCCAAAGAAAAGAATCCATCACTGACAGTAGGATACTAGTAAATTTTCAAGTATAGGCACTCATCCTAACAGGGTCACGCAGGCAGTGGTATATCTAATGTAAACAACACCTAGGGCAAGTGTGGAACCTACCTTCTTACCCCTACCCCTCACCCCCACCACTACCTGTACAGCTTTTTTGTGCCCCCCTGGCACTGGCACCCAGGACACGTGTCTTTCTTCCCCCACCCTAGGTACGCTTCTGCACGCAGGCCGTTTTGAAGAGTCCAAAAATACAGGTAGCTGTGTTGTTTCATGTTTTCAAAAACTATACAGTTCATCTCCTGCAGGAGTATTTGTAAAGCCAACTATTCTTATTGCATATTTAAGACTAGGTCACTCCCAAATACCTTGTATTATTACAGCAATCTCATTTGGGAGAAAGGTGGAATATAAACTCAATAAATAAACAAACCAATACATTGGTGCTAGGAAAATCAATTCTCCTCTCCAGCTACAAAGAAGCTTGGGTTGTTGTGGCAGATGGCATCCTTGTCCCTGCTATGCAAAAAGTTCTGGTTTTGTGACTCCATGAGCCTTAGTCCCAATACAAGACTGATCTCTCATTTAGAAGGCACCATGGAAGATGATATAAGGCAAGAATAAGTGGCCTTGTTCTGTGTATGATTAGAAAAAATACATCAAACATGTTTATTCTGCTACATTATGTACTCAGAGTTAATGGAGTTAACTTGATCATGCTTAACACATTCATACTTAACCTGATTACAAGACTTGGAATTTTAATTTGTAGAATTCTGGAATGTACTAGCAGAGGCTGGACTGTGAAATGGATGGCAAAGAAGGGGAAAGCATGGGCCAGAGGGTGGGAGAGCAAAATGTTGGAACATAACACAGAGAACAGTGAATGCTCAGAATCCCTTCTCAGCTTAAGAATGTGAGCCTTCAGAAGACATGGGAAGATAGAAAACTGTCTTATACAGAGAGAAAACATCAAAAACATCTATCGCAGCATCCAGAAGCCTTCATCCTTTTAGACCTGGACCAACCTTCACCCAAAATATGCAGCTGAGTGCCCATTGTTTTTACCATAAATTGTATGGTGGTAGTGCTATTGTTGGGTGACCCACTTTGGGTCAGCCTTCACTGCAAGCCAGTAATAGACTTTCTCAGCAGAAGATCAATGCCAGTGGTGGCAGCAACTCTTTGGGAACTGAGATAGATCTTCCCCAATCCTACCTGGAGGTACAAAGGAATGAATCTGGGAACCTGGAAGATGGACAACCAGCAGAGTGTAGTGGTTTGAGTGTTGAACTAGGACTCCTAGATGCCAGGGTTTGACTCCCCACTCAGCAATAGAAAACCACCGGGAACAGGGGCAAGTCACAACTTCTCATCCTTATAGAAAAGCAATGACAAATCTCCTCTGAATAAATCTTCTCACGAAAATCCTATGATGGGGTTGACATAAGTTGGAGTTGCCTTGAAGACAAATGACAATAAATTGCAAAACTGGAGATTCCATAGTCTATAAAGGAAAATGACTTCAGCTAACGCCTTTTGTTCCAACTGAGACAAACCACATGGTCTTATTTAGAAATGCTCCTGCATGGCAATATATTTAAGGCACAAAAATGATAAACAAGGAGTATCATAACAAAAAAGCTTTGAAATCTGACACATGGATTATGGCAACTTCAACTTTCACTGTTGCTGCTGTGTGCCCTCAAGTAGCTGCTGACTCATCACAACCCTCAGAAGAAACTATCATGGGGGTTTTCTTGGCAAGATTTGTTCAGAAGTGATTTGGCATTGGCTTCCGCTGAGGCTGAGAGAGTGTGGATTTCCATGGCTGCCTTTTACTAGGATAAAAGGATTTTCCCAAGAATACATTCCATGTGTATTCCACTCAAATAGTGTCTTAGTGAGTATGAAAGGGCTTTGTTGGGAACAAGACCATTCCATAATAATCTGTCTTAACAATCACACTTTCTTCATGTGTATTGGCCGGTCTTCACTGTTTCACACCTGAATTGTTTGGCTTGCTCCACACAGGGCTATTGCTGGATAACATCGAATCACTGGAGGAAATAGCAGCACTTTTCTGCTACTGGAAGAGACAGATATATTGACAAAGCCCTCTCCTACTCCAATCCCAGCTTGAGACTAGCAAGTTTTGTTGGCCTGCCTGTTCCACTGAAAGCCAAGATTGCTTCTTGCTCCTAAACGGTGGACCTTTGTAATTCTAGCACTGCTGGATTCCTGATCACAAGGAATAGTCTTACGCTTCAGTAGCTTTAAGATATAAAGCTGTATATATCAAAAGGTTTCACACACTGCTATTTTGGGGTGTAAAAATAAATTCCACACAAAGCCAAACACTCTCAGTACTGACCAATAGGGACAAAGCTGCCTTGGATGTCTCATTTTTCAAAAAGCCTGGTTAAGACAGTTCACAACATTCCCCTTTAAGGAACAAAGGTGTCTTTTAAATGCAGAGAACCAGAAAGAAAACAAGGTTTTATGAGTTCAGTTTCTTCTTTTTTAAATTCCTCTCTTCCTGACAAATATCCACATAAGTTAACAAATTTGAAAGACTTCCCTCCACCCTTTTGCCTGCAGTCTTTTAGTCTTTTATTCAATGTTTTCTTTAGAGACTCTGAGATATTTGCAGTGCACATTCCTCAGGGGTCTGACGGCATGGAAAGGACAAATCTGCTACTGCTAGCTACTTAGTTTTCTCAATATTAAGCAAGATTTAATTCATACTGAAATATTCTGAACACACATACATGCACCCATTCAGGTATTCCATTTCAGATGCTGCTTTTGCTATCTCACAGTCACTCTTAGGCAGACCATGGAAATTTTACTTTTTTAGACTACAACTTCCTTTTATTTATTTTTTTAAATTTTTTATTGTAAGAAAAAAAATACATAACATGACAAACATAAAAGTGAAGGGAAAGGTTAAAAAATGCTTACATTCCTATTTCTCTCCAAATTCCATTTACATACTTATACAATGTATTACAAATCATACTGATTATGTATTTTGGTTATATATATATCTGTATCTCATTCTCATTATACTTCTTGTTATTAATTATTCCCGTAATTAGCATTTTCAAAATATACTGTTAGTAATTTCATTCTTATTTCTATCTTTTTCAAAATATAATATTCATAATTTCATTCTTATTTCTTTCCTAAGCCTTAACTGTCCTTTCTTAGTAACCCTTATTACCCTACATACCAATATACTATATATATCTAATATATATTTTTATCTATTTTACTCTAAATTTAACCTATTACTAAGTTTACTCCATCCCCAGAGCCTGTTATACCTCAAATTATTCCACCTTCCAAAATTGTAACTCTTCTTGAGGAGAAGTAACACCTTCCTCTTTTACTACCACCTTTTCCACAAATATCTTCCATATTGCATCAAAATCGCTCCCTTTCATTATTTCCTTTTTAACCTTAATTCCACATGTTAGCTTGTCATTAATCGCAATTTTCCATACTTCTTTATATCAATCCTCTATTTGAAAATCTCCCTCAATTTTCCGTTTTCTTGATATAATTAGCCTTACTGTAGTTAGTAAATTTGTAATTAGATCCTTCATTGCTTGGGTGCAATTAACCTTACCATATATAGATAACAATGCTATACTGGGGCATAATTCTAAATCAATTTCTGTTATCTCTTTTATCTCTTTAAACACCATTTGCCAAAATTTGTGCAGACATTTACAACTCTACCACACATGAATATAAGTACCAATAGATTACAACTTCCAGAAAGGATATGGCCACCGAAACAGCAACTTTTCCAAGATCTGCTCTACACAGTAATGGACATGAATCCACGGAGAAAACCAAACAACTCCTCATTCCCCCAAGCAATGCTGTAAGGGGAGGAGTCTGAAGAGGGCAAGGTACTGAGATGCTGTATGTTTATGTGCCGTCAAGTCACCTGTCAACTTATGGTGACCCCATGAATTTCATAGGGTTTTCTCAAACTAGGAATACTCAAAGGCAGTTTTCCCAGTTCCTCCTTCTGAAATATAGCACACAGCGCCTGATATTTGCTGGCGGTCTGCCATCCAAGTACCAACCAGAGCTGATGCTGCTTAGTTTCCTAGATCTGAACGGATCTGTTTCCTTTAGGGTATTTAGGCCCCTTTGATAGGACTGCTTAAATCATTTTAAGGGTGACCACAACTTTGATCTTGCCTGGAAACAGATGAAATTAGGTAGTTTTAGAAGCTGGACTTCATGATTTTACTGGGAGTGTCAGAGGCTTTAATTTAATTAATTAATTAAAATATTTATATACTGCCTGAACAACAGCAATGCTAGTGCCAACTGGGCCTTGAGCGTTCCATAACTTAGGGTCTCATAGCAGAGAAGGCAGCTATCTATGTTGCTTCAGTTGTTGTTAAGCGCAAAAATAATTCTCTTATCCTCCTTTCGTCTGCCACCATAATTTCATGCTTTAAATGAGTTTCTGCATCCATTATATGATTAAGCCAAAACACCAAACATCACAAATTGTTTGCCAAAATGTCCTTCATAAAAATCCATCCCTTGCAAGCATTTTAGAACCGTCAGTTTACTGGAAACATGTAAGAAGGAGGAATTTTAGACAATGGAGAAAAATAGCAATGGCTGGAACTTACAAGTTACAGGTAACTGTGTTACCTGTTAAAAGATCTTAATGAAATTACATTTCAGAGGTAATGTAACAAATGGGAATACTGTTAAAACATTTTGGGCGTGTGGGTGTGCGATCAGCAAGGTTTCCTAGTTCCACTTTGAATTCCTGTTTTTATGGTTTTTTCAAGCATTTTTCTAGTTTTATGCCATTATCTTACTAATCTCAAAAGTTTTATTTTAACAAGACACCAATTCCCCTCCTCTGTGAAAACAAGCAATACAATGAGCAAAGCAACCAAATATAATAGGCAATGAATTACCGGAGGGATAAAGAGATACCTTGTAATTAGTCACATTACATAACACAAAACAAAATAGTCTTCCCACCTCTGGAAAATATAATTACCTTGTCCAAGATGTATTTGTTGAGATATGGCATGTACCCCTGACTTGATACTGGACCATCATCATCATCTTTGAAATGTTCCTCCAGTGCCACAGGATCATGGGGGATGCAAAGTACAGTGTATAGGTTGTGAGAGAGCACCTAGGGAAGTCAAACAAAAACAGAAATTCAAGATGTTATGGGACAAGAGACTAGAAGCCCCCACCTCAAAAGAGAAAAGAAAACTTGGGCTGGGAGTGTTTTTCCCCTTTTCCCCCCATAGCTTTTTCCCCTGAAAAAAGAGAGATTATGGAATGATTTCTTTTTCAACAATAAACAAAATATTTAAGACAAGCTCTTCATATCTTTACTCCCCCACTTTTTTTTTCTAAAAATGATGTAACAGCAAGTCTTTAATGTAAGACCATGTACAAGATCGGAAAACTGCAGTTCATGATCTTGGGTTTTTTGTCACAGCTCTTTTTATTGGAATGATTTCTTTATGTCTGCTTGGCAATATGGAGAACTAAAAGAGGCAAAATAATTTTTGGTGTTTTACTGATTCAGATGGCTTCTTGTATTTTCATTGTTTGTTTTTTGTCTGCTCCTCATAAATCAACAAAACTGAAGAGGTTTCTTGCAGTTCAGGCTTTACAAAAAGTAAAATCTATTTGTAATTATTCTCTCAATAAGCTATACTTTTAATATTCTAAGTATGATAATTTTATGTTTAGTCAAATTAGACATAATGCATTCTATGTTCCTAAAGTAAAAAAAAAAGCCAAAAACTTTCAATCTATAAAGGATGACCCAGGGTGCTATAGTGATTTGAGTGCTGGACAACAATTCTAGATACCAAGATCTGAATCCCCGCTCAGCCATGGAAACCCACTGGGTGCCCTTAGGCAAATCACACTCTCTCAGCCTCAGAGGAAGGGAATTGTAACTCTACTTTCCTGACTAATTATTCATACATACATATATATATATATATATATAGGCAGATATGTTTAATTGGCACAAAATAGAAATCACATACAATGACTAGATAAGGCCATGTGGAAGAGGACTGACTGAAAAACAGGTCAGAGGTGATCTCAGAGCACAGCTAAGTTCAACTTAATGGCTCTTGCAAGGAGAACAAAAAGGAATCTCCTGAAAGAGCAGAACCCCCTGTGGTTTGCACATCCTCTGGAAAACCAAGCCATAAAAACTGGCCACCAACTTAATTTGACTCCTAGTTGTGGGAAACTTCAAAGAAAGAGTTTTTCGAGTTGATTGATAACTCTGGTTCAGGAAAACAGGAAGATTTCAAACAAATCCTCACACCTATCCTTCTCCTGATCCCCGATTACACTGCCATAAAAATCTTTTATCCCATCTGCCTGATTCTGCCATTTGTCCTGTCCCAGGAAAAAGGTCTGCCCCTCACCCCCTGCATGCATGCATGCCTATATTTACGTTCCCTTTCTGGGGCTTTAGCTAGCCTTTTTTTTTTCCCTTGCTGTCTGGCCAGCTCTCTCTCTCTCTCTCATTCTCTCTCTCTCTTTGTTTTACCAAGCTGTCTTGTGCCTTTCCGAAACAGCAGCCTTCAGGATCAGGTGTAGTATATTTGCTTTGTCCCTTTAACTCCTCCCTCTCTTAAGATTTTCAACCTCAGTAGTGCTTGTGTGAGTGAATGCTTCATGCGTGTGCTTGAGTAATTTTGCCAATTTTATCAAATAAAAGACCATTTAAAAGGACACTTGACTTTTCTTTCTTTCTCATGCAGTCTGACCCCGTAGACATAGGATAAAAAGATCTCGCTGGATTGCCCTGCCCTCTGTTCTGCCAAATTGTGCTCTGTTAATTTCCCCAACTTTTATAAAATTCAAGTGTCCCTCCAGGGACCCCCAGAAGCCAGAGTAACAGAAAGGCAAACCTCTTCTGAACAAATAAGTCAGTCAATGATTTGAAGGTACACAAAAACAACTATAAAGTATAATAATATACACTTTTCATGTTTTCCTGAACATTTCCAGCCCTGCAAAGGAAAAACACCCTCCTGCAAGGTTTAAAATTTCCAGAAATTTTATCTCTCTGCATGGTACACCAAATTAAATGCCACAGAAGTAGATATAATTGTTTGTTCACATGTTTGGATTACTCAAATGTTGAGTAGGAAGAGGGAGAGTTCAGCTGAAGAAGTGGGGAACTAACTTTAGTACTGATAGGGATATGAGGATGAGGGAAACTCAATCCTAAAATCAGTCCCCTCCCCAATTTGGCTCGTACAGGAACAGTGCAGACATACAAATGGAAAGCATAGCAGCCAATAACTATCTGGCATAATAAATCATCCAATATTTCAGAAGAAGTAATCTGGATTAGGACACCTAAAACCTTGTAATGCTTTCCAATTTGATATATGGTATTTTAATGCTTCAGTTATTTAAGATCACAGCAAAAAGAGAATATCTAATCCTGCAAAGCTATCCCATGATATACTGCAAAATTTATATCCTATCACCACACCTCAACACAAAGAAGTTAATTTCTTCTGTAAACAAAGTATGGACCAAGGAATTGATTAACTCATCCCCACTTGTATCCAAATCATAAGAACATTTACGTGAAGCAAGTTCCACTAAGTTTCAAGGGAACTTACTATCAAGTGAGCATGCACTCTTTTCTGTTAGTTGGCTAGACTTAACAAAGGATAAACTCCAGTGCTTTGATTCGAAAAAAGATGATTCATCTGGTACAGTTGCTTTAACTAGTACTAGTTAACTAGTACTTTTAATGCTGCAGCTTTTTCCCCGATCAGGCCTTTTACAGACACCTGACAGGTAGAAATTCAACAGTTTAAACCACTCACTAATTCCATGCCAGAAAAAGCAGGAGCTGCTGAAAGCGTCAGCTGTCTTGCAGCTATTTTAGCACAAGAGAGTTGCTAGAAAAAAAATGTTGTACCCCTACAACATATGTATATTTGTGTTGGTTTTTCCCCCGAATTAAACGATTACAAATCAAGGAAAAAATAAAAAGAAGAAAAGATAAGGGAAGGGGAAAGTACTGTACATAGGATATGACGGCAGGCTAGGCATACACATTAATATCAGATGACCATATTTCCAAAAACATATTTTCTTAAAGATAGCATGGAAAGGCAGAGCTCAAACAATTAGTGCAGGAGAGGGTCACCTGTATCTCTTAAATCTACACTTTTATTATATCAGCAATGCTGTAATAAAAGAGAAACTACTTGTTGAGTGTTCTCCTTCAGTGTAGATGTAAGAGAGACAGGTGACCCTGTCCTGCATTAAATCTCCCAGCCCTGCTTTTCCACCCCATAACACAAAAAAGGAAGTACAAAATAAGGCTGTGGTTCTCTCTCCAAAATTAAGCTGTATTTAATCACTATCATCTGAAACTCATCCTGTCATCTTTCACGTCCAAACCAAAACAATTCTGTTATTGAGTACTCTCAGCTGTTGGTGGGTAAATAATCTCCAAACAATACAAAATTCTGTCCTTTGTTTCAGTATGAAGCTTTTCTGGTAGTGATATATGTGCCATTGTATAGATCTGCCCGTTGCTGCAGATGGGTAAACTGCCACAGGTAACTGGAGCCTGACTTGTACGACCAGGAGAAGTTTACATAAAGGGCAAGATGGGTCTTTCCAAAGGCCAAGGAAATTAGGGGGATGAGCTTAGTTAGCAGGCTGCCTAGGAAAAGGCCTGCCTCAGCCAGAAAATTACTGCTCTCTGGGGCCTGAATGTTGGCCTGAGAGCCAAATTACATGCAGTGTAAAATATCTGTGACTGGATTTTCCAGGATCATTTTCTTTACTTAAAAGGACCTACAGAGGGCCCCAATCTGGTTCAAAGCCAAATAGCTCAAAGAGGGGTTTTTATTTATTCATTTATCTACCACTCTTCTTTATCAAGCCCTTCTTCCAACTGGCTAATATACAAATTAAAGACAAAGTATTTAATGCAGTGTAAATAAAATAAAGCACCAGACCTAAGCAACAACATAAACAGTATTAACACATACACACCGTTGCCAAACAATGCAAGTTAGCAGTAACAAGCAATGCAGAGAAGAAAACTGATTGAAAAATATATCTCAGACAACTTTGGCTGGCTCCAAATTCCTTTTAAAAGAGGCCTTTTGATACCCACTGCTTGAAGACAAGTCACTATAAAGACAAGAACTACCTTCCAAGGAATAGCATATTCTATCAAATTGATGCTACTGCTGCAAAGTACCTGGAAAATTCTGAACTGAACTTCAGTTACGAAGAACCTTTTCAGAACACAACTTCAGATGTTGAATAGACTGGTTATGATAGTAGGACCTTATTTTAAAAATCTGTCTTTGGGCTGTTTCCCTAATTGAAATCCCTTCTCCAAGCTATTAGAAAGGAACGAAGAAGAAAAGACGTATCACATTATTTTGCACTTCTTTCCTCATCCCCTTGGGGTTAATAGCAACTTAGAAGGAAGCATTGTGATCAGCAGGGGAGAAGGAAGAAATGTCCGAGGACTAAGGTATTAATCCAGTTTGTAGGGCCTTGAGGCTGCTTTTAGGTATATGTACAAAAGATTTTGGGAGATCTGGTCATGGATTTGCCATGCCTACCTTGGGTCTCTGATAAGGTCTAAATGGCTTGATGCAGAAATAATGAAGTTCAGGGACAGCAAACAAAGAAGCTGACCATAAAGATAGTGGTGAATCACAGAAACCGGATGACAGAGATACCACATTATTTTTTAACATACTCTAGATAAGCATTTTAGCTTTTCAAAAATCAGAAGCCTTGGACTAAGATCTTGATGCAAAAACTTGACCTTATTTTGAATCTAAATGTGATTATATCTCCATGCTTCTTCCCTTCAACATATCACATGTGTGTACATGTGCACCTAGGCACACAGCCCTTTCTAGATGCTACACTACTGCCCCATTACCTACTTACACGGGCTTCTTTTACCACATAGACCTGATTTAAGTGACTGATATGTTGCACTTTTAGAGCACCCAATAATCAAGGGGCTTGTGGGTGCTATATAATATATTAAAGGTATGAACAATAAAATAAGAAGAAACAGCACATAATAAAAGGAAAGATAAAATCAGCAGCTTTTCTTGACTGACCTCTGTATGAGACATCAGAGTATCCAACCCCAAACCCCATGATTCCATAGAATGATAGAATCATAATTGGAAGAGACCACAGGGGTCATCAGATCCAACCTCTGTCCAGTATAGTTACCCACAGCTAAAGTATCCCTGATAGATGGCCACTGAATCCCTGCTTAAAAGCTCAAAGAAAGAAGAGGACATCTCTTCCAAAGTAATCTATTGGACTGCTGAACAGTTCTCACTATCAGGAAGTTCTTACTAAAGTTTAGTTGAAACCACCTTTCTTGAAATTTGAAACCATTGGTTTGTGTCTTATCTTCTTGAACAACAGAAAACAACTTTACTTCATTTTCCATATGAGAATCCTTCAGATAACCAAAGCCACCTATTATGTCATCTCTTAATCTTCTCCTCTCCCTACCCAAAGCCCTAATCAGTCCTCACAGGGGTGGCTTCTAGGCCCTTTACCACCTTGTACCACCTTGTTCTGGATCTATTCCAGCTTGTTAATGTGCTTCTTATGTTGTGGGACCCAGAACTGGACACAATAATGCAGGTGAGAGTTGACCAAAGCAGAATAAAATGGTACTATTATTTCCCTTGATTGGGACACTATAGCTCTGTTGATGCAGGTTATAAATGCATTGGCTCCCCCCACCCATACATCACACATTATGTTTATCTTGTGGTCTATTAAGACACCTGGATATTTTTCACACACCTTCTGTAAAGCTAGATGTCAACCTTCCTATATTTGTACATTTGATTTTTCCTGCCTTATATTTCCCCAATGAGTTTCATTTTTATTAGCATGGGCCTAGTTCTCCAATCTTTTAAAGCAATGTTGAATCCTGCTTTGTTATTTTAAAGTATTAGCTGTGTCCCTCAGTTTGGTGTCATCTGCAAATGTGATAGACATGCCTTCTACTCTTTCATCCAAATCATTTATATATTTAAAAAAAGCTGGGCCCAGGATAGAACCCTGTGGTATCCCAATTATTACTTCTCTCCAGGATGAGGAAGAATCAGTGACGAATAACCTTTGGATTCAGTCTATCAACTAGTTACAAATCCAGCTAGCACTGCCTAGCTCGCATTTCAGCAGCCCTTCTTCAGGACTGTAATGGGTCACCTTATCAGTAGCCTTACTGAAATCAAGATAAAACTACATTCACAGCCTTCCTTGGCCTATGAAGCTTGTAATTCCATCAGAGAGACTCAGAGACAGAGAAAGACAAGATTAGCCTGATATGGCCTGTTTTTGAGAAACCTATGCTGATTCTTAGTAATCAGCAGTCTTTTCTAAGCGCTCACAAATAAACTGCTCACTGAACTGTGTCTAGCTGGCCAACTGGTAGCTGTCCGTGTCTTCTTTTTTCTCCCCTAGTTGAAGATGGGAACAATATTCACCCAGCTCCAGTCTGCAGGGCTGTCACTTTTTCTCCAAGAATTCCTTGAGGTTATGACAGACAAAGCCTCTGAGAGCAAATCTGCAAGTTTCTTAAATACCCCTTGATGCAGTTCATCCAGTTCTAGAGACTAACCCATTTCAAATAGCTAGGTGCTCCTATACAATATCTTTGCCTATTTTGGGCCACAAGCTCCTTCCGCTGCTTTTTTAAAAAAATATTTAAATATTTTTTAAATATTTTCACCAAGTTGAGCATTGACTTCCTTTGAAGGGGGGAGGCAAAGGCAATTCCACTGTTTCCCAATTGCCAGCATTTGGCCATCTTCCTATGCAATGGACCAACCTCTCTGTTTTTCCACTTACACTGAACACAGCTGAAAACAACCTTTTAATTTTTAATTTTTAACTTTTCTTGCAAGCCTAAAGTCATTCTGTTAGTCTTCCTGAATTTCTCCATATCAATGCCTCCTATTTGTCTATACTGTTCCTTGATGATTTGCCCCTCCTTCCATTGCTTAAACATACATCCTTCTTTTAAATCTCATCTAATAAAAAGCTCCTTCTGCATCTGCCTGGTTTCTTTACATGCCTCTCACATTGCTTTCTTACTAGAATTGTTTGGAATTGTGTAACTGAATGAGCCATGACAGTTAAAGGAAATCGAACTGCTTAAACTGTGTAGTGGAAATACAGTCCAAGCCTTGTCTTCTCAGCCTCCTATGTCTCAGTTAATCCAATCTTCCATCCTCACACATCAACTGCCTGTTGATGAAAAGGCAAAATCATCCATTAGTAATGTTTCTGATTACCATGATTGTTTGTGAAAGCTAGACAGTGAAGAATAGCGACAGATGAAAAACCAACTCATTTGAAACGCACTGCTGGAAGAGAGTTCTGTGGATATCATGAACTGCTAAAAGGACAAATGAATGAGTCCTAGAGCAAATCAGGCCTGAATTCTCACTAGCAGCCAAGGCAACTAGACTGAGGCTGTCAGAATTCAGGCATGTCAGGAGATGACATGACTAACTTAAAAAGACAACAATGCTCAGAACAGTAAAGAGGAAAGCAGTAGGAAAAGAGGAAGACTGCATGACAGGTAAATTGATTCAATCAAGGAAACCACTGCTCTAATTTTGCAAGACTTGAGCAGGGCAGTTGAGGACCAGGGCTTTTGGAGGTATCACATTTATAGGGTCACTATAAAGACAAGTTGACATGACAGCAATAACAATATCACTGATCCTTTTTCTCCAATGACTGCAATGTCTGCAATTATTTAGGGTAAAAACAGACACAACATTTTAGAGCAGCTTTTGCTAAAGCATCTTTCGCACATTCAGTGCAAACATAAAATTTCCACCAGAGGTTAATTCAAGGTGGGGGAGACACTTTTGCAACAACTTGAAGCAGAAGACAAGTGTGCAAAACGCTGACTGAAAAGTCTCTGATGTGTCATCAAAAAACCCATTTCCCATTCAATCTCCAAATCGAGGAAGCCACTGTTCTGAGTTTGTAAGACCTGGAAAAAAATGTATTATTTTAAAGAAAAGTTCCACTGAAAGCAAGCAGTGAATACTCAGGGTAGCAGGGACAAGGCTGACTGCTGGGTTTGCATTTGATTCGCTGGTATGCATATCATATTTCAGTTGCAAAACAAACAGGCTAAGGGAAGCGGCACAGTGTTACAGGCAGGCAAAGAGGTAGTTCTTAAGAGTAGCAAAGTTCTTATCAAGACAAACCAAAAGAGACGCAGCATCAGTCATTCTTTTCTGCGGTATTAAAAATATTAAAAGAAAGCTATAGAAACTAAGAGAATTAGACAGAGGGGCAGGAGGAATGTAGGCACTGCCCTCCCAAATAAAAATTCTGGCACCTCCATGAAATTTTCCTGCAGCCCTCAAACTTCTAGCATTAATTAGGCATTCAAAGCAAGAAGACTTGTGAATCTTGTAGATATAGGAGTTCTAAGAATTAATGATTTTCATTGTCCTACTTTCTGCAATGCAATAAATTTAAGGACAGAAGGAAAATTTCATTGGGAGGTAGAAATCTTCCTAGGAGGTAAAGGCCTCATTTGGCTTCTCCCAGCTATATGCCCCTTGCTTCACATATTTGCATCTTTGGAAAATTCAGGTCTCTTCCACCTCACCCTTGCAACCACCCCAAAAAAGCTGGATTTAACCTTTTAAAACAGGATCCACGCCCTGTGTCTTGTTTATATGGAGGTTTAGATTCCCAAAAGCCTCTGAGAAATGTTACTCTGACTATAAACAAGGCACGAAGGAAGCAAGCCTTTGTTTCAAAAGAAAAGAAATATTTTTTATAAAGAGAAAAAAAGGGCAATCCTGCTCCATTCATTAAATTTTACAAAGGTTCACTCAGTGTTATTTTCCAGCCATAATCTTCCCTTGTCTTTCCACTTATTTGTCAATCTTTTTCCCTTCTACAGATTGTTCAAGAGGAAAAAGGCAGAAAATATCTGCAGAGTGCCTTTTAATTGCTAACATGAAGAGCCCTTCATCTGAAAGTGCCCTGTGACTGGGGAAGATAAAAAGGCTGCTGAATGCTAGTGTTTGCCACTCCTTTTCTTACTGTTGCCTTCTTCTTCATCCTTGATTGCTTTAAGTTTCCTGTTTTCTTTCTAGTTACCCAGATACTGCTGCCAAAACAGCAAGTTCCATCACTATTTTCTTGTTCTGTTCCCTCTCCCATAAAACACCTTGGCTCAAACTGTTTCCCATCTTATTTTCATGGGTGAGAGAAAGCCACAGTGAGCTTTGGGTGACCAAAGCAAATCAAAGTGAAGCTTCCAGCTAAAACATTTCCTGTTGGCATGTACAAGGGATCAATCCCTTTTGCAATTCAGCTAGCAACAGATTCTTGCAGGTTCTAAACATCCAGCCTTCTTCCATGCCTAATGTAATCAAGCATCACTGTACACTTACTGAATTGGCCATTCAGAGCCCTTAGAAGTAAAAGGCACTGTATCCACTGTAAAAATTCAGAGGAAAAAACCTGCCACACTTCGTTAATCAAATCCTGGACAACTGCACTTCTGTTTATGGCTGGGAAATATCCTTTCAGGACCACCCTTGCACACCTCAAGCATCTTTTCATCAGAATCTCTAAATATGTACACCCAAATTTTCCTGCATTTAAATATCCTGTAATATTTCTTTCCTCATCCCTTTCTGCATGTTGCAAGCTGTTGGCTGAAAATAGTCAGCACCTTTGATTGTTTCCTACTATTCCTATGTTTCAACATCACTCTCTTTTTCCTGCGATTAGCAGGAAGATAGGTAATGATGGTAATGATTTTCCTTTCCTTCCTTCCCTAGGTTCAGGACTGGAAATTTGTGTTCCTTCAGATGTTGCTGGCTTCCATGGTCCCTTGTTATTGGCTATGCTGCCAAGGGCTGATACAAGGTACAGCACAACAACTTCTAAAGGGCAACTTGTTCCCCATCCTTGCTGTAGCTTATCTTCCCCTTCTTTGAAGCCAAGACCCTCAATCTCTTCATTTTCTTTCTCTCACACTCAAGGAGCTTCACATTTAACCATTCAATTGCTGGCCAAGATCCTGCATGTCAGATGTAGCCACAACAAGAGAGCTCTATGCTTGTCACAGAATGTCTGATACCCTAGAAAGCTGAAATCTGATAAAAATATAACCCCAATCAACCTAGTCAATTTACAAATCTGAGAACAAGAGAAGGAGTAGGTAAGAGAATAAAAAGGAGACAAAGGCAGTCAGAGTTTAAATGGGAGGAAGGTGAGAAGGTAACTAATATCACCTCCGTGGCTATGTTAGGCTCTGCCCAAGCCTGTCTGCACTGCCAAATTAGAGGCTGATGTGAATGCTTCATTCTGGAATTCCTGACATCATCATTATCTTTTGCAGAGAAAGAAAAAGCCAGTGGTGATGGGAAAGCTTATTTGTATGGGGGAGCACTCTGAGTGTGGAAAGTTACTTTTTGAAGTTATTCATTCCAGTTGCTCATCGTAATGCTAGCAAATGTTACCACCGTGTCCTGGCCTGGCCTTTGGTGAACCAAAGATATCATTTTGATATCGCAATTCAGCCCTACTCTGCCACCAGCCAAGTGTTTGTGAGGCCCGTCGAACAAGCGCGAAGCTTGGCATGGCTACTACTTGCTGCTCTCACCAAACCAAGCCAGATATTGCCAGATCTGCTTTAGGGGACCTCCCGAAACAAACACCTTCATTACATATGCACGCTACCACAAAGCGACCCTCTGCCCTGAGAGGACACCCTGGCGAGCTAGGTACTTAACTGCCGAGCTAGCCGCATCTACATACCGGCCATACCACTGTCAATTCGGATTCTAACTCAATCATGCAAATTCCAACCTTTTGGAGGCTTTGTCTCCAACCCAAAACTTATTGTTTTCACCCGAAGACCAGACTAGCCTGAGGTTGTTCTTTCCCCTATAAAAATCCCCCGCTCTGAGAGCTCTTTGGAACTCTCGCCGGATCGTCTGGACTTCACTCTGCCTTGCTGCTGCACGGTTCAGCAGATTCCCCTCGGCCGCCACACCAGGTTTCTTCCTCCGCAATTGGCTTCCCCAGGACTACAGGACAGGTGGTGTATCACCCATTCCCATTGAAACTCTATTTCCTTTTCTAGTTAGGAGTGTGTTTGTGCTTTTCTTTAATAACTGTTTAATAAATCTTAATTGTTGTTTGAACCATTTGCCTTCTCACTGACCCGACGCGGTATACATTGGGTAAAAGATCCTGCTGCGTTGCCCTGCCCCTTGTTAGCCAAGAGAGTGCTCCAGCTAATTTCCCCATCTTTGCTTAGGTTTGGTTTGTTGTTTGGGCGCCCCTCCCGGGACCCCCAATTCACAGGGTAACACAAAGCAAGTCATTATTTTTTCTGATTATGTTAGACAGACAATAACTTGTTCCATAATTTATTATTTTTCTTCTATTTTGTTACCGTTTTTAGAAATAATGTTGGTTCAATAAGAGAATGACTTAATGCTTGGAACATTTTTGTTAAAATGACTCAAAAAATCTCTTTAAAATAACTGGAACCCACTACTCCTTACACCAATACTTAGTTCCCGCCTGTCATGTTCTTTTTGAAGTGTACCTTTGTTACAATCTCATTACCAGAAAAAGGTAAGCCACTGCAGGTAACTATGTTATCTGAAAATTGTTAAACCCAAGCTGTGGGGGAGGTCCAAATCTTTACCCTGGAATGAAAATCATGTGGCCCTTCAGATGTTGCTGAACCACAACTCCCATTAGTCTAAGACAGTGTTGAGGAATGCAGGGTACTGCAGCCTAGTGATATCTGGGAGGACATATGATACCTATCTCAGCTTTACCCCTTTGCCTCAGCTCTAATCCACTTTATCTGCACCATTTCCTCTTAGTTATAGAGCCAGGAACTTTATGAGTTTAAGACAGAGCTGGACAATTTCTATAGCCCCAGAGGTCTGGAAAGTTCAAAACATCTGGAAGGTAAAAGTCTGAGAACCACTGCTCATAAAAGACAATAGTACCTGGCTGCCTGCTCTTCAGATGTGTTGAACTACCTCTCCTATGTTGTCTGGGAATAATGGGAGCTATAGTCCAACACATTTAGAGACCAGCAGATTTGGGAAGGCTGCACTAGCCTGTCATGCCCATGACCCAGGCAGAGCTTTTCCAACAGCCACACTCTAGAGACATGAGAGGGACAGTACTTACAGCAGTCAATTCAGGTGGAAAAGGGAGAGCCCTGCCTTCTGGCAGTGTTTATATGGGAACAGCTTGTTAATTAGGCCACAGCTGGGTAGGATATCAAGACTATATAACCAGAGGTCAGGAAGACAGAAAGCTGCTGGAACCTACTGATTCCACTGGTGGTGACAGTCTTGTTGACTCTTGCATTCTTTGCTCATGCTCTTCAGATCTTAGATCTTTGCCTAGACTATAGATTCTGTTCTTGGACACACTCTCTCTGGACTCTTGGTAAATTCAGTTGCTCTATGCTTGCTATGAACTTGAGCTACTTTAACAAACACTGTTTGCTAGTTTTACTGCTATCTGCCTGACTACACAGCTGTGAAGCCTTGGCAGGCTGCCAGTATAGGACACAGCCGGACTGACCTACAGATCTACCTTTGAAGATATCATTCAAACACTGAGCCTTCTCTGTTGTGAAATTTCCATAACAACACCAACCATCCTAAATCCAAACTAAGTAGAATCAAAAGCAAGAGCTCTCTCATGAATCTAAGAGAACGGTTCACAAATGACTGGAAGTGAAGAATATGTGATTCTCCAAATATTGCTGAACTACCACTTCCTTCATCCCTGACTACTGAACATACTGGCTAGGGCTAATGGCCACTGAAGTGAAGTGACAGCTGGAAGACAGAGCACAAGTTCCTTACTCTTGGTACCAATGAAAGAATTCCTCTGAGTATGTTGAACCCAGGCTGTTGGACTGCACATAAGAACCCTGCTGAATCAGTCCGTGCTGGTTACCACAGTGGCCAACCAGATGTTGAAGGAAATTAAACTATCAGGTTTAGAGAAGCGAATTCATTCCAAGCAAGGGATGAATTCCTTGATAAAACTCACATTCACATGATAAAGTTTTAGAAACCACAAAGTGGTAAACAATTAAGTCTTCCCACTGACAGAACTGCTTCTATCAAGAAAAGAGCAAGGGGGTGAATCTACTTCAGAGACCTGGGTTACCCTCTGAGCTGATGGTACACAGGAGGCTGCTGGGAAAAGAATGTCTCATCATATGAGCAGACTTCCACTTGAACAAGGTTAAATTTCACTCACAACATGGCAAGTGTCAACCAAGAAGATGCTGCTACACATACAACTAAGACTGCAATTCTCTGCACATTTTACTCCCATCAAGTACACTGGGACATTCTTGAAAAGATAAATATGGGCTGCCCATGCTATATGAATTCTCAGATTAACAACCACTAAAAATTATCTAGGTAAACACAATTAGATGAGATGTTACGACGCCATCCCTATAAAGATTTTGATCTAAAGACCAAGCCAAGCCAATCAACCACCCAGTTTCATCTTCACTGTCATTACTATTGAAAAGGTATCTCCATTTTTTACTCTGTCTTCAACTTGCCTTTTTAAATCTCATATATTTTTCATCTACATCCAGGAGAAAAATCACAGTTTACACATGGCTCTGCAATAGCTCCCAAGGGATGTTCTGGGGGCTCCTGTGAGCCGAGGATCAAAGGAAAAATCTCAGCTTGTCTGAACAAGTTCAAGAAACCTTCCTGTCCAAATTATCACTTAAGCTAGGTTCCTTTATGCACCTTGCCTAAACCCTTCCTCAAGCCCCTCTGACTGTAGGCAGAGCTGTGTCCTGCAAGTTAGCACAGGGGCTGCATATAAGAACCTTGTTAGATGAGACCAAAAGCCTAGCATTCTGTTTCTCCCAGGTGCTTACAGAAAGTTTGCAATTAGGATATGTGGAGAATGTCTCTCTTTGAAAGTCTGTAATCTTCTATGTGCCTTCAATTCCACCCATGAAATCTTAAGATTGTTTTCAATTAAGTGGGCTCCTCCTGAGACATCAACAATCTCATGGAAGCTTTCTTTAATTTGAAAATCTATATTTCATTGATGAAAATCTAAAGTTTATCTTAGATCTGTGCCAGTTGATAAAAGAGCTTGGGACCCTGAATATTCATAAGACAGTGGTGTCAGCCAGTTTCTCACATTTGTTAACCAAACCTGTTCCCATTTTTAAGAGTGCCTTTTGTAAACATTTCTGTTACTTCACACTTTTATGTGTCTTTCCCATCCCTTCTCTATCCTTATAAAAATAATTTTGTATGTTTGGTCTGCTCTTCTAGCTGCTGGGTAAGTGTTTGTTCTATGACGTGTTCATTTGGCTGATTAATGATGAGTTTCCCTATTAAAGAACTATGCTGACAGAACTAAATAAAATACTACTTTTGGCATTTCTGAAGCACAAAACAGTCTTAATGTGCCTTAAGAGAAACAAATTGGTTGTGGAATAAGCCCTAATAAGTCACAGCTCATTTGTTTGGATGCCTTTGGCCTACTAAACTCTTTCTCACAATAAATGTGTTAAGTCTTTTGAATGCTGCAAGACTCCTTGTTTTTTCTTGCAACAGGGCAACATGACTATTCTTTTGGAAGTGCAAAAAGCAGCCAAAGTAATGAAAATTTCCAATCTCTTTTCTTTATCCATCCACTTATAAAAGGAAGCAACAAATAAAGACATTAAGTGCATGCCTTAGTATCACCCAGATTCTGCCACTGTATCTTGATGACTCTGCATTTCTGCTCCTCCAATATCTATGCAAATTGAAGCAATGACTAACACAAGACAGAGGTCATAATGGGACAATCAAAAACTTCTTAATGGAAATGAAAGTGGCATCTAGGCATTGTGTAAAGGGGGATTTCAGCTGCTGGCTATTTCCTCCAGCAGTCATGCGTTAGACCAGAATAAGGAAAAATGTGGCCTGGAGGCTACAGGCAGCCCTCTGTGGGTCTTTTTTCAATGTCCCACATGGCCCCAAAGCATGTGAGTGGGGCATCATCAACAGATTTTTGCCACCATGCCATTTTAGGCCCAGAAGAAGCATTTTATTTAAATAGAAATTAAAAAGGAAGTCACTTCCTGTTGCTTAAAAACAGGTCTCCCCTGGTTCTAAAGTAGCTGAGCCAATAACCCAAATAACCAAAATGCCTCTGGTACCTCCTATAGGGTATTTGGGGACATTTGTTCTGACAACAGAGTGCAGCCCTCTGTGGCTTCTGGTGGGAGCTAACGCAGCCCTCCAGCCTCCAAGAACTGCTCACCTCTGCATTAGACATTACTGTGAAAAAGTCCATACCAATATAAAACTGTAGTGTCTCAACCCCAACTAACTGGTTTACAGTGCACAGGCACCTCTCAGAAAAGACAAGAAACCCACCAAACTGAGACCCTTAGGGAAAGCACTGCCTGGGTTCAATTACATCAAGGAACTTGCCCCAATAGAAGCTGTACAAGCAACATATCAGAAGGGACCTAAGTGACTTAAGGCAGCAAAGTACTAGGGCCAAATCCAACACTAATGCTAACTAGTGCAGACTTCTTGAAAGGAATGGAGCCTGTCAGTCACAACTGACTTAAGCCCCATTAATTTAATGGATCTCTTGTAGGCTTCACCTCTGGCCAGAAAAGCAGCCATCTAAAGTATTTACTCTTTACGAAAGGAGCAGAGCCTGCTGGGGGTAGCCTGACCCAGGAAGCGTAAAAGGCCTAGTTCCATTCAAGAGGCTACTGGAGCTAGGGTCCATCAACCTGGAGCTATCCAAGGTTCTGCAATGAAACTTGTTTTGTTATACCTAATGCCCTGTAGACTTCAACTCACAGTCAGGGACAAAACACTTTACATACATTCCTAATCAAGGTTCCAGATCACTCGGGGGAAACTTGTGTACATCCAGATCTCTGTACTTAGAGCCTCCTTCACACCAAACACATGGCCATCCAGGGGTACAGCCAAAGGGTACAAACCCACTTCCTAGATGGACCCAAGTATAACTGAGTACAGGAAATCTTGTCAATGTAGTCA
The DNA here is from genome assembly GCA_948472985.1 of Iguana delicatissima. NCBI lineage: Eukaryota > Metazoa > Chordata > Lepidosauria > Squamata > Iguanidae > Iguana > Iguana delicatissima. The sequence continues at coordinate 520,429 of CAOKZL010000246.1, read as the reverse complement.
CTAACACTGTGGGTAGATGTATACATCTGCATTTCACTTATCCTCCTGTAAGTTAAACAACTGAACTAGAACTCTTTGTGTGTGTTTTTTTTACAGTTGCTGAAAAATAAAGAGTAGGAGTCTACACTTACTCCTGAGTGTGCCACCACCGAAAACAGCAAGAGCAGTTTGCATGCACCTTGGCTATAATCCTACATCCAGGAGCCCTCCATGCAGGATTAGCATTTGGCACCTTACTCTTTGCTTTGAAAGGCTCATTGGATGGGCTTTTATTTATTTCTTTGAGATTTTTTTTGTCAGCCCTCTGCAACCTGGTGGTCTCCATACACACACACACACACACACGTACGTGTGTGTGTCTGGCATTCAGCTTCCACAAACACCAGTCAATCTGGCCAAGGACATGGAATGCTGGGACTTGTAGTGTAGACCATCAGACTGTTTGGGAAAGACAGTGCTATATGATCAAGAAGTCTCATCACTCTTTTGGGCTAGTTTCATGCTGATTAGTCAACAGACTCCTTCCTGCTTCCCCCTCCATATGTTTACTCTCCCACTAAATGTAAGGCAGAGGTTCAGTCAGTGTTGGCAAAGCCAGGTGCCTCCAAAGGGGGTGTGTACGGGTTCATTCCAAGTCTTGAGTTATAAGCTTGCTGCAAAACACAGAAAGAGACACTTTCTCCTGTTTCTTCTGGCATTCCCAGTTCCAGGCAGTGAGCTGTAATCTAGGCAGTGACAACATCTCCTCTGTCTGAGATCACATGATGGCTGCAGCAAACAGTATTCTTTGCTTCAATTCATAGGAGCAGCTGTGCTCATCCAAAGTCTCCTGGGTAGGAGACTTATGGAGTTTTGGCCCAGCTTAATACTCAGACAGATCCAAATGTTCATTCTTCTTTGGCTGTTCTTCCCTTCATGCGCCTCCCCTGGCTTAAAACTAGGAAAACCCCCTCCAGATTCTTGACTTGGCCTCTGCTCAGGATAGGCAACTACAGGGATCCAATCTAAGAAATACAACCCAACCTGTGTCTGCTGCAGATTTCACTGATGTTTGCACTAGCATGCATGTTTAGCTGGGCAGGTAGCCAGCATAATGCTTGAGGCATTTGCTGATTTAACAGTACTCACTTAAAAACACAGTTGCAGCTTTAAGAATGATATAGGCAACAATTCTTGGATTTAAATGTGCAGTCTCCTTGAGCCAGATCATTTGCTCAGAAACTATCTAATCAAACTCATCTGGCATAAATTTCCACCCACAGCCCAGATTGTAGACCAGTCTTCCCTAACCTTTTGCTCTCCAAATGTGTTTGACTACAACTCATATTTACCCTTATTGCTAGGAGAATGCAAGCCAATTACAGCAAGGGGCAGAAAAAGTTGTGTGTGTGCTAATGCATGTCTCAGAGGTTTAGACCATCCATCATCTCAGAGTGGATCAAGGAAGCATTGGTGGGAACCAGAACTACTGACAATGCTGGTGCTTGAGAAACTGACATAGTGGTAACAGCTTGACAGTGTCCTGTGGCAAGTGACAATTTATTTTTATTTATTTATTATGAAAACATTTATAACCCACCCTATATCAAAGTTATCATTAAAAATGCATTAAAACAAGTTACACAATTTAAAACAATAAAATTAAATAAACTAAAAACACTTTAAACTTCAGTAATAAGTTAGAAACAGATTTTAAAAGATTTAAGAGATTTTAAAACTATGTACTAATGAGGCCCAAAGGCTTTGATGAACAGCCAAGTTTTAACTTAGCACCTAAATGATGTGACTGTTGGCACCAGTTGGACCTTCAGAGGGAAGACATTCCACTGGTGGGATGGCACACCTGAGAAGGCCTTCTCCCATGCCCCAACACAGTGTACTGATCTCACTGGTGGGACACACAGGAACCCCCCGCCTGGCACACACAGACAGATGCATTCCCTCAATTATCAAGATCCCAACCTGTTAAGCACTTTAAATGCCATTACAAACACCTACAATTCAGACCAGATATGTATTGGCAGACAGTGCAATTATTTTAAGACTGGCATGATATGCTGTCTATATAGCACTCTAATCAGCAGCCAAGCTGCTGCATTTTGCATTAGCAGCAGCTTCTGAGTCTTCTGCAAGGGCAGGCCCACATAGAGTTCATTACAGTAGTCTAACTGGGAGGTTAACAGTGTATGGACTACTGTGAGTAGGTTATCTTCCTCCAGGAAAGACCATAGCTGGTGCCAAGCACCCTGTACCACAGAGTCCACTTGGTCCAGCGACAATGATGGATCTAGGAGCGCCCTCAGCTACATATCTGCTCTTTCGGGGTGGGAGAGTATGGCCCTATATGAGACAAGCTGTTTTCTCAATTCTTGGATCCATGAAATGCCAATCCATACAGCCTTAAATGGAGCAAAACCACAGTAACCTCGATCACATAGCAGTATGTTCTGGTTTAAAAAGCCTTCAGTGTTTCAAACCACTGTGCCATTTCAGCTCATTGATTACACCCCTGGATATAGTAGATTCCCCAAGAAACATACACAACCACACAAATAAATATGAGGGGGAGGGAAGGAGGGAGGGAAGAATGAAAGAGAGAATGATAGAAGATGAAACACCAAAAATGCAAGAAACACAGGGAAAACTGAACAAATATTCCTGGAGTAAAAAAGTCTAAGACAATAACTTAGAGATGAGATAATTACTTTAACAGTAAATCTTGAAGGTTTCAGGCATAGCTCTTGAAAAACCTATGGTTTTGGACTACAACTCCCAGAATCTCTCAGACTACAACTCCATAGCCAAAAGCTGGGAGCTATAGTTCAAAAAAAGTAACCTTGGCTTTAAGTTTCTCCCTCCTTTAATCTGGCCCTGAAAAAGCTAGTCTTATGGCTTCTGCAGGTGGTAGAGATGCACGATGCCATGTCCCTTGTTGTCAGTGCACTGGGCTTGTTTCTCTCAGCTGAATGTAGAATTATAATCAGCTTTTGTGTGGCACAGAACTGTGCTCTGCAGCAGGCGCCAGCATGAGTCAGCCATGGAATGTTTAATACAAGAATGACGGCTCCTTTCCCCCTCACTGGTTAGGATGCTTTGAGACAACTGCTGGGGTCTGGAATGTGTGTTCTGGCTTCAAAGCAGGAGTTTGCCCTGAATCTTCAAAGGAAATAAGATGATGCTTCTATGGGAGAACCAGAAATGAGAGGTCCATAAACTAAAGGGAAGAAGTGACAGCTAATGGTCAGAACAGGTGACTGGCCTCACAATTGTTTTCCTGATACGCTACAAGCTTAACTGAAGTTACTCCAATGTGAAAAAAGATTCTAGATTTCCAGAAGTAAGGGCAAAGAACAGATTCAAAGCCCTGCATTCTGTGTGGGAAATGGAAAAGCAGATGTGTCTCATATCTATCTAGTTAAGATCTCTGTTTTGTCAGATTATGAAATCACACCTGTCTGTCTCAGGACCTAGGGCAGTGGTTCTCAACCTGTGGGTCCCCAGATGTTTGTGGACTTCAGCTCCCAGAAGCCCCAGCCACTATGGTCAATGCTCAGGGCTTCTGGGAGCTGAAGTCCAAAAACATCTGGGGACCCACAGGTTGAGAACCACTGACCTAGGGCATCTAAGCATATCCCATCTCTGCCACAGACTCCTCATGTGGTCTTGGGCAATTCATTCTCTCTATCCCAGTACTCCACCTGCAAAATGGAGAAAATAATAGCTGGAGTTACAGATTTCTTGTGAGAATGAAGAGAAGGAAAATGTGGGAAGAACTTACATTCCTGTTTGGACATAACAGTAATGCATGTACATGGCAATGAACTTCTTGAAGGAAAGACTGGCTACAAACCAGTACTGCACTCAGAGAGCTGTAGTCCAATAGTTGTAATTTTTCCAAGTTCTGCTGTCAGAGAAAGTCCAAATCACTATGGAGGGGATGTAGCTCAAGGACAGTGCATATTCTTTGCAAGTAGGAAATCCCAGGTTGAATTTGTCGCATCTCCAATTAAAAAGAGAGGTAGCAGATGCAGTAAAAGATCTCTCAAAGAGGCCCTAAAGAAATGCTGCCATTCAGAATAGGCAATGCTAGACTGGATTAACAAATAAATAGTTTGAGCTGATGTATGTCTGACCTATTTTCTTAACTACTGAGTCCTTAAAGAAGCTGCCCATTATTGCTTTCACAGCAGAAAGAAAGACTGGAAAACGGGGTGTGTGTGTGTGTGTGTGTGTGTGTACCTACTTCAGCTCTCAGAATTCTTCAAGCCAGCACAGCTGTTCACCAAGCCACCAATGGGAGCCTGGAAGCTTTATTTTTCCTCCCAAGCTGAGTAAAAGACAATATACCACCGAGCATAATAACTGTTGGAGGATGCCCTACGGGCATTCTATTCCACTGTACTGCTCAGTGCAAGAAATCAATAGCAGCAAATCCCTCTTCTGCAAGGCAGATATTCAGTTATCTGAAGAATGCTATCTTATCCCACCTCAGTCTTCTTATCTCTGGTATAAGCATAACCATCTCCTTCAAACATTTACCACAGGAAATGTTTTCTAACACAGCAACCATCTCTATTGCCCTCCTCTAAAGCCGTACCAGTATGTTTCTACCTTTTCAAAAATGTGGTGGCCTGACCTTGACAGTGTGCTCCAGATGAGTCTCACCCACTGATTTTATTATTAATATCAGTACTATCATCATCATTATCATTTACTCATATTTCCTGTCTACTTCCAGTCCCAGCAACTAAATAGCAACCACCTCCACAATGGTTATCAACTTTTCTTCTATGTTTCTTGGAATTATGTTTCCTAGTAATACCAAACCATCGCTCTCTTTTATTTTTTTCAATGTGATGATCAACAGTTCTCAGGTGGCTCAGGTGACTGAGTCACACAGCTTGAGCCTGTGGGTTTTTTGTCTGTCACAGTTCTTTCCCTATTTCCAGCAAATGCAGAAACCACAGTTTCTAAGAGAGCACATTTGTGAAAGAAACTGGTATAATGGTCCTTCCTAAAGGAGAAACCAAACACAGCAAGGTCCCTAACTGCTTACGGCCTACTGTGGAGCCAGAAATGCTGTGGAGCCAGAAATGCTTCTTCTTCTCCCCCATGTCAGACTGGACACGTGTCACAGGACATACACAGACATCATTCCGAGATGTGATGCCCCTGGCTGCCATTACAGCACAAAATATCTTGGTAGTAAGCTCCACGGAACACAATGGATTTACTTCTGAGCAGATGTGCGTAGGATTGCATTGCTTGTCACATCTGATGGCTTCTAATATCCTGTCTTTTAAAGTGAATAAAAAACATTTATGATTAAACAGTTCTCTCTGTATCTAATCATCTAATTTGTTTCTTTCGCTCTGTGCTTTGTTAGATCCAGTTCCCATTTGTGTTTTCTGTTCTCTTTTCACACCTGTTCTCTGGCATCCAGAAAACTTATTTCAATATTTTTTGAGCTTTCGAGGTAATCCAATTCCCATTTCAAACTCTAGCTGTTCTTATATTTTACCTAAAAAGTGTACTATTGATGCTCCAATGATTGGATTTGATCACTGAACAGCACAGACGTTGTTTCTCTATTACTAGAGAATTACTAGAAATTGTTTCTCCATTACTAGAATGTAAATGGGGGGGGTATTTTTCATTTGCTAAAAGCAAGTAGGAAATCTTTTTCTCCCAAAGGGCTATTCTCACACAGGTAAAATCAAAACCAGCTGGAAGCTACAGTTGATAGTGGCCTGAACACAAAAAGTAGCTAGAGTTTGCAGGACTGCTCCATTCTGCTCTCTTTTTCTGTTCCCCTTCGCATGAAACTGGGTTGTGGTTGCCATAAGATCTATAGGCTGCCAGCTCCCCAATGAGCGTGGCCATTTATGTACTGCCAAAAGAGAGGAAACACATCATCCTCTCCTAAAAGATGAAGAAAAGAAAGCCTTCAGACTTGCATAAAGTTTGCATATCCTTATACAGTCCACATTCACTAGGGTTAGGGGTGCAGGACCTCTGTAAAAGTGGAAAAATTGTGAATATCAAAATGCATATGTATGCCTGTGAAAAGGGGGCCAAGTCATGGTGGGGAAAAGGGGCACCCAGATACCAAATCAGGTCACTGAAAGTGGGATGGGGCTGCATGATGGCCCTATACTTCCTCTCTTTTGACCATCTCCCTCTTTGGCTGTGGGGGGGCATCAGGAGAGGGTTTGTGGTGCTGAGAAACTGGGCTGTGAGTCATCCTTAGCTGGCCAGACCTTGGGTGGTGGTGGAGGAACAAGATCAGAGATTATTTTTTTAAAGGGCTGCATGGCCTGATTGGAGCTTCAGAGAGGGAATGTTCCCCCTGAAAAGCACTTGAGGTTGGGGGGCAGGGCCTGGAGAAAGTCACAAATAATCAAATCCATGAAAGTTAAACCCACAAATGTGGAGGGCCAAACGTATAAGTAAAGTTGCAGAAATAATTATTTTATCTTCAAACAAAAGTTTGGAGAAGATTGTGAATATCCCTCACTTTCTATTTTAGGTACCCACTGCTGATGGGAAACACCAAGACCCTTGCTCTCCTTTTTTCTATAATTCCTGGCCTTTGAGTTAGATTTGAAAGAGACCAAAAGTGGGCAATGTACAGCCCATGAGTTGCAGGTGGTCCTTTGGACCCCTCCCTATATGGGACTCCTGAAGCCCCCAGTCCCCTTTATATGTAATGTAAAAAAAAACTTTACTTTTTAAAGGCCAATTTGCTTTTGGGGGGGGGGTTGTCCTGAAAAAAGCCAAAATCTGCCCAAACTACCGCAGTTTGCTTTCCCTAACCTTCCAAAGCCCCCCAAACTTCCTAAAACAGGGAAATAATTAAAAATTGGCCAAAAATTGGTCAAAATGGCAGCTGGGAGTGATATTGCATCACTTCAGATGCACTAAAATGTGCCAGTGCAGTCTGCTAAATGAGCACCACGAAGAAAAATGGCCCCTGCCTCTGAAGTAAACAGTAATTCAAACTGAGGGCTGTCCCCTGCAAAGTAAAACAACTTAACTCTACCCAGTGTTATTGGTCTGTCTCTTGATCAAATGATCTTAAATTTTGTTTTTATTCATTAGAATACTTATATCCTGCTCTATATGTAAGGATCTCAGGGCAACATACAATAAAAACAATTTGAATATCCCAAGCTCAGCATGTTGCAAGAACTATTCCATGTTTCTCTCATGATGAGGATGGGTGGAGCGGTTCTCCTTGTACACAAAAATTGGGATAGTGCCAAGGCCACCACAATTTGCAAGCTTCCTGTATCACCTAAGTTCTTAGGCATAGAAAGGAGCCATGGAAAGCATAAATAACAGTAAACTAGTGAGGCAAGCAAAAAAAAAAATCTGTAGTATTCCTCAGTTGAATATTTGCTTGCAAGCTTGCAAACTGAAGAATACTACTAAACCAATTCTCCAAGAACTAGGAAGAAGGCTTCATCCAGAATAATGATACTTTTGTCTTCTTATTTTTTCTTTACTTTGTAAACGCACTGCATGTCGAAAAGGAGGAGGAGAAGGAGGAGGAAGAAGAAGAGAGAAGAGAGAACAAGAAGAGAGGAGGAGGAGGAGGAGGAGGAGGAGGAGGAGGAGGAGGAGGAGGAGGAGGAGGAGAAGAAGAAGAAGAAGAAGAAGAAGAAGAAGAAGAAGAAGAAGAACTTGTGATCTTACAGTAAAAAGGGACATAGCCTGAGGCTAAAAAATCTAATTTGACAAGGTTAGGCAAAGCAGCTTCCTTTCTTCCACCACTGAGTCTGCATCTTTCAGCAGGTCATGTGATAACTGCCTCTGCTCAGAAGCCACAAAGCAAGTTTAGAAGGTGGATTAACTACTTGGGAGAAAATCACTGTTTGCCCAGACTTCTATTTGATATAAGAAGATGCAATAGACAGGTTTTCTCACTGATTCAGATAGCAAAAACTCAGCATGGCCTGTACCTTTTTGGCAGCAGCCAGAGAAAAACTAGTTTGGGCCCTTGCTTGCTCGACATTTACAGAAATGATTCCACTGCCATGGCTTTGCCCTATGGAGTCCTTTGTTGTATAGTTTGGTGAGGCAATATATAGCAATAGCAATAGCATTTATTTCTATACCGCCTATCAACCAGTGTTATCTAAGCGGTTTACAATGTATTTTAGCTAATTGCCCCCAACAAGCTGGGTACTCATTTTACCGACCTGGGAAAGGATGGAAGGCTGAGTCAACCTTGGAGCCTGGCAGGATCGAACTCACAACCTTGTGGTTGCAGTACTGGCATTTAACCACTGCACCACCAGGGCTCCTGTTCTGACTGAAAACTGTAAATACCCTTTCCTAAACTGCAGATCCCAGAATTCCATAGGATGAAAACATGGCAATTAAAGTGGAATCACGGTGTTATAATTGTGGAGTGTGAAAGGGCAGGTTTCCTGTAGACTTAGCACTAATACTTTATTCCACAACATGCCATGCTGCCCTTTTGAGAAGATGGACAAAGGACTGAAGCTCCTCCACCCCCAGCTTCTAGACGCTGACTAAACTAGAAGCTGAGTACAGTCCTCCCTCCACATTCGCAAGGGTTTGGGGTATAGAACCCTCGTGAAAGTAGGAAAATCACAAATAACTCCCCCATCTACTCCCCCTCCCATTCCTTGCCAGGGCTCCCCACTTCCCCTTCCCATGGAAAATGGAAGGGAATGGGTTGGAGGGAAGGCAAGCGCCTTCCTTTTCTTTGTCTGGAGTTCTTCCTCCCCTTCCCATACATTGTGCCCCAGCATAAAGAAAAGGAACGGGGGGGGACTCCAGAGGAGGAAAGGAAGGTTCTTTAGAACCTCCCGTCCCGTGCCATTCCTATTCATTTTGCCTCAGCATGAGTTCTCTGCACTTGGGGCAAAATGGGTGGGAAGGGAAAGAGGAGAATGGTGAGGGGAGCATGCACACTCATGAATAATCAAATCTGCAAACGTCAAACCCGCGAATGTGAAGGGAGGACTGTACTGCGTCAACACTGTTAACCATTGCACCTGAAGACAGAGAACCAGCTTGGGTGGTGTGCAAGGAATGTTGTGTAGGTCAGGGTTGAGACAGTGGTGGTCCACAGACTAGTGATAGCCATTGGCTTTCAGTTCCTACTGAGTTTCCAGGAAAGTAGGAAACAATTACAACCAGAGGCCATCAATACAGCTTGCCAGTCCCTCACATCAAACAACTTGGGAAGCACTGATGTAGGCCCTTCTGTTCTCCAGCAGAGGAGAATGGCTAAGGGGCCTGAGGAACAACCAGAGAGGCTACTAACATCCACCCTGAATTAACTGGCTGAAGTATCCACTCACTGAACTTAAGAGCAGGGCTGGCCCCATGAGATTGTAAGGAGTAGGCACATACTAGTGTTAATAATGGATCTGCAAGTGTTTCAAAATCACACTGCACAATTTTTTAATGTAAGTACTGGAAAGCATGGTGGCATGCTTTCATTGTTGGATTAGGACTCAAGGGTTTGAATCTCTACATAGCCACAGAAACCCACTAGTGTGACCTTGGGCAAGTCACACTATCTCTGTCTAAAAGGACAGCAATGGCAAACCTCATCTGAGCAAATGTGGCCAAGAGGGCTGCCAAAGGTCAGTGTGAACTTAGAGGCACATAGCAATAAACTTATCAAGACGACAGTGTTCTTACAAACTTTACACATTTTTCAAGAAGCATCCTGCCCCTCACGAGGATGACAAAAATGGAGAATGATACCTAGCATGATGATACCTTAGGTAACCCTGCCTGAAGTGAAGAAACTGTGCTCCCAACCTCTTCCTTTAGAACTACTGTATTCTTCTCAAGTACAAATTTATATTATTATAACTACAGCTACAGTCAAGCTATCCAAGACCAGCTGGAGACCAAAGGCTTTATATATGTTTGACTAGATAGACAGCCAGCCAGTCAGAGATTCTCCTCCCTCACAAAAGCACACAGGTTTAAAACAAGAAACTAAAAATCATACGACAACTGTCTTGTTGCAACAAGCAAAGCATAAGGAGATCAAGCTGTAGCAACATGTTCCACACCTGCAAAAATCCCCTTTACTAGAGAATACAGGAAGCCACAAATGCCATTGCGCCCTCTGCTTTTTATACTAACGTCAGCTTTAGAGGCTTTGAATTTGAACGTTGTTTTAAAGGCTTTGAACATGTTAGTGAACCTGATAGGAAGAACAGGGCTCTAGAAAGAAGCAGGCTGTGTGAGGTTTAAGCACACCATGATTTTATAACATGAAAGAATTTGGAGCTGAAGCCCTGTTCACAAACACCTTTCACACTAGATAATTATACTGATATCTTCCCACTTTAACTGCCACAGCCATATAATCCCAGGGTTTGTAGTTTGGTGAGGCACTACAACTCTATGGCTAAATGTTTTAAATGCCTCTCTCTAAACTGATAATTCCAAAGAATGTTGCCCTGGCAGTTAAAGTGGATTCATAACGCTATAATTGCCCAGGTGTTGAAAAGGACAGTCTGCATATACATGTCTTCAGCCATTCTTATTCTTGCACTGAAGTGGGCTCATATCTGGCATTAAGAATGGGTTCTTAGCTGACACACAATGACAGGTATGTAGGGCATGCATCACAGGCAATAAAGGACCCATCAATTTTACTGGGATGGGGCCACAGCTCATGGATAGGGCATGTGCCCTGCATGCAGGAGAACACAGGCATTTATTACTGGCATTCCCCAACAAAAGAGAATCTTGTAGCAGATGAAGCGGCCCTGGAGAGCTATTGACAATCACAGTAGACAATACTGGGCTACATGGACAAAGTCTGACCTAACAGAAGGCAGCTTATCACTTTATATCAAATAGAGTATGGTATGGAAAGCCACTACATGTTTGTTCTTGACATATAGTCCAGAGATGGGAGATGTGCGGCCCTCCAGATATTGTTGAACTGCAATGCTCAATAGTCTTGGCCAGAACAGCCAATAGTGAAGAATGCTGGGTACTGTAGTTCAACAACATTTCAAGGGTAACACAATTTTCACCATGAGCTAAAAAGAAAAAAAAATGAGAGAGAAATCCAGCAGCACTTTTAAGGCTAACTGATTTATTTTAGCATGAGCTTTCACGATTTCATTCCACTTCTTCAGACACACTGACAGAGCCAATATCGAAACACAGGTATATTAGCAGTTTCACAGCTGCAGGGTTGGGATCAGAGCATAGTAGTAGTCTGAAAAAGTGGACTGAAATCCATAAAAGCTCATGCTAAAGTAAATCAGACACTCTTACAGGTGCTGCTAGATTCTTCTTTCCTCTGTCTTCATCCCTTACAATCCAAAGTCATATAATTACAAAACATTTTACCTACAGGCAGTTGCTTCAAAACCATAAGGGTCTGCAGATGTATGGTCCTAACAGCATAAATTTCTACAGAAGTCAGTGATGTGTACAACTAAACAGGAAGAAAAATCTTACACTGAGATTAGAACCACTGGTTTCTGCATACCACAGAAAGAATACCAGTGAAGTACAGAGCAGCTATACTGACATATCAGAAAGGCCTTACAGTTGTGATCTAACACATCAAATTATCATGCTTTTCATCCTAGCAGGGTCCCTGTGCTTTTCAACAGCCACATGGCAGGTTGAACAGGTGATGTCCTCTTCAGGTTTACATCCCAGTACTGGGAAAGTGATCACCTCTTAAATTTTTGCCTATGACACAGAAAATATAAAAGAACTCTGAGGTGAGAAAGAGCAGAATGCTACTTGTGGTAAGAGAAGCAATTTTTTTTCTTGCTGACTATAATCAGTTTTTCCCTTCTACTGTTTCTGTAACTACTCTATAGTTAAAGGAACTAATATAAAGAAGATTTTTTCCCCCAGGGAGATAGCAAAGTATGCACAAATACAAGTAAGCACAAATACAAACACAAAGAAGAAATTGACTTACATTAGAAATTCTTGTATATCTTTCAGCTGACCACTGATGAAGCTTAGCCATCAGTTGTCTAGCAGAGTGGTTAGACTGTGGATCCTTTCACACTACGTAGTTACCGGTACACATTATGATTCCATTCTAACTGCCACGGCTACATCCTATGGCATCCTGGAGCTTGTACTCTGGTGAGGCATTAGCATTCTCTAGCTGAAAATTCCAAATACTCTTCCTTAAACTGCAAACCCCAGAATTCCACAGGATGGAGCCATGGAAGTTAAAGCGGAATCATAGCATTATAATTATGTAGTGTGAAAGGGCTTCAGAACTCTCAGAAATCTCTTTGTCTGGTCGACCCCTCCATTATATTTCAGTGGGCAGAATTGCTGTCCATCAATAAGCAAACACGGGCCTGAGTCCTCCTGTTAGTCTTAATTAGAGTACACCCATGGTCTTTACCTACATGTTGATTTACTATTCAACCATTGATTCAACACTTCTGTTCCAACTGGGATTATCTGGTATGTTTGCATCCATAGCTGAAACCTCCAATTCCTTTGATAGGTCTTTTCCAACTTTCCAGGCCTTACTTAACAGAACGGTTGCTGCAACAAATTTCACAGCCCAATTAGCATTTCCCCCCAAAACTCCCATATACAAGGAGGCCTTTCACAATCTACAACTACAGCACTATGATCCCACTTCAACTGCCATGGCAACAGTCTACATAATCCTGGGATTTGCAGTTTAGGGACAGGCATTCAAAATTTTTGGCCAGAGAGCTCCTCTAATACCACAACGAACTATAAAGCCCAGGATTCCATAGGATGAAGCCATGGTAGCTAAAGTAGAATCATTACACTATAATTGTATGGTGTGAAATGCCACTAGGACACAGGATAACAATACTGAGCAGACCATTCTGCCAGGTTACTATGCATTACAGTCCTCTCTCCACATTTGTGGGATTGACCTTTGTGAATCTGAGTATTCACGAGGTGCTCATTTCTCTCCCCCACATTCTCCCACTCCCATTGCATGGCCTTTTGCCCAGGTGTGCTGCCTTCCTTTTCCGCAACCTGGCAAAAGGCAACCAAATGGGAGGCTCCATTCGCTTTCCTTTCACCGAGGTGTGCAGAAAGATGGCATGATATGCGGGTGCAGGTGAGAGGCAGGAAAATGGAGGGAGAAGTGTTCCCCCCTCCTTTTTCTTGCCTTTTGCTTGGATGCAGAGAATGAAGGCACTTAATAATCTAACATGCTTGATCTCTGTGTATAAATATATGGATAAGATATGGATCGCCACCTGAAAAAAGATAATATAACTTAAAGCTTTTTCTAGTCATGTACCCATTGCAAATTATCCAACTGGAATGGAATAGTATCCACTGTGATACTAATTAATTCTATGCAACAATACATTTCTAAATAACGGCAGAAAATAGTCCCTTTCACTGAGCATTATGTATCAGAAATCTCATTAGTTAAAAACAGATGGACTTCTGTTGATAAGTGTAGCAAAGTCAGTATGGTATATAATCAAACTAACAAAACAAAACAAAGCCTGCCATGACTGGCTGATACATGGGCAGTTGTTACTGCATGGGCAGCCACAACAGGCTCACCCTTTTCGGAGCGAAGCAGGCTTTATGTCTTTGTCTGAATGAGAGACCACCTGGGAATTTCCTGCATAGGCTACTTTCAGTTCTATAAGGAGGAAAGGAAGAGCTTGGAGACATGCCTTTTTTGCCATGCTAGTTTGGGGACTGTGCAGTAAACCTCCTCCACATTTTCAAGCTCTGAAATATATGTACTAAAAAAAGGAACTAAAATATGCTTTCTTTGGGAGGGACAAGGATTTTTCTCCCCTCAATTCAAACTTGCATCTATCCACAAGTAGGCCTGCAAAACCTGTCAACATCTTGCCTCCCACCTCCAACATCTGAAATGTCTCCCCAGCTTTAACAGTATTTGAGGCCAAGAAGTGGAAGTTGCTAACACAAGCATATAAAACCTTTGGTCTCTTTGCAGCCAGCAACATTCCATGAGGAAACAATGATGTAATGCCTGTGATGTCTCAATGGCTGTTTGTTTTGCTCTTTACCCTTCACGCACACAGTTGTGTTCCTCTGCAAGTCTAGCAGTGCGTACACACAAATTGTCTGGCCCTCATCGAGATTTCCTTCCCATGCTGCCTGTTTAAAACTACTTTTTGCAGAAACCAAAACGAGCAAACACTCCCACACCTAAACAAAGTGTAACCTGGACCAGCTAGAAACATATTAAAAAACTCTAGGTTTGGACCCACTCTAGAGTGGCATTCTTACAACCCTGGGAAATTATCATTCATTTGTGGAGAAAAATAAAACAACATTTTTTTTTTGGAAAGAAGTGGAAATCTATCTCAGCCATTAATGTAGGACAAAAAGAAAGGGGGATGCTAAGAGAATTTATTAAACAGTGTATTAACATGAGGAAAAAGCATGCTCGACACACCATGTCATTAGGGTGTAAAATCTTTCTTCCGAGAACATCTTACAAAAACCAAGAACTATGTCGATGTGGGAGTTCTCTGAAGAGCTGGCCATGCCAGACAGCTGCCCAGTCTCTGCATTCATCTGGCACTGGCACCGGCACCAGCCAAAGGCTGTGGATGGCGTTTCAGAGAAGCCAAAGAGAGATCTTTCATCAGCTGAGCCACTACCTTATACAAAAACACCGAAGAAAGACAAGCCTTCCTCTTTATCACCTACATGTATCTGCTTGTGTAGATTTCACAAGGCACCACCGCTGTTTCCATCAGAGATTAACTAATATTTTTCTGCTCTACTTTCCTTGCACACATTGACATCTAGTACCCCTCTCTCTTCTCCTCAACCTCTGCAATTAAACGCTAAATTCTGATTGAGATCACCACCTTGTTATTGGCGTTAAAAAGCGAGTGCAGGAAAAGTCTCCCCCACCCCACCCCCGGTTTCTTTCATTTAAAAAAGCTGATCTTGTTAAACAGTCAAATTAAGATACCTCGTGCTCACTCTAGATTACTGAGGACGCGGAAGGAAGCGGGGGGGAGCAGATTGAGGCCATTTCCGCCCGGCCCCTCCCGAAACTGCAAACCCCAGGATTCCAGAGGATGTCGAAAGTGCAATCATCGCGCTATAACAGGCTAGTGCGGAAATGGCCTGAGAAACGCTTTTGTAAAGACGATCAGCACTCCGCACACGCCTTGCCCGTTTTTAAAAGATGCGCCAGAGGCAGCTGAAGGCCCAGGGCCATTTAGTTCGGCACGTCAACGTTTGCACATTAGAAACCCTGACTATTTGGAAAGGGACAAACGCTAAATAATTCCTCCACCTGATTCTTCCGCCCCGCGCTTTAATCTCTAGTTTAATGACAGGTCGGGGATCATTATCGCATCAGAAGAGTAAGTATTAAAAAGTCTACCCTTTGAAAAAAAAAAAAGTACTTTTTCTACGGATTCCCCCGGGAGAAGCGAGGCCAGACCAAACCATCTGCCGTGCAAGTGCAACGAGATGACTGTTATCACTATTACGCCTCTGAAGTCCTCAGCCAGGCAACCCGCCCGGAAGAATTTCCCTGCGAGCGAGCAGAGGCGACTCAAAGCATGCCGCCGGCCCTTAAAAGCCGCCGCTCAGCCGCAGGGGGCCCCTTGCGAAACTTACCTTCAGCTGCGACTTGGAGACTTTGCCGCTCTTCTCCGCGTCCAAGGCCGTGAAGGCGTACCAGATGGATTTCAAGAGCTCGGCTCGCAGCTCCATGGCTCGGGCGGGCGCCGCTGACAAGCGAGGCGGCCCGCGCTCACCCTCGGCAGGGAGGAGCCTCCCTCGCCGGGCCGCTCGCAGGAAACCCGCCGCTCTTTCGCTGCCGCCCATCGCGGGAGGGAGGGCGAGCCCTGGGGCCGCAGCGCCCCCTCTCGGCCCGAGCAGAGAAAGGCCAGTCACGCCTCCTTTCCGCGCTAGCCTGTTATAGCGCGATGGTTCGACTTTCAACATCCTCTGGAATCCTGGGGTTTGCAGTTTCGGGAGGGGCCGCGCGGCCCCTCCCGAAACTGCAAACCCCAGGATTCCAGAGGATGTTGAAAGTCGAACCATCGCGCGTATAACGGGCTAGCGCGGAAGAGGAATTCTAGTGCTGTAGTTCACGTGCACCAGAACCATGGGAGCGCCTCGCATTTTAAAGTGCCTTAGGAATATACTGAATTGTGTTCTTTAAAATAGCTTACTCTTATTTTTCTGTCAGAAGCGCCCAGGGCCGCTCACCCTAACAGACAATGAAAATAGGAAAATAGTATCCTAATTGCTTCAGTTACTCATTTAAACCCATGTTTCTTGCAGAAATTATCAATGAGATATCAGTATGCATCCATACATCTCTGTCTACTGCTTTCGATTGGTTTTATGAAGACAGACCTCTTTTTAAAAAAAAAAAATTGATTATATAGAAAAAACCAACAAAAAACACCACATGATACGCATAACAGTGAAAAAAGGAAATTTCAACAAAAACAAGGTTACATTTTTGTTTCTCTCCAATTCCATTACAAACATATACTTATTCAGCATATTCTATATCATACTGCTTATATACTTGTGTTATCTTTATCTAGATCTCATTCTCATTATACTCATTATTATTATTATTATTTGAATTTAACTCTATACTTTTCCATTACATTTAATCTATTACTAAATATAATCTTTATTACTAAATATACCAAACTATTCCTAAAAGTAAACCCACCCCTAGAGCCAATTATGTTCAACTTATTCCACCTTCCAGAATTGTAATTCTTCTTGTGGAGATAAAGAACAGACCTGTGAAGACTGACAGCACAAGCTTATATATGGTTCCAGGGAGTTCGGTGGGGTTTATATTCAAAGTAATGTACCAAAGGTTGTAACCTAATTAATTGTTGGGAGTAAACCCTGTTAAATATACTGAGACTTAAATCAAAGTAAATATGCACAGATTGTAAATACAGTCACTTCTTTACTTGCAACTCTGGCAAAAATTTGGGAAACCAGATTACTAGTGTAAGATATATACATAATATTTTATGCACAAACACACACACACACACAGAGGGAGAGAGAGTACATACTCATAAATTTCATAATATGTTTAGGTTTAGTTAAAGGCGTTTTATGCAGCTGCAGTTTTAACATATATCTTGCAGAGTTTAATCACACTGAAGGTACCATGACTTAAAAATCAGTGTGTTTAAGACTCACCAGTACTAGAAATGATCCGACACTCTCTAATATCTACAAATAAAAATCTCTACATTTAGAACAGAACACCCACTGATTTCAGCTGTTGTATCAGTTTCATTTGTGTGGTTCTTTTTGCTAAAAGGAACACATCTACACAAAGTTTGCCTTTCAACATGAAATGTTTGCTGCTTTCTAAGCGCATAAATGGGTGTAAAAGAGACTTTAAAGTTTCATTTTCATCAAATATAGCTCAGGGAGGGAGCCCGCTCAGCTATGCAAGTTGATGTATGTAAATTTTATTCTGAATTCACTTTTATGCCCCAGTGCTATGCATGCCAAGAAGCAAGCACCACTGAGTTCAATGGTGTTTAGTTGTAGGGAAGTGTGCACAATGTGTCAATTACACAGCCCCATTCTAGGTGTTTTTAGATACAAAGCACACTAGAAAAATTAGTGGGTTTCAACTCTGTGCTGGACTTGTCTTTACATCAGTAAAACCTTTCTGCCCTATAGACCAGTGAATTAAAGAAATAATCACAGAAGCATTGTGTGCTGTAATCTATTTTATTTTTAAATAAAATACTTTTATTTTTAAAAGTTGAAGTTAGAGTCCTGGAAATTACTCTGATTGTGATTTATACATGGACAGAACATGCTCCAGTGTATCACTGATCAAGAGTTGTGGTTTCTCTGATGTCCCCAGGAAAGTTACTAAAGTTTTAAGAATGTCTTGGAACTGGGAAACTAAACATACCTTTAATACATAAATGGATGTAAAACTTTACTTTCATTAAATATAACTCAGAGAGGGAACCAGCTCAGCGGTGCAACCCTGAGGTCTTTCAATAAACCTATTTTTTTGTTTTTCTTTGCCTTAGTAATGTGTACATTAGAGATCGTCTTCAACCTCATAAATTTACTTGTAAGAATGTTCACACTGCCTTTCAGTTCAAAATATGTCACAAACATATTTTTTTCTAAAATGCATGTTCTAACCTGCAAAATATACCAATGTAGGTTGGATTTTTTTTTAACCAGCCCCAGTACTCTACCTTTAACAACAGTCTGCCAGTTAGAAAATAAGTACATAGAATTTTATGCAGTAATTTGTGTCCATAATTGTATTTTTCCAGCTCGTTGCTCCTGGCCCTTAACCAATGAAACAGTGCTGGCAGAGCTGTGCCCTGTTCATTTTTTGCCTTGTTTTCTCCATCACTTGTTAAGGTCATTGGGTTCTCACTCCTTAGCCTGCTAATAATGACTACTTTTCCATTCCAGAAGTTACTAGCTGCATTGGTGCTTTAAAGGGAAACTGGTTCTTGAGGATATTGATCTGGCAAACCAAGATGTTTTATTTCTCAAAAAGACCCAAGACCAGGGCCACTTTTTTTCAAGTCATAGGAACCTGTTTGTGACCGCAAGACAGGAAATCTTTGGCCACTTTGCTTCCCCTCCAGGGGAAAACACGAGAAGCAACCACAGGAGGCGTGACAGTGACGTGTAAGGGAAACAAATAAGAAAAAAATATGCATGTTTCAGACTGATCACTCAGACTGACCACTCTCCTGAAAATTGATAAAATGTCTGGCTGGGGAGCATGAAGAATTATGGGGAGTTCATAAAGCACAAATAGTTTCAATAGAATATTTGACAACTTCAACTTTTACCAGTCTTTACTGGAAAACCTCATTTTCAGAAGGAATTATGTCATATGTCAAAAGGATCTGTCATAAGGCACATGATATTTTCTGTAAAATCAAGTTGTTGTCATGTATTTTGGGTTTATAAATCTTTTAAGATTGTTCTTCTGGGTCTAGATAGACCAAAAGTGGAGCAGTGATGCTGCACTTTACAAATGTACAGGGGGAGTGCTTGAAAGACAGAAGGCCGTGATCTGGATGTGTTTGATTTTGTCCAGGAAAGTTTACTAGGTGTTGCACATTGGCAAAGGTAAATAAACACAACTGAAAGAAATCAGGGCAACAATCTTAAAAACAATATAGAGAGAGAGGGAGAGAATGGGGATGACATATATGAGTCATAAATATTTTTGCCTTTTTCTGGCAACTGTATTCAGTGATCTGTGCAAGACTAGAGATTTCAGAGTAAAAATACAGGGTGTAAAACAATATAACAGCACGAGTTGCACTGGAAGCTAATGTGCAAAATACACAAAGTAGCATTAACTTCAGAATGATCACGCTGCCAATGTTCACCAAGTAAGTCCTCTCAGAAGTGTTCCCTATATCCCAGTTGAACATTTCCTAAAATTATAGCACATGCACTCAGATGGAAGAATTCAGCATTCGCTATATAAAGTGTGGGCCAAAGGTAAACTGGTACCTATTAGGAACAATACTAGAAGATCGGCAAGGGTTTAATGGAAGCAACAATAAAATGACATTTTCCACCTATATTAGGCTGCTGAAATGAAGGGGAAAAAAGCTTAGGGCAGACTTTTGTCAATCTTACTAATAATTTTGTTCATTTACTGGAATTAAAAATAAACTCCTAGGCTCAGGATGTTCTCAGATGCATCCTGTTCCATAAACCTAAGTTGCTGCCTTTTGTACCTGGCTGTGCCTGGTGGATCTTGTGGGCTCTTGTGAAGCAAAAGAACAGCCAAGAAACCTGAAGCCTGCCTGTACCTGTTCTGTACGAACTACAAGCAACCTAAGGCATAGATCATTCTGACAGAAGAAATATTTCACTTGTAAACCATTCTTCGTTGCTCACTCTGAGAGACACAACAGGGCTACACCTACTAATAAACAGAGATCAGTATTAGATGGTGCTTAATTGGATTGTAGTTACACAATTGCACAGCTTCATGTAGGTACAACATCCCAGTTCTTTCAGAATGAGTTCAATCTGCTGCTGATAAAATTTTTAAAAATCCGCATATCTCACAGTTTTATTAAATAGACTTTGCAAGCTTCTATTATGTTTTGCAGAGAGAAAAAGCAACAAATAAAATGTTACAAAAAGCCCTTTGATTTCCTTTCAAATTCTTTATTCAGTGTTTGCTTCAGTTTATCCTACTACAGGTAAGGTGTGGAAGCAATTTCTTTTGAAGGAAGAAAATGAATGAAACAAAGCCATTACACAAATATTTGCTCTTTCCCAGCACCCTGGATTTTGGAACTACCAATGGTGAGTCCTGCTTTATTGCTTCCATGACTCCTGGGACCAAAAAAAAGGAGAGAAGAAGAAGAGAGAAAAAAAAAACAGAGAGCACCCAGCCAAATGTCATTCCTTCCTAGACCATCTACAGCTAGAACACACTTTCAAATGCTAAATACCATGAAGTGATAAATGATTCTGCTGCAAAAGTCCTATGCAAGACCATCATTTTTGTAGGCTTTCCCTTTCAAGCAATGAATAGTGAATTTTAAGTACTTATTCCATAAATATTCAGCACAAATTAGAGAGGTCCAAAATATGGATGGATGCTCTGCCTGAAAGTTAAGGAGTGGCTATTTTACAGTAGCCATAAAATATGCTGTGGTGTCTGTAGAAAGACTATTTAAAAATAAAGTCTCATCCAACAACCCATATATATGATCCATCACCCATGCTAGTTTTTTTTCTATCTCTTATGGTAGATAGATGGCAGAAATTATTAAGAATCCTTTTGAGGTCTAGACGTCTATCATCCAACTCTTGGATTTTGAAGAGGAAGTTCTGAAGATTAGAGTTGTCTTTCCCAATGCAGTTATTCCAATAGAACACCCCACTCCCTGATCTCTTGCTGGTATAAGGTCTCAGCATCCACTTTTTGATGTTGCTGCCTTAACAGTTGCAGATTCCCGTTGAACAGATTCAGTTGCCATGGCATCCTCCAAGCTTTGCTGTCCTTTAAGCTGGAAGGCGAAAAAGACAAGAGTATTTACTTACTGCTTTGGGACAGATAAAAGATCCAAGTAGGAATGATTTGAGTTATGAACAGTAATTTGTTGGATCCTTTTCCACAGCTTTTTGCCATAACAAATCATCAGCAGAATAATGTGATTCCCCCCCCCATGATTTCAGAGAAACTAGAGTGACATTTGTCATCACAGTCCTCATAATACTCTCAAAAATATCTGTTTTGGGTACTCTGGAGATCTGTTTGATTACACTTCGATGACACTTTGGTAGGGCCCAGTCCAATACTCTGCAGTTACTAGATTAAGAAAAAACAGTTTAAAATTTCCAAAAGATACTCTGAAGTAAAAATAATGAATGCAGAAGTTAGCCATCACTGCTTTGTTTCTACGATTATCTTCATCAGACAATAGCTTCTGCCTACGCAAATGATCGTGCTTTGGTAGATGGCTGTGACAAAGGAGAAGTGGCTGAACAAGGAAATAAAGACATAACATAGTAAGGTATGTGGAAATGAAATAACTACATGATGCAAAAAAGCGTTAGCATAGAAAGTACACTTAAGGAAAACAGATTATCTATTAATATATAGCATGTTCTTAATGACATTATTTTCTACATGCTTGCTAGAAACAGCTGCTTTCTTTTGCCCTGTGTAGATAACATATTCCTTGAGAATCTCAAATTATCATAGGAAAAAGTATTGCACTTTTTGGAGTCTCTGCAATTTCTAAATATTTTGAGCAATAATAAAACAATAAAAGCAATTTCTTTGGACCAGGTGTCAGAATGGTGCAGTCCTCCAGATGTGTTAAACTGGAGCTCCCAGCAGCTGTAGCCAGTTTAGCTGATGAAGAAGAATGCTGGGAGATGCAGTTCAACAACATCTGAAGGGCTCTATAATTCCCATCTCTGCTCTACACCTAGCTGATGGGAAACAAAGCACAGCACTTGGAAATGTCAGAGAAAAGTCACTAAAGTAAAACAAATTAACTGCACATAAAATGGGGAAAATGCACACCTCCACACCTCATTTGCAAATAGAAATGGGTTTAGGCTTTGGGGGCAGTGGGCTACAAAGTGGGTTTCGTTTCCCTTCATTCAGTGCTCAGAGATTACAAGTATAGTCAACATGTTTCTGTTTACTTATACAAGGCCTACCTAATCTAGTTGTTTCATTTCACATGTGCATACTGTTAGTTTTTGATAAAAAGTCTGCTGAAACATATTGAATTGTTCTTTTTTTGTGGCACAGGAATCTATCCCTATTCATTCCATGTTATTTCTGCTCTAGCAGCAAATGTTCTGGTACAGAAGTAATGCCCAAGAACACATCTACCTCGTTAACTAAAGTATACTTGTATCTGATCTGAATTGAATTTTGGATTGTGGCTTCTCCCCACGGCACAGACAATCCTTGGTGTGCCTGGTTGTCTGTTCAAATATTTGATCATTGCTTCATATTCTTATTTTTAAAAATAATGCTGTGTATGACTGAAATAAAGGTAGAACCCAGAGGCAAGTACAATATACACATAGAGTAACTGAACTGCAATATGAGAGCTATTAGCCATTGCTAACACTGCCAGCTGCTGCTCATATTGCATATGATAGAGAATTAATGCCAGTTTGTGGTCTAGGAACACATTTCAGTTCTGAAGTAACAGAAGAGCTTGTTCACGTTCCACCGATATGTTTACCATGCATGTTTGACACCACAGATATAGTATGTTCCCCATTTCCATGTGATCGATATAAGCAGATTCACTTATTCACAGTCCAGAAAATATTCCTCTATGAGGAGGAGGCAGGAGGGTGCCTGCTTTTGGCAAAAGGCACCCCTCTCTTGGGCAGCACAGCAGGGGAGGGAGGGCGGCAGAGGCAGAATAAGGGGAAGCCCAGGAGTAAGCCTGGGAGCAGGCTCTGGTGGGGGGGCTCTGGTGGGACCTCTCCAACAGAGAGGCACCTGGCAGCAAGGTGCGGTGTTTTCTTCTTGGCATTGCATGTTGGAGAAGTGGAGAAGGTGGAGGAGGGCAAAGAGGGGAGAGGACAGCTCTGGCCCACAGCGAATCTGTAGCCCTGATCCCCCCCGCCGCTACCCCAAAACCCATTCTCCTGCCTCTCTATTCAGCCCATGACTAAGCAACCGTGCATAGAAGCACACCATCATGGACTCCAAGCTGAGCCACTCTAGGAGCAGCATCTGGGAGGCTGTGGCCAAGAAGAAGCCATCGTCCCTGCTGCCCTTGCCTGAGGTGGCAGAGGAAAAAGCAGCAGCAGCAGCAGCAGAGCTCTGCGTCCCCACTGGCTTTGCTCTGTAGCTGAGAAGCAGGAGTTAGAGTGACAGCAGCAGAGGTGGTAAGCTGAGTGTGGCTGGAGGCAGGCACTGCTGGCCAGGCGGTGACAGCTGCATAAAGCAGAAGGTGGTGGCAATGGTAAGGGGAGTGGCGCCCCATCTTCCTCCTCATTGCCCTCAGTGGAGCCCTATTTATGGTGTGTGAGATCCAGGGCACCCTGTGTGAGTGTTGCAGTAATGAGGTTTTGTGCATCATGTGCAAAGTGAGCGCCCAGGACCAGTGAGGATGGAGAGAGGCAATGGAGACAGGCTGGAGATAGGGGTGCATGGGGAAGTTGCCAAGCTCCACTGAGAAGAAAGTCAGGCAGGCAGGCAGGCAGGCAGGAAGGAGGAGCTGGGCAGTGGCCTCACCACCTTGCTCAGCCTGGGGCCTCCAGAGGAAGGAAGGGAGGGACAATGCTGTATATAACACTACAGTAATTTGTTATCTATGGTAAGTCTGTGAACATATCCCCTGCAAATACAGGGGATGTACTGTACAGCTTTTGTAAGTCTTCCTACCTAAATTACAATCCTTTTTGCAATATAGACTTGCACTTTCATAGCTGGCAGCCACTTTGTGTACAGTGATACTTGTGGATGCATGAACCAAGGCCACAGCAGGTGAGACCGGGAGTCTTCAGCAGTTCATGAATATGGCATTATGTTCCCCTAACTCGTTGGAATTCTAGGTGCTAAAATCAGGGTTAACAAGTGTGGACCTCCCTCCTCAGCCCTTTAAATTTGGTTGGGGGGGACCAAATTTGGTTGAAAGAGTTCCCTCCCTAAGGTTCTTCCCAGCTCTATGATTCTATGTCCTTTAGGGGCCACAAGAGCAATTGTCACCACTTCTTCAGATGCTGAGCGGCTTTCGGCTGGGGTCCTATCTTCTTCAAAGTGCAAATGACTTCTGGTCACTTCAAGGTTGAGAAAAAAGTTTTTGCCTGGAACTAAAAGAGGATGGGAATGGGGCTCAAAATGAAACAAAACTGCCCCTCCATATCCCCTGCAGAGCACAGTGGAACTTCTCAGAAAAAAAAATTAGATGTGGAATGGGAGGTGAAGCCCTCTTGGATCTTTCAAGGTTGTGTAGTTCCTTGACAAAATTAAATTTTATGACTAAAACCTTTTTCATGCAGAATTCAGCCAAGTGGAATTCCCCAGTAATACGGTGCATGAACAGGAACTAGGTCATCATTGACAGTGAGATATAATACCAAATATGCTCTAAAAGGAAGGCTCATTCATTCAAACTCGTTGACTAGAACATAGGTCCAGACCAAAAGAAGTCTGAAGATTTCAGCAATCATCTACAGCACACGCACGCATGCACACATACCAGAAACCGGCAAAATCAAGTCCTAATTCTGATTCTGTGGTGGGCCGTAAACTAAGTAGATAGAGTGAGACCTAAAAGTGATGTACTTTAGTATTGTAGGCAGGTATTTTGGTACAAATGCTTATGACAAGGGCATTCTGAAAGTAAAGATTTCTGACAGAATCATCTGATCTGCTCTGGCCCCAGTAACAAAACCTCAAGATGTTCACCTCTTTATGGATTTCATCTCAACTTAACAACATTACCACCACTTTCCTTCTTAACTGTGCAGCTTCATCCTGAGAAACAAGAGGCATACAGTCTTCCTCATCTTCTTCCCTCACAGAAATAATACTGGTATTTCAGCTGAGGCAAACTTTTTTCAGCTGTGGCAACTGGGAAACCAAGGAAAAGAGATTCAGTTGCAATAGTCTATTAAATGGTCTTGCTTTTGTTAAGTGTCTAAATATTAGACAGAAAAAATGAAAACATGGAAAGTGTTAAGGACTTGGAAGGGCAGGGTTTTATGACAATTCGGGAGGTGACTGGAATTTACCGACCCAGGTCAAGTTCCAACCTTCCAGATGCTGTTCATAGAGAGCCTGCTTGCTTTCCTCTGTGGCCTCCAGCTCCCCATATGTGGTGTGCTTATGCATGGCCAATGTAGAGGTCAGACAGTAGGCTTTGCCATAGGTATTACAGGTGTATGACTTACAATGAGTGTGAACTACATGGTGTTTGTAGAGGCTAGAATACTCTATGAAGCATTTTCCACAACCTGGCATGAGGCACGCATATGGTCTCTCCCTGGGATAGAGCAACATCCCAAAAGATAAATTTGTTTTCAGTCTTCTTAGATTCCAGCCAACCTTCATGTTATTACATTCCAATTACTGTTATTTAATTACCATTAAATACAGTGAGGGTTACTTCCAAGTAAACAAGAACAAGATTGCTGTGCAAGAAACACTGAGCAGTTAGGAAGAACATATTTAAAATCAACCCAAATGACCTTATTTTGCTATTTGTTTTTGTCTGGCCACCTTGCAGATGGAGGCTGGTTAAGTTGAGAAACTCAGTGTGGTCCTTTCCATATTGATTCCCCAAAATTCAGATTTTAGCACTTGGGCAATTTATAATTCATGATCTAAGGGTAAGCAAATAAAATCAACACCATAAATTGTGAAAAAAGCTGCTATAGTTCACCTGTATGGATTCTCATGTGGATCTTGTGGTCAGTACTAATGGTGGTACTAGTGAATCCTCTTCCACAGTTGGGCTCCAGGCACATATATGGTCGTTCACCAGTGTGTGTCTGAATATGGACTTTCTGCATATTAGAGATAGTGAAAGAGTGGCCACAGACTTCAAAAGGGCTCTGAAAGGCCATTCACCTTCAGTAGAGGGAAAGACAGAGGCCTCTCTTAGTGAGCTGCAAATAGCACTTTTTTTCCCCAAAGAAATCACAGTAATCTGTGTGAATGCTATGCTCTGGAATGATAATGGCTGTTATCTTCTGTTTCTGTTATAGCTTTTGTAGTAAATTATGTTGGTGATTATGGAGCCATCTAAGAGCTGCAAGGTAGATGGACCCAGGCCAAAGCCATCCACCCATTCACAACCATATACATTCTCACATTCCCACACCCACCCTTGCCTTGCCTGGAGCCTATCTCTTCCAACAAACTGTAGTCTTTCTCCATCTCTGCCCCACAGAATTTATTGGCAAGGGAGACACAAACTTGCCTGAATGGCTGGGCGGAGAGGTAAAAGCCAAGCCCTGACTTCAGCAATCCGGATCAAGATGGTTATTTCTTGCTTCTGCTGATACACTGATCAACTGGAAAGCATCTGATGAAGTAGTCCCAGTCTACAAAGGCTTATGATACAAACCTTTTTCTCAGAGGGCTTTTCTGCACTACACTGTTATAGTGCTATTATTCTACCGCTCTATTCTATTATTCTATTCTATGTGGAATTTTGGGGTTTGTAGTTTACTGAGGCCAAAGAGCTCTCTGGCTGACAATTCTAAATACCCCTCCCTAAAGTGAAAACTCCAGGATTCCACATGATGTTGAAAGTGAAATGAAAGGACTGTAACAGTGCAGTGAGGAAAGGCCCTCAGTCTCAAAGACGCTACAAGTTCCCTTTGTATATTGATATAGACACACATGGCTATATCTTTGACTATTTTTATCTTGGTGTAATTTTAGTGCAATTTCAAAGCAGATTTATTTCTTCAGTTAGCAGTCAATGTTCAAGGAAGCTCATATTATAAATCCTATCTTGGACAAAAGAGCTACATTTTAGTACTTGCATATTTTAAGTCATTTGGTAAAACCTTTATTTAATGCAGGACAGAAATGTAGTCTTTCAACCTTTCAAACTGCATCTCCCAACATCTCCACTCAAAGGCTCTGCTGGCTATAGCTGCTAGGAACTGTAACTCAGCGAAATCTAGAGGGCTGCACAACCAGCACATCTAATTTAATATAATGTAACTTATTAGTTTTTTAACTAATTTTTAACTAATTTAATTACTAATTAAGTAATTTTTGAACAGTGATCAGGGAAACTAATAAAAGTTGATCAGAAGTAGTCAAAGGAAAGGGAACATTACATTTTTGATGGCAACACTGAACTTGCTTTTAAAAAATAACTCAGTGGCCTATACATTGTTCAGTTTTTGATGTGACGAGTCCTGTTCACTTATTACTTTAAAATTTTACTTTGGAGAAGGTTTTCCAAATTATTGGGGTGTGTATGATCTTGGCCCAGTTCATCACATTTTAAAAAATTAAAAGCTAGCGATAACTGTCAAAAATCCTTGACTGAAGGATTAAAAGGGAATTAAATAACAGCATGTTACATTATGACAAACAAAAACAAAATGTAAAGGGTAAAAGCAGTGAGTTCCTTTTCCAAAGCAACAATCAGTAAGTTACTGTTTCAAAAGTAATAATCCAATCTCTCACATACAGAGATACATGAACATATTTCCACATCAGCCCATTCTCCTTCCTTTGTTATAACCTTGGTTGATAGCAGCACAACACAACACAACACAACACAGAGCTCCCAGGGAGAAGCAATTACTGCCAATGTAAGTAAGGAAATCATTCTCACCCTCCACATTACTTCCAGATTTCCCATCTTGGGATAACATGGCTAACACCAATAAATAAATTATAATGGAGGGGATCTAATGGAGAAAGGATAATTTGGCTTAAAGTTCTTCCACTCTGATTAAGAGTTCAGACAAAACAGTGTGTCCATCTCATTGACATGGCAATGCAGAAGTGAAATTGCTAATGAAAAAGAAAAAGAAAAACAGAAGAAAAAGATGCACAATCTCATAGTGTCCTGTTTATTAACTGCCATTGACTAGAAGATCAGAGCTTATCCAAAGAACTAGTGTAAAAATAAACAAATCACAGATCTTAGCAATTAACATATCCAAGTCTCTGAGTCTCATTGCACGCATCCGTCTACCATTGCTTCTAGATGCCTGTTACCCAACTTTCCCTCTTTTTCTGGGTTATATGCCTGCCTTTGCTAGAACTCTAAATTACACTGAAACTCAAGTACTGTGGGAAACTATACAAATCCGACACAAGTATATATGTTTGCATACATTATTCTGTGCAATTAAAAAAAACAATTGTTTTTCAGTGCTTAGTGAACTGCTTTGTGAATGACTATTTTTTGCAAGGTAATTTTCACTCTGCACATTCTGCATTTTATCTCCCACTAACTGCACTGGTTACAATCCTGCTTCATCATCAGGTATATATAAATATACCAAAATCAAGCATCTGATTAAATAGACTGTATTCTGTGAAAGCCATAATAAATTAATAGGCCACAAATCTGTGTTTTTTTCATGCAACAGACCAACATGGGCATCATTCTGATAATGAAATTATTTAGTATAAAATCTAATTTCTTAAGCAACAAGTATGCATTTTTGATATTTTGTGGGAATATTTGGTCTTGTTTTTTTTTCTGTTTAGACTTCAGTTTCTGTCAAGACTAGAATTAAAATAATCAGCCTGAACAACATACCAGTGTGTGTACGAATGTTTTTGCAGATCTCCAGAAGTCTTGAAGGCTTTGGTGCATAAATCTTCAGGACATTTGTACAGCTTCTCTCCTGTGAGTGTTCTCACATGACTCTTTAGGCTATACCTTGTAAGGAACAAATTGTGCAGCATTAGCGATATCCCAAGGCGGTGCATGCAGCACAACACATACACTTGTATCAAAAATGTAAGTCATCAGTTTTTGTAGGTTACCCTGTAAGAGAGGTAAGTTGAAAAGCAGGAATACTTTTAGCTACCTTTTAGGTACATTTCATCATCTTTTCAAGTTTAAAACTCAGTTAGTTCAAGTTGGATAGTCACATTCTCAGACCTGCATGTGTCCACTAGAGCAACATAATGTTTAATATTTGAGATTTTGTGGAGTGTCACTGGGAGTGACCTGCAAGCATTACATGAAGAATTTTTTTTCCCACAGCTTGGGAAGTCACATCTGTAGGATGATCACCTGTATGAACACATTCATGCACCTGTTGAGAAATGAGGATGAAATCCAAGGTTCAGGAAGGTGGGGACTTCAATGTGGAATCCACGAATGAAAGGAGAAATTGACCTCCCAGACTTTTCTTACTGCGCTGTTTCAGATCCATTGTCTCCAGTACTCTTTGAGTATGGTGTCTTGGATGTTTGTGGACTTCAGCTCCCAGAAGCCCCAGCCACTATGGTCAGTGCTCAGGGCTTCTGGGAGCTGAAGTCCAAAAACATCTGGGGACCCACAGGTTGAGAACCACTGCTAGACTATGTTGGTGAATTACTGCTTAGCAGGGCTACGTGCCTTTAAGGTCATATAGATGGTGATTAAGGGTTTTAACAGTTACCTAGATATATGCATCTCAGTATTTTTAACCTTTGAGATTAACAGAAAAAAGTTTGTAGCACAAGCTTACCTAAACTGGGTCTTCTTTGTCAGATGCAGCAGATCCAGTCTATGAAAGCTTATGCTACAAATGTCTTTCTCTGAGTTGCAAAAGTGTTACAAGATCCCTTTGCAGACTAATACACACTAACATGGCTATGTGTCTGAATACTGCAACATCTAGTTTAGCCTACTTCATCTTTAAATCAGTATGTGCAGCTGCTGATATGGGCTAGGAAATGAATACTTGAGTGATAACAACAGGATATGTTGAAATAGATATTGTGAGAGCACAGGAGAACTCAACATGAGGTGGTTGTTTTGGACAACAACCTATGTTTGTTTTGTTATGAAGTTCCTTTATGAACATAATCTAGTAATACAGTTAAACCCCCCTGTACTAAGTGGCTGGATTTTTTTTACAAATTCCTTATTGAAAGAAATATTGGTATTTACAACCCATTTTATACCCCAAATTGGCTTTTGAATTGACTTGCAGTACATTACTCTTGTTATTAACTGCTGTCAAGTCAACTTTGACTTATGGCAACTTTATAAACAAAAGATCTCCAAGTCACCCAGTCATCAACATTTACTTTCGCTTCTCATTTGTCCTTAAATTGTTCAAAGAGTTTCATCTGTCACTCATTGAGGCTTCTCTTTCTTTTTGGCTGCAGATAGTGTCTTTTTGCATCCCTTCCTAACAGTGTCCCTGGCTTCAGTCCAGTGTTCTTCTGGCTCTCCATCAGTTAGGCTTAATAGTGCAAGTCTATTTTTTAAATTATCTTTAAATTCTACAAGGATGTTTTTCAGCCAGAATCTGCTCCTGGCCTTGTTTTTGCAGAAAAAGAATTAAGTGTCTTTGTTTACTGCTTCTGCCCTCTCTGACCATTTTTATATTATGTTCATGAGGCCAGGCTCACTTCCTCCATGCTTTCTCTCTAGATGAGATTATATCAGAAGCATCTATTTTCGTATTTACACTAACCAGAATTAGTCTGAAATCTGAATGGCTGAATTTGATGGAATTCTTGTTATTTCAGAAGTCCTAACATTGCCAAAAGGAGGAGGAGAAACTGGAATCTTGGAGCTTTGGTGTGTGTGTGTGAAGGGGTTTCCTTTGCCTGCTTAGGTAGGAGAGTCATGATGCAGAAAGAGCAAGTGGGTAACAGCAACAAAAGCCACTGGTCATGGGCTGATCAAAATTGCTAAATCTGGGGCTACGTTAGTTCTATTGGAACACATTTTCTGGTCTCTAGTGATTCACCATGGAACTGGCTTTTTGCCATTTACATGAGTCTGATTTACACTGCAAGCCTAGGAATGCAAACCCAAAGTAAATTGAGATCCACCTATATTATAAACCTTTGCATCCATAGCTTCCAATACATCTTCAGCTTTCAAGACAAACTCCTAAAAAGCAAACATTGCCCAAGTCACCTGCTCTTTCACCTACCTATGTGATAAGAAATTCCATTAGTGCTGTTGTAAAAGAGTTAATCTAAATATAGTTAAGAAGTACTTTTGGTTTGCAAGCTAAGTAGTCCAGATATGAGAAAATATTAAGTAAGATTTTTTGCTAAGGGTTGAATATATACACTAAGTACAATGTACAATTATGTATAAGTTCAATGTATAGTGTACAATATATAATGATGTATTGGGATACAAAGGAAGCTAAGAGGAGGATGTTGTGTTTCATTCCATAATTACTCTATTGCATCATATAATATTATCTTAATTCAGTGTATACTTATACCTTTTTATACCTTTATATATATATCATGTACTTATTTCTGAACTCCTATGTTAATATCTCCTCTCATACTAACTAGGAAGGTAGTAAAAAGAATATTATAATAAGAAGAAGCTATACTCTTCTCAGTAGGGGTAGTCCTTTTGTCTGTATTCAACTATTTGTTTTGTTTGGACCACTTGATTATATACAAGAAATATTAACTTTGTTTATTGAAATAGCCAAATAAAGAAGAGACAATGACAGTTAATAATAGGATAGCACTGAAAGAGGTATGAAGGATGCAATCAATGTGTTTGCTGTTTAATCAATGTTTTTTTATTATGTGTGTTTGTCATCATTGTGGTAAATTCTATGTTAAGGTTGTATATAATGGCCATATTACAATGTATAGTAAGAAATGTATGTAAAGTGTTGAACCTACTATATTGTTAATGTTTTTGAAAATTAATAAATATAGTCAGAAAAAAAAGAAATTGGTTTTTTTGCAAGATTTGGAACCAAGTACATTTGTCCCTCCACATTCATGGGGGTTGGGGCACATGACCCCCTGTGAAAATGGAAAAACTGCAAATATCTATAGGTTCCCCTATATCTAACAACACACAAAAAGTACCGTATAGTACAATCTATGGAGTTAACCTACTGTTGATTCAAATGCACAGTATACAACGCGTTTGAATCTACAGTGGAGAGCATGCCAATCTGCTGCCTTTGAAGTGGCAGGATTCCTTCACAAGCCAGCAGCAGGTGGTTTGTGAGTCTTGCTGCCACCTCTATTGCTGCTCTACACCATTTTTAAAAGGGACTTACAATCTTCACCTCCTGTTTGCAGCCTGTGTGTCTCACAAGGCATGCAGAGAGACTACAAATACAAGGTGAGACTTATAAGTCCCTATTAAAAATGGCATAGGGCAACAGCAGAGGCAGTGGCAAATAATCACTTCTATGAATGTTAAACCTGCACACACGGAGAGCCAAGTGTATTTGCACCAAGGTCCTCGTGGAATTGTTCCCCAGTTTTAGGGCAAGGGTCCAAAACAGGTCAGAAAGGTCCATCAGAACCAATTCTTTCTAATGTTAAAATTGTGCCTGCTTGTCTGCATCACAGAATGGCTGATAAAGGAAATAAGCAGGACCCCAACAATAAGTGGTATTTTCCTCCGCAGAATGTATTTTTTTCATATCCTGCCTTTCTCCCAGGATGGAAGAAAAAAACTGTCTGGGCAGGAACTATCTATGACATCGCTGCGTTGGAGGGATTAGATTCAGTGCCCTTGAATTTAGTAGGCCCCTCTACTAAGAGGCAGTCAAAATGGCAGACTTCCATTCTTCCCATGCTAAATGCACAATTTCTGGATTTACCTGCGTTGTGGAGGTTTAGGAGGGATATCATATAAGAAGTGGTCTGCTTCAGAGATAAAGATCTATGGGAAAGTTTGGGATCAGCTTCAAAATTGATGCTGACATATCAGTTAGCACTGATTCAATTACTCCTTCATTCTAAATATCATCTTTCATTTGTTCTCCAGTTACTCTAATCAGCTTGCAACAGGCCAGAGTTTTAATGCAGTTTTTCTGTTGAATTTCCACTTCTAAGGCTTTATTGGCTATATCAGCTATGCTTGTTATGGTATCTTTTCTGCTAATTAATGCACTTTATCAGAAGGCAGCTTGTCTCTTTCCATTGTTTCCTCAGTTGCTTCATTTGGTCTGCAACATCAGATGTCGGGTCTCCTTCTCTATCAGGACTTTTTGGCTGCTTCTTCCCCTATGCAAGTTGTCACTGCCTACTGACAAAATTGTTGATTTTTTGCCTTAAAATGATTATCATGTCAAGACTCTGATGCTTCGCAAGCATTGGGACATTCCGTTTAAGTTATGTTGTTAATTTAGAAGTAGTTGATACATCTCTGTTTTGACAGAAGCTGTAATTTTCCATCAGTGTCATAAAGGTAAATAACAAACCACCATATTCCTTCACACTCTCCCAGCATACTCCCAGCATGGCCAGTGCTGAAAGATCGTAGGAACTGTAGATCAGGTCATTTGGAGAGCTAAAGGTTTTCCACCTGAGTTGAAGATTTTCATGCCATAGGCCTTATATTTGTCATACCAATGATGACAAAAACTGACTCCACTCCCATCAATGCCTATTTCACCTTATTTAGACCTTGATAGGTTTCTTGCTTCAGTGACTAGCAATAAATTAAATTAAATTAAATTAAATTAAAAAAATTAAAAATCTGCAACCCAAAAGGCAGAGAATGAAAATGGAGAGGCAGACCCATCCTGGGCAAGACAACAGGGGTTTATTTTTACAATGAAGCTTAGAGCCATGGAAGGACCTGAAGATAAAATTAACTTTGAAGAGAAACTCAACTTCAGTTCAGAGAGCTGCAGATTAAGGACACATGCCTGGCCTTGCATAAGAACGACAATAAGTTGGCCCTTGTTGGTAAAAAATTCATTGTATTGTTGCTAAAAATGGTCTCTTCCAGTTCATTTTTCCACAGTGCTAGGTTCTATAAACAGCAGCCCCCTCTCTTCATCTCCAAAATCCTTGAATATGGGATTTATGTGTCATGTCTGGAGGCATTCAAACTGAAGTTTTGTTTTTAGACATAACATACAACATAGAAATAAAAATAAAAACAGTTAAAGAGGCCATAGTGCTGTTCATCTGACATAATGTAAATATGTTTATACTGCGGAAGAAACACACAGGTCTTTCTCTGGGAGACTCAGAAAATAGCAAAGCAAAAAGTGATTGCTGTATCTGAAAAAAGTACTGTGTATGATTTAAATTTGTAAATTATGTGTAAATTTGCACATAATTCTTACCTCCCCATTTTGGTTGTTTCTCTCTGTATAAAGACAAGATATGAGACTTATTTATAGGCCCGTGTTATTTTGGCTTTGACAAAAGATGAAGACATGAATCCTGCTTTGGACTGTTATGGTCATTTCTCAACAGCTCCTACTGCAGAGACAGTGGCTTTCCTTGACAGCGTACCCTGGCACAGATAACCTAGTATTGAGCTGCTGCAGTAACTATCTGGCTAACAATAACTGGTCCATTACATAAAATAAACTGCAGGTATTGGCTGAAGAGTGCTTCTTTAGCTAAAATGAATTACCCACTTGTGGAGATACATTGCTTTTTTATCAGACTGTGAGATTATTATCTGCTGAATTAGTAGCCTTTTCATCCAGATATACCAAAACATATACAAGACAGAATCACTTAGGAACCTTTTCATCAAGCAATCTTGCATACTCAGAGTAAGGACAGTACAACTGATTTATACACAAACTTGTGTTTGATACTAAAGAATTGTGAAATTTGAGACACCAACAGTAAAGCTATTAAATTCCATTTCAGTAACACTTGCAGCTATTTCTGATCTAGGCATCCCTTATACTTCACGAGATAGTAATTTATGTGTATACAAGCCTCCCACAGTTGACGAAAATGGCAGTCAATGATTGCCCATTCCAAGGATCAAAAACAGGGGCTCTGTGAAGTTCCTTTGTTCACAAATACAAATTATCTTTTTAATTAGAAGGCACCAGTGATAACTGGCAACCTTACAGAAATACTGTCTTACATCAGATCGGATTAGTGTATTTACCCACTATTTTCTATTGTGGCTCCTGATAGCTCTCTGTGGCAAGAGGCGTCTCCCAGCCCTACCAAACTAAAAGCCTTTCAGTGAAGATGCAAGTGACTGAACAGTCTGCATGTCACCATGCAGAAGGAACTGCTATAAAAGAATCTCAACAGGGTGACTGGGAGCCAAGGACCAGAGCTGAAGCAACCATAGTTTTGGAAGTAAAGCAGAAGAACTGAATGTATATTGATGAATCTGTTATCTGAAGAGTCTCTGGGGCAAACAGGTCAAGCTCTTCATAGAATGAAAAAAAATGAAGCCCTGGACTTGGACTAAAGAAAGAGCTCCCTGGGTAATTCTGTCATCAATACGAAAAAAAGATTTGACATAATATAGGATATTGAAAAAGGGGGAAGGGGTTCACAAATCTCTGGATGAGATGAAACATGACAGACATGGGGCTTATTCAGCTGCTACTCTTATGAAAAAAAAAAGAGAACAGGAACAGCAGAAAGCATACAAGTCGTGCCACTGCTAGAAAACTTCTACCTTCAAGGATTTTCCTTGACATTTTGGAAAGCAAGATTTCCCTGGGGAAAAGAGGAAACAAAACAAGACTTCTGCTTTATACTGCCAGGCCACTCGTCCATCTAACTCACTACTGTCTGCATTGGCTAGCTAGCGGTACAAAGCCCAACCGAGGGATACCTGGAACTGAACATGATTTCAGCATACAAAGCAGAATCTGTTTTGGGACTGGTGTGAGCCATTTTCCTCCCTGCCGCATTTGTCTGCACTGGCCAATTTTGGGCCACCAGTCACTTCTGGTTGTGACTTCTACACTGCAGCAACAGGGGCCTCCAGGAGTAACAACTGGCTCATTTTCACTGCTGGTGTGTGATTTTTTTTTAACGTCCCATTTTTTTTTCCTGGCAAAATGGATTGGGGCACCAGAAAGAGTTGGGCTTCCCACACTCTGAAATAACACACGTATCAAATCATAAAGCTACAATCCACTGACAAAGAGCATTCCAGGAATCAGGAATGTTTGAACTGCAACTTTCACCAGCCCTACCCCTATAATTACTGGCAAGTGATGATGGGAGATAAAGTCAACACTATCTAGGTGTTCCCACCCCTGTAGTAGTTCTTGTATTCCATTCTTGTCTCCTGTCAGCATGAGAACACACATTACTTTGAGATACGCAGAGCCATCTCTTGGACTGCATTCCTGCATTTTATTTTGGTGTTATGAAAACAAATTCAGCAATTTTTAAAAATGTAACATTGAGACAGTTGAGGGTAATAATAGGAAAGGTTTGAAGGAAAATCCAATGAATACAAAAGGGGTTTCTGAAAGATATGAAGGGAACCTGCGGAACAAAACAGTAAATGGATTAATGACACAGCAACAGCTGAATGCAATACAGTAACTGTGGGCGAAGGTACAACAATGAACGACTGGAAAATCAGTATTTCAGTTGGAGGTACGATTTGTACTTAGTTTAGACAAAAGATGCTTGACAGAACGGCCCTTAACAACAGCATACCGAAGGGGGAAAGGCAATACTAGATATTCTGTGGAGAATATTAACTGTTATCCTCCCCACCATACTCATACTCGCAGCCTAATGCAGAAGGCAGAATTCAGCAGCAACATTTCCCACTTTTCCGGTGCTCTTGTGGAAACAAGCTTAAGAGTCCTTCATTTCTGCCTTTATCAAACCAAAAACGCCAAAAGGAAGGAAGGAAGGGCTATCCTTGATAGCTAAATCACATTTCTCCGTCCTGAAAAAGGATCCCTATGGCCATTTTCGGACTAGACTGCTATAACGCTACTATTCCACTGCTGAGTGCCCTCCCTAAACTGCAAACCTCAGGATTCCATAGGATGTTGAGAGTGGAAGAACAGCACTGTCACAGGCTGGTACGGAAACGGCTTATGCCTTTTAACAAAACGAATGAGGCAGAAATTCAACAGGTGCAGCTCCTCGTCACAGCCCGGTAGTGTCCTCACTCGAATTTCTGTCCAGAACTGTACAAAGGCCTGTCAGAAGCAGGGGGAGAAGTCGGGTCTCTTTCCCTCGAGCAAAGAACTGAGATGCAAGGAAAGGGACCGAGAGAAAAAATACGAAGCAGAGCGGCGGCTAAGGGGCGCCTTGTGGCACACGGGCCATGGACGAGGGAGGCGGTGGGGTGGCCGGGCGGGCGGGCGGCCGGCGGCCTCTGCCCTCTTCCCGGGGTGCGAAGAGCAGGAACTGGGCCAGCCCGTCAGCGGAGGAGACGGAAGTCTCACTCCCTTACGAGCCCGGGCGGCGCATCGCCCCCTCGTCCCCGCCTCCCTCTCGGCACCGACCTGTCCACGCACCGGGCCGCCCCCCCAGAGGCCAGCCCGGCAGCCTGTATGACGAGCTCCTCATCCAGCTTTCTTGCCGGTTTATTGTTTTCATACACGTTCCGGGGCCGCACGAACGCCTTTCTCAAATCCCGGGAAAGGAAAGCAGTCGCGTGGAGTCTCATTTTCACGCATGCGTCGCATTTCCCGGCATGCGTGGAAAGCACAGAGAAGCGTCTGCCTTTTCTGTGGCCGTTTCCGCCCTGGACTGTTATAGTGCTATTATTCCGCTTTTAGCGTCCTATGGAATCCTGGGGTTTGCATAACATGTTGAAAGTGGAGCCATAGCGCTATAAGAGTCTAGGGTGGAAATGTCCTATGTTAGACGCGGCTTGACTTAAATCAAGCCCGAGGGAGGAGTTCCCTCTGCTGGGCGTGTAGGGAAAATCGTAGGTCGGCGTCAGTTGGTGACTCCAGAGCGAGTACAGGAGGCTTAAAATTGCGCTTTTTTCCCCACCGAATGTCTTTCCTTCAGTTAATTTGGCTTTTATTTTGGTACATACGCAGAACACAAGTAGTGATAGTTCTTAACTTTCCAAAGCATTGTATTACTGGCGAGATTTTTCTACTGGGGCTAAAAGGGCGCACATTATAATCTCTCATTAATGGGGCAAAATATGTTTATAATCCTTCGGTCAGGCCCTAAATGTTTTTACTAGGAAGTAAGTTATAATCCTGTGCACGCGTCGGGCACGTTCTACTGTCCAATGAGATTTGTTGTTGGAATTAATTAAAATCAATGAAGCTGCACCTCCTAGTTGTGTTGTGGACATACGAGAGCTTAAAAATGTATCTAACTTTGGACTGAGCTAAAAGTGTCTCAGTTGTTTGACAGGTCCTAAACGCTACTTAATGTCGATGTTATCAGTTCTTGGGAGCCCTCTAAAGGTTCTGCTCTAAAGTTACCTGTTGCAAATTAATAGCTTTTAAACAAACAAGCAAAAAATTGTTGGAAAAATGAGATTCCCCCTGTGGAACTTTTGGTACAACAGAGACAGGTGTGAGGGATGTGTTCACATAAGTGTCACAGGTACCTGATTTTCCTTTCCACTGCCTCTGCTGTTGTGTGTACTTTTCAGAACTCATTATCAATTTTACCTAAATTAGCCGTTTTCCTCCCTATATTGTTCCAGACACAGCCTTAGATTGGAAAGGTTGTGCACTAGCTGGGGCCCCAAGGACAGTAGAGGGGCCACAGCCCTGCAAGTGTTACTCAGTTCCACTTTGCACAGAGTATCCAAGATGATCAGACAGAAGGGAAAGGACCTCTTTCTTAGCATGTCCTCTCCTTTTCAGGTTAGGGGAATGGGCTGGGAAAATTCTGCACTAGAACTTTTCTCTGGCCCTTTCAGACATTTCACAAAATTATTTTCTTTATTCTTTTTGGTTCATTTATATCTTTGTGTCTTTAACCAATAAAAATATTTCTTAAAAAATAATTTTCTCTCTTATCCTGTTCAACATTCTGTTGTCTCCCAGACTCTACCATGAACAGATTTTTTAAATGGCTATGCGCTTTCCTTCATCAATGCCACTAATGCAGCATTCATCTTTTCTGAATGTAAATAACAATTTTAAAAATCTGGTTAACTTCTGACAGGTACCAGAATTTAAGTGCACCAAACAAGGCATTGGCCATTTCCACACTAGCCTACTATAGCGCTATGATTCCACTTTCAACATCCTATTGGAATCCTGGGCTTTGCAGTTTCGGGAGGGGCCAGCCGGTGGCACAGTGGTTAAATGCCAGTACTGGCGCAGTGGTTAAATGCCAGTACTACCAGTACTGCAACCACAAGGTTGGAGTTCGATCCTGCCAGGCTCCAAGGTTGACTCAGCCTTCCATCCTTTCGTAGGTCGGTAAAATGAATACCCAGCTTGTTGGGGGCAATTAGCTAAAATACGTTGTAAACCGCTTAGATAACACTTAGTTGATAGGCGGTATAGAAATAAATGCTATTGCTATTGCTATATTGTACAACTTGGGATCAGGGTCCCATACACACTAAACAATTATAGTAGTATTATTCCACTTCAGCTGCCATGGTTATATGCAGTGGAATCCTGGGGTCTGTAGTTTGGTGAGGCACTAGAAGAGAGCCAGTGTGATCTAGCGGTTTGGGAGTTGGACTACGAGTTGGCAACCAGGTTTGAATCCCTATTCAGCTATGGAAGCCCACTGAGTCACCTTGGGTTCAGAGGAAGACGAAGGCAAACCTTCTCTGAAGAAATCTTGCCTCAAAAACCCTGCAATAGGGTTACCATGAGTTGGAGACAACTTGAAGGCACACAACGATGAGGCCCTAGAGCTCTCTAGCTGAGGATTGTAAATGCAAATCCCAGAATTCTGTAGCATGGAGCCATAAAGTGAAATGATAGTGCTATAATTGTGTACTGTGAATGATCCCGATTCTATCAGGGTCTTTTTCTCCACACTGACGTGCTCAGGCAATGAGATCTGTGGGAAAGGCTCTTTCAATTTCACCTTTAGAGGCACGTGAAGGAGTTTTTCATTGGCACGTCTATCATTGACCTCTTTCTGTTGGCAAGCAGAATCTTTTTAAACCTGTTCAGAAACTAACTGGCTGCCAGCAAGGGGCTTTTAACGTTAGGATGTTGTGCTTCACTGGTGAGTTTTCTATCTACTTTTAATTCAGCCATCTTAATCCTATAGTTTACATGTGTCTCAACACTATATGCTTTTTTTAAAAAACTGTGCTGTGAGTTGCCTTGAGTCTCAGTCTTCACAGAAAGGCAGGACATGGCTAATGTGTACTTATAATATACTAGCAGGATTACACTGCTTGCTGGGAGAGACAACTATTATGGTGTAGAAGCAACATTGGTAACCTACTGTTAGTAAGTTCTTCTGTGAGGTACATTCCAATAAACATCTGGTGATAGCTTCCTTTAAAGGGGAAGATGATGCCTGGAAGCATACAATTCCCCCACCCCCTGTATCAGGTAGCAAATGGTTTTTCTCATTTCTATCAATGCAGTTTGCTCTTCCATTTCTATTATGTGTGCATTCTTTATTCTGTTGCTTATTACTGGGAGAGGAAAGGATAAGATTGACCTTTGTTTTTCTTCAGCACATTAAAACACAGAGGACTATACCAAGAATACCATAACAGAAATTTTACTTGTAGTAAGTTTCAGAATTCAACTGTTGCTTTCTGGAAACTATACAATATGAGAAGGAATCTGTTTCTAAAGGGCAATAAGAAAAAAAATAGAGAAGAGGGCAGAATGGAACAAAACTTGAAGCAGTAACAACATTAGGAATTTACAAATAAGGGGTAGAAAACACATTTGAAACATCAACACAACACCAAGAAATTCCATTTAATAATTAAAAAACGACAATACAAAATGCAAACTTTTCTTTTTACAAGTTCAGATACAATTTCTTTTATCAAGTGCAAATAAACTTTATGGACTACACCTTTTTCATCATTTAATCTTTTTTCTTAGCAGGAGATAATGGACTGTGGCACACTGCACAATGCAGTTTATAAATATTTTGGCTTTGTTGTTTAAACATTGTAATATTTCCTATGTTGAGAAGGCATTTTCAGCTATTTAAATCTTTTAGATTTTCCACATCTGGATTAGTATAGAATGAAAACCAGAGATCTAGCCAGAAAGAATTCAGGTAGAATTCTTAAGTCATATTCAACATTAGTTTTGCAATCAGAGTTGGCTTCCATTTGGACTTCTGCCTCTGTATCTTCTCCTGCTATAGACAAAGGTGTCTCTTCAACCATCCCATAATAAATATATATTGCAGAAAAATCTACATCTGATAAGATCACTGCTAGATGTTGTCTTAGCTATTATGGTGAAGGTGTATAGTCTGCTGCAGTTGTATTTATCTCAGCAACAATTCTACCTTATTAATGTAGCAATTCCAATAACTTTAATTAGATCATGGTGAAAATGGGAAGAATAGCAAACTACTAATACCCAGGTAGAAAAGCATCAGTACCAGTACAGCAAATCGAAATTATCCTGTCCAAGTGCAGGCCTGTTTAGGTAACAATTCAGATTCCTAGTTTCAGGTCATGGCTCAGAGAAGGCAACAATTACACCAGTGTACATTTGGAATTCCCCACTAGTATATGCACTTGAAAACAGATTAGTGACTGACAGGTGAGATTCTGTGGGGTAATTGTAAAATGATACAGAAGACATGTTATTCAAATTTAATATTAGCCAGAGCTCAAAGCCTGTATTCATTGTTGGGGGTCTATCACAGAACATGCAAAGAAGCAAATGCCTTCAAGAAGGTGCAGAAAACCTTTCCTTCTTCACTGACAATCTGGGCTTAAGAAAAAGAGACTTTGGGTGTGACTTCCCAAGGGACCTATGCCCCAACACTTCTTATCAGAGCCTCCCAAAACATTCAGAAAGGGATCCCAGATTGGAACATGTCAAAACTTCCCTGTCTATGCCAAGAAAATTTGTTCTACAGAGTGATGGTTCAGCTACACTTCAAACATGATAGGAGGGTTTAACATGTGGATGGATTTCTAATATGTGATCCCTAGCGTGCATTCTAAATATGCCTTTGGGAGTATTTGAAATGAACCAGATCTTGAAAGCTGCTTGTGACCAAAATATCAGCCATTTCCGCACGACAGGACTCTGGGATGTCCTTATGTTGCAGCCCCTGCTGGGAGAGGAAATGCACCAGGAATGGTCCCCTCTGCACCTTGCCAGGTTATAGCAGAGAGGAACGTGCTGGCCCTGCCTCTTCCTTCCTTCTGCAGTGCAGCTGGGCACTTGCCATTGCTATGCTGGGGAGGGAGGCATTGCCAACCTGCTTCTGCCTTTCTGCATGGCCAGGAAGGGCGGCAGCACCTCATGACAGTAGGTGTAAAATAGATTTTTTCCATTTTGCAAATACCATGCATGTGCACCGCTTAGGGGCAAGATGGTGGCAGGCTGGCCAATGTTGTGCAGAAGCATGACCAGCTGCCCACTGCCATCCTGGCCCCACAGCAGCACAGCCCCTTCGTGCAGAATGGGTCATCATTTCCAGTCAGCCTGTGTCCTGTACTTTCACTGGTTACAGAATGACTGAGCCCATTTCCGCACTACACTCTTATAGCACGATTATTCCACTTTCAATATCCTATGGAATCCTGGGGTCTGCAATTTTGGGAGGGGCCGCCTGGCCCCTCCTGAAACTGCAAGCCCCAGGATTCCATAGGATGTTGAAAGTGGAATACCTACACTATAAGAATGTAGTGCGGAAATGGCCTGAGTTTGCTCTTCAGGATTTACATTCGGATTTACTGTGAAGAAACCAAAAGATTTCAAGAGCTGAAAATTTAAGTCACATTTAGTCATCATTTCCTCCACTCCTTGTTTGTATTCTTTGCTGTTCCATTATTAACACATGCGCACCCACACACACATTCTCTTTTCTCAGGCAAGTATAAATATTGCAGTTTCTAGTAGAAAAAAATCCCTCTAAATAATATAAAGACAACTCAAAATGATTGCACTTAATAATATGAAAAAGGTAGAAAGGAGAACATCCTAGTGCACAAACATTCACTCACTCCTGCCCTTCACACTGCTTATTCTTTTGTCATCGAGTTACTCTTTGGCAGAGCTTACAAGAAGTCTGAACTCACATCACAAGTGTCCAAGGGGGAGAAATCACATTGGAAAGTCAAGTTTTCCCCCATCTTTTCCAGACATCGTTCCATAAGAGAACGTGGCTAGGCCATGCTGTCTTCAAACACAAAGGTCAGACTCCATCATGAAATGATGGTCTTCTAGTCACCAAATTTGTTGTCACACAAACATGGGGCATTTTCTTTTATACTTTTTTTTCTTCTGTATGATCTTCCCCAACAATTTATATATATATCCTCTCTGCAAGACTGTGCCTGATGTATTTTTCTTTAAAAGCAGAACAGTCTTAAATAAGGCATAACCTTCTGCATTCTGGACATCCTTTACTCCCAGGTCTTCACAAGAGAGTTCAGCTGGACCAACTCCATTGCTTAGCAGCGTCTCAAAGTCCCCCATTTCACCTGTGTCCCAGAAGCGGAGGCATGATATGGTAGCAGGGATGTTTCCTCTTTCTAGAAACAGTCATGCAGAGAGGTGCCTCAACAGCCTCTTTGGCAACCGTCCTGCAACACAAGGGGCTGCACATATTTGTATACATGGGAGAAAGCTGAGATAGCCTGGAGTGACAGGTCCCAGTAAAGGCTACCTGTTAGGAGAGCCTCACTTACTAGGATGTGTGATCTCCATAGGCTGAGATTCCAGTATGGAAAGCACAGGGGATGGATTTTAGTTCCTCGTGGCTGCCAGTTGCTCCTTCTGTGGACAATGTGATCAGTGAATTTGGGTAGAAGAAAAGCCAAAGAAAGACCAACGGTTAGAGACATCTGCAGAGGGACAGACTGAATCAGGGGTTTATTTGTAGAAAAAGTCACTGGAAAGACAAGAATAAGTGTTAGAAAAAGTTTTCTTGGCTGTTGAGGTGCCTGGAAGGCTGGTGCATGTGTCAAGGGGCTATTTGTAAGGTCTCAGAAAGCTGGAAACTTTGGAGCGAAGGAGTTTGATGAAGGAGCGTGGCAGCATCTCCTTGTGTTTCTCTGTGTACTTGAAGTAATTCTGTGGGTGAGCCAGCACATCAAAGAATGCTTTGATCAGCTTCTTGTCCTGCAGGAAAAACAAACAGAGCAGCTTTATTACCTTCAAGGCAGGGCTAGGAACTGGGTACTCTCCAGATACTGCGAAACTGCAACTCTCATTTTATTGCCTCATTAGATTTATATCCTACCTTTCTCCCAAAATAGGATTTAAGGTTGCTTACAATAATTATAAAAAAATCCAGCTAAAACATTAATTTACAGAAGTTAAAAAGAATTAAGTAACAATATAATAAAACTATTATCAAAACAGTTAAGAATACTTAAACATATTTAAAACATACTTTCAATAAAAGGTTAAAAATTACAGCGCAGTACACCACTTTATATTCCAGATGACCTATCCCAGTGGTTTTGTGTAAGCATTAAGCACCATGCGGGGCAGAACTGAGCCCTGACAGACATCACATATAGTAGGCAGGATGCCAAACAGGCATTCCCCATCACCACCTTCTGAGTCTGTCCCCCCAAGAAAGACCAAAGGCACTGTAAAACAGTGCCTCTGAACTGTGTTTGGGAACAATAAGGATGTACTCTACTACTCACTAATATTCAACCCCAATAATGCAGGAAAATAGCCTTGCCTTCAATATTTCTTGATGGTTTTCAGAAGCATATAGCCTGCCATCCCGAACAATGTCCTCCACCAGCTGTTC
Organism: Iguana delicatissima; assembly: GCA_948472985.1. Classification (NCBI taxonomy): domain Eukaryota; kingdom Metazoa; phylum Chordata; class Lepidosauria; order Squamata; family Iguanidae; genus Iguana; species Iguana delicatissima. The sequence goes on along the minus strand of CAOKZL010000246.1, from coordinate 475,677 downwards.
ATAATCCTCTGCATTGTTGAGAGATAAAAAGTCAGGTAGTCAGTGAGTCAGTAAGCCCATCAGTATTTTTACACACATACACACAATTTAATAGGTATTTTTTGGAGTAGCACATTCTTCACTTCTCCTAAATCCATATAATAGCTTGCAATTCCACATTTCAGAATAGCTCAGTGACATGGCTCTTTAACGGGAGCACTGCCAAATATCAGCCTGGGAGTGCCATGTGATTACTCAATAATTAAAGAAAGATGTTCAGGTTAGGAATTCTCTTTTCTTTGATCTGTCTATCTAATAATATCCCAAAGAGAAAGCGGTGATAGTGCAAACAACAAGCCTAACCTATGAGACTCAAAGGCAAAGAATTTTGTGGAATTAGGGGCCAACTGGGAGGTGAGCAAAAAAGATCCAGAGGCTGGCATGGTAGAAGGAGGTTTTTCTATCATTTTAGATTAAACAAATATAATAAAAATATTGGAGGGTGCCTAATTGTCCCAGAACTCAGAATAGGAAGAGAGGAACTAAGAACTGTGTGAACAAACTGAAAAGAACAGAAGAGTACAGGTTCTTGGACACACAAGTGAGCTAATGCCAGATTTTTGTGGCCCTTAATGAAACTGCCTATGATTTTAATATTAGATGTTTCTCAAGCTTCACTGTTTCACTTATCTGTACTTCTCATTGGGAACACAAATTTTTAATTGACCTGTACAGTTTTGGAGGGAATTACATTTTAGTCATTGCCCAAACATAAAAGGGAGTGTTAGGCATTGATATTACGCTCCTATTTTTAATTATGCTTTGACCTCACACCTTAGACCAGTTCAGACACTTCTCCAAGGCAGGGAGGACAAAGCAGAGATGTTCCTTCTGGTTCCTCCCTAAATACACAGCAACTCTGCTCTTTAAAAGCAGTGTGGTTAGTACAGGCACCTGCGGAAGTTGATATAGAATTGAATGTGTGTAGGTTTTGCAGGGGCGCAAGCTTTGATGCACATACAATGTGGAGTAGGACCAGTATTGTCAATTTTGATTGGCAGTGGCTCTCCAGGGTTTCAGTTAGGTTTCTTTCCTAGCTGAGTCTGGAGATCCCTGATATTCCCTAGTCATGGGAGGGGCTGAACTTTCTGAAGAGGAGCTCTATATAAGATGATGACTTGCATTTTTTGGAGCTTCTTTCAGAGAGATTTCCAGAGAGAATTTTGAGTCAGAATTTTTCAGTCAGCCAAGGGAGGTTGTTTGAATATGTGGGATTATCTTCTCAGGGGGTCTAGTGAGAGACAGAGAAGAAATCAATCTACTTTGAGTTGGCTCAGAAGGGGTGACCTAAACTTGGGAATTTAGCCTTTGAGCAGAAAGGAAGCCAAAGGCCTGGGTGTGTAGGAAAGCTCTGAATCTGAATACTATGTTAAGCTGAAGAAATTGGTTTAATACTTTTGGAAGTTTTATATACTTGTAGTTCTATATACTTGTAGCACCCAATACCTTTTCTCTGTTATTTTAATAAAGATTACATTCTATTTTTATAATTTCTGATTTAGTAGAGTATTTTTTCATCAGTTTTAATTTTACAGAAACACACTACCACAGACTATTAAATCTTTCTGAATAAGACCAGAGATGCTTTACCCCTTTCTCACTAAGGTGGTGGATGTAAGAGGGGAAAGCAAGGGTTATATAAGGAGGGTGGCAAAGTGTTATCACTAGCTTGGAAAGGAGCTGCCATCTCCATCCTGGCAGAAGGAAAAGCAGGCTTGGCCCCTCCACATTGTCAGACTCCATCATCCAGAGATTTTTTTTCCTGTGAATGAAGGAACAATTGCGGAGTACAGGCTGTGTACTCACCTGCAACACTAACTTCCTCCTACTTACCATCATAAGTGACATATGGGATCTGGAAACCTCTAGCGCTGTTGGCTTCACTAGTTTTAAAGTTGATCCACAGTTTTCTGGACCTAGCAGTGAAGGCTATGGGCCTCTCATAGGTCTGGCATGTCTCGTAGGTTGTGATTGAGGAAGGAGAGGCTATGGGAGAACGCAACAAGACCACGTGTTTTCCAACACCATACAACACCACATTCCCAGAATGACTGAATTAAAACAGCTGAGGTGGGGGTGGGTGGGGAAAGGGACCACAGCAATTTAAGGACAATCTTTTCTATGTCTTTTGGCCCATCATTGCTCAAATCTTGAGATAAAAGTAGGAGTAATATTTCCATTCTGGGGCTTCTTTCCAAGGAAGGGTACCTTAACTAAGAACAACATTATATTATTTGTCAACTTAGGGCAAAATCTCTAGAAAACCTTTTCAGGTTTGAACAAAAGAACTGCAGATTTATTAGCTTAGCAGCTCACTCTGAAGACTCATATGTGGAATGCAGGCATGCATTTCATATTTACTGGCGTAATAAGATTGCACTTCCTACAGGAGAGAACACATCATGAAAGAGAACTAGACTGTGGGTGGTTCCAGACAAAGGGGTTCCAGCGCTACCAAATAAAATAAAATCGATTGTGCAGTCAACTCCCCAACTGATTTTCTGCAGAAAGGCAAAAGAGAGAAATATAAATATACAGTCCTCCCTCCACATTCATGAGTTTGACCTTTACGAATTTGATTGTTTGTGAGGTACGTGCATGCCTCTCCCCATTTGTCCTCCTCCCATTTCTTTGCAATTTGCTGGGCATGGAGAAGTAAGTAAGTGCACAGACAAAAGGCAAGAGAATGGAGGTAGGCATGCACGTGCCTTCCTTCTCCCCTCCAGAGCTCCCTCTCCCATCCCCTTGCCTTTGGCCTCAAGAGCTGATAACCTGCATTGAGACAAAAGGCAAGGGAATGTGAGGGGAAGGTTTGTGTGAGCCTTTCTTCTCCCCTCTGGAGCTCTTCCCTCCCCTCGCCTCTGGGCCCAGTGCACAAAAGGCAAAGGAATGGGGGGGGACCCCAGAAGGCAAAGGGAAGGGGATTGCAGGGGTGAGTTATTCATGGTTTTTCCACTTTCGTGAGGCTTCTAAGCCCCAAACCTTTGCAAAGCAATAGAAAAATATAGGAGGATTGCAAATCAAAAATTTCATCATCTATCCCTGGTAAAATCTTATGGGTTAGGCAGAGCAATGGCACAGTACAAACCTTGTCTGAAAGTACTATGAAATGGAGTGTAACATCTACCACAGGGATGGGCAAACTGTGACCTTCCAGATGTAGCTAGACTGTAACTTCCAGAATTTTTCACAATTGGGTATTCTGCTGAGGGATGATGCCAGTCATAGTCTAGCAGGCTGTGCTTTGCCCACCCTTGATCTAGAAAAATTTTCCCAGGAGCCCAAAACAATCTTCTTGAAGACTGCACAAAGACGAAGTACATTCATTCCTTGTCCATCAACATGCCAGAATGGGACAAGTGTAAGATTAGCTTGGCCTGTGCAGTCTACACTCTCTTTGTGGTAGTAGTTTAAGAACTGGCCAAAGATATTCACCTTTTTTGAGAAGGACTTTTAAAGCTTTCTTTTTACCCTTTCTCTCTCTCTCTCTCTCTTTTTCTTTCTTAAGCACTTTTAAAGCTTTCTTTAAGCTTAGGCTTAGAAACCATGCCTTATGAGTAACGGCTTAGGGAGCTGGGTATGTTTAGCCTGGAGAAGAGAAGATTAAGAGGGGACATGATATCTATGTTTAAATATTTGAAGGAATGTCATACGGAAGATGGAGCAAGCTTGTTTTCTGCAGCTCCAGAGACTAGGACATGGAGTAATGGCTTCAAACTTCAGGAAAAGAGATTCCACCTAAACATTAGAAAGAACCTCCTAAGGGTAAATGCAGTCCAAAAGTTTAATACTCTGCCTTGGAGTGTGGTGGAGTTTTTAAACTTTAGAAGTTTTTAAACAGAGGTTGGATGGCCACTTTCTGGGAATGGTTTGCTTCTATATTCATCCATGACAGGAGATTGGACTCAATGGCCCTTGTGGTCTATTCCAGCTCTATGATTCTATTATTCTTAACCTATATCTAACTCAGTCCAGAGGAACCAAATATGTGTGTGCCGCTGCCTCAGTATCTCACAGGGCAGCCAGGCCGTCAGCACGATGAAGCATCAAGAATAGGGATATGAAGAATACTTGCCTTTTTTTTTTTAGCTGTTCTGGACAAGGATGGATATCTTGACACACTGAGACATCATACTGAGAAAAAGGGTGATTCTGTGAGGTTTTTTTCCAGTGTTTTCTAAAAAATTCATGTGTGCAAAAATCTTGGGGTTGTGTGCATAAAACCAGCTGTTGTGTACAAAGCAATGTATTTTTTCTCAGGAAACCATATTTTTGTGTGCAAAATGTGGTTTTTGCACAAAACTCCACATTTTCTGACTCAAATGAATTTTCATGGAAAAACTCCTGAAGTGTGAAAGTCCATAAAAAATGCACAATGACTCTTGTAATTCTTATCCAGTGGGGAGAAAATGTTTGAAATTGCTTGTTTCCACAGGCAACAAGGAAATAAACAAATAGGTACTTCTGTAATTGGAAGTATCAAACTACAGCAGAGCTTGGGAAAACTACTCTTTATCATAGAATCCTGCAGTCAACATGGCCAGTTGCTGTGCTGGCTGAAGAATTCTCAAAGCTGTAGTCCAAACAAGTAACTTTTCTGAGCACTGAACTAGAGAGTCTAGCAGCCTGCTTGCATTTAAATTTCTGAATGTGATTGTTTCCTGGAGTAAGAAGCTGCTGGCTTGCTCATTGCTGCATATGGTATTACAGGTAACAGGGACAGTACAGCAACTGTTACCATAAAGCTGCTGACCTGGCTGGGTCTTTACATATTTTAGACATAGAATAAATCACCACTTCTCCCGTCCTCTTGCCTTGACAATCACAGGACACTTGTCCTGGTCACTTACTGGAGCTGAGAAGGGAGACAAAGTCTCCACTACTCCACAAGGTTCCTATAATCCAGAATGCTGGGAGAAAGTCCAAACTGGTTACCACTGCCCCGCTATCCTCTGCATACCCTCAACACAGCATTTGGTTACCTACAGTTTTTCCGCATAACCAGGACATCCCCACATTCATCTTCAGATGGCAGGAAAATTTCAGGCACCACAATAAGAATCTTGCGTTTTGGAGGAGGGTTGATATTCCAAGTGCACTCCACATTTGCAGGGTAATTTCCAGGGTAATTAGGAGACTCAATATAACCAGTGTACTCGCCCAGTTCCCCTCCACACTGGCGGTCTAAAAAGAAACACACAGAGGTGATTAGGACTTGAGTAAAAAACAGAACCTAATTGGCTGTCAAGGGGAGCTGGGACACTGCCTTGCTACTGTGATACAACAAAGATAGGTGGTGTGAATTGACAGACACAAATTTGTCCATAGACTTTCCATCTCCTAAGAAACATGAGATAAGTTTATTTTCACAGGGAAAAACAGAAGGAAGCCAAGGAAACTGAGGTAGTTCCCATGATGCACATTTATGCATAACAAGTCCATATTTTTCCCTCCCCTCAAATTCTACATTACTTAGAGAGAGCAAGGCATACTTTTGCACTGTGACACAGAAGTTGAGCCATCAAAGTCCGTGGTGGTATTTCCAGGGCATGTGATGCAATAGTTCTGGCGAAAGTCTGGCTGATAGGTCCCTATAGCACAGCGGATGCAGCGATGGACAGTGGTGTTATAATAATGGCCTGGGGAGCATTGAACTGTACGTTGAAGACAAAAGAAAAATATCAGAGACATTAAAAAAAACCTACAAGAACAGCAAACATTACTGCAACTCAAAACTACTTGGGGCATTAAATGTGCTAATAGTAGTAGTAGTGCTAATCAAGCAGAAATTCCACATGAATATAATAGCTTTTAAAAAAATCAAAATGAAATATAACATTTACAACAATTAATTATTACAGAAATAGAAATCTATATACCAGATACATCAATGAATGGGTTTTTAAAAACTCATAATGTGGACATTATCTTTTATATGTTATACATGATTCTGTCTACAAGTTACAACACAATATGGGTGAATCTCTCTGATTTTGTTCCTTGTGGTTTAGATGGTTGACGAAGGCCAACCACACAGCATCAGAAGAATCACCATCTGCTTCTTCACCTGTTTAATTTGGTATGTCACTTTCTCTAAGAGCACAAATTTCGTAAATTCTACTGTACTAGTTATCTATAGATAGTGTTGAAAAAAAAGGTGGATTAATTCTACAAGTGAATTGAAATGCCTAAAGAATATGACTGTAAGTTCTCTCTTCTCCTTATAAAATACATACTGAACATGGTGTTAGTTATGTCTGAATGTGAATTCAAATAATAACTTTTCTTACTTGGCATACAGAATCAATATTCTGCAAACAAAAATCACTTTGTATCACAGATGTCCTATGTATTAAAATTTTCAGCAACAAGAAGAACACATTCATAAAATATCTTCAAGTGTTTAAAGTGCTCCCCATGAACTATCACATTGTAAAATCATCAAGAAACATATTCAGGGGTAGTTGTCTTTGGCCATGAAGCAAAATAAAACAACATCCAAAATCCACAAATGAGCAATACCTTTATTGACCAGTCAAAATGCACAAAATACATCATGCAAGCTTTTGAAGCTCCACTGGCTTCTTCATCAGGCAAAAGATGTTTTAAAAGATACTTTAAAAAGTTTTTCCAGATGTAGCAGTACAGAGACTTCTTGAGAAATTCAACGTTCTCTGCCTAGCAAAGGGGGCTGTGTGGCTTCACAACGGACAGAGATACCCGGTATCCTAGAAATTACTTAATTGCTGCTAAAGCAGTTTAAATTTTACTGTCCTTTGTCTTAGTTCCCACATGACCAAGATGGAGGTGGCTATGGTGAGATCTCTCCAAACCAAACGAACTACAACAGAAACAACAACTGATACAAAATGTAAGCCGGTGACTCTTAACATTTTCACTTTTCTTCTCCTGTATTATTTTTTTGACATCTTTTGCCTGATGGAGAAGCCAGAGGAGCTTCGAAAGCTTACAGGATATATTTTGTAAATTTTAGTTGGACAATAAAGCTACTGCTCTTTTGTAGATTTTGGATTTTGTTTTAAAACCATCATGTAACTGAAGATAGTACAATCAGCCCTCCATTATCTGCGGATTCTGTATCCATGGATTCAATCAACCACAGCTCGAAAAATTCCTAAAATAAAATAAATCCATAAAATAAATTTGATTTTGCTATTTGATATAAAGAACATCATTTTACTATACTGTTATACATAATGGGACTTGAGTATCCATGAATTGTGTTATCCATGGCAGGGAAGTCCTGGAACCAAACCCTAGCAGATACTGAGGGCCCACTGTATTATCATTCCCGACAGAACAGATGAAAGACAGAGAATGGAAACTGAGGGATAGTGGCCTAAGGCCACCTAGTGTGTTTATGGCAGATGTATATTCAAACCAGAGACTTCCTGATTCACAGATGAATCTCTTAGTGTTTTCATCTCTATCTGCATTGTCCTGGCAGACTACTAAAAAATTTTCTGTGCTAACATAATTTGGAGAATACAATCATACTATAAGAGGTTCTGTTGCTCAGACATGAATGTTCAGCCCACTGAAGACAAGATGAGTTGAAGGCAATAGGTCAGCTCTGCTCTACCCCTCCACTTGGCAGTTGGCACAAGAACCATCCGTACTCTCAGACTCAGTTGCTGCCCCAAGCCTACCTTTTGTGTCACAGTCTTGGAAGGAAAAGGCTCCATCATGCTTGGTGTTCAACCCTCCACCACAATGGAAACACAAAGCTCGGCCAGGTTCAGGCTGGTAGGTGCCACGTGGACATGGCTGGCAGGGTTTGAAACCATCTACAGAGTACTGGCCAGGGGGACACTGACCTGTTGGCCATTCAGAAGAAAGAGATACTTATTGGAGCAAATGAAATAACCTGCCTCCCAGATATTGCTTCTAACGTACCAGCTGCATGCAACATGCACTCTAAGCTGTGGACCCATGGGAGAGGACCATGGGAGCCATTCACCATCCCAGATCTTGTTGCTTAGGGCAACAATTGTGCCTCTGCACTGGAATGTAATCATGCCATGGTGTGAAGGAGAAAAGCCATTTATCCAAGTCCTGATAGTGGATCAAGTTTGGATAAACTGGGTCATAAAGCTGTTGGGTTTCATAAAACCAGATAATTATTTCATTTGTTATAGTATTGTAGAGAATTTACAATTTCAGAGCAACTATCAGATGCTACAATAGTATTAACAGGGAAAGGCTTCTATATATCTGCTTGGCACACTTTTCTCTGTTTCCCACCTTGCCCTTCTCCTGAGTGCAATTAAAGTCAAAGGATATTTACCTGTCATTTTTCAGAGAATTCGGACATAGTCCAGAATAACTGTACAGCTATAGCCCTACAGGAATCAGGGCTCTTTTCCAGAGACAACACTACGATATTATTGTAGTAAATCAAAAGTTGTAGCAACTACCATACTAGGTACTTACATATAGAATCACCAACATGAGACTATTACAAATGTACTCCTGAAGGAAATTGTTCAGTTTAGTGCCCCTACTCACAAACTAGTGGCCCTGTTTTGGTGGATAAGGAAACAGCAGTGTGGCACTACAGGACTACTTTTCTGGGATATCATTTATTCCATCCTCTTTGCTGGGGCTCCCAATTCCTAGCATTATTGTTTTAGAAAATATTTTTAATGTTTAATTAAAAAACAACAGTAATACGGGGTTCCAGTGTCCATTATGTCCATTTATTTTTATGATAGGTGAAGATTTCTCATGGTGTCATATGTGTTTGATGTCTTGGCTGAATTTCTCCTAGCCCTACTGTTGCCTCCTCTGGGTCAATTTTTTAAGTGTACAAGGATACTGAATCTCAGCTATAGGCTTAAGGTACCCTTCAGCTCATCCCTGTACCTGCACAGGTGCTTATATTTGTTGCTCCAGCTGGCCCATAAGCATCACTTCCAGGGCAAAGATCACAGGAGAGCTGGCCTTCTTTCTCCTGGTAGGTCCCTGGAGGGCAAGGGATGCACTGCTCCATCTGGCCATGGTAATATGTTCCTTGCAGGCAGCTAACTAAGAGAGAGGCAAATGTGCTAGTGACACAAGTAAAAACACAATGCTCAAGATATCACTTGTCCTGTAGATCCCCACCTGCCCAGTTTGACCACCGTAACTGTATCTATTGTCTATAAGCACATGCGGCTGCCATGGATGTTAGAGTTGGCAACAATGTCATCAGAGCAGCAGCGTAGCACTACAGGCTTGCAGTTAATCTGTAAATTGTCATTTTACCCTTCTTTCCGCACTCCCAAGGGACTCAGGTTGTTTCCTTACCACACTTGGATCCTAGTCTCTGTTGCCCTGGCCCACAGCTCTCCTGCCTTTCAGGAGTCATGCTCAGCTTTCGTGCCACCTCATATTCCATTCCAGAAAAGCGGATCAGGAACCGTTCCTGGTTTATGGATTTCTTCAGGGCTTTGATGGCTGACTTCAGTTTTTTCTCCACCTTCTGCCTCACACAGTTCAGATTGCAGCTAGCTGGAATTAAGGGAAATAGATTATACTGTTACCTAGTCTTAGCAAGAAGTGTAGTTTCCAAAGGCCCTTATGACCCTTTCCAGCCACCATTCATGAGAGACAGCATGATATAGTGATTTGAGCATTGGACTATGACTCTGGGGCCCAGAGTTTAAATCCCCACTCGCCACAGAAGCCCACTGGCTGACCTTGGGCAAGTCATACTTTTTTCAGCCTCAGAGGAAGGCAAAGGCAAACCTTCTCTCAACAAATCTTGCCAAGAAAACCCAATGATAGGTTTGCCTTAAGGTCACCCTAAGTTGGAAACAGCTTGAAGGCACACAATGAAAACAAACCACCATTCATTCAGCAATATGTACTCAAGCATTATTACTGTCATCATGATTATTTTTTGTTCTTAACTCCTGTCAAGGTGACATCAACTTATGGGAACCCTCTAAATGAGAGACCTCCGAGTCCCCCTATCATCAACAGCCCTGCTCAGGTCTTCCAGACTCATGGACATGGCTTTTTTGATTAAGTCTATCCACCTGGAATGTGGTCTTCCACTTTTCCCTCTACCTTCTATCTTACCAAACATTATTGTCTTTTCTAGTGAGGTGTGTCTTCTCATAGTATATCCAAAGTACAACAATCTCGGGAGAGTTTGGGCGTGATTTACTCTAAGACCCAATCATTGTCTTTTTATCTGTCCACAGTATCTGCAGAACTCTTCTGTAGCACCACATGTAGGAACGGGGGGCGGGCTATAACCTATTTTGCAGAAATAGACCAAACAAGAAAGCAGGAGGAGTAGCCTTATATATCAAGGATGTTTTCACCTATGAAGAGATCCATGACTTAAATCTGGGAAGCCAAGTTGAGAGCATCTGGGTAAGAATTAAGAGAGCGAGAAACAATAGGGATGTGATTGTGGGGGTTTGCTACAGGCCTCTGGGCCAGTCTGAGGACTTCGATGAGGCCTTTCTGGAGCAGATGACCAGACACTCAAAAAAGAGAGATGCAGTAATAATGAGAGATTTCAACCACCCTGATATTTGTTGGCAGGCAAACTCTGCCAAGACTGCAAGGTCCAACAGGTTCCTCGCTTGCCTTGCAGACAGTTTTATGGTCCAGAAGGTGGAAGGGGCAACAAGGGGATGGACTATTTTAGATTTGATCCTGACCAACAGGGATGACCTTGCTGATGAGGTGGAAGTGGTGGGATCCTTAGTGGGGAGCGACCATGCTCTTTTGGAATCTGTCATCCAGTGACAAGGAGAAGCCAAGTGTAGCCAGACATGCATCCTAAACTTTTAAAAACCTGATTTCTGTAAACTTAGGGAGTTACTTACCAAAATCCCAGGGTCAAGAATACTGAAAGAGAAAGGAATTCAGGGCAGATGGGAGTTTCTTAAAAGTGAGATACTGAAGGCAGAATTGAAAACTGTGCCAATAACGAGAAAAAATGGCAGTTATCTAAAGAAACCGGAATGGTTGACAAAAGAACTCTCAGCTGAGCTAAGTGTTAAAAGAAACATGTACAGGAAATGAAAGAATGGTGAAACCACCAAAGAGGAATTCAAGCAAATAGCCAGGATATGTAGGGAGAAGGTCAGAAAAGCTGAAGCGCAGAATGAATTCAGATTTGCCAGAGACATTAAAAACAATAAAAAGGTTTTTAGATATGTTCACAGCAAAAGCAAAAACAAGAAAATGACAGGGTCACTGCATGGAGAGGATGGCTAATTACTAACAGGGGGGCGGGGAGGAGAGAAGGCAGAACTACTTAACACCTTCTTTGCCTCAGTTTTCTTCCAAAAGGATAGAAGTACTCAACCTGGGGGGTGGGGAGCAGGTGAGGAAGGAGAAGAAATGCAGCACAGAATAGGTAGAGAAGTAGTACAGGGATATCTGGCTAAACTGGATGAATTCAAGTCTCCAGGGCCAGATGAATTACATCCAAAGATATTAAAAGAACTGGCAGAAGTCATTTCTGAACCACTTGCAATAATCTTGGAGTACTCTTGGAGAACAGAAGTCCCAGCAGACTGGAGGAGGGCAAATGTTGTCCCCATCTTCAAGAAGGGAAAAAAAGAAGACCCAAATCATTATTGCTCAGTCAGCCTGAGATCAATACCAGGAAAGATCCTGGAACAGATCATTAAACAGTCAGTTTGTAATTACTTAGAAAGCAATGCCGTAATCACTAAAGTCAACATGGATTTCTCAGAAATAAGTCATGCCAGACTAATCTTATCTTTTTACAATAGAGTTACAAGCTTGATAGATGAAGGGAATGCTGTAGACGTAGTATATCTTGATTTCAGTAAGGCCTTTGACAAAGTTCCCCATGACATTCTTGCAAAGAAGCTTATTAAATGAGGATTGGGCAGGACTACTGTTAGGTGGATTGACTGACCGAACCCAAAGGGCACTCATCAATGGCTGCTTTTCATCCTGGAGAGAAGTGACTAGTGGGGTGCCATAGGGTTCTGTCCTGGGCCCAGTGTTATTCAACATCCTCACCAATGACTTGGATGTAGGAGTAGAGGGCAGGCTGATCAAATTTGCAGATGACACCAAATTAGGAGGGGTTGCTAATACCCCAGAAGACAGGATCAAATATCAAAATGACCTTGACAGATTGGAAAGCTGGGCCAAAGCTAAAAAAATGAATTTCCACAGAGAAGGTGAGAGACTGAAGTGTAAGGTCCTACGCTTAGGCAGAAAAATGGGATGCACAAATATAGGATGGGGGACACGTGGCTAGATAGCAGTAAGTACGTGTGAAAGGGATCTAGGAGTCTTAGCAGATCACAAGCTGAACATGAGTCAGCAGTGTGATGCGGCAGCCAAGAAAGCCAACGTGATTCTCAGTTGCATCAATAGGAGTATGGATCAAGGGAGGTAATGGTACCATTCTATTCTACATAGATTAGGCCTCATTTTGAATACTGTGTCCAGTTCTGGGCACCTCAATTCAAGAAGGATATTGACAAACTAGAACACATCCAGAGGAGGGCGAGCAAACTGATGAAGGGTCTGGAAGTCATGCCCTATGAAGAATGGCTTAGGGAGCTGGGTATGTTTAGTCTGCAGAAGGGAAAGTTAAGAGGGGACATGATAGCCATGTTTAAATACTTGAAGGGATGTCATGTCAAGGAGAGAGCAGGCTTGTTTTCCGCTGCTCCAGAAACTAGGACAAGGAGCAATGGATTCAAGCTGCAGGAAAGGAGATTCCACCTGAACCTCAAGAAGAACTTCCTGATGGTCAGAGTTGTCCAGCAGTGGAATATGCTGCCTTGGAGTGTGGTGGAGTCTCCTTCTTCAGAGGTTTTTAAGCAGAGGCTAGATGGCCATCTGTTGGGAATGCTTTGATGTGTGTTCCTGCAAAGCAGGGGATTGGACTGGATGGCCCCTGTGGTCTCTTCCAACTCTATGATTCTATGATTCACATTTCAAATTTCAAATGAATTTTCTTATCAGCTTTTTTCACTGTCTAGCTTTCACAACCATACATGGGAATTAGAAACACAAAGTAATGGTCAATCTTAATGTTAGTATTTGATTATATATCTTTATGTTTCAGGATCTTGTCTAGCTATATCACAGCTGCTCTTCCAAGTCCTAGTATTCTTCTGATTTCTTGCTTGCAATCTCCATTGTGATTAATGACTGAGCCAAGGTATGGAAAATCTTGATTGTCTTCATTGTCTACTTTAAAGTGATGTAAATCATCTGTGTTCGTTATTCTTCCTTTTCTCAAAGTTCAACTGTAAACCTGCCTTTGCACTTTCTTCCTTGACTTTCTTCAGTAATTGTTCCAAGTCTTTGCTATTTTTTTGCTACTAGTATGGTGTCATCTGCATATCTTAGTTGAAGTTCCTTCCTCCAATTTTCATACCTCCTTCCTCTGAGTCTAATCTTTCTTTAGGTATGATATGTTCAACATACAAGTTAAACAGACAGAGTGATAAAATGTATTCTTCCCTGACACCCTTGCCAACTGGAAACATTCTGCTTCTCTGTATTCTGTCCTGATGTCCTCTTGTCCTGAGTATGTGCTATGCACTGAGACAGTAAAATGTTGTGGCACACCCATCCGTTGTGATGCACCGTTTTTCATGATCTACACAATCACCATCATCATCATCATCTTTTTACCCTGCCTTTTCCCTCTGATTGAGACTCAAGACAGCTCGCAAAATAATTACAATATAGTTAGAAATATATTAAAAGTCAAATAATTGTTCAAAGGGGGTTTACCATTACTTTTGTTTGCAGCTGAGAAAGTGAGCATTTGAACATGCTAGTTCTCATGATCCCTTTAAATTTCCACTGCCACTGACTGGTGAAGGGGTGAATGTACATCAGCAAAACAATGACTACATGAAGCATTAGCACCTAGACTTTGTACAGTGTTTTGCAAATGCATAGGGAAAGCAGGCCTACCAATCTCACTTCCTATACTCTCCTCTGGAACAGGAACCCTCGGAAAATCAGGCTTCTTCTCCTGTGATCAGTATTGACTGAAGTTACTTCTTGATAGGTAATTCCTAGTGCTACCAAATAAATCTTATTTTATAAGTTACAAGTGAAATTGCAATGGAGGTTCCACACTACTGGGACCATTGCATTTCCTGCTATGTCCACACCATGATGTATAATATGACTACAGCAGGTGGATAAGGCCATTTAAAGTAGAGCAAACATTCAGTATAACCCTTATACAGCGGACACTATGTTTCCATAAAAATCCATTTTCTTTAGCTCTAAAATATTTTTTCTACAGCCACACTTTTTAAAATGAAGATATGTAACACAATAATGCTGTAATGTTAGCTTTTGTATTGTTTTTTGTTAGTTTTTTTTGGGAGGGGGCTGTATTGCTGTTGCCCTTCAACTCCAAGCTGTCTTGGATGAAACAGATTATCTAGATCCATTTCAAACTGGCTTCAGGGCAGGATATGGAGTTGAGACTGCCATGGTCGCCTTAATGGATGATCTACGCCTGGGTATCGACAGGGGAAGTGTGACCCTGCTGGTACTCTTGGACCTCTCAGCAGCTTTCGATACCATAGACCATGGTATCCTTCTGGAACGCCTGAGAGGGCTGGGGATCGGGGGCACTGCACTTCAGTGGTTCCGGTCCTATCTCTCGGGTAGATACCAGATGGTGATGCTTGGGGACAGCTGCTCCTCGAAAAAGGAGCTTAAATCTGGCGTCCCTCAGGGCGCCGTCCTGTCCCCAATGCTATTTAACATGTACATGAGACCGCTGGGAGAGATCATCAGGAGGCATGGAGCAAGGTGCTATCAGTACGCTGATGACACCCAGATATATCTCTCCATGCCTCGGATAATAGCATCGACTAAGGGTGGCATCTCGCCTCTAAATGAATGCCTTGAAGCAGTAATGGACTGGATGAGGAAAAACAGACTGAAGCTGAATCCAGATAAGATGGAGGTACTTGCTGTCAAGGGCCCTAGCCCAGGTATGGAGGTTTGTCAACCAGTTCTAGACGCGGTCACACTTCCCCTGAAAGACTGCGTCCGCAGCTTGGGGGTGCTCTTGGACTCACCGCTTCAGATGACAGCTCAAATTGATGCGGCAGCCAGGAGCGCCTGCTATCAGCTTCGGCTGATACGCCAGCTGCGCCCCTTCCTGGACTTGGAACACCTAAAAACAGTGGTACATGCGCTGGTAACTTCACGGCTTGACTTTTGCAATGCGCTCTACATAGGGCTACCCATGTGCTTAGTCCGGAAACTTCAATTAATTCAGAATATGGCAGCCAGGTTGGTCACCGGAAGATCTAAAACTGACCATATAACACCTATTTTGAAGTCTTTACACTGGCTGCCTATTAGTTTCCGGGCACAGTACAAGGTGTTGGTTTTTACCTTTAAAGCCCTTCATGGCTTGGGGCCAGCCTACTTGTGAGATCGCCTTCTCCCATATAATCCACCCCGCACATTAAGGTCCTCTGGGAGGAATCTACTGCAGCCAATCAGAACTAGGTTGGCTGCGGTTACCCAGAGGACCTTTTCTTCGGTCGCTCCCAAGTTATAGAATGGCCTGCCGGAGGAGACCCGGCACATTACCAGTCTTGACTGCTTTAAAAAAGCAGTCAAGACTGTCTCTTCCGACAGGCCTTCCCAGACTAGTGTTCCACTGCCTCTCATCAATTGTCCCTTTGTTTTTAATTGTTTTTAATTGTTTTTGTTTAATTTTAGTTTCAATTTATTTTTAATCTGTTTTAATAGTGTGTTAGGGGGATGGTAGGGTTGGTGGGTGGGGAGGGTGGGCTACATTTTGATGTTTCAATATTTATATGTTCTGTGATGCCGCCTCGATCCATTTGGGAGAGGTGGGATAAAAATAAATTTTATTATTATTATTGACTGTTTTGGTTTATTTTAGATTTTATGCTGTGTCATTAGATTTATGTCTCTTGTGCTTCTTGTGAACCACTAGATAGCTTTGGCTATTGAGCAGTATAGAAATGCAGTAAAAAACTGAAAAACCATGAGGATGATGTCACGTGGGTGTTTCATAAACAGTGAGTAAACAAAAAATGATCAATTTACGCAAAATACCAAGCCTGGTAGATATCTGGTCCCTTGGGAAGCCGAGCCTTCTCAGTCACCTTCCTTACCTGTGATCTCTTCAGGTTTGATTTCAGCTTCAAACTCCAAAGTAATGCGTGTCACCTCCTTGTTGGGAGAGTTTCGAGCCCGGCGCCCTTTGCCTTTCTTTGATGAGTCACACTTTAAGTTTACAAAGGCCACCTGGCAATCTGAGCAAGAAGCTGGCCCACCTAACAGAGATGGCACAGGGTCAATATTCTTGCAACATCATCTCTCTGAAAACCTGGCAGGCATTTTCCTTTTCCTTTTTTTTTTAAGAGTCTTCTCCTTTATCCTAGGGTCCTGATTCAGTAATCAGGCTCCTACTTGCTAAGCAGTTACGGCTCTTCTTTAGGCTTGATTAAAAAGTGATACATTCCCACACAGAAGCCTGGGCTATCTACAGAAGCCTAGACTTATGAGCCTCCAGCTCTTTTTCCCTGGAAGCTGGTTTCAAAGCATGAATTATATAGCATAATTATTTGCTGTTATGGCAATGTGGAAAACAGAGTTTACCAGTCACAAAACCACTATGGGGAGAATGTACACAACTATTCTGCAGAGTGTTAGCCAGGCTATTCCATTACAGCAAAACTGCTGCTGCCACCACTGCTGCAACCATCACCACTGAGTCTAGTGGCATCCTGAAGCAGAGATGGAAAGAATATTTAAATGCTCAAGAAAAAAATGAGAAAGGGTTTTGTCAAGTGTCTGAAAATCCCAAGGAGAATCCTGCTCAAGCCCTTTTTTCAGTCCCTCTCATCCTCAATTAGACTTTCCTCCCAATGTCACATAGCAAGTCAACATGAGTGAACCAGGAACGGATCTGTAGCCTTCCAGATCCTTTGCTATCCCCTCCCAGCAGATGTCATATGAAGCAGCCAGGGAATCTCCCCCTGCCACTGCTAGAGACTTTCTCCGCTCATGAGACCTCAATGAAATCTTCATAGTTCTTGAAGACATTTGGCAACAGGGAGAAAATTAATTAAATCACTTGTTCTTCCCTGTGGAAATGAATAATTGAACATAACACATCCCTATATTGAGGTGGGCCACAGTCTACAAAATATTACACCAAATAAACCTTGTGGACTTTGGCCTATTTCATTAGATGCCTTCTCGGCCCACTTTGCAATTGATTATTAGGGCCACAGTCCATAAAGCTCATGCCAAATAAAACTTTTTTTTTTTAGGTGCCTTAAGATTCCTTGTTCTTCTTATGACTTAAGGCTGGAAATACCCAATGGAAGTCTGTGAAAAGACATACAAAAGAGACTACCTCACCTAGTGCAC
The DNA here is from genome assembly GCA_948472985.1 of Iguana delicatissima. NCBI lineage: Eukaryota > Metazoa > Chordata > Lepidosauria > Squamata > Iguanidae > Iguana > Iguana delicatissima. The sequence goes on along the minus strand of CAOKZL010000246.1, from coordinate 458,220 downwards.
CATTCCTGACCATCTCATCCTGCTTGCCTTTCATACGTGGGTGCAGGTGGCATTTAGCATCCTTGATTTTGAAGGAAGCCTTTTGTTTGATTGGAGCAGTGACAGTCTCTAAAAGAAAAAGCAAGTGCTAAGTCTCAGAGGAGCCAACTAAGTCTGGGGGAGAGCTCTGAGGGCCCAGGAGACCAAGCTTACCAACACAGGGATGGCTGCTATTGCTGGACCTGGGTGAAGATCCCTGCCGCAGGATTGGGGTCCCACAGCTCACTGTATAGCTGTTGTCAGACTCTGTAAAGAGAAAGAAGCAACTCAAGATCAGTGGGAATCAGTTCTAAATGCTTGCCTGCATGGGCCTGCATGCATTTGCAAACCTTGGATGTGTTTTGAAAGATTGTCCCAAGCCTGATCTTGTCCGTTGATCACGTGGAAGACAGTACCCAGAACTCATTGTGATGTTATTTTCATTTCTTGCATTCAGAAAAGATAAACAACACTCCAAAGAATCCCACTGCAGTAAAAACACATCAAAGGAACCTAGCTGATGCCAGAGTTTGAAAAGCTTGAACAGATTCCCAAAGCCTGGGGAGGGAGAAGGATGCACATAAGTCAAATCACACAAGCCTGTTAGAGGGAGTCTGAGCCAGAGACAAATGTATGAAGAATACAGCTCAGCTATTTACAGGAACAGGACTTTGAAATGTTACTATTTTGAACTATGCTGGCCAGGGGATTCTGGGATTTGTGATCAAAAATAACTTTTCCAAGCTGTGAGCAGAAGCAATGCTGAATTGCAGGAATGGTACGTTTGCTCAGTACTTAGGGGCAAGGATACTGGAAGGCCAATGAAATATTCCTGGCCTTTCCTTTTGGGATAATTTGAGTGGAATGGGAAAGGCATTCTCTTGCCTTTGGCGTATAAAAGCCTACGTACTTTTAAACCTTGGGGATCAGAAGAATACTGAACAGGAAGGTCCTCCTCCATGGATACCAGAATGGAGGGATCTTGGGCCCCTACAAGATTAGGCTGGGTGGGCTGAGTCCTCCTAAAATGATCTGGCAAAATTGGACCACCAGGACTGCCATGTAGGTGAGTTTCCTCAGGTATGAGCAATCAGAAGTGTACAACATGAACAAACACTAAGAAATATTAAGACAGATATTGTTTATAATAAGAAAGCCTGATTGCTATCAATTCTAAACCACATTTTTTAGAAATGAGCTACACTGTATGCATGGAGGACACTTCCATGTACACATTGCACACACTTGTAAGAGTCTCCATATTAAGGATGTTTCAATGATGACGGATGGGAGAAAGTAATTTGCCCTCCCACTACAAGTACCTAGAAGTAGGAAAAACTAGTAACCAACCTGCCGGACGTGAGCTCCCATACCCCATAATTTATGTTGTACCCCACCTCAAGGCTTGGGGAAACGCAGGTACCAAATAAACATCATCATCATCATCATCATCATCATCATCATCATCTCCTCCTCTTAAGAATCGTTCCAGGTCTCTGTCCTCCTCCTAGATCAATGGTGCCCTTGAGGAAGTCCTGTCTGAAGAATTAACTAGTAATGGTGGTGGTGGTAGCAGTAGTAGTAGGAGCATCAATACTGAGCAGCTGCAACAGAAGCAGTGCAGCAGGCTCCTTTGTGCATCTGGAAGTTACACACCATTGTAATTTCCCACTTCATCCTTGGGTGTAACATTGCTAAATGTCTCTGAGGCAAATTAAAATGGTGGGCAGCTGCCAATGTCATCTGCCTACAATTACAAGTTGGCCTAGCTGCGGCTCTCTGGCAGCATCCAAAAGAGGACAAGTAATGATGCTGGCCCTAAACATCATTCATATTCTATACTGACACAGTAGAATCAATCTCAGCTCATGAACCAATCCCCTGCCTACTGCTCTTACTATTGATGACCTGCCGCCAAAATCAAACTAGAGGATCTCTGAGACAGCTCCCCTGCAAAGTGGTGTCCTCCACATGACTTCAACTCCCACCTGCATTATTTGGTATGGTGAATTTTGAGAAGTGTAGTCCAAACTCTATGAAAGACACCAAGCCAAGAATGGCTACTTTAGGACCTGATGTGGAAGTAAGTAATAGTCTGAGGGAGAATGAAAAGGAAATGACAAGGAAGTAAGGCTGAATATGACTCTGAATGCAAACAGAAAAATTGGGGTAGGGGCAGGAATAGGTGTATGCATTTGTGAAGAATTAAAAAGCAGACAGTAAGAGCATCAGAGGGCCCCATTATGACTCAATACCAGGAACAAATCTTAAGAGCTTTTTGCCTCTGAAGTTATTATGGGAGGGAGATTTTGTGCACTTACCTGGTAGAAAGCGAGCCTTGGAGGCACAGGTGAGAGAGCAGCTGTCTTTCTTTCCATTCTTGTTGCAGGACAATGTAGCTCGTGGAGATACTGTGCCACCCAAACATATCACCATCTCTGGAGGAGGTAGAGAAAAAAGCATCAATTGATAGCAACATGCTGGAGGAAATGCAATTCACAGAAGAGCGGTCATACCATGCCATGGGGATGAATACAGTGCAGAGCCACACCTCAGTCTCCAAGCAGAAACAAGTACAAGACTGTTGTCTCCACTTGTCTCAGCTCTGAGTTTTGGCAACAAGTTGTGTGCATGTGTTACTCTGGGTATTTCAGCTCGCTACTGATTCAATAAGGCATAAAACCTATAAATGTTCACTATCACTCCTGGGCCACAAAGTAGATTTTTTTTTAAAAAAAAATCAGAATGGCATAATTTTTACATACTGTTTTTGTGGCATAAGCTTTCTGAAACTCCTACCTTTCAATTTAAGAAAGAGCATGGCTCTATATTTTACATTGTGCTATCAAGGAAGAAAACCTTAAAATGCCCAAGATATACCTGCTAAAAAATAGTATGGCTTTAAGTTTTAGAGTGTGCTATTAAAGAAAACACTGAAAATGTCTAAGATGTTTCTGAGAAAAACTCACACTTATGATGGTTTCCTGCTCTGTCCTCATACTCCTTTGAAACAAAGCATGGCATGATGAGAAGCTTTGGTGATCACATGGCACCAGTCAATGTCTAGCTCCATCAATGATGCAGCACAGAAATTAAAATAACAAGAACAATGCCACAAAATGAAAATGAATGTTTGTGCTGCCATTGGTGCCATGCTCAGAGGCAACAGATGTGATTCATATCAAGCTTTCATCTCCTTGATCTCTGATCTCCAATAATTTTGACCCACCTAAAACTCTGCTGGCTAAAATGCATCCTACCTCTAGAGGGCAGCATGATCTCAGTCCTTGTCTACACTCACCTATGCAATCTTTTTTATTCCAATGAAGTTTGCACCCAGCAGGGCAAGTACACTCATAGCTGCCAGGAGTGTTTATACAGCCAAACTTGCAGCCTCCTCCGTTGATGCTACATTCATCAATATCTGCAGGAATATAATTAACAAACAATTAATCAGCCATATTACACATAAGAAAAGTACTGTGAGTAACCACCCAGACTCCTAGGTCTGGTCCCAGAACTGTAATTTCAATTGACAAGTGGAGCAAAGAGAATTACATGAGATAATTTTTTTTTAAATGGGGGGAGGGGTTAATGGTAGAAACAAAACAAGGAATTTTCTGTTGCTGTTCTTGTCATTTGGCTAAGGCACTTGTCATCTTAATTAATTAATTATATTTCTTCTGCCAGAAGTGTATGTGACATTTTACAGCAAAAGAGACAGGGCATTGCCCCAAGGTGCTTAAGCATTTGTCAATAGGGAGAAAGCAGGAAGAAACAAAGCAAGTTAGGCATGAATGTGAAAAAATGCAGCCACAAGTCTTGAATTGTGGTTAGAAATTAAGACAATGCTAGGAAGGAGTTCCTCATGCACTGGTGAACAGGTAGTGCATCCTATAGTTCATTGTGGCCAGGGTTCAATTTGCTGCTTGGCCATGGAAATGGGTAACCTTGGGTGCATCACACAACCTCAGCCTCAGAAAACCCTGTGTGTCTTAGGGTGCCATAAATTGGTAATGACTTGAATGCAAACAACACAACAACAACATATACACTCAGCTCACTATTGTTCAGATGAACAACAGAAAAGCACAAAACTGCTTCAGAGACCGGACACCTATGGTTGGGAAAAGGCCTTCATGACATTTCAAACACCAGCCATTCATTGCTGTCTACAACTGACTTCTATGCAAATTTGTAGAATTCTTCCCTCCTCCTGCTCAGTTGCGTAGGGACATGGGGGTGTGGGGGCAATTTGCCCCGGGTCACAATGTTTTTGGGGTGTCCTGGCCCGTGGCCACACCCCCGTGCACCGTGGCCACGCCCCCGCGCACAATCCTCCCCACACTCCAAGCTCCGCCACTGCTCCCGCTTCTCCCTCCACCAACATTAGGCATCCTCAAGACAGTAGTTAGATTCCCTGTAATCATGGTGTTCCAAACTGCCTCCTCTGTTCTAATAATGCTATGCCTATCTTCATCCTGGGTCACATAAACCTCCCTACCTAATCCTAGCCACTCTCTGCCTTCCATCACACAAACTACTGGATTTGGACAACATTTTTTTCTTTTTAAGCATGTTAAGCTACTTTTTCATTTCAGTCTTGGCCTTGACAGAAAATTATTTTTAGAAAAATCTTTTGTCTTTACTTGATACAGAAAGGAAAATGGAACAGTCACAACAAAGAGACAGTTTAATCTAGAGATGTGAAGAACATAAGTTCACTATTAAGTACTGCTGTACCTTCATATCTAATACTCTTCACAATGATACATCTGAACAAATGCACATTCCCCAGGTCCAAGATCTGTGGCCTTTACATCTAATAGTAGCTGTATTTTTGAAAAAATCAGGCCATCCCGATTCCTGCTGAAATCTTCTCTTCTGTCCAGCCATTAAAAGTATAGGAGCCTTGTTTTTTCGGGATTTGATCATCTGACACCCAATGGAGAGTTAGGCATATTCTGAAGGTACTTAAGGTTTACCTACACTTGTTCATGTACAACAATGTTCTATGACCATTGAGCTACAATTAGTAAACACATCACTACATTCATCTATGTTGCAGTCATCACTGTGGGGGAAAAAAGGAATAACCACCACTATATAGAAAGGCCACACCATCCCTGTGCTGCCAAAAACAGATAAGAATAGGTAATTAATGGGAAGCAAAATAACTTGCCAGATCTTCTTTTAGAAAGTCATTCCAGGAATCAAGAGCTGAATGGAGAACAGTAAAAATGGAAATGCCTGGTACTTGAAGTTCAAAAGACAGCTGTGTCAGCTAGCCTGCCAATTTTGCCCCCTTTCAGCATTCTCCCAAACTTATGGCACACAGAACCACAATCATGGAAATTCCATGGAAATCAATGCTAAGGGTCTGGCCTGGAACAAACAAACAATCAGAGAGGAAGCATCAAAATAGCCCATGAAAGCACAGCATTGTTCCCAAAACCTCCACTTAGAAATGTTTCTTCCAAACTTTGCCAAGACACACTCCCACACAAGGGGGCACACTAAGGTCATAGCTTTGCTCCCAACGCCTTGGAGCAGGTTTGGTGCTGACTCATATGGCATTGCCAAGGCATTCTTGGGCTTGGCTCTATCCTATCTTGTTCCTTTATGTAACTCATTTTCTCCTGCCCTAAAGAACCCCTGTTACAGAGTTGCCACACTCTCCTTGAAAACTAGTTCCTCTTTCTTGAACTTCTCTGAAGGTAATAGCTTCTTGCTTTTCAGAACTTCACTGAAAGACAGAGAAACCTGGTATATTTTCTGAATGTTACTCAACTTCAGAATTCAAGGACAGACGCCTTGTTCTGAGTGGAATGTAACAATCCTCCCTCCAGGGTAGGGAAGGAGAGAGAGATGGCCTTGTTTTATAAGGGCCAAAGAAATGCCATGTTAAATACCAAAATGGTTCATCAATTTCAGGATTCTCCCTCCAACAGTGGCCATCTAGTCATCCCCTTAAAACAAGAGACAACCAGTGTTTCCCCTTTATTCATTCTAGTCACCATTTACAGAGATGTCATGGTAGACTGTTAGATTCCTTCTAAAACTCCATCTCAAGCAGCTAGCGTCTTCACTAGATTTTTTAGCAGTGATTTCCATGGACACAGCTGTCTTCCACTGTTTGTCAGTATTGGTCCAAAATACTTTGCTGTCTGAATCAGAGTAGTAAATGGAACTCCTTTCCCTTCCTGTTAAGATCAGGTAAAGACCCAGAGTATCCAAAACGAAACAAGAAGTTTTAACACAAGGCAGAAAATTCCACAAATACCTCTCCCCACCCATGGCAGTAAAAATTAAAATAATTACAAAGTAAATACATGCTGTGCTGCCCTTTCCGATACCTGCAATCTGCTCTATGATTCTGCAGCTAAATCTTTTGTCTAACCCTATGGTTTGATCTCCAGCAACAGTAATTAAGAGTTATAATGTTTCTGAACATACTGTGTCCACATAGCTAATGGTCATTGATAATTAGTTCCACCCAGGTCCAGCCCTACCATCAGGCAGAGTGAGGTAAGCTCCTCAGGCAGCTGATTCTGTATATGAAAGGTATGATTATTAACAGTTAGTTAATACTCCATTTTTATTAACAGAAAGGGGAAGGTGGCCTTGTAGGAATAACTGCCTCAGACAGCAGAATATTTCAGGTATGCTATGCACTTTGACATGGGGACAAGCATTTGCTGCTTTTGTTCAGGCAGCAGAACCTATTGTGCCAGCCCTGCTTTTCCCTCCATTATTTTGTCTAACCCATTTGAAAGCAATCTACGCCAATGGCATTAACCACCTTCTGTGGCCAAGACAACCACTCTTTTCTTTCTGGCTTTCCTTTTCTGTACATACTAGTTAGACCTATCTTTCTAACATATCATTTCCATTACTCACCACCCCCAGAACCAAAATTGTTTTAAGGCTCCAATAACTGATTCCAAATATACACCAATCCTGCATGGATTGGTGTCTATTCCACATGCAGAGCAATGCTATGCTGGGCCATCTACCAGTCCCTGGACCTACTGTAAAGCTACTGAAGTCTCCCAGTCATGGCTGTTCCATGCCTGGAGGAGCACTGGTGGACTGCAGAAGCATCTGGCTATGTCCCTAGCCAGAAGCAAAGGGTCTTCCAGAGCTCTCAGCAGCTGAGGTAATCATTTTGTATCTGGCTATGATACAGAAAGAAGCTTCTGAAATCCCCTCCACTCTCTTCCAGACAAGCTTCAGCAGCTATACAGTATGGGGGGGGGGTTTGGTTGTTGCAGATGAATGAATGAAATACCAACCTTTGCAGTGATCAAAAATAGATATACACAGGCATAATGCTGACATACCTGTGTATGCTGTGAACAGGATGGCAACCATAATACGTAAACTGAAGGAAGGGGTTGTGGCACAATTAGCAGTATTGATGTGAGGCTGACTGGGCAGTAATTGTTTGAGTCCTCTTCCTCCCGCCCTCTTTTTCAAAATGGGGACTATATTTGCCCTCCTCTAATCTGCTGGGACTTCTCCTGGTCTCTATCAATTCTCAAAGGTTATTGCCAGGGGTGTTGAAAGTACTTCCGACAGTTCCGTTAATATCCTTGGCTGTAGTTCATCTGGCCCTGGAGACCTGAATTCATTTAGAGTAGTCATGTATTCCTGTATTACCTATTTACCTATGCTTTGCTGCATTTCCCCTACCACACCATCTACTCCATTTTCCCCAGGTAGAACATTGTTTTCCTTTCAGGAGAAGACTGAGGTAAACAAAGTGTTGACTAGTTCTCCCTTTTCTCTGTCTCCTATTAGGATTTCGCCACCTGTTCCACACAGATAACCTATAATTTCTTGTTCTTCCTTTTGCTATGGACAAAAGAAAGTTATAAAACTTTTTATTGTTTATAACCTTTCCAACAAGGCTGAGCTCATTCTGTGCTTTAGCTTTTCTGACCTGCTCCCTACACTTGCTGGCTATTTGTTTGAATTCTTCTTTGGTGATCTCCCTCCTTTTTTTCTCTTCAATTTTTGTACACGAACCTTTGAAATCTTAATTTTAAATCTTAGTTTATTAGTCATCCATTAGTTTATTAAACATCCATCCTAGATTTTTTAGACACCTCCCATTTTTTCTCCTCACTGGAATTATTTAAAATTGTGGCATCAATATGTCACTTTTAAGAAGCTCTCATCCATCATGAATTCCCTTCTCTTTTAGTATTCCTGACCATGTTATCCCTTCCAGTATTTCTCTCAGTTTACCAAAATCAGCTTTCTTAAAGTCTAGAATGCGTTTCTGACTATGCTTGACCACCACCCCTTCCACTGTATAATAAACTTCAGGAGAACATAGTCACTTCCACTTAAGGATCCTGTCACCTCCAACTCATTAACCAGGTCATCATGGTTGGATAGGATCAGATCTCAAACAGTTGTTCCCCTTGTTCCCTCTTCAACATTCTGGACTATGAAACTGTCTGCAAGGCAAGTTAGAAATTTGTTGGACCTGATCTTCAAGAGCATCAGGTTTCCAAGAGTTTGACTTCCAACAAATATCAGGATAGTTGAATTCTCCCATTACTATTATATCTCTCCTTTCTGAATGTTTGGTCATCTCTTCATAGGTGTAAATGTCCCTGACATATAATGCTACTCTTCCTCCTTTAATGTTTGGCCTATTTCTCTAAAATAGGTTATATCTCTCCACTGCTACATTCCAGTCATGAGATTCATCCCACCAGGTTTCAGTGCTGCCTATTATATCATATTTACTATGCTGTGCTATGAGTTTAAGTTCATCCTGTTTATTTCCCATACTCTGTGCATTTGTCAAGGTCAGAGACCTGGGCGGCAAGCCAGCCCAGAGAAAGGAGCATGAGAGCCAGCAAAGTCCAGCCAGGAGGAGACAGGCAAGCACTTTACACAAGGGAGTTTATTTACCAGAGCATCAAGCAAAAGCCATAGTCAGAGTTCCAAAAGCCAAGGGTTGTGAGATCAATTCAAGGTAGTAGGTGCTAGGAGCAAGGAACAGGCAAGAAGAAGGCTTGAAAGAAGTTTGCCACAAGCAAAGGAAAGCTTCCAGGCAGGCAGTTATATAGCCCGAGACACAGGTGTGGGTAGTCACTGCTTCTTGAACTTAATCAAGGAAGCCTCCCTTTGCTCAGCTCTCTTGAGTCTCCACCTTGTTTGTGGGCTGATTGGCACAGGCTCCAAACCACCTTCAGAATCGGATTCCTGTTGCCCTAAAGGAGCAGGCAGAGGAACGTCCAAGCCTGCTTGGTCCATGGCAGCAGGGGGAGCTCTTGAACTGCAGGACTCATCTCCAGCCAGAGCCACAGGGACCAACAGCTACTGCTTGTCATCTCCACTCTGAGCAACAGGGACCAACAGCTGCTGCTTGTCATCAGCAGCTCTGACAGGGGCTTCAGTTATCACACATCAGTGCAGAGGCATCTGAGACCATGGGTCACTCCCCCTAGCTGCTTATTTAGGTTTCTTTCCCTCCCACTGTTGGTTTCCTGTACTGTTTGCCCAGTTCTCCCTATAAGATTTGGGCTATCATCTCCAGCATTTGATAGACTCTTGCCCTCAAGAATACTGTCTCCCTTCCTCCCATAACTCAGTTTAAAGCCCTCCCGATTAGGTTTGTGAGATTCTTCGCAAAAATGTTCCTACCAACTGCTGTGAGAAGTAACTCATCACTTGCTAAGTCCATCTTGAGGAAACCATGGACCATGGTTCAAGAGGCCAAATTGTACCTGGTGGCATCATCTGCAGAATCAGTTGTTCACCTCCAGTGTTGTTGTGTGTCTTCAAGTCAGTTCTGACTTACAGTGACTCTGTCTAGAGGTTTTCTTGGTAGAATTGATTTCCTCTAAGTCTGAAGAGTGTGTGACTTCCCAAGGTCACTCAGTGGGTTTCCATGGCTGAGTGGGGATTCAAACCCTGGTCTTCCAGTGTCCTAGTTCAACACTAGGGAAGACCAAAGACAAAACATTCCCAATCTTCTTTCTCACTTTTAATTAATTTCTAAGAATTAAGTTTCTAAAACCTCTTCTAGCAACTAATCTAAATTCCTTAGACTCAGTACTCATACAGACATGATTTGTCATGAAAATAATGAAAAAAGAACAGCCACTGTAAGGAAACCAGAAGGATTGGTTAGTTTAAAAATGTCCTGTGGGGCTTAGGGATTTGCAAGATTGCCTATTGCAGACAGCCTGTGAAATCATGAGGGTCACGCAAACTAGTTGTGACTGAGGAGGTAGAACTGAGAAAGGAAGTTGGGAAAATTATGCACAAGAGCTTGGGATTAGAGGGGCAGTGTGCTAAAAATAGAAGAGCCAAGGCTCATAAGGAAGTGTGGCTAAAAGGGTGGATCATCAAGGAAGAAAGGAAACAGGGAAAGTCCCAGGCAGTTCTCGACAGTATGTTGCACTGAAACAGGGAGGAATGGTAGGTGAGGGTGATGCATATAAGGAAGCAGAAGGGAGTTGCGGGAAACTTCATACAGCTTTGGAATAGTAAGCACTGTTTGTGTAAAAGGGTGTGCAAAGGTGAGGAAGGCAGAAATTAACATACTTATTCTAAATAACTAGGAAAATCTTTGGCTGCAGATGTCTACTCTATAATCTAAGTTCTTATTCACTCGTCTGAGCCAAGGAAAGCAGAATGTAGAGAAGCCATAAATGTACCGCAGTGTTCCAATCTTTTCTTTATAAGCTTTGCAATCTTCCACTGTCTTTGTTGCTTTCTTTTAAATCATTTTCTGTTTGACTATATCCTTCTTAAAGCACTCCTACCCAAATATAGCATATTACTGTAGCTGAGTCCCCCACCAGTCAGTGCCAAGCAAAGCAGAACTGCTGTCTTATGTCACACACAATATTCCTGTCGATAAAACTCTCAGAATGATGGCTGCCTTCTTCAACAGGAGGCCACCACTTTTCAGCACTCCAATTACTCTTCCCACCCACCTCCACCATTTTTGATGTATTATACAACCTGGCTCTTTTTCTGCTGTGCCATGTCCTAGCTAGTTATCCCCCCTCCACTTCTATAATTAGTTGTCAAGTTTATTTCCTCAAGAGTTAATGTAGCATAGCAGATAAAGAACCTGAGCAATAAGACTGGAAGGTCTCTGTTCAAGCAATCTGTTCACTTAGTGGCTTAACACAGCTATGTTCTCTTTCAGTTTTACCTTAAACCAAATTTTGAAATATTTTGTTGGAACCAGGTATGGTTTTGCACCAAATTCTAGTTGACAAATCACAGAGCTCTAGTATATAACAAAGTAGACTGTGTGAATCTGAAGTCTGGCCTAGTTTAACTCAAGATTATCTTAAGCTTAGACCACAATATATGCCTCAGTTTTCTGTAACTGACATCCTTTACCACTCCATATACAAGTACCATGTATAATATACTTCCAGTAATATGTGACTTGTAAGTTTGAGATGTATTTCTTATAAGAGATAATAAACCTAGGATGACCAGTCTATGTACTGTCTAAGGAAGCAAGATGCCTAGGCTATGCAAGGTCTATGATAAGAGAGTCCAAATCATCTATATAAGAGAATGTACCTAAACAGTAAATGTGATATGATGATCTTTTGATAAGGAATGTGCTATTAAAAAATGATTACTTTAATATAGAATGATGTTAGAAAGCCACTTTAGGAAAAGAGGAAAACTGCATTATAGATGGATAGACTCGGTCAAGGAAGGCCCAGCCCTGAGCTCATGATAGGGTGACTTGGAGGGGTCTCTCATGCAAAGGATTACCGTAAGTTGAAGTCAACTTGATGGCAATTAACAACAATAAAGTCATTTCTCTATTTCTCAGTCATATACATTTCCTGAAATTCCACAGCATAAGCGATCTTTAAAGGAAATGTCAGTGTTGATCTGCTTGTTAGACAATTTTGTTGTTTACAACCTTGGTGGACCTTAGGTGACCAAACTGATAAACTCCAAGGAATTCTAGCTATATACAGATTGATAAGCATAGGCAATAAACCTCCAGTTCCTCAACTAAGAGATGTGGTTGGAGAACCCTATCAGTTTCACTTCAGATTTTAAAAAATAGACGCTTAATTTTTTGCCCTTGATAAGAAAAATAAAAAAGTAGAAAAGGGGCAACCACAGCAAGGTTTTTCATCTCCTGCATAAGACAGAAATGAAGAGTGCTCTTCTCATCAGCTTCCACACAATTTACACAAGAAGGCGCTCTGAAAAACTAATCATCCCTCACTCCATTAAGCAGATCTCCCTCTCTCTCTCTCTCTCTCTCTCACACACACACACACACACCCCACATGCTGTTGTATACACATACAGCAAGGAAAAAACAACAAGATTACTGATCAAAAAGATACAAACAACTCATCCTCTGCTTCTGGTTTTAAAAATTATGTAGAAGAAGGCAACAGCTATCACCTTTTATATAACAATCTGCTTTGTAATTTATACAAAACTTGCCCAGAACAATGAATCCTTCTGCAATAATGTGTAAAAACTTATCCTCTTGCCCAGCAAAGGAGGACAGGGAAAAAGGTGTACAGGTCTTAAGTGTGTGTGCTTTCAAGTTACCTGTTGATTTATGGTGACTCCATGAATTTCATAGAGTTTTCTCAAGCAAGGAATACTCAGAAGGGGTTTTGCCAGTTTCTTCCTCTGAAATATAGCCCACAGCACCTGGCATTCATTGGTGGTTTTCCATCTAAGAACTAACCAGTGGTGGCCTTGCTTCCAAAATCAGATGGGATCTAGTGCCTTTAGGCAGGTACCTTGGATTAAATGGTCTTGTTAGTACATCATAGTAATTTAGGGACCCAGTCGTGGTAACATACTACCCAACTGCCCTCACAGATCAAAACAAGGGACTCCATAGCTTGTATATTGTGATGGGCAAACTTGGTAGGGAAATAAACTAGAGGTTTAACCCTAAAACAAACACTGAGTTATTCCTCTGATTTGTCCAAAGAGAGAGAAACTAGAAAACCTGTTCCTTCTGCATTCACATGTCACAGGAAACAAATCATGGACCTAACGTCCATCCTTTATTTAGCTACTTTCTGCAGTAAACAGGTCTGGTTAGCCAGCTTGTTTCAGTATGATAGCTATCCTTAATAAGCCAGAATTCTCTTGAATTCTTGCTTGTCATCATGTCTGAACATGGCCAATTACACCGTGAACCACATCACCAACAAAAGCCTTAAGTTAGAACTGAAATAATAGGAATACAATTGGCAACTTAGAACATTCCCTCGGATTCATTCATCTCTCATCCTACCCCGCCTTTGGAAAAAAAACCCTGAGATTAGAGCAAAGGCATTCTGAGTTTGCAGCCCCTTTTACATTAGACTACCTTGTGTGTTTCTGGGTTTTGTAATACTGCAGTAGAAATGTGGGAATCTTATGCACATATGTATACCTAACCTATAGCTAAAAAGAAAAAAGAAATCATCTGTGGCAAGCTGCCATTTCAGTACAATAACCCTTTACTAGCAATACAATTAAAAGTAGACATCTCACACATATTAGAAAACATGCCAAGTCCCTAGTGATGCCAGGAGAATCCACCTAAAATGGCTTCTTTGTGATGTGAATTCTATGCTCACACCTGTGATCCACAGATAAGCTATGCCTATTATCATGTGAAAGACTGAACAAAATTGCATAAACCAAAAAAGCTTAGTCTCAAAATTACAGAGGTAATCTGTAATTGGCAGCCACAGAACTTCAGCATACTTTGGATAGACATCAAATAAGGGTCTAAACAATGTATAAAAAGCTATGTGTCTGTATGTGTCAACATTGGCCTATGAACAATGTATTACTTCTGGTTGCAGTTCAAAACAGAGAAGTCCATAAATCTGCGCCTATTTGATAGGGATGGTGAATTTAGACCACTGGAATTTGTTTGGTGTTTTGTGTGCATGTTTGCATGTGCATAACTGCAGCAGTCTGTTTATCCATCTGCCTTAATTTGTATAATCTAGGGCATCTTGAGAGACATAACTCTCTCTTGGATTTACCACGGCAAGCTGCATTACTGTAGCAACATGCTTCAACAAACCCTTCTATGCCTTCCATCTGCCTTTCCATTTTTCTTGCTGGCACAACCCCAAACCTCCCTCTCTCCCCCACCCCCCTCCATTGAGGAACTGTAAAACTTTCTGAAGTGCCCCTCCTCTCCTCTCAATCTCTGTGCCAAAATCTCACAGTGAGGATTTCCGCACTCCCATCCCATCGGACAAACACAAATAGCTCTTGTCGCCTTGTTTACAGCTGCAGAGACATATGTCTGGCTCTGCCACCCTCTGTAAGGAACAGCAGGCATCTTTTAGGGAACATCACTCATTTTACATTTCCTAATTGGACAAATTAGATAGAGACTAGAAAGGACTTCACACTGAACATTTCTATATAAACTGTAATACACAATTCTCCACACACCTCAAGCAAGGGCAAATAGAGTCCATAAAATACAGCAGACACAGCATGTAAAAGGCTTGCTGAGCCAAGGCTGTCTGGATCTCAGAAAAGCAGCATTTTGGACTAAAGTTCTCAGAATTCTCCAAGAAGTATGACTAATTCTGGAAGTTGTAGTTCAAACTGTGGTAGTTGTAGTCCAAAAAAAAAAAAAAAAAAAGGTAATGTGTCCAGACTGTGACATTGTCTGGCCAGAGTCACCAAAATATAATGTAGGAGAACTCAGTGACACAATCAGGATTTGCAAGAAGAAAGTGACAGAATTAGTTCCCAGTGTTTTCAGTCCAAAATATCTCAATAAGACATCAGATGTCTGCCCCAAGTCTAGGCACTGTCAGTAAGAATAGATAATGGAGACTGCAAAGAAGAAATCAAAGAAGACTATGGCCCTTTCCGCAGGACATCATCATCTCGCACTGGGGATGGGAGAAGGATGGGACCCGGATGACGGTTCTGCCAATGTTGTCTGGGTCCCATCCTTCTCCTGTCTCCAGGTGGCACGATCACACTGCAATCACGCAGCCCTCCTGCCACTCACCTGCACTTACCTGGTGCGCAGAGGTCCTGGAAGCGCAATGGCTGCGCTTCCTGCCCCAGTGCAACCTGGGATAGTACAACAGAGTGGACCCTGCTCTGTTTTGAGATGATAAAGCATGAACTCTCCCAAAGTATATCTACTACATAAAAGTCAAAGTTTGTGAGTCCGTCCGTTTGCCTGCATCAGGAAGGCAAAGACCTCATATGACTGGCTGTGTGAGCCAAGAACACTTCATATGAATGGCTGCCTGTGAAGATTCTATGGAATCCTGGGATGGGCAGTTTAGGGAGGGGCCCTTAGAAGTCTCAGCTGGAGAGCTCTTGGCTCCATCTGGTTGCTATGGAGACAAGGTCTGCCATCAATTAAGATAGCAGAAAACGTTTGGGAGGCAAACGTGAGAAAAATTAAAGTGACATACACAACATAGTTACAAAGTCTCCTCACCTCACACAGTAGATTCTATGGGTTCCATATGTTAGGGAATCTTAAAGTTGAAATTCAAAACAAAAAATGGTTCTAGAAAAATGTAAAGCCATTGCACAAATTCGACAGAAAGCAAAAAAAAAGCCAGTACATCAATGTTGCCAGACAATACAGATTGAATTGAGGACTATGGGGAAAAGTTACAGATACTGGAATAGGCTGGTTACTATGGAGATGAGGCCTAGCAGCAAGGAGGAGGACAGTGTATTCCCTCAGGGACCCAACCTCTGAATGTTAACAACTCTGAATAAAGATTGGGTTGGGGAATATAAGGAAAATTTACAGGTACAGGAATAGGCCAGTTGCTATGGACACAAGGCCTAGCAGCAAGAAGGACGACAGTGTACTCCCTCAGGAACTCAAACTGTGCATGTAAATAACTCTGAATACAGACTGCATTGGGAAATATGGAGCAAAGTGACAGGAAATGGAGAAGACAGTTTGGTGAGTGCTTGAGAGGAAAATAAAAATCCAGGGCAACACCGAGTAATACACAAGTCTAATACATAAAAGTCAAAGTTTGTTTGTCTGTGTCAGGCGAAGACCTCATATGATTGGCTGCCTAAGAAGATTCTATGGAATCCTAGGGTTTGCAGTTTAGGGAGGGGACTTTAGAATTCTCAGCCAGAGAGCTCTTGGGCCTCAGTCTGTCTTGAATAGGAGACATGGCCTAGCAGCAAGGAGGAGGGCAGTGTATTCCCTCAGGAACCCAACCTCTGTATGTTAGTAACTCTGAATACAGATTGGATTGGGGAATATGGGGAAAAGTTACAGGTACTGGACAAGACAATTTGGGGAATTAGAGACACAGGATCTCAAATCTTTCTAACAAGTATTACCTATGAGAAAATAAAATCCTGGTCAACGCTGGGTGTATACACTAGTCTGTCCACAAATGAAGATGAGAGACATGAGACCAAGAAACCTGAACTGGACATTCTACTCCAAGTCAGAGTGAAAAAAAGGACAGTACTAACAGGGAAAGGTGGATGGGTGAAAATTCAAAACCCCAAGAGGAGTCTGAAGCCTACAGATCCACAGTTGTCACACTGATACCTCCACAGTGGGTGAGTCCGTACAGCGTGTAGCCTTTGTGACATAGGCACTGGAAGCTCCCTGGTGTGTTTACACAGATGTGGTCACAGGTTCTGTCAAAGGAGCATTCATCGATATCTGGGGACAGGAAAAGACAGCATAAACCACATTCCAGAAAGTAGTCAGCATCCTCTTGAAGGCTTGGATTTACTTTGCTCCCTTACTAGTCAGAAATTCTGATGAAGCTATACACATTGACAAAAAGAGTGTTCCTTGGCACTAGACAATGTCATTCTAACACAGAGACAGACAGATAGCTCAACAGACAAACAGACAGATGTGTAGCTACAAATATTGTCTCTGTAATCCAGGCTCCATTATTAGACTTCACAATCATTACAACCAAGAACACATATTCAAAATCTTTTTAATGCATATAAGTTACACTCTACAAGCACTGTGAAAATTGTGGAGCCTGAGAAAAAAATGAAATGCATGGGGTGATTTTGGACTAGTCACATACAAACAGTCTCTCTGTCTCTGAGGTCTCCTTCTCTCATTTTTTATTTCAACATAATTTTATTTCAACATAATTTACCCCACAAGGTTGTTGTGGGAGTAAAATGTGCAAATGATGTCTATGGAGGAGAGATGGGATAAAAATTGAGCAAACTAATGGGACAAAAAAGGACTCTGCTTCCCCCATCTTTTTAATATATCGTGAGTGAAATAAAGATTAACTGTGATAGTGATTGTGAGTATAGAATGGGGAACTGTAAGAAAGATGGTAACTATTTCCAATAATTAACACAGCACGTAAACTATGAGCTTGGTTATGGGTCAAAAGATCAAAGACCTACACATTCCTCTTATAACTTCTTATTATGCGAGGCTTGGATCTGAATCTCAGGGTTCTCCCCAAAACTGAAAGGCGAGCAGAATGATTAGGAACAGGGAAAGGTATCTGCAAGCTTTTCTGTATTGCACGTGCAGTGAGATGCTCAGAAAGAGCCTCACCACCTGCATGAGCAGGACACAGGCCTTCCCAAAACAGTTTTTATTAAGGGAGACAATAGGGCCTTCTACTTTTCTTTTCAGGGGTTTTCACTGGAGTTGGAAAGCAAAGGACTGCTTGCTACAGCCAACCTATTGGCTTCACGTTCATCTCACTGGTTCTATTAATTTAAGTCCCACAATCTTATTAAGAAAAAAAAATCACAAAGACTGAACCTGGATGGAGATGAAAGAGGTCACAGTCAAAGCACATAGCAACTCCACCTGCCCCAACCCCCAACACACACCCAACTTCCCTAGGGCCAGGCTCTCAGAAGTTAGAAGAAAACACCTGCACTAGATCACATGTCAACAGATGTCTGCCCCAGCCAGCAGTTGGGGAGAGCGTGGCTGCTGCTGATTCGAACAGAAAAGAAGAACCAAATGCTGAACACAGCTGCACACCCAAGCCAACGCTCATTTTAAGGCCTGGGTCACGAACTGACGTCATGACTGTCATGGGGTCTAGCCAACATTTTGCTTATACTGTATGTCGTTAAGATATTGTCGGGGAAGAGAAATTCTAATTCTTTTTTACTCTGGGGCATGCTGAGAAAAAGTATAGGAAGATAGGATTGCTGTAGCAGAGTGGTATTAGACGCTACTGAAATTTGCAGGCTGTTGAAGGAAACCTTTTCCCCATCAGGCCTCTGGTGGTCTTCGATTTTATTGGATTTACTTTTTTCTGTAGCTATTATTAAAGTTTTATTGTGTTTGTTTTGAGCTGTAATTACTTAAGGTTATGCTTTTTATGAGGTTGTTCTTAATTGTTTTTCTGCAAGATACCTTGAGGGCTTTCACAGGCATCTAAATTTAAATCAATAAAACGGAATGGTTCTGTTACAGCATGGAAGAACTAGTTTATAATTCCTTCCATGTTCAAAGAAAAGGCCAGTTTTTAAGATATTCCTCTTTTCTCTCTCTTCTTCTCCTTCACCCAAGCAGCAGTGTTCTCAGAAATACAAAAAGGAATACATCTTTGCAGTTTGTTTACTATCATCTGCACTACTGTGCCTGATAAGAGATTCACATTGACAGTTGTGAGAGTTCTTAAACTCCAGTTCCTCACCCTGCACACTTTTGGTCTGAGTCAGAGTCTGAGGCCATTTCCACACTGCACTGTTATAGTGCTATTACTCCACTTTCAATATCCTATGGAATCCTGGGGTTTGCAGTTTAGGGAGGAGCATTTAGAATTCTCAGCCAGAGAGCTCTTTGGCCTCAGTAAACTAGAAACCCCAGGATTTCACAGGATGTTGAAAGTAGAATAAGAGCACTATAACAGTGTAGTGCAGAAATGGCCTCAGTTTAAAAAATATAATGGAATTTATCAAATATGTTACTTAGTGCCACATTACACCTGCCTCCAAGATTTTTTAATTGCACATGTGTTCAGATTTTCACATTTATCAAAACATTGGGTGTTATATTTTTTTTTTAAAGTTAACATTTCTCAAGTTCTGCAGTTACACTTGTCCAGACGATATAGGGGCTTTCTTTCTCAGTTTATACACTGAAAGTCTGAATAATTAAACCCCACATTCCCTACCTGCCCCATCTACCCATGACCTCACCTTCCATATCTAACAAAGACCTCTTTGAATGTTTAACTAGCAGAGGGCCTTAATTTTATATTCCTGCATTAATCATATTTCTACTATATGAATATACACCAATATTCATTATATTTATATCCATGCATTTCGTGCTTGTATTATAAAATGTGTGGAACTAAATGTTATAAGGTAAACACAAGTTTCCTTAAGCTAAGTATAGCCATTTCTGCATGAGACTGTTATAGCACTATGATTCCACTTTCAACATCCTATGGAATCCTGGGGTTTGCAGTTTCGGGAGGGGCCATCTGGCCCCTCCCGAAACTGCAAACCCAGGATTCCATAGGGTGTTGAAAGTGGCATCATAGCGCTATAACAGCCTAGTGTGGAAATGGCCTAAATGGTTGTAAGTACAATGAAGGAGGTGCTGGTAGAGGAGTACATTTTGAAAAACATATATGTGGGATGCTCTCACTACCTTTCTTATTAAACTTCTTCCTCTCTGGCATCTCTCACACTCAGTGGGCTCCAAGTTATAAAATTAGCATACTAAGCTGGGTGTGCAGCTGTGAGGGTGCCCATGAACAACCGTAAATAATATAGAGAAGAATATTGTCACTGGTATGAGAGGGATACACACAGAGACAAATACACCATTGCCAATAATTGCCTCATCTTTGACACATTTTTTCTTATCCCTTTAAAAGCTGTCTAGGTTGTCAGCCATTGGCACTTCTTATTGTTGTGAATTCCATTATGCACCTTATGAAGAAGTATTTTGTTTTTTCTCTCCTGAATCTCCCTTCCTTCAGCTTCAGCGGATGATCCTTGTTCTAGCATATCAAAGAGGGAGAAAACTTCTTCCACATATGCATAATTTTATATAACTCTGTCACGTTTTCCTTAGTTACCCCTTTTTCTCAAGCTAAACAATCCCCGCATGTAACCTTGCTTCATAAGCAAGTTGTTTCAATCTTTTTATCATTTAGGTTGCTCCTTGCTG
Source organism: Iguana delicatissima (assembly GCA_948472985.1). Classification (NCBI taxonomy): domain Eukaryota; kingdom Metazoa; phylum Chordata; class Lepidosauria; order Squamata; family Iguanidae; genus Iguana; species Iguana delicatissima. The sequence goes on along the minus strand of CAOKZL010000246.1, from coordinate 438,047 downwards.
CATGTTTGCCAGATCTTCAGCATTCTTTTCCTGCTGCAATGATTAGATCTACATGCACAAATGTAATCACACCATAGATTTGTAGAACGGTATGATATTGACAGTTTTATTTTTACTTCATTTTCTAACTATGGCTAACATAAAATCTGCCTTTTAAAAATAGCAGCCACACATTAGGCTGAATACTTTTTTTTTAATCAAGCTGTCCAACACAATTCCAAGATTGTTTTGGTCAAGCGCTTCTAGCTCAAGGAAGGTGCTATATACTTCCTTGAAAATGCTGCTCCATAATTTCTAGATTTTGATGTATGGGTTTATCTTACTGAGAAAGGGCTGAGAAGATTTGCCACATGAAATTAGAAACAGACATACTGAAAAATCAAAGCTATGGAAACACACTGAAATCCAACGTCTGATATAAGGATTGGTCCAGTGTTGCCTGTTAAAACGTGAGTGTGCACTTCTCTTTTAGGTTAATCAAAGTTTGGAAAGCATTAGTCTCAATGCTAAATTGTTACCATTAATTCAACAATTAATTAATTGACATTAAACATTACAGTGAGAACTATTACTTAAATTTATTATGGTAATCTTTAATGGTATGTTGGTGGGGAACTGGCTTTCAAGTTGAAAGCTAAAAATTAAAATTTAGTTTTAAACATGAAAATTATTAAAAATAACTCCAAATGACACCTCCTAAATTACTCCCAAAAGGAACAAGTGAAAATAACATAATAACATTAAGCGTTACCATTGATGTCATTTAGACATTTAAATAAAAATGCTTAAAATCATTATTAAATTTTAAAAAATGCATTAGATCCTTGTTAAATTTTTAAAAATGCATTTATTTTAATAAATTATTTCCAAATTCTAAGCCTAGATCTTCACACCTGAACAGTTATACAATACTTTTCAACAAGACGTTGCAAAGGTTTTACCTTGACAAGTCCTTTCATTGATCAGCAGCTTATATCCCTTTTTACAACTGCATTCAAAACTTCCCACTGTGTTCCTGCAGATATGGTCGCAGCCACCATTGTTCAACCTGCATTCATCAATATCTGTGATCAGAAAGAAAAAAAAATACAGCAGAACACACTTAGCTAGGAGAATAAAGTAGGAAAAAATTAAATAGCTGAATTAGTGCCCACAAATCCACCAAAGTATATGGAAAAGGAATAACGAATAGGACACCTATGCTTGATTTTGATGCATGTTTCCAGATAAGCATTTTATAGTGAAATCTTCTTGCTTCATTCACATAATTGTACAGGGAAGTCCAGACAACGTTGTTTTTCTCTTCTAACCTTCCCATGTTCTATCAGCACTTCTTCCACCTAGTTTTCCTTCCACAATAAATTTAGTTCAGGAGAGAAAAATGAACTAGCTGCACAGTGTTTTTGCTTGGTAATGCTGGGACTTATCCATTTTTTGGTCTGAACAATAATCAAGCTAACATATAAATAATAGCTTTGGCTGAAAGAGTATAAATTGTGTCTTTGACATTTTTGATAACCCAGAATGGTATCTTAAATAGGTTAAAGGATTCAGAGACATTTTATTCACAAACCAGAGATTCCAAACCCACAAGTACACGTGATTTGTGCATACATTTGGGAATTTCTTCAAAGTCTTTTTTTCTGACAGCAACTTTCAACATTATCCTCCCACAGAATATCAAATATATTACTAAACAAGCCAATATACACTACTGTAAATATATACATATGCTATTTTATCTGCGTTTTAACAGAATAAGCAAATATAAAATCATAGTTGAATTAATCAAATTATACAGGTCTTAAATTAATGATACAACTCTTAAAGACACTTGCAACATATCCAAATAAACAGATCCCAAAATCACAGATAGGTTGAAAACAATGAAAAGTTTTCAGCAAGCAGGTAAAAACATTCAATGAATAGGGCTATTAGACTTCAGCAGGAAGATCCATGGCAAAAGTGCACTACTACAAAGGCCCTGAGCCTGCTAGATAACAGTCTCTCATTAATAGCAGTGGTACATGAGTAAGCATGATCTTTAATTTGGGGACGAAGTAATACATTGGACGGAAGAACACAATCTCTTCACTGTCTTAAATATAGGCTATTTGGGGTTCTAAAATCTAAAAACATCACTTTATATTTAGAGCCATAGCAAACTTACACCTCATTGTTTGGATGTCAAGAATCACTTAGAGATTTCATTTTGTTGACTGTTGTGCAGATAATGAAAAATCAGCACTGTGTGAGTATAATGGTTAACTTAAGATTGGAGCAGAGCTGGTATATTCTAAAGTAGTCGGAATTTTGGAAATGTTCCGAAGCTACCCTACATACAGTTCATGGTAGTAAAAGCTGAGAGCATTCAAAGCAGTGGCCAGTTTCTTTGCTTCCAGGAAAGGGCACAAGTTGCCAAACCAACTGAAGCTGAAAGAACACAGCTTGGCCATGACTGTCTCAAGAATGCTACATATCAGTCAAATTTAGGAGTACCCACAGAAGTAGTTTGGCTAGCAAGCAAACTGGAGATTCAAGCCACAGTCAAAATAACTGCCAAGAAAACCTATGGAAAAAGTTTAGGCACACACCCCTAGACCTCTTGGGACTGAACATAAGCAAAGCTAGCCTGATTGTGCAGCAAGCTCAAGGTCCCAGTTCAGAAAGTAATACTGATCTGTAATATAAGGGTGGCAGTCTGTCCAAAAGGTGCCCCCACTGATTTTGTCAAGGAAGAAAACAGAGGGGAGCGCTGGAAAAATGAAAGCCCACAAAGAACGGATCTCAAAAGAGGCTGTGGCACCATGTTGATAAGAAGAAGCATTCTTTTTCGAGTATACGTACTCATTTTCAGAAGCAATTCCTCAAAATACATCTTCATGCACAAACTGTGCTGCCTGGGCTGATGTTGGTTATATAAACTGTGTGCTGGTGTCCAGTTGCATTGTTCTAAAGGGCAGGAAGCAGCAACATGAAGCCACCAGTCATTAAGAATTGCAGGCCAACACTATAGCTAATATGCTGTGATCCCAGAATATATTTATTACATGTAATGTCAATATGTTATGATCCTAGAATCATAGAAATGTAACAGCATATAGGATTATAACAACCAATTCTAAGTGGCAGGGCTAAGTGGGATGGAGACAGCAATTTAATCTATTTAGCTGTCTACCAAAAAATATCTTAAGATCAAGGTTGTGACGGATGAAATGGCTCAGTGCATTTGGATACTCAAGCAACAGGAGGAAGAACTGTAAAGAACTAAACTGGAATAGGAAATGGTCTTCAGAGATCAGTAGTTTTGAAAATCACTATGCATTGTTTTAAACTCTATAAATTTGGCTCTTTTGGAAAAACCAACAGTCTTCTCTCCTCCCAATTTCTAGTACTTCCCTAAATTGTCAAAGAGCTTCTAACTACCTGTTAAGGGATATTTTTGCTTACAAGGCTGAAAATTTACTCTAGGAAGTGGTCTGTAAAATAGAATGAGTCAAGGCTGACAAGTCCCAGAAAGAGAGCCCAGAAAAAAACTCATCCAAGGCTGCTCCCCTGTCTCTCCCCCACCATATCATTTCTAGCAAGAAGTTGGAGCTTTTAGTACTGCTGCTGTTGTTATTGTTGTTGTTGTTGTTGTTATTGTTATTGTGAGTGAAGAGACTTGCAGTAAAACAGCTCCAAACTGTAATAAAATCTCAGACACCTGGGATATAGCTCTGGGTTATTATGCTTTCCTGGAACTCTAGCATCTTAGAGGCGGTGAGCTCTGAAAAATAATAACCAAGCAAATGGGGTCTGGAATCAGTAAAGCAGTTAGACAGCTTTCAGCAGAAGGGCATTTTTTCCTTTTAACTAAGGTCATGTTCCCCGGAGCTGCCAGAGACAGAACACAGACGCCCTCCATTTGTGAAGTCTCACCTTTTTCTCTGCGAGCCTTTCCAGATGACTTAAACAACAACAAAAAAAAGGCTGACACACTTCTCTGACTGTAAAACCTATGTAGTGCTGATCCAAGGCCAACAGTGTGACATCCTGGCCTCATGTAATAAAGTGGGAGGCAATGGAGTCATAGTCACTTTACAAAAACACCAGAGGAAGATAGAGCCTGATTTTGAAAGTCACAGCCTTCCAAGAGTTAATATAATTAAGACAAAACAAGAATGCAACAATGCATGAAATGGTGAGACACTGCTGCTATAGGAAAGGTTTGTCTGTTGGAATTTGCTCATTTTTTTTTCTTAGACAGCCTAAGCAGAGGCAGGTTGTACAGCTAGGTGGTACACAGCCTCTAAAATAAAAATAAAACAAAAACAAAAATTCCCACTTTTAAAATGACTCAGGCATCCTGCAAAATTGTGTTGCATGTCAGAAGGTGATGTCAAAGGCTATATCCAAGATTCAGAGCTTGAAAAGGTGATGTTTTTAGATGACAGCCACCAGAACTTCCTAGACAGCATAGCTACAAAAATTAGAGATGGGCCAACTGAATCCTCGAATCCCCAAATCCTCAGCGAGGATTCGAGATTCACAAATCTGAATCCCTGTGCCAAAATAGGCAAACCAAATCTTTCAAATCCACCAACAAAATAGTTTGTTGGAGACCGGGATGCCTGAAAACCTGGGAGACCAAGACCCCTGAAAACTTGGGAGACCAGATACACAAGGGGAGATGGCAAATAGGTGAGTTTTTTCCTTACAGTAATAATGGCCTTTGCTAACAATTTCAGAAATTACATCTGGGGTTGTATTCTAAGATATTCAAATTGAACATTTCATATTTAAGTTCAGCACTTGACTGGAAGGTACAGGCTTGAGATTTCAAGGACAGCTGAAAGATTCCTTTGCATAACTCCCTTGCAAACCTCTTTCAGACACAATTCTGGGGTTTGGAGTTTTACAAGGTGTCACAGCCTTCTCTGTCAAAGTGTGCTGATGCATCATCAAACTACAAACCCCAGGATGCCATAAGGAGCTATGCAAAGAAAATCCAGTTTTGACCTGGATTATCTCTGTACTGTAGTATGTGGCCCTGTTTACACAGGCAGGAAAATGTGGTATTAATCCACACTTTCCTGACTGTGTGAGAAGGGCCTTCATGTCATTTTCAATCTGGGGAAATCCTGAGGTGAAACGATGACAATTGTCCTGGCCAGATTTCTTCCGAGGGAGGTTTGCCTTTGCCTAGGTTCTTGCTAAGGCTGAGAGAGAGTGTCTTCCCCAAGATTATCCTTCTTTCCCTTGCTGTTTAAATCCTTTTTAATAAAAGGATTCGAAAGATTTGAGATTTGTGAGATTCGTGGATTCCCAGAACCTTTCAGGGATTCGCATCTGGAAAATTTTGGATTCGTTCCATCCCTAGTACTAAGCTTTTTCATTGGATGGAACATTTATGTCTAGAAACAGGCACATTTATTTACATTTCTGCAACTTTTGAATTTTTTGATAACCACGACTTGTTATATCCCATATCCATATGCATTGTGAATTTTTTGGTTAAACGTTTACATGAAAATTCATACACATTTGTATGCATTTTCCCCACTATATTTTTGTACACCTTTTACTCTATATATGCATTTTTGTGTGCAACCTGCTCTAGTATTGAGTGCAACTTGTTTGTACATATTTTGACTGGACAACTGCATTGTGAAATTCACCGATCTCCAAAAACTGAATGATAATTGCTGTGTTCCAATGTATTAGTTTGGGAAATGCCTCAAATTAAAATGTGAACCAAAGTTCTCCCACATTCTTGCTTGTGTCACACAATCAGAACATCCCACCTTGGCAAAACAAACAAGCAAACAGAAAAGCCCAAAAGAAAACCCTATTAACAGTTGTAAGCAGATGAAGGAATTCAACAACACCCAATCCCGTTCTACATGGAAAGTGCTCTCTGATTCAGTGAATAGACATTTGGATGCCAGTTACCTTTGCATGTTTTTCTGTCAGGCTGAAGCATGAATCCCATGGGACAGCTGCAGTGCACACCAGTGGCTGCATCGTGACACTTGCTGTCACAGCCTCCATTGTTGACAGCACAGGTCTCTGAAAGAAGAATAACAAATAATCAAGGGCATTTTTAAAGCATGCATAAATTCAAGACTTCAAAAACACTGCCTGAATTATATCAAAATGCTGATATTCAGGATATGAAGTTTTATAACTATTCGAATAGCTGACTTAGGAACTATTACTTTTAGCATGGGGGAGGTAGAGGACATCATACACTACTTATTTCTCTGCCCCCTTTATCAAAATCCTTGAAAGAGATTTTTGGGACATATTCTGGCTCCCTTGCAAGGTGAGACTTCCTACATAAAACTTTGCTGGTTGCTCTCAGATTGTGATCCACTGGTTACATATAAAACAGCTTTATCTGCCAAAGCTGCTAAAAGCATTCGCACAAATTATTTGAAAGAGATTGCCATAGACTGTGCCGGGGACCCTCTGATTTAATATTTATATGGATGGATGTATATATATACTTTATATTGGTTCTATGGTTTTAACTATATTTGTAATGACTTTTAGTCAAATACAATAAAATGTACTGTACTATTAATTATTACTTTTAAGATTTCTCAAACTTCCAGCAGTTATAATTCCAGATTTATCAACATGGCTCAAACATGAAATCTGAACAAATCAGTGAGACTCTGATCCAAATTCTTGACCTTTATAGGTACAGATCTTAGAAAGACAAAATTTGGCTTAGTGTTAATTTGAGACTTTTTTAAAAACTATTCTCCAAACTTGAATATTCACGTTCACTGTCATCTAAAAATATGCACAGTAACTTAAATTTACAAAACTTTGTTCAGAACTATATTGGATCTTTATGTAATCAAAGAAATGAAACATTGTTGTACTTGCCATCAGATCAAGGACTATTTGCTACAGCTAAAGCAATGCCTAACACTTGGTATTCCTGTTATGCATGTCTAGGTCTTTTCAGGGGATGTCCAGAGAAATGAATACACAATAATATGCTTACCAATGCACCTGTGTCACACAGTTCTTTGTACAGTAGTGAAATCACTTCCCATTGGGGAATGTACACAGGCAATGGATAAACCTTTCATTCTGAGTAAGTCTAACAAAAACATTTTGCATGGAGTGCTATACATAGTTACTTTTAAGTATCTCAATGTGCTGTGCATGTTTTTGATATGTACTTTAACAATCCAAAACTTACAAGAAAAAAACCGTTTTTATCACTTTGATCTTCCCTTTCCTCTCCAAGGAGGCCAGAGTGAATGGCATTTACAGGGAAGAACTGGTAGATGAGAGGAAAGATGTTGATCCTTTCACCTGCCTACTAATTCTCCCATGCAAATATCAACAAATGTCAACTTGGTGTCTTTAAAGATATTTTGCCCCCAAGCTGAGTTTTGAAATGGGGGGAGACTGTAATTAAAAGTGGGTGTGGGCAAGAAGAGGCCTTTGCAGAAGGGAACTGAAGAACACAGAAGAGTTACACAAATCAGTCCTGCCCGCTCTGCCCCTCCAACATCATAAACTCAACAAATGCATGGCTGGCCAATGTATTGGCTAAGAAAAAAAGTTACTTCCACATTCTTCTGTTCAGGGAAGACTTAAATCTATGGGAAAGTTCATACACCTTGCTCAAGACTCAGAAGTTCCACATCAAAGTGACAGACTCATTTGTAAAAATCTGTTGTGGCCCAATGATTTATAAAATGTAAATATGTGAATGCACACATGGGGAAGGAGGGAACCCAACCAGTATCATGGTGACCCAATCTCAAACAGGAGCAGAGAGGGACTGGTCAGTTCTGTCTTTTCTAACAAAACTTGTTTCTATCTCTCATTTAAAAGAAAAAAAAAGGGGGGGGGAAGGCAACAAACTGGACAGCTACAGAAGCAATAGCATAATTCTGGCCACCTCTCATCTCAGGTTCACTTGTTGGCATGAGTGAGGAGCTGTTCTAATTCTTCAACCACAGCAGCCTGACAACCAAGTAATGATATGGGCAGGGGATGCTGAGGCCATAGATTTCCACAAGCTCAGCCAGACTGAGATATCAAGACTGGTTGCACTTCTCATTATGTACGGACATAAAAAAAGCACCAGTTTTTCAGAGAAAGAGAGACAGAGGCAGTCAGTCAGTCAGACAGACAGACAGAGACAGAAAAAGGGACAGGGACAGAGACAGTGGGACAAAAAAGAGCACCCAAGTTGCTCATCCTGTCTCACGGTCTATCTCACAGAATTACACTTTGTCATCCAAACACATTATAAAATGAATGAACTTTTCGAAAGAAAGAAAGAAAGAGAGAGAGAGAGAGAGAGAGAGACAGAACATGTATGTCCAAGAATGAAAACACTGACATCAAAAAAAATAAAAATAAAAGGAATTTTAATTTATTTATTTTTTTCAAATTTTGGGATCAATTCCAACACTTGCTACACAGGACAGGAGGCTGTTTAACACTTCTATCTGTCTGTCTGTCTGTCTGTCTGTCTGTCTGTCTGTCTGTCTGTCTTCACAGGGTGTCCACAAATCTATCTTCATCTGTTGTACATCCCACATACAAAGAACACCTTAGAAATCAAGCAATTTGTTAATGAAGATTGACAGTCAGGAATACTCATAGTTGTGTGTCTTGTGTTTTGGGGAATGTAATATATTTTGTGCATTAGTGAGGAGAGAAATTGCAGTGCTTTTCATTTAAAAGCAACCTATGCCTCTAAAAGTAAAATATTCTAAACAACCTTCCTTAATTTTTGTTGTGTGACTCATCAAAGTTAGGGTAATATAGTAGATTAACCCTTATAGTTTCAGGGAGGAACCAAAGCAGATTGGTGAATATTTTCCTCTAAAGCATAATCTGTGGAGAGTATCAGTGAGGTCTGGGCTTCTTATATGCAAAAGGCCCAATTGTAGCTTGTTATGAGGCTGACAGAGAAGCAAATAGTACATTCCAAAGCATTTGCAACCAGGCTGCCAGTGCCTATGAACATTTTTATTTCTGAGCAACATGTAGTCTTATTCTAGAACAATAAAATTCAGTAAAAAACACAGTAAGTTTCCTTCGCTTTAAGTAAATGGAAAGGCTTTTACGTGGCTTATTTTAATATTTTTGGATTATAATTCGCTTACTTAGAAAAACTAAATTCCACTGCCTTGAAAATCCTCGTCTTCAATACTATCTTGATAATCACACATGCAGCTATACAAGGACTGTGAATAAGAACACATAGTATGTTTCTGGCAAATAGATAACCATAGCCATTTCCGCACTAGACTTTCACAGTGCTATTATTCCACTTTCAACATCCTATGGAATCCTGGATCTTGTAGTTCAGGAGGGCCTTAAAGGCCCCTCCCTAAACTGAAAATCCCAGGATTCCATAGGATGTTGAAAGTGGAATAACAGCACTTTAAAATTTTAGTGTGGAAATGGCTCATGAAACAATAAGTGCAGTTCTTGTGAAAAGGCCTGTTGCATTCTGTTCAAACTTTTTAAAGAGAAGCACCCCACCACCACCACAGACCACCTGGGCACCTAGGTTTATACCTTCATTAGCATTTAAGTTTGGCCCTATTTACCATTTCTGGAGGCATTATTTATTTCAAAGTGCAGTCCAATTCAATTAAATTCAATCCATGGTTTGCTATAAATTTCAATGGAATATAAATTGTACCTTTAATGAGCATCAGTGCTGTGCTAAGGTACTCTGCAGAACAAAAAATGACATAGAAAGAAGTCTCCTGAAAGAAGCATCACAGCCCTCTCAAAACATTTCAACACTGAACCTGCATCTGCCTCGCTGACATTCTGTGACAGCTCCTCTCTTTCAAGCCCTGACTCTATGTAATAGAGGTTTTAATAAAATGAGAAGAAAGAAAAATCCATAACCTAGCTGTTTGTGATCTGAAAATTTTTAGGATTAGAACCTTGTCCTGCACTGAAGTTTGTTATAAGACCATCCTCGGTGACACATCATCAACTTGACTTTTCTCCCTGTAGCATAATAATACACAGGGCGGCTGTGTATAAAACTCTTTATTAGAGTTGTCATATATTTTATATTAACTGGTCATTTTATTGTTGTTATTGTTAACTGCCTCCAATTCAACTTTGATTTGCAGCTACCCTGCTAATGAGAGACCTTAAGTCACCCTACCATCAATACCCCTCCTTGGACCTTGCAGCCTTAGCACCATGATTTCCTCTGGTACTCTCTCTTGTTTCATTTTGGATTGCCTCATGAAAACCTTATTTCATGGTAAAAGACATCCAAAAGGGTTTTACTGTGCCTCTTTCTGTGCAGTACCAACAAGTGCTAGCTTTGATGCCACTGCCATTGTCTCTGAGCACTCCTCTGCCAGTGTCAACCACCATTACTGTTGCCACCCAGTGGTCATTTGGTACATTTAGTGTGACTTACTTAGCAAAAATCTGTCCGACATGGGAGACACTACCAGCAGCACTGCTGCAGTCAGCAGTGCTGCTGGTAGCGTCTTGCCTCACAGGAGCATGCAGTCCCACCACCGCAGAAGGTACTGTCATGGTGAGCATTTCTTTCATACTGAAAAATTACATTGTCATTGTTACTCTTAAGTACTTAGGCACCTTTCTAACTTAACCTTATTATTAATTTTATTGATATTATTTTATCACTTTCTAAATGAATCTTAGCTATGTTCTGAACCTCTGGAGAGGAACTACCTTCAGCTGATGCATTCAGAACCACAGTCACAGTTATCACATACACATATGGAAGAATTCTTATTTCACAACACACTGGCTCTAAATAAAGCAAGACCATTTTGAAAAGGTTCTGAGAAGCTTCAAACTCAATTACAAACTTAATGTGGCATCTAACTGTATTATCATGCCTAGCTATTAATAATGGTATAATCAAATAGGTAATAAAAATTGCTAAATAATAATAAAATTAATTAAACAATAGATAAAAATATATAGCTAAATAATACATAAAATAATTAATAAAGTTAAAACTTTCAGCCTACTGTTCTATGCCCAATTACCTGGGAGTAACTGAACTCAATATGAAATATTTTTGAGTATCCACGTACAGGATTGTCCTGCAAGTCTTTCTTTAAACCTATCAATAGTTTATTTTATTTCGTAATTTATTGTCCAATCTCTGTTGGATGTGGTCACTTTCAGTAATTTTTGTATTGCTTGCACATGTTACAAATTCACATTAATGAATATCTTATGCAGCGGATTAAGAGACAGCACATCCTGCTATTCATCTTTCTCTCTTGTGAGATGAACTAATAAGCCACACAGGATAAGAAAATATTTGCAAACCCATAAAGACAAGCAACAGTATTCATGCTGAGAGGAGACCTTGGATGAATCAGACATCCAATGGAGTGGGCTGCTGCCTACAAAAAGCTCACATCACAATAACATAGTGAGTCTCTAGATTCAACTATTTTTTTTTCATTTTCATGGTGCTACAGACCACTGCAGTTCCTCTTGGAAAATAAAGAGATGACAGAGTGTGTGATAGTTTCTATTGTTATGTGGTGATATTCTCCCTGTGCGGCTGAGGGAAATGTGGTTCTCTAGCTCTAAGCGAATAAACATGACTCACTGAACCACACAGGGTGTCTGCAACTGTTGGTTGAATCACAGGACAGGAAGAAGCAAAACATCCTTGCTTCCTGATCACCATACAGCAGCTGCACCAGGCTGCTATCAGAACTACTTGCTAACAAACAAGAAAGTCTATGCACAAAAAGCAATTTTCTCAGCATTATGCTCCTGCTCCTGCTGTATGGGAGCCTTGCTAATCATTAACTATGGCCTGGTTCTCAATGAAGTGGTGAACCTATGTTTGGGCTGCACCACTTCAGAAACTGCAGGATGGAGATCAGATACTAAAATGTTTCCCATAAGAAAACACTCTCACTCTCACACACACACAAACACACTCACTCACACAGAGAGAGAAAAAACACATTAGCTCTTAGAAAGACAGTATGTTGGTGAGAAATCTAGGCTAGAACCCTTCCTCTTGACACTTAGTTTTCCAAGTGCTGGAATACCTTTCTTTTTTATCTCATGAAGGAACATCATATAAGGTTCCTCCAAAAGTTCACAATGGTACAAACACAGTTTTATCATCTCAGCAAAGAAAGGTGTATATTCCAGTTTTCAGGCCCCCTAACATTAGTCATGACTTTCTGCCTTAACATACATGTTGCTGTTTTGTACTCCTTTTGCACAGAAACTACTTTATAAAGGGTATATTTTCATTAACAGCTATGAGAATTGAAATTGCAGATATTTTGCCACTTTAAGATCCGATGAAGAGAAGCCATTGCGATCCACATATGGCAAGCCCATTCGCTACTACTGAACTGTCTTGGATCCTGAACAAGTAGAAAGGCAAGACATACATCAAATGAATGAATGAATGAATAAATAAATAATAAGATGGAACATGGAATTTGTTTAGTAGAATTAGTCAGTCGTCTCCATGATGAAAACAAATTCATTTCTACAACTTAGTAGAACTGTCAAACTAAACATCCAGGTTACCAAGACAATGAGATATCTGACAGACTGACAAACAGGCTAGCTGCAAACTACCTAGGGCCAACTTTACTGGCAGGTACTGTGAAACTAATGCATTGGATCACAACGCCCATGCGCAAATGTGATTGAACAAAAAAATTAAAAGCTCTAGTTTAGCAATCCAGCATGTGAAAAATTATTTGATTTTGCATTTTAGGTGTAAAAATGACTGTGGGGCAATTACAACCAAATTATTAAATAATAAAGCTCCAAAGTCTATTTCTTGGTTTCTGAAAGCAATGTGACCAAATGGAACAGCAGTTCCATGCCAGCTGGAAATGATGGAAAATGCAGTCCAAATGATCTGAGGCGTGCCAGAATGGGAAAGGGTGGCACAACCATTCCCTCTAGTAATATGTAGAGCTCAGGGGAATAACTTTTTGGACTTCAACTCACAGAATCTCCTAGCCACCGGCTTGAATCAGAACAATGACTGAACAAGGAAGCTCACAGTTTTCTGTTCCAGCAATATACCTGGAGATGAAAAAAATGTCTAAAAGCAAACCAGGGGTGTTCTGCAAAGTAACGATGGTGGAATGAAGCTGAAGAAGAATATTGTTTGCTGATGTACTTTTAGTTGTCATTTTCTGCAACTGTTTTGTTTTATATGTTATGGAAATCAAACTGGGTTCATTTTTTTAAAGATGTGTGCTTTAAAAACATATAGAATATATAGCTCCTAAGAAGAAACAAATTTATGGTAGAATTAGGCTGTAGAACATTTGATGAATAGTGACCAGTGAAAGCAAAAGTCCTAAGAACCTCTCCAAGGGAAATAGTCTCATTTGCTGTAGTACAACATTTTTGCCATTTCTGATACTTTTGGTTGCACCATCTACCGTTTCCAGAGATCCTACATTCTTTTCTCCCTGGCTGTACACATTTCACTTTATTTTACACAAATGGATGGTTCCTTGATGAACTGGTCATGTTTTGTGGGATATTCTTCCCACCTGGAGGTCTTCATCAATACATGCCCTGCATAATACACCTTGTCTTCCAGCAGCACAGATATTTGTATTGTATTTTAATTGCTAAGGTGAAATTTCATCAAGCACTATCCAGTGTGGTCATCTAGAACACTGCTTCTCAGGGTATCTGATCTGGCAGAGTAGCATTTTTCCCCCTAGCATGACAGAGACTGGCACAAAAATTTTGCCCACTACTGACAACTGTTTTTTTCATTCCTGCAAATTATCCAGCAGTGGTCTATGGACCATTACGTTGAATAGCATTAATGTAGAAGAATCCATAGAGAAATTTACCACACATCTAGCTTGTAAAAAAAAAAGTGGCTCTCTGTCAATAGCTGTGACATCACTCTGTTTCTGAGACTTCTGCCTTTACTGCAGGAAAAACTAAAAGAGGCTCTTTGAGTCTCTGAAGATATTATCTTTATAACCCAGGAGAGACAACATTGGATTCCCTTCGTCTGTTTCAAAGCCAGTCCCAGTGCTTGGCTTCTATCTCAACTACCCCACTGCAAAATAAGGCTGCACAGCAAAATGCAACTTTTTGCAGGGTAGACATTGTTCCAGTTTTTCTTCTCATGTGTACTTTTGTGGAGGAAGTGAACAATGACACATTTAGCTGAGCCAGATGTTTCACCCAGACTTAGGGGCCACACACAATGAATGTACCTTAGAACAACTGACCTTTATCAATTCAGAAGTGAAAGAAAGGGACTAGACAGAAACAGCCATAACATGTCCTCCATAGCTCTTCCAAGTAACCTGCACATTCATTAGGCTTAACAAACTGGCATTCTGAAACTTTATAAAGGGATATTAGTTTGCTGTTTCCAAGTTCTCACAAGTAGTGTTTTCAAGTACGTTTTCATAAGGCAGGGCAGATACCAATATTTGTTGCAGTGTGTGGTGAAAATTAACTGGTAATTTGCAAACTGAAAAGCAAGTTTTCAAAATGATAAGCTCTGTATTCTACATTCTCAATGTAGAACAATTTCAGCAACTTGGGTAACTCCTTCAAAGTTCAGACTAAACCCCAGAGTCGATTCATCACACCACTGACACAAAAGTCATTAGCTGTCCTAGCAATGTAGATGCAAATCACAGGATACACACTGCCGCTTATCCATAAAAGTTGGTGGTTGTAATTTCTTGCATAAGAGCAGGCCACAAGCAAAAGCAAAGCAGGCAAGCACTTGAAGCCGCACGTTCTATATACATTCTGTTCTTTTGGGGATAATTTTATTGGCGTGTGTATTTCTTTCTTCACTATTCAGGCAGCTTCAGGCCTGCCCACTTCTTCTGTGATAGTTGGGACCATGCAGACTATGGAGGCAAAAAGAGGATTTAGAAATGGCAGAGGAGGGGCAGGTTAGGTAGTTAGTAAGCACCAATGCCCCCTCTAACAGCCCTTCTGCGCTATTCAATATGACGTGAAATGAGGCATGCAGTTAGTACAACAGCTCAGGCCCCTGTGCCCAGTTACTTATTATATTCCAAAATATCAAATGCGGCTACAGTTAAAACGCCTCATAGAGATAGAGAACAAAAATATTTACCATTAGAAAACGTCTGGGGGTAACGTGCTGCTGGAGGTGCCTCTCCCCTGTTTAACATTATAAAAAAGTGGTTTAGTATCCAGCAAGGAGTTTGGCTTTTTAAAAAAGTAAATATTTTCAATGCACAGATGAGTCACAAATTTTCAGTGATCCCCTCCCCTCTCCCCTCATCATAATTCTGGCTAAAATCAATAACCAATCCGTTGGCCATATTGGTTTCCTACTTATTTACCATCCATACCTCCCCTCTCTGTCCATTATGGAAGATCTGACTTCACTAGTAACTAAGTAACTTCCTAAGTACACACACTGAGAACGAAACAGAGAGACAAAAAGGGAAGGAACATTTGCTAACTTAGCTAGCCTTTGCAAGCTAGATGTTGATGTAGCTTTGGAAGACCTCTTGCTTGAGGGTGTAGAACAGGGTGTGCAACTATAGGGGCCAATTTTCAGCCTCTTGGTGATTACAGATACTAACAAAAATGACAGAAAAAAATAATCTAGAAGTGGCTTGAAGTCTGCTTCCAGTTTTGAAAAATATCTGGGTTTTATGTCAGATTGTACAGGTAGGAGGAGATCTTTAACCTATTTAAAAGATGAACTATTGCTCCTGGTGGCTTTTTTGTCTGAAAAAAAGAAACCTTTGGGAGGCTCAGAAATGAAGGTGCACTGTACCTACTCTTGACATACACTACAGCAAAACTGACCTACTGTGGTAGCAAGAAAGCATGCATACAAAGGAATCTTGGCTGTTTACAAGAGCAAAGCTAGACCAGTGTAAAGCCTCAGCGAACGCAGAACAAGCTACCAAGCAGCTGATGTTTGAAGGAGCTATTAGGAGACAGCTCCTTAAGTAGCCCAAATCTTTAAGATCTCCTCTTTCATTTCCTCTGGAACCATCTTTCTTTATATGAAAACATTCCCAGAGTAGTAGTTATGGTTCCAGAGCAGAAGTTACATTAGTCTGTTGCAGCAAAGTCAGGAGAGTCTTGTGGCATCTTAAAAATTAACATATTTATTATAGCATAGTGCATTTGATGAAGTGGACAAGAGTCCACAAAAGTTAATGCTAGAAATTTCTTTTTTTCAGTTAGTTTCAAAAGTGGTGAAGGATTCCTTTACATATTTATTACATTATGAGCTATTCGAAGTCCTGATGGCGACAAGTACATTATGAACGCTAACCATTCACAAAATGGTTGCTGACAACATGAATATCTAGGTAAGCCAATTCATACATGTACATCAGAATCCTGTGAGGGACATGCATGTAAATGTGGCTTACATGTACGTATGTTGCATTCTGGAAAGAGTGCAAGGTGCTATTTTCTGGCCCTTTATGCAACTCTCAAGCTCCAAGAGGGGCCCCTATTATTGCTACATACTGGTGGTGATGAGAGGGAACAGGGAATGATTCAATTGATATAGTCCCCAGAAGAAGGGGTAGAAGAGTGTTCTCTGTTTGGGAGTACACCCTCATTTTCTTCCCCTTTCAAGCTGAACTGACACAGTTCATCAGCGTCTGAGTTGCCTTGCCACACTCTCCTCCCTACTGGTAAGCAGCGATAGCATCTCCCAGCACTGGACAGCTGCAGGGGTGGGAGGCTTTGGCAGGACACAAAGGGCTAGAGGATAGCCAATTGCACCTTGTCCAAGAAAAGGCATATGCAGAGTGGACAAGAAACTGCGTGGGCAGAATATTATACTCCATCTGCTCAATGTAGGCTCGTGGCCACAGTGTGATAAGAAACCACTATATTGATTCAAACCTCTCTATACTACTGGTTAACCTAGTTCCAGGATGTTTGTGATGCAGGAAACTTTTAAGAACATCTAGTATTAATAATGTAATGTCTCTATCAACACTTGCTTTCTTTCTGACCTCACTGTCTACAATTTTACCCAAAATCTACTGCATATATGCCTAAAACTCTGGATAATCTGGTAAGTTTTTTAGTGTCTAACATACTTCAAGTCTCTCTGTTTTTGTTTTTCAAATCTGTTTCTATTGTACTCTTCAGTCTAAGAGTCTCCCAGAACAGTTTACAAAGCTCAGTGATGACACCATTCCTACTCCCAGGCTTATAATTCTAAAAGATACACACACAAAAATGGAAAAGAAACAGAGAGGAAGGAAAACCTAGACACTTGTTCTTGGTTATAAAGTTCTAACAACCACTTAAATGAAAGTGGATGTCCATGACATCACATGGTTGAGCTATTGTAGCCAAATATAAAGGCCCTGCTACGTTACACTTTAAAGGAGTGAACAACACAATCTTCTACATGGCGTTCAGAAGTAAGTTCCACTAAATGCAATTCTTCTTAATCACGTATCTTTTTTGCATAAAAATACAAGCTCATTCACATTCAGGATTATGGATTTCATACAATCCAGACAATCTCCAAGATTGTTCTCATTTCTTAAGCTTTATCTGCCTAAATAGAATTTGACTTCTGATGACTAACACCTAAAGAACTGAGTGTGCATACTTTAGGTCTTACATGAAAACTGCATGTGCTCTTTCTCCCAGGAAAGACGGAAGCCTTCTCAAGCCTGCTTGCAATACTTCACATTTTCTCTGAGAACCAGACAATGGGGATGAAGCTTGGGACTACTGACTTGGGAATGCAAAACTATTATCCACAGTGATTAAGGAGGAGGTGATATGGATACTGGGCAGTCTCAGTTGAGGTCCTTTTTTCTTAAAAAAGAATGGGCAGACTTAAGAGTCAACTTGCTCTAGCTTGGATCTATAGATTATTCAGGAGTCATTGGACCTTTCTAAGAAAGGAACTGCAGTTACAAATGAACTTTGGAGAAGTTTGCGGTAGAAGTAGGAGCACAACTTCATGAAATCATCTGCCACTTCTGGAACATCTCAAGGCTGACCTGCGTTAATGCATTGCACTTGCAAGAAACATAAAAAAAAAGTTAATTGGACAAGCTTAAACCAAAGCTCAACAAGCTGGCAGCACAAGAGAGCATGCAACCAAGCAGTGTGCACCAACCATGTGGAATAAATTATCCCAAAGGGAGCCAGAGAGACTCACAGTGTTTGAGCACTGGTTGTTATACCTAATGAGAACCAAATCCCAGAGTCAAGCAAAAGTGTGGAGAAAAGACAGATGCACCCTGAAATGGGAAAAAAAATCAGTGGACAATAACACCACTCTGTGTTGCTCCTGAACTCACTACTCTTGGCATAAGTTGCTGTAAAGAACAACTACACTTCTTAAAGAGCTTTTATCTTTTTTTTTAAAGCTCTCATGTAAGATTAGCTTTCTCATCCTCACCAGCCATTTGGTGGGCCAGAGCATGGGGTGTTTTTATCTTTTCCTTTCTTTCCTCTGCAGCAAAGAGAAGATAATGTTCCCAGTGTTAACAGTCCCCAAGAATGCAATGGTTTTATTCTTTCATGTAGCACACTACATCCAAATATTTCCTGCTGTTCTGCTCACCATTGTCTATGAACATTCTTGCAGCAGTGCACTGATGCAACAGTAGCAAAACTATGACACCTCAAGGTGAGGCGTTTGTTGATTGCATATGTCTCACACTTTCCAGAAGGCATTCTAGCCATCAGAGTTTATGTAGTTTGGTGGGGGGCGGAATCATATCAGCAGTTTTTAGGTTGCTATTAATCAGCCTTAGAAACCCAGAAGGATGGAACATAGCATAAAGAAGTTTCAAAAGTCAGGGCTTTAGAAAATATCCAGCAATCATCTGGGCAGGGAAACAGGGAATGGAATAGGGGTCAAACAAATTCATTTGGGTCAAGGCCCTAGTCAGCCTAAATATCTTTATAAGCCCATCAGGTCAGAGAAAACTAACGGCTCTCTAAGAGAATCTTCCATTCTGAAACTCAGCATAGAGGCAAGTAAGCACAACTCCAAAGGTTTCACAGGTCTAGTCTTGGTGACTGCTGTCACTGTTTATTGTTAAATCATGACCATGAGGAAAGCAGGCTGGCGAGGAGACACAAACCTACTTTTGCTATGAGCTTCAGCTTGGTGCCTAATGGACATATAAGAGATCCATGGCAAATTAGCCAGAGTCCCAACAATAAGCTAAGAATGAAGTAAGCTCCCATGTTTACTCTACACTTTGGAATCATCTATAGCAGGGCTTTCCAAATGGTGTGCCGTGACACATTAGTGTGTCACTTGAAGTGTGTAGGTGTGTCACCTACAATCTTGGAAACGTATGCTATTATTTATAAATCATACATTTTTAAAAATATATGAAAAGTTTTCATGAGATATGTTGAGTTTCCATACATTTTGTTATTACAATTTATGTATGTATCCATGTCTCTTATAAGGGGTTAGTTTAACCTCTGGTTTGCTGGTAAAACTGAATTACTGTGTCACAAAATGATGCATGCCTAAAAAGTGTGTCACCAACATGAAAAGTTTGGAAAGCTCTGATTTACAGAATTTGCTTTGCAAATGGAGATGCTCTTGTTTGTGAACAATATATAGTTTCCTTCAGAGACGTTCAAACAATGCATTCTAGAGAAGTGCTTGAGAACTTCCTAGGTACATCAGTATTTGGAGAAGTTATCACAAGAACTTTCTGATATGGCCCACATCTGGAAACCAAGGATCCATCTCAACATTTTTTGTACTATATATCCTAATAGCAGACAGAACGTTGTACAGCTTGAAGCTCACCTTTCTTGCCTGACACATAACACATATTTTAGGTCACCAATATCTTGAAGGTATCATAAAACTGCTTAAAGCAACTATTCCAGTGCTATTCACTCATAGTATATCAACCACCTCAGTGGTTAGCTTTCAAATGAATCATGGAAATAAAGCAAAACTGCATATATTTACATTAACTTGCTGCTGTGGAACAGGGGGAAAAAGACAGGGAAGTAGGTTGCTCACTAGTATGAAACATGAGAAAATATTTTTCACCCATTTAGCACAGTCTTGTCTACTCTGATTAGCAGTGGTTCTTTGGCATCTTGAGCAGAGATCTTTCCTGCTGTCTGTTACTTGGGAGTTTTAGCTGAGAGAGAAGGTTGTCCAGACTGAAACCAGCAATGTCTACCTGCAAATAATGACCTCTTCATCCCCCCAGTCAGAATCCTGAGCTCGGGTGGCCTGAGTGTAATGAGGCTGACCAGCACAGTGAATCACAAGGCACATACTTTTAAATACACTAACCAGCTCCATATTTTCCACCAGAAAATAATCAAAAAGATAAGGCAAGTGGAGCCAGGTGATGCCAGTGACTAGTTTGTCCTCACTCTGTGACTGGAAGCCACAGAGCCAGGCCTCCATATTTCCTCTTTCCCCACTGTGGCTATAGTCCTGGTCTCCTTTTTCAATGAAACATCCGTTCAGCTTTCTAAGAATTAATTAGTCATCGTCTGTATGTATTTCAAACTTGCCTCTGCAGCCATGAAGATTAGAAACTTGTTTTTATTTGTATGTTTAAGGAAGATTTAACTGTTCTCAAAAAGATGACTTCTGCACAAGACTCCAAACTGTACATGTACAAAGTGCTGTTACCACACATCTGTGTAATAAATACACATATTCAGTTTTTAAAATTCTCCTGCTGTGTTTGTGAGGATACTACAAAGGCACTGTACATCTCTCTCTCTCTCTCTCACACACACACACACACAAACACACACAGACTCTTTCTCTCTCTCTCTCTCTCTCTGTGGCCATTTCCGCACTAGCCTGTTATAGCGCTATGATTCCACTTTCAACATCCTATGGAATCCTGGGGTTTGCTGTTTTGGGGGGCGGCTGGCCGGCCCCTCCTGAAACTGCAAACCCCAGAATTCCATAGGATGTTGAAAGTGGAATCATAGCGCTATAACAGGCTAGGACGGAAATGGCCTCTCTCTCTCTCTCTCACACACACACACAAACCCACTTAAAGGTTTCATACTTAAAAGTTAACTACCCTCTCTTCTCCAGCTTTTGATCCTGGGGACAAGGCAACCTTTATCAGAACTCACTGAGCTCTATAAAAGGGATGTTATTCATTATCTACATTAAAAGCAGCATTTAAAAAGCAGGCTGGGGGAATGGAAAACACTGACCATGGCTTAATGAAACTGTCATTCAGGCAAGCTGATTGCACTTCCTGCCATGGTGTGATCTGAAGGGGGACCTGTATTAGGTGACCTGTTTGGAACAGCTCTTCAAACACACCGCATTCAATTTCAAAGTGCTCAGCCAAGGGAGCGGGTTTGCATTTGCCATGCTGGAAACTTTATTCCCTGTGAAATGATGAAATATTTCAGCGGAAATGAATGATGAGAAGGGGGTGGGGTGAGGATGGCTGTTTGCTAAGACCGAGCCATAAAACAAAAAAGAGTAGTTATAAATATCTAAGCAGGTATCGTGCCCTTTTGCCTAGCTATAAATCTGTCCCCTGGGCTTCCCCCTCTGGGAGGATGGGATTAGATGGCTGGCAATAACCCTTGAATTCACAATCCTACAGTGTTTTCCAAGCAGAGCTGCTGAGTAGAGAGTACCCTGTAGTATATATGAATGGGATGCTTCAGCCTTCACTGCTCTCCTTCCTGTTCACATACCTGGCAAGGACAAATGGAGGTCAGGCTATGTGCTCTCCAAGACCAGCTTCACATTTTCCATGTGGGCAGGATGGGTGAGAGATGTCCCAGGGGACATGTTTCCTGCCTCATCAATGGATTATTTGATGTGCTCCCTCTCGTTATCGGTTCCAGAATAAGTGTGTAAACAAAACTGAGCCCCTGAAATAGTACTTGGTTATTTTCTGCCTGAAGACTTGGATTTTCTTTTAAAGCCACCTAGCCTAGGAAGAGATTTCAATAAACAGCCAAATCTGGCCTAGGCAAACGCTCCTTATTTATTCTGTCTTGCACTCAGTATCCTTCGCGTGGCATCTCTCCTTGCCTTGTCTTGTGTGTCATACTACCTATAACAGTGATGCCAGAAAACAGGAATAATTCTGTTAGCTATTAGAATATCTGTCTCTGGGGCTGTTCAGACATAATGGAAAAATCACAGCTTCTCACTATGTAAAGGAGCAACTGCAAATCTTGGGTTCATGCATGTCTCTCCCACCCCCACATCATAGGAGATTAGAACCTCTTCACTTTAGCTTAAAAAACTCCCCATAGTTTCCCATGATGTCCAAACTCAGGGAAATGTGGTTGTTTGAAATATGATGAACGACAGCAAGCCTGGTTCAAACTGTAGCTTCAAGATCATAGCTTGCTCTGATTCCATGGTTTAATTTAAAGCAGAGATAGCGAAATATGACTTTCTAGACGTTGATAGACTTCAACTCCCTTTAGCCCTACCCAGAATAGCCAATGATGATGCATCACAGGAGCTGTAGTCCATCAACATCTGGAGGACCAGATCTGTCCATCCCTACTCTAAAGAAACCACATTTCCCCAAGATCAGGTAATTACAGGGAACCACTCTTAGCTTGCAAAGCTGGAAGTAGATGCTTCTGATGTCTTCTGTTGTTTGGAAGGAGACACACACAATCCTGAGGCTCAACATAACTCACAGAGCAGGGAAACAGGATTTACTGTTGTTTCTGTACTAGGCAAGGGATGATACCTTAAATATGGTCTGGAATTATTGTGCAGAGTAACCTAATTGATATTTGCCAGTATCAAAAATGTCTGTGTGTATGTGCCTTCATGTTGTCTGTCCATTTCTGGTTACCTCCATGAATTTCATAGGGTTTCCTTAGGCAAGGAATACTCAGAGGTGGTTTTGCCAGCTCTTTCCTCTGAAATATAGCCACTGGTATTTGTTGGTGGTCTCCCATCCAAGCACTAATCAAGGCTCACCCTGCTTAGCTGCCATGATAGGACAGGATCTAGTGCCTTTAGTGTATTTAGGCCCACTGTATGAATACCCCCATACTTTGATAGTACAGTGGCAAAGCACTATCCTAAGTAATGTTCAAAAATCCACCTTCTGTAAAGTTCAGAAGATACTTGGTAGCCACGTAGTGGTTTTAGAGTATTTAAAACCTTATACATATATTGTCAATAATACTTTTGACAACTTTGTAATATTGCAGATAGAATTAATAGCCCTGTCATACTGAAGGCTGAAAGGGCTGAGGCCAAGTCTATGGCAGAACCAAGGTTTGAACAGCGTTTGTGGTTCACTGCTTGGTCACATTAGTGACTAGCAAAAAGCATGTGAGCTGCAGGACATCATCACTATTCTAATAGGTTCCATGATATTCGTATAATCTTATGTCACAAAGAATAACAGTTGAAAGAACATAATTGCCTGAAAACAGTTTATATCGGATATTGCTTGTCTCTTTAAAAAAATCAATTGCACTATTTCTTTTTATAGTTAACCTGGTTCAAAACCTGAATTTAATACAAACGTATTGAAACCTGCATTTATACAAGCTTAAACTATGTACGAGCTACAGTGATAAAGACTGGCTTTCCATGTAAGACATAGGACTATTCTGGAAGGATCATACCTGGATACTACAATCAAGGAGATGCCATCCTGTATCTCACCAGCTCATCCAGTGAACCCGTACGAATGATTGGCCTTTTCTGTTTTATGCCTTCCAGTACCCAGAATTGTATAATGTTTTCAGTTTTCACTCTGAATATTCACTAGTCTACCAATCATACAAGATGGACATTTATTTTCCATCAAGTATAAAAATAATATTTAGCTCAGTAAATACTATCCCAGGGTTGTGGAAATTTCTGGGCCCTTGTTCCAATTAGGAATGCACAAATCAGTCTATTTCTGGTCTTATGTATTAATTTTTAAGTCCGTTATGCTCCTTTCCTACCTCCCTTTCTGTGTAAAATTCTGCACAAAACATGTATGCATTTTATGGACATTTTATTGCACAATACACGTTTTATACATATTTTATATGCATTTTATTGTAAAATAAATATTTTATAGGCATTTTGGCATAATTTAAAGCCAAAAAATCTATTATAAAATTTAAAGGAGTGTTAAAATAGGAAGCACTATTGCTTTCTAATCTGTCCATTACTTTAGAGAGTATAAATCAAGTCAGTTTGTTTTTGATGTGGACTGAAGAAAATCCTAAAGGAGCTCTAGGTGCGATTGAGTCCCATCAGTATTCACCCACAAGTGAATTCCTCTTTGTCCCAGTAAGTTTGACCAGGTTTACAAATTTCAATTTAAATTAGTGATCATTCTAATAAACTTGCATGTTTACAGAGAGAGCCCAAATTATTTTTTCTTTAAAACCAATCAAGTATCCCACCCACTCACCCATCCACTCACTCCTAAACATATTTCTATAAAGCAAAGGGCATATGGACTGCATGGCTAAAAGTTTGGATTATATTTCTACGCTGTTTAAAAACCCTATTACTAAAAATCAATATTTGTACATTTGTAAAGTATTTAATTGTTTCAGCCACCACTTAATATGTCAGCTAATCAGAAAACATGAATTTCAAAATGGGAAATTTGATTGACATTAAGAAATTGTTTCCTTTTTCTTGACAACAAATGAGCAACAACTGCAGATTTCTCACATGATAAGTTCATTATCTGAAAAGAGGCTAGGGCCAGACAAGACCAAGAGAGGCATGCATATTTCACACAAGTAATGTGTTCAGCAAATTTGCAAATTAAACCTCTGTGTACCTTTCAATGACCAATCACAAAATTAAGCATGCTAAATGCAAGATATCTAGTTACAGACAATCATGTATTTTGAGAAATAGACATCTTGCATCACTTAAGGGAGTACCTGTTTTAAACATGTTAAATGTATTGTCTAGTTTGATCCATACCAAGTGAAAGACAGTCAGGGGCACAAGATAATTGGCACAGTAGAAATGTAGAGAAAGCATCTTCTGAGAACTACGAAGAAGCTCCATAAGAGGCCCATAGAAGCTTCTATTTTAAGAGATCTACATTACTTCCCATTCCACTCTATTCCATATTTCAAGCAATGCATGGAACAAAGATTAAGCACAATATTGCATGGTAAGAAGGGAAGAGGCAGCTCAAAGACAAGGCATACAAAAGAAGATGCAAGAACTACACTTTAGAATCCTACTCAGGGAAATAAAAAAGCTAATCATTATTCCAGATGAGCAAAACTAAAGATGAGGCTTGGCCCACATTCAATATTACACTTTTAGCCTGTGCTCTTAAGCACATTACTTGGAAGGTCAACTGAAATCAGTGAGAATTATTTCCAAGTTTATTTGCTTAGAATCCAGGCGCCAGTGCTTCTGGACCACAATTCTCCATACATAGCATAAAAATAACAGTATGAAATGGATGATTTGGTTGTAAGATACTTACTAACTGCCACAGCCGAGGGCACGTTTGTATCCTAACTTTATGGTAATAAGAAGGGTGGAGGAAGATTTGGGACTATTGATTGGGATGGTAGCCTCATTACTTAGACATTAAATCAAAGAGGGTATCCACAGAATAAAGTATAGAGTCTTACTTTGCTTGACAACGTCTGGTTTCCAGTGACACTGCCACATGAAAAATATGTGCAGAATGCCCACTGAAAAACTGAGTTGATGCACTCAAGTCAACTATCTGAGCTGTTTTTAATTATATTTCCCTTTTTAAAAATGCAATGAATATTTAAAGTAATTTATGGCTTGATTTTCTCCTATAATAGGTTTCTTAAATTAATCTGTTGTCAAGCTGCATAAGCATCTGAAACCAGTCAAGCTTCCCTCTCTCCCCTCTCTCTTCCTCCTCCCCCCTAGTGTTTTATTATTCCAAAACAGAGACAAATAAAATACACCAAGTTTTCTTCCATTCTTGGCAAATGATGCCAAGCAGTTGATTAGAACAGCTTGCTACGTTCTAAAATTAACCACTAACTCATCCTGGGAAATCAAATGAAGGCAACCCAAGGTAGCAGACATCCTTCTGCAGGCATCAGATTCTTTCATTCATAACACTGAAAGTCTGTTGTTGAGGGCATGCATGATAGAATGCATGTCTGCGCACGAGCAAATCAGGAAATATAACCAATCGCGCACAGGCATGCAAAGACATTAAACTAAATGGAGATGGAATACACAGGAATGCGATAAATTTTGAAACCATTTTCACAGATATATTTGTATTTATATCAGAATTAATATATGCAGTTTAACATTTATATTAAAATATAACATACAGAACTGTTAAATTAAAATTAAAAATATTTATATAAATATAAAATATTTTTAAACGAAAAGGTTTAGACACAAATTTCTACTAATGTTCAGCACATGAGCCAGGGATTACAGAAATGAACATACATGCTTGTATTTGTTTCTCCCTCTCATAGCATGAACTCTGTTTCTCCCTTTGTAATTTACAGAGCAATCAGAAGTGGGCTCAAAGAGGAACAGAGCTAAACCACTACGTCCTCTTGGACTGTTGTCACTGGGGCAAAAGATGGGGGATGTATTCCCTCCTTACTATCTTACACTAGCTCTAGGCTAGCGTAACTACAGGTCATCTAGGGCAGTGGCTCTCAATTTTTTTACCCCGTCACCCCCTTTACATTACGTGGGGATGTTGTGCCCCTGCTCCATGTCATGCCCCCCAGGCCCTGCCCTATGCCTCTCTCTCCCTCACTCCCTCTCATAGACCCCTTGTGCCACATGTGTCCTTTGTTTTACTGCTTGGCTCTCATGTTCTCTGATGCCTCTCTTCACTTCTCTCCTACCCCATCCGAGAAACTGCCTTCTAGTCACCAAGGAGCACCCCCCAATAATGGAGCAGTCAGAGAAGCTGAGTTGGAAAAGCATGCAAAAAGGGAAGCCAATTTTTGCTATGTCTGAGGTTGGAAGAAGGCATAGCAGGGGAAGAGACCAGTCAGTCCTCTACAGTGCACACACACACAGGCGTGGCCTTCTTTTTCACATCTGCTGTACTTGCAGGTTGATTTTTCTTGCACCCCTCCCCCTGAGCAACTATTGCTCCCCCCTTGTGGTCTAGCCCCATAGTCTGAGAACCAGTGGCCTAGGAGATATGCAGAGGTTTTGATTCTGGAAGACATTATTGTACACACAAGTCCCACTCTATATCACACATATACACATATACTTCTGATATCTTTCTAGTGCAACTAGACAATGCAAGTATATGCCATAACAGTACATGCTATTGACTTGATTTGTTTACACAAGGCCCTTCTTAGCATATAGTATTTAAGCCTCCTCCAAAAAGAGATTGTGCTAATTGTATGAAACAATTTAAAAGAAAGAAAGGAAACAATCAGAGGAATTGTGCAGAGTATGGGAGAATACAAATGGGGGAACCAAAAGAATACCGTTTCCAGGAGTCAGCACAGGGCATTTTGGGGCCAACATCTGGGATGGGAGAGGGACCCAACGCCAACCCCCACAGATACCATACTCTGGTATTCCCCCACACTACAACAGCCTGTTCTTTTATCATTTTATGTTCACCATGACCTCATCTTCTGTCCAGTAGTGTGAATATGGTCCAGAGGGACAGGGCAAGCAAATTGGTAGACAACGGGATCCTCATGGCCGGGAGGCGGGCCATTCCTCTCTGAGACACAGTTTGGGAACTTTACTTTTTTGGAATACAACTCCCAGAATTTCCTGAGTCAGCATGGCATGCTAGCCAAAAATTCTGAGAGCTATAATCCCCAAAATGAAATTTGTCAAGCTCTGTTTTGGGCGCATTTTATCCATGTGCTCTCCCAACCTACAGCCAACACTTTTAACACTCTCATCCTCTCTAGTTTTGCAAAAAGGACTAAAGGTATCTTTTTTTCTGGATTAGGGAAGTATATAGGTATCTGTATTAGGAACATGATACATTGTAGAAGTTACTAAAAGCTGAGATTCCACTTTTAAAAAAATAAAATTAAAACAGCTTTTGTATGAGAATTCAACAACCAGAATACTTGGGTCTGCCAAGACAGTGTTTAGAGTGGAATCTGATGGGGAATGAAAGTCTAGGAGACAAGTTGCACATGAAAAGAGTGAAGGAAATGTATTGACATCCCAGAAAAAAAAGAACATGGGGAGGTGCAGCACAATTGCAACTCATCCACGTTAAAAGATTTGGGAGGAAAGAAGTCAGCCAGACTGGCCAAATATATCAGGAGATCATAATTTTTACTCCTGAAATTACCAATTTGTTTCCAAGATCCAGACTATACACATTGGTAATTCCATGATGATTCAGGGTCTTCCCTTCTCTTTCTGGATACTTTTTGTCCCTACCAGCAGGGTGGGGCTTTTAAAATAAACTTGATTCTTTCCAGTCTGCCAGTCTTCTCCTTTTCACTCCCTTTACCTCTGTCCTGCACATTTTAAGTTGGATCCGCAGTGCTCTGAGTGTGCATGTGCAAATGTGCCCACAAAAGTGAAAGAGAGAGGAAAAGAGGATCAGGGAGAAGACTGTCACTATCTCTTCTCACAGTTTTCCAGAACTGCTCTGTGGGACAGCGGGTAGGGGAAGAAAAGCAATGGAAAGAAGAATAGTGGATGGAAGAAAAAGATCATCAGGATTCCCTGTCCAATTTAAGGTGCCAGAAGACTCTCTTTTTTTTATCTGTGCAGGGTGTGTATACCTGTGTGTGTGGTCTCATTCAGCACAATAATTTATAAGGAATTTTAGACCATGCATTTTATTATAATTTTTTAAAAAAAGTGTGTGGATGTGGAAACTGGAAGATACATCCCAAAGTGACATTAAATATGGTTTATTGAAATGATACTAGTTACTGCTTTGGACAAACCCTTCCTGAAGAGAGAAAAAGAAATGAAGTCATTTACATTATACCATCATACCTGAACCCCGTAGGAAATAAAACCCCTTATTAAATTAAAGAATAGTCTAATAATGGATCAAGTTGCTAGAAGAAACTATGGAGTCATTTGCTTGATTCCTCAATCAGAAATGATCTCCAAACTGTTCCAAAATAAAATGTTCCATACCAGGTACATAGATGCAATACATTTGATCTAAACTTACCTGGTACATACTCTTGTTCATGAAACTTTTTATGCTAAATAGCCTGCCATTGTAAGAAAGTATTTTAAAACTTCTATTTCCATCCACTTGTACTAGACAGCAAGTAAAACAGAACAGATTGATCTTGGGGTATAACAAAGAACTTCCTAAGATTTTATTTAGTTTCCTATTCAAATGGTAGAAGGTAGATCAGTTGCAGCTATATGGTTGTTTTTATGTTTGGTGTGTGAGTGTGCATCTTCAAGTCACCCATCAACATATGGTGACACCCCATGAATTTCACAGGATTTTCTCAAGCAAGGAATACTGACAGGTAGTTTTGCCAGTTCATTCTACTGAAATAAGCCTACAGCACCTGGTATTCACTGGTGGTTTCCCGTCCAAGTACTAAGCAGGTCTGACCCTGCTTAGCTTCCAAGACAAGATGCATCTTCAATTTTTTTAGATTAGCTCCATCTTTTCTGCAAAGTAAGTTTTACAAGGCTAGAGGCAATGAGATATATTTTATCTTAACTATTATAGCCTGCAACTGGGATTAATTACATTGAGACGGCAAAACCCAACTTTTCATAACTTATAAATGCTTTTGCCATGTAGAGAAAAAGTTTTTAAAATGGTCCACATCAAGAAATGACACACACACCTGCGCATACACACACAAAGACACTTTCAACCAAAGCTTTCACTAAGCTGTCACCTACCTATGCACGTCTTCCCATCAGAGTGTAGCACAAACTTCACATGGCAACCACACTTTGGCCCTTGATCTGTATCATCACAAGTGTGCTGGCACCCCCCATTACCATAGTTGCAGGTCACTGTAAGGGGCACAAAAAAGGTCAAACAGTAAGTGGCAGCTCTCAAACATTATAGTCACAAAGTAAGTTCCACAGAAACCACATCCAAGCTGTCTAGGCACTGGAAATGAGCAGAGGGATAAAACTAAATGGTTTATGCATACCAAGATCTCTCATTAAGTCATCTAGCAAAGAATCTTGTGACACTTTAAAAACCAACATAGGTATTATGGCACAAGCTTTCATGGACTCCCAGTTTATCAAATCAATTAACAGTCTTCCCCAATCTGCTGGCTCAAGATGTCTGGGATTACTACTACTCCCAGATATCAGGGTAGGGATGACTGCTTTAGACTACCTGTTTCATTATCCCAGCCAGAGCTGGCCTTGCCATGAAGCAGGTTGACATGGGAATACAGATGTGAAGGTGCAGGGAAAAAAATGGAGGGAGAGCAAGCACAGAGGATACTCTTCCTCTTTCTCCACCTGGAAAGGCATCAGAAAGGTTTGGCTTTTCCCCCCAGGCCCTCACATCTCTCTTCAGGTCCTATGAGGAGCAAGTAATAGATACAGGCAAGAATTGGTCCCTAAGTGGTACAAAGAAATGTTTTGAAATGTTAGCTAGTTAGCTAGATTCCAATTCAAGCAATAAAATATCTCTGGCTTACACTAATCTTAGCATCCAAACTCTTTCATCTCACATTTCATCATTTTTAATCTTCTCCATTAAAATGTAAGTGTATGTCTGTATGGGAGATTCCCGCATTCCTGGTACAAGGCTTTTCACCCGCTTCCATAAGTATAGTAGAACAATCCTGGAAAAGTAGATATGGAGCACAGTTTCTTGCAACGGTGCTACCTTCTTATCAGTAAGGACTGCAATAATCATTCATAGCTCTGGATTCTGCAAATCTGATAGGCAGACCAGCAGAAGTTCACAGCCAGCTGTGCACAAACACTCCACAGCTTTTTAAGTCTTACACACATTTAGTTGATCTCTCCTAAAAGAAAAATAAATATTCCACATAAAAATGCCCTGATCACCATTTCATCTCATTCAAAATCCTCCCCACTGCCAGCCATAAAGGATCATATTTAAGTAAAGGATACTAAAGTAAGCAGTATAGTACTATATTTGATTGATAGACAGTCTGCAGTTTAAACTCTCTGTAAACCTTAACATATAGAAAATAATTACGCCAAAACACTACTTAGGACATTTATGTAAAACTAAATATAAATTCAGCCTGACAAGTTCATCACATTGGAAAGACCACAACTTGTCCTACGAAAAGGAATTGTTTTAACTGAAGATACAAACAGACCAGCAGTTTTTCTACATAATTTGCTGTAAAACATTTGTTCAATGAGTGAACACTCCATGCCAAAAAGCTCTGATCTGCCACTGGTATATGTGCCACTTCCTGGATTGCTTGCAAGAGATCACGTACCTCAATAAAGAGGTATATAATTCAGAAAGACGTCCAGAAAAGTTTAATGCTATCTCCTTTCTTGACCATTGTCTTGGTGAACTTGCACCACTGCACTTGTATTACGTGTTCTGACACAATGCTAATTTCATCAGCTCGTTTCTTTTAGCAGTAGCTAAATATGGCAACTTCATACCCCGGATATGGTTGAATTGTGATCCATTTGTCAGAAGAACACCACTTCTTTCAACAAGGCACTACATCAAACACAATGGGTGGGTATAATCTGGGGCTTGTTCACACTACAGAATTATAGTGCTAGTATTCTGCTTTAACCTTCATTGTTCCATCCTATGGAATCCTGGGACTGGCAGTTTAGAGAGGGGATTTAATACCCCCCAGAATCCTCCAGTAACTCACCAAATTACAAACCCCAGGATTCTGTAGGAAGGAACCATGGCAGTTAAAGTAAAATAACACTGCTATAATTCTGTAGTGTGAATACGTTCCTGGTCTATGGATACATATGGATACACAAGTACAGCTGTGTGAAGTACCTTTTTGTAATAATAAAAATTCAGCCTTTGGCAAATCACCATCTTAATGGTATGATGCAACACTGGATATGTGTTTTCTCCATAAAAAAATTACTAACAGCTACTTCTATCACAGCTTTTGAAACAGGATGCCCAGGTAGCTACTTACATTTACAATCACGCTGATTCTTTGTGAGCTCAAAGCCAGGTCGGCATTCACAGGCAATGCCACCTTTTGGGGTCTCCCGGCAGATGTGGGCACAACCATGGTTCTTGTTCATGCAGTTCATTCCTTCTAAAAGAGAAAAGAAACAACATAAAAGATACCCATAAGACACTAAAGTTAGCAAAGATGAAAACTAGGTATACACCCCCATTGTGAAAAGATATGCAGAGACAACTGCAAGTGCAACCAGAAAGGCTCTGAAATGCATAAATAGGAACACAGAACATGTTGTGCTGGCAAGTTATCTTTTATTCATTGAAAGAAGCCAGCATTTTGTTTTGCACAATCCACACTAAGCCTAGGTATTAGGCCAGGTATGGGGAACTTTTGGAGCTTTTGAGTAACTCCCAGAAGTGTCATCCAGCATGACTAATTTAAAGGTCATGTGGGAAATGAAAACCAAAACATCTGAAAGTCCAAAGGTTCCCCACAACTCAATGAGGAACTAGTCCCTGGAAGCAAGCACATGGGTGAGACAGGCAGAAGCTCCCTGGCATGATTAATCTGTAAGAACTGGACCTACTAAAACAGCATACCTTATTACCCATAATATGAGCTGTATATTTCATAGTTAGATGTAAGCAAGCCTTGGTTAAGCACTAGCTAAAGCCTTCCTGAAACACTGGTTAGAGAAGCTCTCTCTATAGACCCATACAACAATGAACATTTTGCAGAAAAGTGTACTAATATTGCAATTCTTGGAATATCTACTCAGAGGTAAAATTAACAGAGTTGAATTGTACTTGTTCCCATGAAAGTGTGTACAGGATTTCATCCCTAATGTACAAAATGATTTCAGTATAACCAACTATTCTCCAAAAGTACTCTTTTGTTAACAAGTAGAAAAGCTGACCTCCATCAGTTGCAAAGCCAAAATTTGCTAAAAATACGCAAATAAAAAAAAATGCAATACATGTAACAATCTAAAACCAATACAAAAAGCATTCAGAATTAAAGAATACATATGTGAAGTAAACAGTACTCTGAGATCAATTCATGCCCACAGAAAGCTTATCTTAATGTAGACATAGGGATTCTTGGCCTATGGAATGTCTCAGTCAAGCCCCTTCTCCTCCACTAAATTCTACTAAGGACAGGAGTCCTCACAGTTATCTCCAATTAAGTGACTGGAAATAACTGTGGGTAGTTTTCTACCCACCTGCAATCCCAAATGAGAGTATGAACAGCACACAAGTGAATCCTCCTATTATTGCCAGTGACTGGAAATGACAGTAGGATGTGTGGCATGTCAAAATGACCATGCACTCAGCTTGCACTTCCAGAAGCTGAATGAATTCTGAGGCTAGGTGTCAGCTGCCTCCTCAAAATACCATTGAGTGATCTTCATATATGTGAGAAAGGCAAGTGAGGAGCAAGGCCAAGTCTGAAGCACTAACCAGAGAAACTCCAGGTGGATCTTTTATCATAGATTTCATGACGTTAGGGAATTTGGCCACATCCCTTGATATCATCTGGTGAGAAGGGGCAGAAGTAAGACCTTCGCTTCCGAAAGACCCTGTACTGCCTCTCCTCATTTTAAAGAAAAGTCTCTGAAACCCTCTAAAACAGTGGTTCTCAACCTTCCTAATACCGTGACCCCTTAATACAGTTCCTCATGTTGAGGTGACCCCTAACCATAAAATTATTTTCGTTATTTATTTATTTATTAGTTAGTTAGTTAGTTATTTCCAACATCGAATAGATTGGAAACACTGCCCTAAATCACTGCTCTGGATAGACTTCTAATGCCTAGAAACTGGTAACCCTCCCCCTTTTTTTTAAGCACAGAAAGTGTCCATCAATGTCAGAATTAAGGCAGTAGTTCTAGTTCTGAATGTTAGGTTTCCACAGTTCAAAAAGCCAGTCACCCCCAAAGGCAATGCCGAAACAGCCCACATTTTACATGAGGTGTAGGGAGGAAAGAACAGGGAGAGAGGAAAGATGGCAGCGGCATAAGCAGACGCGTTTTGTTTCACTCCCTCCCTCTCTTAAAGGGAGCGCGGCTGCTCGGACGCTCTCACTCCCACATCGCACGGGCACCCCTTTCTTCCTCCTTTTGTCCCTCTGAGGGCTCGGGAGTGGGGTGCAATACCCACTGTAGCCCCTCAACCACGCTACACCCGTGAGCCTCTCTCGGTCTCCCCACCTCCACCCCCCTGCCCAGCAGGGAAAGACAGGGAAACGTCCCCACACGCGCCCAGCACGCCTCCTTTCCCCTTCTGCCAGTGCGGGGTCTTCTCTCGCCACCTCCACGCCCCCCGCCCAGCAGGGAAAGATGAGGAAACATCCCATCCACCCAGCACGCCTCCTCTCCCCTCCTCCCAGCATGGGGTCTCCTCTTGCCACCTCTGCCCCCCCCCACCAGGCAGGGAAAGATGGGGAAATGCCCAGCACACCTCCTCTCCCCTCCTCCCAGCACAGGGTCTCAGAAACAGCACTCCCATTGGCTGTGAGGCCGCCTTCTTTCAAAAGAGGGTGGGGCGGGACAGAGGAACGGCGACCTCTGTGAAATGGTCATTCGACCCCCAAAGGCATCGCGACCCACAGGTTGAGAACCGCTGCTCTAAAATCTTGCAAAAACACAATCCTATGTACAATTTGGCAAAAGTACTTAAACATGTCTGAGCAATGTCAGATTTTGTTGGATGAAACAGATTATCTGCACACATTTGAAACTGGTTTTAGGTGAGGGTAGGGTGTCTTGTGCGAAAGACAGGGTTCTGTGTGTGTGCTGCCATGTTGATCTTCTTGGATCTGTCAGCAGCTTACTGTGGTATCCTACAGGTGCACATCCTAATGTAGAAGACATTAAATTACAGTGGTAGTGCTCTGACCTACATGGCTGCTTCCAGAAGGTGGTACTGAAGGAACCCTGTTCAGATACATAGCTCTTAAGATGTGGGGTGTCACTGTTTTCTACCTTATCCTCCAAGTTTTTTAATATCTATTTGCTGGATGAGGCCATTAGCATTTTGGGGTTGGATGTCATTAGTACACTGCCAACAACCAACTCTATCTCTCCTCACCAGGCACTGTACAACTGCTGGATCAGTGCCTGGATGCTGTAATGGGCTGCATGTTGATTGGTGGCTCCTGGATCTAAGAGCCTGATAAGTGATCCACCCTGCATGGGGTCACACTCTCTCTGAAGGAGCAGACACATAGCTTGGGCATACTTTTGGATTCCTATTTATCAGTGAAAGTCCAGGTAAAGTCCCAAAAGGTGGCATTGCCTGTGAATACTGACCTGGTTTTGAGCTCACAAAGAATCAGTGCTAGAGGCAGATCCATCTGGCCTACCAAAGATGAACTTTCTTGAACACAGATAATGATGCAGGCACAGTATTTATGTGTGGGTGATTACTTGGTTAGATTACTGCAATGTGCTCTATATGACGCTGTTCTTGAAGACAGCTTGGAAGCTACAGCTAATGCAAAATGCAATAGCTAGACTGCAGACTGGAATATCTTATAGAAACTGTGTAATAAAGAAAATTCAGAAATGGAACTCATAGTACTTTCAGTCTAAATGCAAGGTATTTGAGATGTTATTTAAAGTCCTAAGCAGTTTGCGACCTCAATTATCTGAAAGAGTGCCTCTTCCTTTATACATCTGCTGGAAGACTGTGTCCCACTAGCAGAACCAATACTGTGTGAGCGTGTGGGAAAGAGGTGGTACCCTAGCTGTGGAATGCCCTTGGAGATCTCACTGACACTAATGCTGGCTTCTTTCTGGTGCCAGATTAAAATACAGATTTTTATCAAAGCCGCTCCAGTTTTTTTAGGCTGCTTAAATTATTCCTCATTGTTTTAGATTTAAATTGCCCTGAACTGTTCTAAATTATCATTCTGAAATTCTATACTATAGAACAGGACATAGGTATTTTAACTTTAAAAAAAAGATAAAATAGTCAACAGGCAGAACAATTATATTTTGTTCAACGCTCTCTAGATTAAAACCTACGTACTCCACTGCCACCTCTCCACTGTCTCTCATCAGAACAGCAAAAGGCCTCTTCAGTTATAGTTGTCCAGTCATCTCTATTATTCAGTCCCCTCCCTTCCTCCTATCAGGAGCCCAATATCCAATTATCTTTCCTATTCCACATTCTTGGCTCTGTTCTTGAATGATGCTGCTGGCAGCCAACTCAAAACCCCAAGAGCTGTTTCCCTGGGAGGGTCAAAAGTCTCTCAGGCTTTTTCTGTGCTGTAAATCTGCCAGATGCAGCATTAAATACAGACATTGCTGTCTGGCCCATCCAGGCTGCAAACAAAACAGGGTGCTGCTGACTCATGCCCCTGGATTGTCTGTGCTTTGCTCTGACACAAAGGACGCTGAGTTCTTAGCCATGTTTCCATGTTGGCCACCCACCACAAGCAGCAACTCCGAAGTCAAGAAGGCCATGCCTCCTGCGTCATAACCTAGGAAGGCTAAAGCACACTAGGAGCCACAGGGATTGGGTTTGTCAGTCTTGTCGCACAAGTCAGACATTAAGGTTTGAATGGGAGAAACAACATCAGACAGTAACCCAAGCCTATCCTCAAATGTTGGATCAAAACTCAAGTCTCTAAGGCTACATGTTAAGCACACTTATTTGAGAGTGAGACCCACTGAACACACTTTCCAAAGTGGGGGCTACGTCTGTCTGTTGCAGCAAAAACAACAAAAAGCCCTGTGGATCCTAAAGATCAACCAGTTTCTTGTAACGAGAGCTTTTGTGCATCCCAAAAAAGTGTCATGGAAGACCAATGCCCCAAACACTAGAATGTGAAGTTGCCTAACAACTCAGAAATGAAGAATGTGGAGTTACCAAACTCTAACAGGAGTGTCTCATTAAAACCCATTATTCCTAAATCAGATGATTGCAAAAGGAAGAGGAGCATGTCTGCGTGCATATACAGAAGTATGTGTACATATTCATCCCATACACGAGATGGGAGGTCACAAGGCAGCAAACTGACATGACAGCAAAAGACAGTATCTACTATTCCAATGTGCTGTATATCCCTTTAACTGGTAAATGTTATCTCTGTATGCCTACAGCAGTAGACTGTACTGCTTTCCCCATCATTCAGTCTTAGCCATGTATTTTGTAAATTGTTTGTTAAGTGCCATATATCAAACTTAGAAGCAGCAGAAAGACTAATGATAAGAATGGATCACTAAAATTATGTAACTCAGTGAATAACTGGTTTGCTGATATTTGCTGATCCCTGGGCCAGCAGTCTTCCCATATCTTATAAATCAGTACCAGTGGCATGCCCTTTCCTCATACAGTATGCCAGCCTTTCCCAACTTGATGCTCTCCAGAAGTGGACTATATCATACCCAGAAGAAAGATGTGCTCTGCTCTGTCTTTCTCCTTGTCCTTCTTTTCTGTGCCTCCTTCTGAGATAATCCCACAGCGGTTTCCACATCTTTTATCACATAACGACTTAACACTCAATTAATAATCTGAGGTGAAGCATGTCAATTTAATTTTTCCCTATATACTGAAAATCTATACCAACAGATGCAACAGCTGAACAAGCTGCCTTACTTTTTTATTCCACACAATAACATGATCCAGGAAATTCTAACAAATATTGATGTTTCAAATAGTGGACAGCAGCACCAGCCCACACTGATTTCTGGAGATGTCAGCAACAACTTTGATCCCTTTCATTCCGAACCTCATTGTTATTTTTGGCAGGCTAGTGAATCTCCTAACAGGAGAAGGCACAGTTCGGTGTCTCCATCCCCTCCACCACCAACAGTGGCAAAGAATTGTTAACCAGAGCACACTAAGAAGCCCCTTTAACAGGATCGATCATATGAGCATGTTACAAATGAGCAAATACAACCATACTTAATCCATTTTTCAGTAACATCTCATTACAGAGCAAGTATGAATCACTACTCTGTAGAACAACCACCTACCATTTTATTCTATTAATGTGACTTAATTACTTTGCTGGTAGTTTACAATATTTGAAATTCTGAGGTAGAAATGTATATAGACACAACCAAAGCACTCCCCTCACCAAACTGTGGATATAAGTATTGTTGTTGTTGTGTGTCTTTAAGTTATTTTTGACTTACGGCAACCCTAGGGGTTTTCTGGGGCTGAAAGTGTGTGATATGCCCAAGGTTACCCAGTGGGTTTCCACAGCCAAGTGGGAAATCAAATTCTGGTCTCCAAGGCAATCCAATGCTCAAACCATTACATCATGTATTAAAAATTTAGTACCAGAAGTAGAAATAACTTGGAAAGAACAGAAATAGGCTCAATATTTTTCAGCAAACTTTTTTTTATTTAAAGCTAACAGCATGCCCATGTGAAATGAAACCATCAGGTGATGAAAGCCTTGCACAAGGAAACAAAACATTTTGAATCTCCCAGATACCACTTGAAGGTTTCTTCCAAATGAGATATTATTTTCTTTCACTTGCCTCTACTTTTTATATACTATACATTGTACCTACTGTATATGTGGGGACTGTGTTCCAGGAATGCCAATATAAAACAAAAAACTCAAGTGTTGTGTCCCATTGTAGTCAATGGACGTAATGGGATGGGATGCTTTGCACAATTTCAAATTTCATGTGCAGAGGTTGTGCCAGAAGAGGGTGCACCGTAATTTCCATTTTAGTGGCCAAATTTGCATTTCTATGCAAATAGATGGCGAGGAAGGCTTGATCTGGTCTCCTTTTTTCTGTTTTGCTGTTTACTTTGCCACTGTAGACAGGCACACATGGCTATAGTAGGATCAGCCAGAGTAGAATCCCATTCCCTCCCAGTTCAAGCCTTTATTGTATTGCTTACTACCAGACATGCTGCTGCAAACTGACAGTGTGTGTGTGTGTGTGTGTGTGTGTGTGTGTGTGTGTGTTTCTCCCGCCTTCCCTCCCTCCCTCCCTCCCTTTCCCCACCCTCTCAATGCTGCTAAAAAACTACCATCTAGACAGAGGATGAGGAAGAAAAGTGGGCATAAAAAACTAAAAGAGGCTGTTTTATCAGAGCTTTGTTCACCAGAGTACATCTGTATTTGTGTTGGGGTCTGGGTCTGTGCTGTGGCATCATCCAATAGCCATTGTGTGGCTAGATAAAACCACTGTGCAAGGACATATTGCTTTGTGCAACAACTGGAAAAGACAAAGCATTTACAGTGCTCTTTCCTCATATTACACTAATGTAAATCACCAAGAAGATTCCAGTGTATGACAGCTGCTTCTCTGTCCCCATCTGGTTTGTTCTGCCAACATGTCGGCCATCTTTCATGTACCTAAACTATTTTATTCCCTGGTTTTATGCTACAGCATTGCAACAGTCAACAAACCTCTGAATGTTTCTCTTTCCCTCTTCTGGACTCATAATGGAATGCTGATGGAAAACTGATGATACTCACAGTTTGGTTACTCCATTCTCATGGGAGACCAGGAAAGCTCACCTCCAGCCTCAGCTGTTAAAACTGGATTCTGTGGGCAGTGAACAGCACTGAACAGATTTTATATGACATTTAACAAAATCCTCAGGCAGACAAGGCAAATGCATACAGCTACTGTGGTCACACACAGCTTGCTTCCAGTAAGCAATTTCATACTGAATGCTCTGGCCCATTCCCTCCTTTCAGAGGCATCTCATTTTAAGCACAAGTATCCAGTGAGCAGTGGCTGATTTGCTCCCTCTGGGAAAGACCACATCGGAAGCCCGGGGTTTTTCATTCCGTTTTACAGTGTAGAGAGGGGAACCAAAGCAACCACAACAGCCGTCTGCCTATTTTATGGTCCCATCCAGAGTGTAATCTCAAGCTTCCAAGAAGGTGCTGTCAGCACAGTGCCAAAATTTAACTGAAAGCCTATTTGACTTCAGAGCAGAACTTGGGACAATTACAAAAAAACACAGAAGGGTCATGTTGGAATTGCACAGGGGTTAGGCAGACTGCCCAAAAGCCCACCTGTGGGAGAACAAGGCATATTCAGCAGACATGAAGAGATCTTTAGTTCAACAAAATGTCCTCAGTTCAGCTGCTGAACTTTGTATTTCAGTTTATCTATACCTTGGAAGCATAAGGAAATGAGAAAGTTTTGGATGCATTGTAAGAAAAAGAAAGCGGTTTGCACTAATGCGCTTTATTTGCTTGGGTTCACTTTTGTACACCCTTGGATTTATTTTTAAAGGTAGCAGTGTTTTGCCCTTTTCCTAAGTTGGCTCAGAACTTATCCCAGAAGAAAATGTCACTCTGTAATGGTAAGTTGCTGGACGCCAAAACAACTCTTGCTTTTAGTGATTCATCTTAACTGTTCTGTTAACCTGAATTTTCTTTTTCAGGTATCATACAAGCCAGTGTTCAAAAGAGCAGACAGGGTTCTATCACATCTGGGAAATTCTGAGAGCTGTAGTCAGTCAAACAAACAAACAAACAAACAAACAAACAAACAAACAAACAGATTTCTCCACAAATTCTGGCAGTTAATGGATAGGAAATATACTGATCATCATGGCAGTTCTGGAGGCATGGTGAAATTGAAGAAATTGAAAAATCTCCTGCACAAATGATTATAGAGATGAAAGATTCTAATGTTGAGTTCTAGAGAATTTGTTTCAATACCCATGTTCATACAATGTACAAACAATGAGTGCAAGCAACTGTCTACCTCCAGCATCACAAAGTCGAACAGTAACTGTAATTAGGACTCACTCTTGAAACAAACTATTAAGCCAAGTGTGGGAACTGTGCAGCCTTCCAGATATTGTTAAAGTGCAGCTCTCAAGATTTCTTACTATTAGTTATGCTGTGGCTACAGCTGCTGAGAGTTGCAATTCAACAACATATAGAAGGCTACACAGTTTTCAGCCTCGAGTTAAACCAAAGTTTTGCTTCTAAATGGAGCTGTCTAAATGTTAGCCAGCCTCATAGATACGTTAGGATTCCAGAGAGGGGCTGTGACGACTCTCCCTTTGTAGAGTGGAAATCTGTATCTATTACCAAATTATTCAAGACAGATAAATCTTAAGATGGCTATGAATAAATACAGAAGGAATAAATGAGACTGATGCAGTTGACAAATCCAGCATTTATAAAGTAAAAAAAGTAGACAGGGCAATAACAAGGGGCCAAAAATGTGGCTGGGTTCCATAGTCAACAATTATGCAGTTACCACTGGTCCACTTCCTCTCTTCCTGCTTCATTCAGCACCTCCTCATGCACCTGCTGGACTGCCCTATCCCTGCTTGCATTTTATTATTGGCTCAGGTAAGTATTCAGGTAAGGCTGTACTTCAGTACTCTCTTTGGTCAGGCAAAAGAAGTGAATAAGAGTAAGTTTCTGTAATATGCCAAAGAAACAAGCATGTCACCTTTTCATTTTTGAAGGCCTCCTCTGCCTTTTAAAGTGGTATGTCAGACAGAGGAGTGAAAGACAAAATTGTATCTTTCACTGCACCTGTTAAACAACTGTCTTGCAACCACCATTCAAGGGAAAAGGAACCCTGTAAGAACAACGTTGCAACCATACATAGGAAGAGCTGATTTCATGCTGATCACTGCTGGAGATCTTGCGCTGCAGATTCTGCATGGCACTTGGAATAGCTTCAATTTCGTACTAGCTGGAAGGCTTCCTGGTTGCCTGCAAAGATACAGGAAGAATACAAACTGATACACAAGCTGTAGTTGCTGTAACAGCCTGGGAAAGTGATGGGATGCATGCAAAATAAGTAACTGATAAAGACAGCCACAACTCTGGTACTTTGCAATTTGTCATGCCTCAATCAGATCCCCAGATCCCCAACATTCAAAGGAATGTGCACTTACCTAGGAGACAACCCTGGGGACCTGTTGGGGGAAGGTAACACAGTTATCCTGGTTATGCTCTCCTGTTTAGTACAGGGAACTGCATTGGAACTTCATTAGTTGTTACTCTGTTGCCCTGCACTCTGCCTCTGATCCTGCAAAAAGATAAAGTTTGATCAGCATGAGCAATAACTGGAAGCAAGTGTTCACCATCAGACTGGCTGTGCTCCCCATTGCCCTACCTACTGCATAGTTAAGAGCTCACCTGGATTTTTGGTCAAAAAGGATCCCAACTGAGTAAAATCAATGCTTACAGCATGTCGTTTTTAAAGAAATGTCCTGGGTTCCAGGGAGAGGTAATCCCATGCCCTCTGTTTTTTACTGATACAGTCAGACTGAAAACTTGCACTGATAAATGTCAATATGCCTTACTACATCTAGTCTATAGTACTAGAGATCCCCCCTCCCTCGTTAACCATTCAGGGGTAGAATATTGCTTCTGTGAGGCTGTAGGATGCCTGCCACCACACACAGTAGAGGTGTCTTGGAAAATGCCACTTAGCAATCTACTATTCAACAGTTAAGTATGGGGAGATTTGTTGAACATATCCTAGTTGCTTGATGCATGCTGGATTTTCTGTTCCTCCCTTTTCCCTACAAATTAAGAGACATCTTAGTCACTATTACTAATTTATTTTCCTTTTTAATAACTTCTTTCAAGCCTATCCACTTTCCTTTTCTTGTTGTCCCTTTCCATCTTCTCTCTCATTTTCTCTTTCTCTTTCTCACTTTACCTCTGCTCTTGGTATCCAGTTCTCCTTCTTGTTCTCTATCATGTCCTTCAAGCTCTTCTCCTTCTGCTTTCCATTATGCATTTCATTCTAGCCTTAACCCTTATTTGGACACTATTTCTCTTTTCTATGCATTTCCTTTTTCTATTCTCATTCACTCTCCTAATTCACTACACACATTTTTTTCTTCTGACTGGGGCTTAAACAAGCTGCTCCACCAGCCTGAGCCAACTTCTGGGTTAGTTTCTTCAATGTTCAGCCACTACTCCTGTCAGAAAATCATGGTCATACCTTTGGAAGTCATGGTCTGCAGCTAGGCTGGAGCACCAGCAGCAAGGTCAAGGAAAGGGAGGCACGTACAAAAAATCCCAATCATACTGATATGGAAAAATTAAAATTACCTGTAGCTTGAGGAAGTCCAATTAAGCAGTTTATAGTCTTTCCATGTTCCAGGAATGGAGGGGAGGATATTTTGAAGATATGTTGCTTGCATGTTTGGGTACTCTTCATATCTTTGGAGAGCTTGGGAGTGAAGGATGGAAGATGTTCAAAACTCACACTTTATGGCACAGGCTTCCCCTCCTTGATACTTTTTCAACTCACTTATATCAGGTGTCTTGTCTTTCCAACTAGAGACTCTATAGTAGAGTGGAGGCTCTTGGTGGGTGCTTGTCTCCAGAGTCCTAATTCAGAGAACCAGTAAAGGATTTTGGCAATCAAATTGTCTACCCTTCCCATTCTACCATGAGTCTTGGTGGCTTGTCATTTGTACAATGTGCTTTCACCATTTTCATCAAATTTTCATTTGTGTATTCAAGTTGCTGTTGACAGTGGAACAGATTGATATGGTCTCATCTCACACATCTATGTATGTCAGCTGTGTTCCCTTGCTTGGTGCTGCAGAACTCTGGTGTTGCACCATTGCTGTTGGTTACAGCAGTGAAGAATTCCCAGTTCATAAACAGCCTACAAGACCTTTCCATCTGGCTGGTAGAAGTTCCAGTCAAGGCTCCTGTACAGAACTGACTGAAATCATAGCTTCCAATATAGTTCTGAAGCAGGTAGGACGACTGCCATCTGGCTCGGTGAGGTATAGTACTCACATTTATTTTGGATGTACTATGATTCCTAGAATACCCCTGACTACCCTAGCTTGGGTTTTTTGTAAATAATAATTCAAAAAGCAAGTTTCCCCAGTTCTGCTGAGCTGCCTTTAATTACAAAATCAACTGTCACTATTTCTGTATCAGGTACTTTTTCCCTAAGAAAAAAGCTAACCTGCCATGTGCCATGATTTATTGATTTTCACAGGCCTCTGCCTGTAGGCTCTCAGGTCTCAAATATATGAGACAAAAGCAGAGGAAATGTAGAGGGAGAATCTTTGTCCTTACTGTGCCAAGACTAAAAGAAGACAAAAAGAGATACAGGTGTCCCCCACTTTTCATTGACTCATTTTTTTCTGTTTCTCTCTTTTGACAGTTGTAAATCACAAATCTGTCCTGTTAATTCAATGAGGGGTCCACACGTGTGCATGTGCACATTGCTTGCAAAGTGAGCTGAGGGGAGCGCAGGCACCAAGCTGACCGAGAGACCTCGCAAGCAGCTTCCAAAATTCCCTCATGTTCTCTACATGGGCTCTACTTTTTGGCCAATTCCACTTTTGACAACATTTTTGTTCTTAACTTGTCAGGTAAGTGGGGGAAGTCCATAATTTGTTTTTTTAAAAAACCCTATTTTGTAGTTAAACAATTAAGAAAAGTAAGTTAAAAATCAGACAGAATTCCCGAAAAAGAAACAGAGGAAAAGAATATATATAGTTTTTTAAAAAACAAAAATTCTTAAAGCAAAGCAAAGGAGAATATTTGAATATCGGGAGACTGAGAGAGAGTGTGTGTTACGCATCAGGGTCACAAGAAAGATGCAAGTAAGGGTGTGTGATTTTAGTAAGATGATTAGTATTTGATAAATGGCAGGACTACAGAAAGAACACAGAGTACAGAGAAAGCAAGGCAAATAGATGAGAAGGGGAAAGATCATGAAGAGAACGAAAGGTTGTAAGAAGTTTAAACTTAATATGGACCGGCACAGGAAGCAATTAAAAGGAAAGAGAGAGATGGCATTATTTAATT
Source organism: Iguana delicatissima (assembly GCA_948472985.1). Classification (NCBI taxonomy): domain Eukaryota; kingdom Metazoa; phylum Chordata; class Lepidosauria; order Squamata; family Iguanidae; genus Iguana; species Iguana delicatissima. Next base: position 393,254 of record CAOKZL010000246.1, on the reverse strand, counting down.
GCAAAGAAAGGGAAAAAAATAACTCCGGTTAGACTTTTGCTGGGAGACAAACCCAGTAAGCCAAATATTACTTGCTCATCAACAGTTGTCAACATGACATAGAACTAAAGGATTATAGCAGAATCAGTACATAAGAAAGGACAAACAGCAGAACTGTTACAGAGAAAGCATTTGCAATCATTATCAAGAATGGCACTGTGGACCAAGACATAAAGTGAATCATGCCCAAGGAGACAAAACTGATGAAGATACCTGATCTAGAATGAGAAGAGAGAAGTGAAAGTAAAGCGGTGGTAAATACAACATAATCTGTCTCCTGCAAACTGGGTTTGAGATAACGATCTGACAAGTACAAGGAAACAGGTGTGAGACAACTGGAAATATTAAAAAGAACAGAGGAGAACTCAGAAGGAGCTGAAAGACAGACCTGGACTTCAATTAAGATACCATCAATGGCTCTTCAGACCAAGAGAAGAGGTAAAAATGCAAAAGAAAGGATAAACAGAAAAGGAGCCAAAGAATGGAGCCTGACAGATTTCAGCAAACAAGGGGAACTGAGAAAAATGGAATTCACTGACAGAAATGTTTCATGAGATAAGAGTGACTTTAATAAAAGAACACTGGCATCAAAACCCAATCAGTGCAAAAGAAACAGAAAGTCATTAATTGTATTCAAAGTTCAATGAAGGAGAAAAGAACAGAAAACAGCCCAGGTAACATTACAGATTTCACACATGAGCACTCAACAGACTGTAGATATTGGAAGCTAATGAATCACTTGCAATAAATAAACAAGTAACTTGCATAGTTCAGAGATGAAGAAAGAACAAAGTCAGCGGCGTGTGCGGGAAACAGCTTGGTGGAGTCAGGCTGAACCCTAAATAAATCACTGAATCATGTAGGAGCAGAGCAAGTTTTTGGATCCTGAAGCCAAAGGACTTCACTATCCAGATGAATTACTTAGGGCACAGCCTTTCTTCCTGTATAGGAAGAAAGACTGAATATTTTGGAGCTCCCGAAACAATCTTGTTTGGATAGCATGCTTCTCAAATTATAATTGGATGTGAAACAGATAAACTAATGTCTATAATACCAATAAAAGTTGTTAGAAACTGTACCAATGCTACAGATGCTGCTGTTTGCAAACTACAGAATGGGTGGAAACACTTTTGGGTTTATAGTAGTCTGACTAAAATGTCACCATTCAGACAGAGTTATTAATAGTCTCTGCACAGAGTCAGAAATATGTTCTGAAATAACAGTTATAGCTAGGATGAATTAATGCAACATACTGCAAACGCTGAGATGCTACCAAATATACAAATGTTCTGCATGAGATGTGCAACTTTCTTCCACAGATGAAATGTGAGATGTGTGATGCTCATATACTAAATACATTGTGTAGGTTGTTGTACACATACACATGTACACATATTATATTCATTTATTACAAGTACCATGTGCTTTTTAAATATGATAAATATTCCTTATAGGAAGAAATATGCAATGTCTATGAAAGATGATGTGCCTAGATCAGAAATGTGTTCATGATATGACAACGTGCCACAAGGAGTGTGTAACTGCATAAGCTAATTGTTAACTTTATCATACATAAATGACTTACAAAGCCACATATTATCCTGTTATATAGAAAGTTCAAAGCTTAAGATATTCTCAAGGGGAACACTGATATCAATCTGCCTATTAGATAATGACGTTTTTGTGCCCACAGTGATGGATGCACACAAGTACACACACACCACTCCCAGAGGAGAGAAACAAAAGAGGCAACACACAATTTCATGGGATGAAAGGGGGCACAATTTTATTGTTTACAGTTTAGTGTAGTTTTGGCTTTGCATGGAGACCAGATCATCATTATCAGTTGATCCTCCTGCCAGCCAGTGTCCATCCCATCCCATCTGCTGGGAAACTATGAGAATGGCAGGGACAATAGGCCTTGATGCTATGTGAACTGCTGGGTGGTCCTCCTCCTGTCACCAAAAAATGAGGCCAGTCTGCAGAGCCCCAAGCTGGGCTGATCCTTCTAGGTTTCACCCTTATGCTCCTTTAAGAAAACCACCACTACCCACCCCTGAACTTGAATCCAAGCCCATGCCCAAACATGCAAAATCTGCTAATACAGTTGTGACAACGTGTATGTAATACTTTCAGGAATTCTGACTTGAAGACAATTGTTGCCACGAAGTAAGCAAAAATCCCATGAGGCGGCAGCTAATTTTTTCCTGAATAAAAGTCCTCCTCAGCCACATCAACTGGTAGTGGCTCAAAGCCATGGCAATGTTTCAGTTTAGAGTCGTAAAATTACAGAGTTGGAAAAGGCCTCATGGGCCATCAAGTCCAATCCCTCTGCTCTGTGCAGGATTTCCAGCTAAAGAATCCCTAACAGATAGCTGTCCAGCTTCTTTCTGAAGACATTCAGAGAACTATCGACTTTCTCTCTAGGCAATTGGTTCCATCGCTGTACTGCTCTTACAGTCAAGAAGTTCCTTCTAATGTTCAGTTGAAATCTACCCACTTGTAACTTAATACTTACCCACCTCTAGCATAATATATAACTTGGTGAAGACCAATTTACACCATGGGGGCACAAAAATACCCTGTGCCAAGGATATGCCACGTTACCTCTGTCAGCAGATATGAATGAAATCCACATATGTCATGGTGGGCCTCTCACCTGAATCAGTCAGCCACCTGACTGGCAGGTGCAAATGTGCAGCTGTTGGGAGAAGAAGGGAGCTATGGGATGTACCAAAGTCCACTTCTGCCCCATGATAGTAGATACAAAAGATATCTCCCAACAGGCAGAAATAGGAAGCTTACTATCTTTGGAGTTCAGGTGACCCATATGGTAAAGTCTAAGGCCATTTCCACACTAGACTGTTATAGTGCTATGATTCCACTTTCAACATCTTTGGAATCCTGGGATTTGCACTTTCGGGAGGGGCCCACCGGTCCTTCCCAAAACTGCAAACCCCAGGATTCCAAAGGATGTTGAAAGTGGAATCATAGCACTATAACAGTCTGGTGCGGAAATGGCCTAAGAAACTCCAAATAGATAGAGATCAGCAAACATAAGGCAAAGAACCATCAATCCTTTATAAAGACAGAAGTAGGAGAATAATGCCTAAATCAGCACTTTCAGCACAAAAGAGAAGAGGCTTTTCAATGGTTAGCAAGGAAGTTAAAAATAAAACTAAAAAAGGAAAAGGAACTCTCTGATTGTCAGACAGTTTGAGTTGGATCTGGGACTGGCATTCAAGAGATCATGGATCAATTCAAACTACTTTAAATTGTACCAAGAGCCAGATGCATGAGTATTACCTGGCAACTCAAAAGAGGAAAGTTACCACAACAAACTGTTTTAGTTCATGGGCAGCATGGATTGGAGCAGAAGGAGAAAACAAATCAAAACAGGATCCTGTGTCAGCTGCAGACAGCAAAATTTAGTGTGAAAACATGACCACTTCATTTCTTGGACTTTTAGCTCTTCTTAATGTTTATTCCAAGCAACAGAAAACAAACATCAAGGAAGAGGTGGCAAAACCCAACAACACAAGAAATGACAAGAAAAGGCGAGTCCATGAGTTGTTCTGGTAAGACTTTTTTTTTCTCCTTCTATCTTTTACTTCAGTAAGTCATTTGGGTTAGCTGCCTCTACTTGGCATTAGTGTTTCAGATGTTTTTGAAAGCGACCCACAAGTTCTTTGAAGATTGGATCAAAAAGCTTTGTCTGGTTTTGTTGCAACTCCTCTAAATGACATCAATAGTCTCCAACAGATTTTAAGCAGCTTGTCTTCCTGACAGTTAACATGAAACACAGCTGTGCCTCTTCCTCACAAAACTGGTCTTCTGTCCCACTTGCATAAAACTTATATAGCACAGTGGTTACAAGACTGAGCTACATATCAAGGACTCTCAGGAGTTGCAAGAACCAAGAACTTTTGTTTTTGTGGGACAGTTAACTTTCAGAACTGTGGCTTGGAACAATTTCTTGGTGGTGAAGAATCTGGAGATTCTAGACTAGCTCTGCTCATTCAGACTAGCTATCAGGTCCACACAGACAGGAAGGATCATAAGAAATTGTTTGGGCTCGGCCCTTTTATGAATAATAAGGTCACAGGGCCTACACACTTTAAAGGCACCAGATCCCATCTGATCTTGGAAGGCTAAGCAGGATTAGTCCTGGTTAGTATTTAGATGGGAGACCACCAGTGAATACCAGGTGCTATAGGCTATATTTCAGAGTAAGGAATTGGCAAACAACCTCTGAGTATTACTTGCCTAAGAAAACTTTATGAAATTCATGGACTTGCCATAAGTCAACAGGCCACTTGAAGGCGCATGTGTGCGCACCCACACACATACGCACAAGATCTTCCTGGCCCTGGTATGTTTCTCTGCATCCCTTGGTCTTGATGTCCAGCCTTAGCACTTGGCTTTGATCCCTTTGCTCAATTCCTAGTTCTCAGGCTCAGATCTAACACCTGACAACCTTGACACCTGCTCTGTCTGTCACTTCTTCCATGAACTCCTTAGATGTCCTTAGAAAAGCCACTTTCTCCCAGCCTCATGTTCACTGGGAGATGACTGGCACAATGGGAGTGATAGTACTCCACATCTTTCTTATAAGGTTGTTTTAAGTATGATAACATGATGGTATCTCTGATGTTTAAATACCAAGCAGTATTATAATTTAGCTGCAAGATATAAAAACTTTGTTAATCCATATTTAACTTTGAAATGTGTGATGAAAATACTGGAACAGTCAAAGATTTTCTATGCCTTTGCTTGGTCATTAATCAAAATGGGAACCGTAGTCAAAAAATCAAGACTTGGAAAGGCAGTCATGAAATAGCAAGCTAAGATATTCAAGTGTAAAGATGTATCATTAAATACCAAAGTCAAAACCATCCATGCCACAATATTTGTCATTTCTCTGAATGTAAATATGTATGGAAATGTAGACAATGAAGAAAGCTCACAGGAAGAAACGTTGTGCTGAAGGACAGTATTACAGATACCACAGATTGCTTAAAAGACAAATAAATGGATCCTAGAGTAAATCAAGCTTGAAATCTCCAACGAAACCAAAACAACCAAAGTGAGGCTATTGTACTTTGGACATATCATGAGACAATAGAAAGGACAATAATACTTGGTAGAGTGGGAGGCAATAGGAAAAGAAGAAGATCCTATTACAGATGGATTGATTCAATAAAGGAAGCCACAATGCTGAATATACGAGACCTGAGCAGGGCATCTGATGACTGTGTTCATGGAGGATTCTCATTTATAGGGCTGTCACATGCCGAGGCTAAATAACAACAACAAATTCCATCTGACTTACCTTTTCTGCATGGGAAAGTAATGTATTAGAAACCTCTTACAAAGCCTGGGCAGAAGGGATAACAGTAATTAGACACCATAGTGATGGGTACAGAATAAAGAGGATGTCACACTACTGATTTGCTGTGTTCATAATGTGGGCTGAGCAGATATGTGCAGACCTTAGCTCTTCAACTGACCATGCAGCAGCTTCCCACTGGCTCTAGATTGCAATTTAACCTACGTTCAAGAAAACACCACCACCATTTCTATTTAGTGTGGGTGGGAAAATACATGGTACATGTAGGTTGATTAACAAGACAGGTACACGTTTATTTATCAATCCATTAAAACATTTACAGACTGCTTTTCTGTCAACATCTTCTGAAGGTGGCTAGTAATGATAGATGATGATGATGATGATGATGATGATGATGATGATGATGATATTGTATTTCTTACCTGCCTCTCCCCAAGACTAAGGCAGGGTACAACATAGATTAAAATACAACTAAAAACACATAAAACCATTTAAAATATACCAATTTAAGATTCACAGTTAAAAATTGACTGAGTAGGCCTGCTGGAAGAGGTAGATCTTTAGTGCTTTTTAAAATTCAGACAGCGTGTCTACCTAATGAAACTCTTTCAACAGGTCATTCCACAGTCTATGGGAGGGGAACGAAAATGGCCTCTGGGTGACCACTGCCAGTCTAGTCCTACCTGGTTTAAGTAAATGGCCTCCAGAGGACCCAAACCTATGGGGCAGATTGTATAGGAAGAAGCAATCCTGCAGGCAACTTGGATCCAAACCATGTAGGGCTTTAAAAGTCATAACCAACACTTTGTAATTTGCCCAGAAACTAACTGGCAGCCATTAGAGTGATTTTAACATTGATGTGATATGCTCACTCCTTGATATATCTGTAACCAATAGATTTCTGACACCTGTTGCCACAGACAAAAGAGCCTGCACTTTATATAAAAAGAAAAAGTGGTAGTTACTAGATTGTTAACATCAGTCTGTAAATTAAGCTTTAATCAATTGCATTTGTTCTAATAATCGCATCAGTAGCCAAGATACAATAGGCAACATGTGGGATATTAATGGTAAAAAATATCCAGAACTCAGCTCCAGCTAAAGAACTGGACTCTCTTAGCAGAACGACAACCAGATGTTAACTTGTGGCACTCCCAGAAAAAAGGACTTTATGGATTACGGCTGCTGTGAATCAGTAAATTGAAAACTGCTGTCCGTATGGAGACCAGTACTGGCCTACATCCATGGTGATCACTCTTCACACAGGGTAATTAAAACTGTGTAGTGCGACCTCTAACGGAGGTCATCTACACCGTGGAGTGCGCTGGGTCGTTTATAATTTTGAGGTTCTACACCTCAAACCGCTCTGAAGCGACCGGAAGTGGTGGCGCCGCGTGTTTTTTAAAAACCTCTTTTCACGAAGTTTTTAAGAGGCACGGAGTATGCAGCCCCATACAACTCCGTCGCAGCATCCCGGTGTAGATTTGCAGGCGCGCACAAGTGCATGCCTGCAGATCTGCCGGGGCGGGCTTCCAGCTGGCGAGCTTCTCCGGTTGGTGGAGAGCCTCCGCCAGCTGTAAGCCGCCATTTTGGACGCCGCAGGACGCCGCAGGAGTGTGGAGCAGTGAACTCGCGCTGCTCCGCGTGGTGACGGACTTACCCGGCTGCTGGTAAGCTCCATTTCAGTGCATTTTTCCCCGTTTCTCCCTCCACGTGTGGAAAGAGCCTTAGTCCAGACAAATGATCAAGACCACCCCATCCTACTGCACCTCACAAATACTACTTAGTGCCATCTAGACTTCCGGTATGGTGCTATTAGTCCATCACTGTCTAAAAAGACATCAGGGAGTCAGATGATACAGTGTTGCATCATGGCACCCCTCTCAGAGGGATCCGGGCTAGACTCTCCATAATTTTGCCACTCCCATCCCTGCAACAAGAGTTTCCTACTGGTAAATAAAATATTTTAAATCAAAAGTTGGCAAACAGTACCCATCCCCAGCCTCCAGGGGGAGCAACTTACCATTTTGTCCCCCAACCCCTTTTTGCCTCCCTTCACTTGATTTAGGTCAATGTGAGCCACAAATACGCCTAAAAAATGGGGTGAAATGGCCACCCCGGGGACATTGCTGAGCATTTCTGCTAAGAAAAGATTTGAAAGGGTGACCATTGGTTGTGGAGGGGGGGAGTTGAGGCTGTGGTAACATCCAGAACAGCCTTTGGCCACACCTTGCCCACTCCCAATAGGAAGATTTTTCAGCAGGAATTAGTGGTTTTCTCAGTGTCTCCTCCCTTAGGATAAAATGAATTAAAACTTAAAGCTCTACATTGCCCACATCATTATTTCTATATCTATATCTATATCTATATCTATATCTTTTTCTTTCTTTCTTTTTTAACTCTCTGGACTGATATAGAGAATGAATGATATGGAGGGCAGGAAATATTAAACCATAGAGACCAACCTTCTGGGCGCTGGATACAAGTGTGCTGGTTGTCACTCAAGAAAAAGCCATCACGGCAGTGGCACTCGTAGCTCCCCATCATGTTGACACAGGTCTGCTGGCAGCCACCGTTCCCTTCTGCACATTCATCCACATCTGCTCCAGGAATCAAAGGAGAGAATGAGAACAATCTGATGCTTCTTTGTTGTTATTATTTAAACTATTTCTAAATAGCTTTTCTGCCCACTAGGGCCATCAAAGCAATGAACAATTTAAAACAAGGCAATACTGCAACACAACATAATAAAAAAGGGAATAAAGCATTCTTTAATAGAAGCCAAAACAATATTAACATCCATCAACTGGCTGGCAAAAACACTGCAAGTTTGGCTAACAGTCTAAAATTCAGTAGGGATGGAGTCAATTTGACTTCTCGCATGAAGGATTTCACTGGAGTGTTGCTAAAGAAAAGGACCTACCTCATGTATTCACCAATGTAACCAACTCTCTACTACAAACTGGAAGCCAGTCTAGTTGGTTCAAGGACAGTGACATATGCTATCTAAAGCCTGGTCACCTCATTTTGCATCAGACTTTTTATATAGCTCAAGAGCATCATTGTACAGGAAGAGAAATAACATCAATATCTCTTTTGAAAAATTCAGTGCACAGTACTCTGCTAAACTCACCAAATGTTCTGGAATGCTCTTATGTAATTAAAAAAAAGCTCAGACAAAAAGAATGAGGACGGAACTAAGAAGACAAGAGCAAACTGGATTCTTAATGGTGAAGAGGAATACTGGGGGGAAGAAACCAGGGTTAGCCTCCAGTCCTGTAGTGTTCTTGAGTGCAATCTTTCGTTACTTCCCAGATAAATTAATTCCTCTGGAGAAAAATAGAGTGCTATACTTGGGAAATCAGGGAATAAAAAGTAAATCCTTATCTACCACATCTAACACTGGATATTCTGCCCTCCATCATGTCATTCAATATAAGGTCCATTCTTCTAGCCCATCCCACCTATCATTGACTACCTAGCTTTAATAACAGTCTTTAAAAAAACCCTACAGCAGTGGGTAGAGACAGACATGATGACTTAAAACTTTTTCTCTGTAGTTGCCATTTTTTCTTGTTTATTCACTTTTACAGAGCACCCATATTATGCCACTCTTAGTCCATTTGTATTTCAAAGTCTTCTCAGTAATCAGAGCTGGAATGTATCTATACTATAGTTACAGGTAGGCCTACCCAGTCTATTTTTAATTGTGTTTTGAATTGTACTTTTAATTGCATTTTAACTGTACTTTTAATTGTACTTTAATCATGACATATTTTAATCATAGTATATTTGTATTAATCAATCTATGTTTTAGTGTATTTTGATTTTGATTTTTTAGTTCTATATTTTGTACCCCACCTCAAGTCTTGGGAAGATGTGGGAAACAAATAACATTATTTTTACTACTATTATTATTACTATTATTACTACTACTACTACTACAACAGTTCAGTATCACTTTAACTGTCATGGCACCATCCCATGGAGTCACTCGGATTTGTACTCTGGTGAGGTTAGAATTCTCCCTGAACTACAATACTAAAACTGTCTCACAGAGAAAATTTAAGGATCTTAGAATTGTGTTTTTTGGTAGGTGATAAACTGTAGTAGCAGTAGACAGGCAAAGTACTATCTCTAACAATTCTTTTTCACCAGTTCAATGTATTTCATTGTCTCTTACTGATATATGTGGGAGATATGATATATACTGATATATGTGGGTGATGAATAGGCTCTCTCAAACAGTGATGAACAGGCTCTCTCAACAGTAAGTGTGTATTTTCCAGAAAGGAAGAATAGGAATCATCACTGATTTCCTTTCCTTGTTTTTAGTTCTGCCTTTTTTTAACAGAACAAACAAGATTTAACATTAATTCATCTTGGCAAAATAGCACTTATTTGTGCATAGACATTACATAAGTCTCTTTGCCCTTGATAACAGGCGCTGCTGGGTGATACAGTAATATATTGACAACTCCATGGAACCTATTTCAGCTTCACTTTTAGCTTACTGCACAATAATTATTACTCAGCTACAATAAAGATGACTGGTATTGAAGCATCTTAAACTTGTTTGATGCTGATAACAAGCAATGGGCAAAAGACTGAGTCTTTATCCCTCTTAGGTATCAGGGCCTTTTCTCAGTCAGGTCAGGCTCTGTGGGTCAAGACTGCTTTCTAGGATGCAGTAAGGAGGTGGTGGTCTGTCAGCTGTCACAAACCAATGGAGATACACCGACCTTTTAAAAACCTTTACATCCCAAGCCTGGCCAAGTATTGGCCAAGTAGCAACAACTTTGCCTTACCCCATCCCATTCTGCCTGCCCATTTCCCTTTCTGAACATAAGTCTATCCATAATGATGTCTGTGTCTAATATCCACAAAGGCATTGTGTCACCTAGTTTAATTAAGCACATGAAAAGGGGAGAAAACTAACCCCAACCTCTCCATGTGTGGAGAGCAACTTTCTGAAAAGGAATGGCTATCTTACACTTGAAGACTTTATTCACACCAATCCTGAATTTTCAGGGCTCCCAACTGTGCCCTGAACCTCCAAATATAGAGGGTCTCCTCTTCATACTGTTGTTCTTGACAGGAGGAGAGTATCATGATGGAGAAGGTGAGCTTAGCATAATCCCCTTCTCACATATTTACTTAAAGCAAGATACATGCTGCTGAACATTCAACTTTGACACATTTGTATCAGAAGTGAACCCTAGATCTATCCTGAAGTAAAGCTAGCTGATGTCCTCCTCTTGACAAGTTTTATAAACCTTTCAGCCTTTAAGTGAGGGTCAAGCAACCTGTGGGCCTCCAGATGCTGTTGGATTGCAATTCCCATTAGCCCTAATCAGCATGGTCAATACTGAGGGCTGATGGAAGATGCAGACCAACAACACCTGAAGGACCACCAGACATTGCCCATTCTTGAGGTGTATGTATACACATATGAGTGCACAGTCATGTAGAGGGAGGGAGGGAGACTATATTTACATCAGAATTTCACAAAAGAGAAGTCCTAGTTGTTTTTATTGCATAAAAGGGAAAAAAACTGAAGCTCATTTAAGTTAATATAAGAAGACAATGTACATGACTGGATTCTTCTCTCTCTCTCTCTCACACTCACACACACACACACACACACACACACACACAAGCACACACTTCTGCTGATTAATCTCAGCTGAGTCAAACACACTTATTCCTTATCTGCCAAAAAATTCAATAAAGGCTTTTGCATTGAATGGAGCAGCATTAGCAGTAGGAAGAAATGGTGCCAAGATCAACAGCAGTAAGGCTGTTTTCAAATAAACCTTGCAACTTCTTTGATTGGTAAGTTGAAGAGAGGATTTAAAACAACTCTCCTATGTACACTTTTTTCAAGAGCTGATTGCCAAACACCAGTCAGATATGCCTTAGCAGTTCTTGTTCTGAGGAAGATGCTAAGATCTAGAAAAATCACTGGAATCTCAAGACACAGTGCAACATGACAAAAAGAATAGCTACCATGTTCTTGTGCTGCTCAGAAGGCAACAATCTGAGTATTCAAAAGAGAAGACTGGGTTTTGGTTTTGGGCAGAGATGTTTATTTTTTGAGAGAACGAGCAAATCATTAAATGAGGCAGTTTTCAAAATCTTGATCAGAGACGCTTTTTAATTCTTTCTGGCTTTTTTAAGACCTTAAATCTCAGCAGATGTTCTTTCTGGATCAGAGAAACTTGTACACAGAACTTATTAATTGTAAGGTAACTCAACCCACCCACCCCCATTTACTCTTTTGACCTCTTGTCCACTTCATCTTGGTTTAACTAACAGACCAAAGCCATAATCAAGACATAACACATGTAAACCTAAATGGAAGAGACAGTGAAATAGACAGAGCATGGAGAAGTTACTTATTTGGATTACAACCACAAGTATTTTGGTGATCATGCTGGCTGGGGGGGGGGAGTTCTAGGAATTGTAATTCAAATAATTAACACTTCAAGGCACTGAAACAAGCACAGCTCAGGAACTGTAAACTGTTCAGAGTGGAAAGAGTTTGTCAAACTGAGGCTTGCAGAGCAGTAATCTAAGACCCAGGCTCTTAGCACAGAATTCCCATGCTATCAGCAGATAACAGAAGCATCAACCTGAAAACGTACTATGTAATTTATGATCTAATATTCAATGATTCATTAACAGTTAAGAGTTCCATTATAGATGCCATCCTACTTTAACAGAATGCAAAGGAGTATTTTATAATCTCAGGCAACTACCAGTAGGAACTATCATATTCACTATCAATACCATACAGCAGAGCTTTCCAAATTGCGTGTTGTGACACATTAGTGTGTCGGCTGCAGTGTGTAGATGTGTTGCGTGAACATAATGGGTGGAGGGGCTGCCTCTCCCGCTGCCGTCCCAGGGTGAAGAAGACCTTGGCAGGGCTGGTGGCAGGCCAGGCTCAAGTGGAGGTGCTGCCTCTCCCACTGCCGTCGGAGCCACCCGGGCGTGAGGAAGACCCCAGCAGGGCAGTGGTAGGCCAGGTTTGGGTGGAGGGGCTGCCTTCATTTACTGAATTACTTATTGAATTACTGTGTCGCAAAATGATGCATGTCTAAAAAGTGTGTCACCAACATGAAAAGTTGGGAAAGCTCTGCCATATAGGGTGACTTAAGATTACATACTGATCACACATCTGTACAATTCAAAAAAAATCCTTCCTTACAACAATTAATGAATCATTTGATTCTTAAACAGGTGTCCTACATGAACGCATTCTTCCTTACTTTCATTTAGGGAAATGTATTAAACTATCAGAAGAGATCAGTTTTGCACATTGACTTTCTGAAAGATTGTAATTAAGCAGTTAAGCCTTCTTTGCCATGCAAATGGTCTCAGGTGATCCTTTACTAATTTCAACTAAAGGTATTCTGACCCAAACAACTGGGCATTCTTATTATTTATTCCATTTACATCCTGCTTTCTTTTCTGGTCTGCTCCAAGGAGCTCAATATTATAGAGGCCTAGGTCTCCCCATCCTCTAAGAGTTGTTGCTTATCCTAACTTACAGCTTGCAACCAAGAAATCACTACAGTATGCTAGCACATCTGCAGCAGATGTTCAAAATGTTACCAGACTACAGCTCCCAGAAACCATCAGTCTATGTGTCCAGTGGCCAAGCTGGCTGAGATTCTAACTACTATAATTCAAAAAAGTAACTTTCTGAAGCTCTGATAGAATTTGCATAGAATGCCGGAAGTCTGTTTGACTCTGTAAAGCCAGTTTGCTAAAAGTCAAAGGGAAATGATAGGATATACTGCACATTATTTTATGTGTGAGAACAGTTGCATGCACTAGACTTCTTCCAAACTCTTTTATTGGGAAAATCTAGGGTAGATAAATTTGGCTGAGCTGAAATTTGTCTATAATTCCATTTACTCCACTCAGGAATGTTTTTGTCCCTGATGAGCTATAAAAGCCTAACCACTCATTTAAGTCGGGGAGGGCAAAATGCAGCCTGTGAGATGCATATTGCTCCCAGCGCTGTTTTTGTAGAACTTTTCAAATTTTTTCATGGAGGTCATTTTCACAACATTTCAACCTCCAGGGCCAATTTTGAGTCCAGGAGAGGCCTTTCTTTTTAAACAGGAAGTGAACTGCAAGTGACTTTTGCTCACTTCCTGTTGTTATAAAAGGCCTCTCCTTGACCTAAAATGGCCCTAGGTCAATGGCCCAAGCATTCCCCAGAGTATTTGGGGTACAACTTTTAAAAAATGCAGGGGAATGTAGTGAAGGATGCAGCCTTCCAAGTTCTCACAGAAGACAAATGTGGCCCCCTAGCCTTCCACAGGTGGCCACCCCTATTCTAAGTGAATTTTAAGTCCTGTTGATTCCACTAGTGCCTTATAGCTTAGTGTATCTTTCTTGACCTCTGCTGCAGAAACTGAAAAAAAGAGAACTGACTCACCCTATAACAGTCTCTCAGTTCAGGGCCCTAAAAAAAACAATTTCCTAGTGTATTCCCCAAACAGCACCAACACTGATCTCCAGAGAAGAAAAAAGTGAAGGTCTTTCGATTATTTTGCATGTTTCATCTCATTTGGAGGAAGCCCTCTTCAGAATTAAGGAGGGCTAATTTGTACTGTTTTACAAATAATCTTCATTAAACAACAATAGGAATTATTTCTGAATAAATATGCTTAAGTTTGGACACTAACAATCTTTTTTGTATCAGCTTGGCACACAACATTTTTCCTTCTCAAAAATAATACCTGTTTGATTGACCATGTACATTATCATTTATTTAAAACAGTTTTATACAGACTTCTATTTATAAAATATTCAATGCCGATTACACATTTTAAAAAACAAACCAACTATGTCCCAACTGTGCTGTTCAACCAGTTTATGTGGGTTTTCTACAAAAGTTCAGGAAGACAGCCATTGTGGCTTAAAGATTAGAGCCATGGTTCCCAAACTTGGATACCACAGTAAAATGTTGTCAAGACTTCAGTGTTCAGAAGCCCCAGCCAACATGGCCAGTAGTGAGGGATTCTGAGAGGGGAAGTACCAACATCATCTGAGGACCTAAGGTTGGGAAACACCAGAGCAGAACATCAGACTTAGGCAGACCCTGGAGCAGTCTAGCCTAACCTTCTCCATATTCTAAAGCAGACTCTTCTAAGCTGTACCAGGAGCCACACCTAACTGACCAAAAAGAAATACAAAAACCAAACTGGAAGTGGCTGGAAATTTACTTTCAGTAGGGTAAAATGGGATTATAGTATTTATGGGATTTACAAATGGGTTGCTAGTCCAAGAGGTTTTTAGGAGTAGCAATTTTTCTGCTCCAGGATTGTTCCACGATGACAATGGGAATTGGTCTGGGAGAGGATCCTGGGCTGTAAAACTGGCCTTGGGGCCACACTCCCACATGATACCTATTGCTGTTCTTTTAATAAAAGAGCAATAATGGAAGCAGGTCATATGCTACTTCAGTAACATGAGAATTAAATTGAATTTTAGCACAGAAAGTCACTTCTAAATATCATTTCCCTCCACATTCACAGGTTTGACCTTTGCAAATTTGATTATTCACAAGACACATGCTTGTCCCGCCTGCCATTTTCCTCCTCCTATTCTCTTGTATTCCTCACCCCAGGCTTGCGAGTTTGTGTTTAAAATGGACTTTTTTTTTCTTTTGTGTGAGCAAAATCCCCTCTCACTGCTGGAGGTGTGTCCTCTCTGCCATGTCATTGCACATTCTGCTGTGTAATGGCTGCTGATTGGTCAGGTGCTCTCTTTGTTTCTACCCCAATTTTCTCAAGATGGTGACCAGAAGTAGCTAGAGCCCCATAATTATGCTCTTCTCTGTCTGAGGTGAAAGTACCAGTAAGCCTTTTAGCTTGTCTTTTTTCTCTCCCCACCAGGCCAGGGCCAGAGGCAAAGGAATGGTAGGGGAAAGCTTCCAAAGGGGGATTTTGGAGAGGGAGTTATTAATGTTTTTCCACTTTTGTGAGGGTTCTGAGGCCCAAACCCTTGCAAATGTGGAGGGGCTACTGTAATCTAAAATGTTAAAAATACTTCATTGGATGAAAGAGGTACTATAATCAATGGATTGCTTAGATATTTATGCGCCAAATCTCTTCCACAGAAGCACTGTCAGCTCTGGAGCAGACCTTCAGCAACTCTACCAGAAAAATACATTGCAGCATAAAGGTCAAAGTCCAAAAAAGGTTTCATCTGAAGTAGATAAATAAGTACCTATTCTGAAGGTATCTGGCCTGATACCTTCAGAATAGGTACTTATTTTCCTACTTCAGATGAAACCTTTTAATTCAATCTCTAGGACTTGGACAATCATTCAGCTCTTTCCATGAGAGACTGTATAGGAGAGTACCTGAATAAATTATAGACAAGCCTCCTTGAGGAGATAATTCTGCAAATAAGGTTGCCAAACAAGGAGCTTTAATGTACAGTCATATGACAGTTGTAGTGAGCTGTCTTGTACTAAGCTGTGTTTAATATGAGGTTATATTAACTAGATGCCCTGAAACTGTTTGGCTCTATACTAACACAAAAAGAGACCAGCTAGCAGTTTATCACCATAAGCTACATGGCAGTTGAACCAAACAGTCTGTTACTGAATTTCACATTTGGTTGTGGAGATATGATGTGGGTTGCAGTGTCAGGCAGTTTTTCATATCCAGTTCTGCCTGTGTTTTAATTACACTCTGCTTGTGCTCTTCTCTAATGGCTTTGACAGAACATCTCAGAGAAAGCCAGTCTACACATGGAAGAAAGAAACACATCATACAATCCTTCTGATACCTGCAGGATGAGGCCCTACACAGGGTTGAGAGGGACAAGAATCAGAACAAGCTGGAGCATAGTGCACATATTCAGAGAAAGTACATGTTATGGTCCCTCCTAGACTTGATACTTCAGAATGCAAAGGTGGGTACATCTGTTTGAATGTTGCCCTGTATAAAACAATCAAACAAACCACAGCTTCTCTCAAATAAGCATTAGCAGGGCTGCAGTGATGTCTTGATGCTTAAAACGGTACTTGCACAAACTGTTTAGCTGGTGAACATCCTTTGAATCAGAAGGCATCCCTCTCACAAAGAAAGAACAGATATTCCAGAGGCATAGGGTTCTCTTCTTACTTTGCACAGGAAGACCTGCTTTGTAAGATTTTCTGCTCAAGCTGTTCTAGGAAGTAGAATGACATGATCACTCAGTAGCAGCCTCTGGGAAGTTTGACCAGAGTATATGTGGTTGCTCCTCATACTAAAGAATTTTTGGGCTACCCATACTTAATTCAAGGATTACATGAAAAAGTAAGCAACCACATCTTCTAATTGGGTTATGATTTTATGTAGTTTAATCATATCTCTTAATCACCCCTTTCTTATGCAAATATTCTAACCTTTCTAGTTTTGCATTTATGGATCTTATATACTCCTAGTAACTGTTGCTGCTGAGTGCAACGCTTTTTTCTTGTTCATGCTCCAGTCCCTGCAGGATCAGAACTTCATACATTCTTATTGTGACAAATGCATTTCCACAAAGCTATCAATACTTAAATTCAATCTCTCTCTCTGGGGCCATTGTTACTCATTTCAATACCTCAAGTATGCTGGTTAAAACATTTCAATCTGATGACTAGGTCAGAAGTTCAACCTATTGGGAAAGTTTCCCCAGTGCCTCTTGCCCTTTTATGTCTGATCTTTTGGAACACTGGTAGCCAGAAATACGCACCATCTCCTCTGAGTTATTATGGACCAGATGAGTGGATGGAGTACTGAGCTGGTGCCTTGAACTGAAGGAAGGTGCATTTTCTTCCTCTCAGGATATTAATGTCCTACATCAGAAAGCAGAAGAGAAATGCAACCAACCTAATTTCTCAACACACAGAGAGAAGGCAAGAGGCTCAGTGCCAAAGAAAACCTCCTGTGAACTCGAGCATTGCAAATCCAACAGCTAAATGGAAAGCTGAGCCCCTTGGACATCAATGGTGGGGCTGTGGAGTAGACTCCGGAAAAGCCAGAATAGCAGGTCGATGACAGCATGCAGAGAGAAGGAATTCCCGACCAGGCCCAAATACCTGAACAAATATCTAAGGGGCTAATTAAAACACAGATACTGACACATATGCATTGGGGAAAAAACAACAAAAGCAGTGTCAAGTACGGCCTCTTGAAGACAGATATTGCTACATCCAATTGTCAAAATTTTGTTCTCAAACATAACAATTTTAGTAGTCATTCAAACAGTTTCAGACAACGATTTTCTCAGGTTTATGGCTTTAAAGGAAGACTAAAAGCTCTTTCTCAAGGGAAAAGCATATAAAACTGAAGAAACTCCTCACTGATTTATCTAATAGAAAAAAAATATAAAACAGCATCATGGTATTTTGGAGACTTGTCTCATGATATTTCACATCATGAACCAAAAAATTTTGAATGAAGAACTGGGATTATACCTAAGAGAAGAAAACTCTACAGCAATATGGTAGCTATACAAGGAATACATAGGGAAAAATAATGTTCCCTTTCCTCACGGCAGACTTCACAGTGATGACTATTGTATTTAGGATAGGATGTGACCCCTAAGGTCTTGACGGACTAGGTTTCCCATTACCTCTTATCACTGGCTATGCTGGACAAGGCTGATGGGAGCTGCAACTCAGTGACACCTGCAGGGCCACACATCCCCCATCATTGCTTTATAGATGTTTTAGAAAGACTCACTATTTTTCTAACTTGTGTCAGAAACCACTGAGCCTAAAACTTAGAGGCCCTGGCATTTAGGCTGCTCCTCTGTGTGGTGAGTCACCAAACTGCAGAAGAAATCTGTGGCCATTAGTCCTCCGGTAATTTAAACAAATAAAATTTCCAAGTCATTCTGTCCTGTTCTAGTGCAGGTAGCTCCTGGTGGCAATACTTAACAGTCTAGGCTCAATACAGATGAAGTCACACACTGCAAGAAGACCAGACAGGGAAGGGAGATCTGTAAACTAAATCAGAGTACAAAGTTGAGGTTGAACAAACAGAATCCCACTGGTGAGCCAGGTAAGTTAGGTGAGGGGGATCTAATGCTTGAGTCAAGCAGGATTCTTGCATCTGAAACCAGTCATGTTCACAACAACCAAGAATAGGTTAGGGATGCAAAGAATATTCATTTCCAGGTCAAAAAATGTGGTTCCTGATAGTTAGAAAACCCTATCAGGAAGAACAACAGACTAGTGAGAATCCTGAGAAATTTTTTTCCTTGAATCTAAATGTCCTGAAGTGTTGTGGAGGAATTACTCTGCATAGAAAGGCATGTGTTTAAGTAGAGCAAAGACCTGTTTCTTATGCAAAATGCTGTTTTCTGAACAGAAAACTGTTTCCAGTGCAGGAAAGCTTTTTTTCTGCACAATAACCAAATTTTCACACAAAAAAACTCCATGTGTTTTTCTTACCCAGCATAATTCCTCTGCTGCATTTTGAAACATTCAAATACAGGCAAAATTCTGTGGAGTTCTTTTCACAGTGGGGAGAAAACTATCAGAATTATTTGTCCTCGCACAGAAGGATGGAAAAAGCTGAAGATTTACATTGCTATCTAGGGCATTCCAAGAGCTAAGTGAAACCCAGTCCAAGGTCAGGCACTGGCAGATTAAATCACAAGAATCTGTATAGGCAAAGAATACAGGGAACAGTTATCAAAATGAAGCTGCAGACATTTTTTTTTTTTTTTTTTTTGCAACACGATTTGAAAAACTGAAGCTTTTATAGTTGAGCTCCCTGAGCCTTACTCAGAGGTCTGGTCTGGTGCAGGCATTTTAACATTGCTTCACCAAAGGAGACCTCTTATTCACAAGGAGCCCCGAGTCCCAAGTAAGTCCCCTAGAGCTAAACGCTCCTCCTGGTAGCCCTGAAGGAAATCTGTGATTTCACTTGGCATGATTTCCATGGCTGATTCCACAGCCATGCTGTCACCATTCAGACCAAAGGCCTTAGGCCAGTGGTTCTCAACCTGTGGGTCCCCAGATGTTCGTGGACTTCAGCTCCCAGAAGCCCTGAGCATTGACTATAGTGGCCGGGGCTTCTGGGAGCTGAAGTCCACAAACATCTGGGGACCCACAGGTTGAGAACCACTGCCTTAGGCCAACAGGGGCAATGTGTTCCTCAGTATCCTCAGGCTTGGTGGGAAGGGCTTGTGCTCATATTCACAGGAGGAATTTTCTGGCAGGGGTGTGAGAGAGACTTCACTGGGGTAGAAAGAGTATCTCCAGAATGGGACTTTTATTTTTTCTTTATTAGCTTCTTAAGACACAGCAAATACAACCTTTCCTATTCACGATAAGAAGCCATAAGCACACAGCAGAGCCCCCCTTGAAGATATTTTTCAAACAATACACGTCAGCAAAGAACAAGGCTGGTAGAGCAGAGGTGGGGCCAGCAAGCACACTTCTGTTCTCCCACCTCATAAGATGACAATTGCAGTTTTCAGGAGGGAAGTAATTGAACAAGTCTCTCTTTCCAAAGAATTCTCTGGATTAGACCCAAATAGCTGCACAGTTAGCACTGAGGTAACCGGTTCCACCAAAAGACATCAGGTGTCCCTTTGTTAAATAAGTCAAATGAGTTTGTAAACCAAAACAGGCGTAAACACTCACAAAAGTGCCAACAGGAAACATTTGTGTTCCATCTCTGTCACAAACAACTGTGAGGCCCTAGGCAAAGTCTCAATCTATAAAACTAAACTAGCAACAACCTTTGTTATATCTGTAAAGGCCAGTGAAAAACACATGTCTTTCTACTTGGCTAATACAAATATATGAGTTTTTTAACTGATCTTTATAGGTCAATGTTCACTGTTCAACTTCAACCTAGAAAGCATTATCTGAGCAATTTTCTATCTCAGGCAGTGCATACCAGCACCAGTTCATAATGGGGAGGACAGTCCTTGAAACAATTTAAGGGGAAGATAGGGCAAGAGGAAGCAGTTTGAGGTTGAAAGGGGATATTAAGCAAAGAAAACATTGATCTTACACATAAAGTTTTGTGCTCAGGAATTTGTCCTGTCCTTGGAGTTCCACGCATGTATCCCTAGCTACAGCCACACGCATCAGAAATCTTCAGCTAATCAGGAAAGTATTGTGTGTATGTGTGTATGAGTGTTTTTTTGATGATACGATTTTTATCTTCCACAGGTCAAGTCTTCTGCACACCCATAACTCTCTGTAAAACTCACTGACAAAGAGACAATTACTTCTTAATTTCAGCCCAAGACAATACAAGACACTGGTTAAAACTAGTAGCTAAAATGACTACAGACCTAATGCCTATTTTATTAAAGGCAACACAGACAAGCAGAAATCTAAAGCCCCCATCTTTGATTTGAACAGCTCAAATTCCTGCTGTGGTTGAAAAGGTCACTGAGAATCTTATGAGGGTTAAAGTGAGGGATGGTACTGGAACTTATTCTAGCAATAACTAAGTTCCAAGCAAACATATACAATTCTCAGAAGAATCAACTTCTTAATATCCTGCTCTATCATCAGAGCCACTCTTTCTCTCTCTCACATTACAGACTGTGAAGGCATCAGGCCAAAGGCAGGAATTACAGCCTGTTAGGTAGGTCATTTCCATGTTAATTTTTTTTGTTCTGCTTAAGTATGGATCTTTCATAATCATCCAGAATTGGAATTAATACAGCAGTTCCACAGAACACTTTTCTTCCGTAATAATTATACAATGCCCATTCCCATGTGCAAGATTCTAATATTTTACTCAGAAATGAGTCCCATCTGTTGACACTAATCCAATACAACAAGACTAGGCAAATGGATTCAGGTCCCAGACGAAATGCAATCAGGAGGCATGATCATGTTATGGGCTCCTTAGTTTCAGTGGAACTTCTATCTGGCAATGGAATCTGCTTGGCTCTCTTCTGATCTTCCCTTGTGGAGGAAGGTGAATGGGAGCAAAGCTTCACAAATATCTGAGGTCCCACTGCAGGAATGCTCCAGAAACTGGTGCATGGTTGTTCTTCACTTTCCTTGGGGCTGGGAAGCATTTCCCATCTCACATTTTCCTCCATCAGGGATAATGCAGGTCTTGGACCTTCTACCGCTACCTTTGAACTGAGACTGGAAACAACAGTGGGAAATTGGGAGATCATGTGGCATGGGAATCCCCTCTCCCTGCTCTGTTCCTGATTGGTGAGGGGAATTCCTGTTGAGTGAGAAGTCGGGGAAGAAAAGAGGTGTCTCTTACATCTTTTATAGGCCACATTGGGACTACTTGCATGCTAAGGTCCAGAGGTTCTCCTCCCCTGACCTAGAAAGTGTTAAGAACTGCATCCTTCTATCCACAAAAGTTTTCTTACTCAGTGTGTTCTAATGATGTTCATGATCCAACCAGCTGCTTTTTTATTTGGGGGGTGGAGTGACCTCTTTTCATATTTGCTTGGCAGTAAACTATCAGGGGCCAACTGACGCTTTACTAGAAACAAACATTCCTCCTTCTCACACACTCCCTCCCTCTCTGCTACCCTTTTTTCTCTTTCAGACACCACATTCTCTTCTTTACCTCCTCACACAGCAGATTGCTGGGAGAGGGCAGATACTTCCTTTTAGAGAGCTGAACTGATCCCTTCTAGAGGGCTCTTAAAATTAAGACAAGGGCTAGATGAAATGAAGATTACACCCTTCATGCTATGACTCCTGAACTGGTTGCACACTCCCAAAGGCAGTGGCTGACTGTTACAGCTCACTGCTACTCAAATTTGGACAAATTGTTCAATTTGAAACGGTGTATGTCTGTAGCCTCAACTGAACAACTGTCACCCCAAGGTTGTAGTTTGCCAGAAGCCTGGCACAGAGAAAGGAAGTCACCACAACTGCAAGATTAAAGAAAATAACACTCATGTATGAAAAACAGGTCTGGTGGAGAGACCATCAAGAAAGAGTGGACATCAAACCTTGAGGAGCCTCACACCAGGGGCACCTCAAATAAGGCAGTGCCTCTGGGCCCAAACACTTCCTCCCCTGAGTTCTAGTCCCCAATAATATCCTGAACTACAACCAAATAAATTAATTGCCTTAGTATGAAAATGTCTCTGTCACTGCTCAACATCCTGGTCACCAACTGTTACTAAGCCATTTCTACGAAAGACAGATGCTGATAGGAAATGTTTCATGTATGTCAACAGGAAAGAACATACCAGAAATGGCAACAGTCTCCAGCTACCAGTTCTCTGAAAGCTGCATAAAATATGGTTGCAGCACATTTAAGAAAAGGAAAGCATTCATTCTTGCAGAGGGCTCAGAGGCAAGACAGGACAGGCAAGGAGGCCCGCTAAAAGTAGCTGGGTCCACAGAAACAAGGATTCCAAGGAGCCTTCACCGTGTGAGCAGGAGTATGGGGAATCGGGGTGAGATCAGACAAAACTAATGGAATCAAGAGTTTTTCCTTCTTCTTCACCCCATTAACTTTCTATCACATACACTCTTTATGTGACAGGCATGAAAAGTTCAACAATCATTTATATGAAGAAGTCATATAGTGCCTCACAGACTCCAAATAGTGGGGGGAAGAGGGATCCCATGTTGCATCTCCTCTAATGTGAATACTCCTTTTCTCCAAACAGTCATCACTGTACGGGTTGAAGTAACTACATGACATTCATATGGGAAGACACCAGTGTGAAGACAACCCACCAGGGTCTCTGCCCAGCCTGACAACTCTTTATGTCAAGGCCTGAACAGCCAGAAAGATTTCTGGATCAAGCCAGGGCTAGGGCAATCAGGTCTGCTCCTATTCTCCCTTCCTGAGACCACAGCACTCTTCTCACTCTTGCCCTCCCACTGGCTTCCTCTCCCAGGTTATCTCCCTTTACTGCTTTCCTGAAATCTGCACCCTCTATCAGATACAAGGACAAGCAGTGGTTTATCTCTCCACTGACTGTGGTACTGATGGTACAAATGGTAGCACGTGTAACCCAGTACAGAATGCATAGACACACTCTTGAGACAAATATAAAAATATAAACAAACATAAAATATAAGCAAATCTTCATTAAATACTGTGAAGGTAAAATGCATTTTGAAATTAGGAATTCATAAACCAACACAACACTTCTCTCTCTCCCCCCGCCAAACACACACACTCAGCTCTCAACATCACCTCTCAACTCTCTACTCTTCTGAACTCAACCTTCTCTGTTTTAGTTAAATTTCAGTTCCTCACTCCCCCACCCATCTAGCTCCTCTCTCTTGCTAACCTGGGGTTCCACTTACACCAGCCAATCAACTGGAACCCTCTGGGTTGCTAGGGTGCCTCCATTGCTAAGCCCCTCAACCTCAGGTTCATCACAGCTGGGTCTAATACACACTGCTGAAGTAGATGGGTCCAGATACTCTCACAGCAGTTTGCCCACAAAGTAGATAACCAAGCACAAGCAATTAATGGTGACATGTGAATATTCCTGGTGCTAAGGCATACCACTGTGGGGAGAAATGCTTTGCTACTCTGGACCTGATTTGAGAGTTGCCAATAGACGATGAGTGATTTTTTCACATTTCCTCCCTCCATTGTTGTTTGTAATGGTCAATGTTTTGCTCATGAAAGAGCTAGCTTAATAATGCCATAACTAGCCTTCCCACATTTATCTAGATAGCACATATCATAAGGAGCCAAAGAGGGATGACGATGATGCAATTCAAGTATGTGTCTGACAGTTAGTATTACTGGCCCCATATTTTCTTCTCCCATGGATCTAAGTTACTATTAAGAAGATGGATATAACTTAACAGATCTTCCTCAGTTCAGCCTCATTTTTAATTTCTTTGCCCAACCCCTTCCCCTGAACTCATCATATCATGGAAAAGGAAGGCAGGATAGCCCCACTCCTTAGACAGTTCCAGCTGGATAAAGTGAAGACTTCAAGACTGAGCTACACATCCGAAATATTTTTTTTTTTAAATGGAAAGCTTCTATGAGAATAATCTCCTCATAATAAGTTCACTAACAATTCCTTTGCTTCCAGTAACTGGAATGAAATTTGCCCTGCCCATTTTTCCCACTTTAAGAGGATCTGAGTAACTGCCTGTTCCCTTCTGCTTCTCTTCTACATTTGCCTGACATAGGCCCTTTTTGCATGGCGTTTTTAAAACGTATTAGGCACGCTTCCTCCCCCTTTCACGAGCCGCCGTACCGCATGACGTTCTGGCAAACTAGGTGCTATCACAGTCACGGACAGTGCTGATAGCGCGTTTCTTATTTTCGCCTGAAAGGCGAAAATAACCTCTCTTCACACATTGGTCGCGCGACCAGAGGACCTGCAGAGCCATCATTCGGTGTGCTTCTGGGAAGGACCCGGGAGTGGGTGGGGTGTGGGCAGTCCCTGCTGCCTGTCCCTCATGCAGCAACTTTCAGGGGACACTCTGCCCAGCAGCAGGCCAGCTACTGCCCCCATCGCAGCAGGGAACACTGCATGACATGTCGCCGTGAGAGGCCACCCCAGGGCTGCATCGCCACTCACATTCGAGACGACAGCAGCCCCTGGGGTCCGGCTGACTGTGTTTTTTGTTTTTAAAACCCGGCGCTATCGTTAGCACATTAGCACGTTACCAACGTAGTATGAAACAGCCTGTTGGCAGGATCTATCATGCTAACATTAGCACGATAGTTGACGAACAATAAAAAAAGAAAAGAAAAACCACCGACCAATCAGGGGCGGTGGGGCGGGGACAGGGTGGGACCTGGGCGTGGCCCAGGACACTGACATGAGGACAAGGCACCGGGCAGGGACTGGTGCTCTCTCGCAAATGCCCTACCGTGTGCAGACTGCAAGGGGCTCTCTACTGGGCCTCTTGCGATATTGGCAATATCGTGAGGGCTCTTGTTCATCGCGCTATCAAGGTAAGGTGCAAAAAGGGCCATAAATAGCAGACTCTTACAGGTAAAACCAATATATCTCAAACATAAGCAACTCTAAAGAACACAAAGGAAGGAAGGAAGGAAGGAAGGAAGGAAGGAAGGAAGGAAGGAAGGAAGGAACAGAAGACTGCATGCTGGGAAAGATAGTTCACTTGATTTTTGTTTGTTTTTTGTTTTTGTTGTTGATGACAATGCAGGATTCAACTCAGTTTGCAGCAACATGTGCCTGAAATATCTTGTGGTGCCATCAAGGCAGGACTTTGAGACAGATGTTTAGGGTCTCACTGAGCAGAATGAGCAGGAAGGTCTCCAAATACGGCAGGGTTGTTTTACTTCACTTGGAAGTGAAATAATACAGCAAGCCCTCCTCTTGCACAGCCTCCATGTGCACAAATGCAAGGTTGTGCAAAGCATCGCATCCCACTATAGTCCTCAGATGCTGCAGGCATGTGTCCATCCTCCCATGGGCACACACACACATTGTGTCTATTGACTATAATGGAACATGACACTATGTGTTTTTTGTTTTATGTGGGTGTTCTTGGAATGGAATTCCCATATGTATGGTAGGTGCACTGTACACATTATCATTATTATTGAAAGAGGAAGTTAAGAAAGTGACTATTAAGTTAAAGATCTTAAAGTACATAATGTTGTATCACTGTTGGTATCTCCTGTCCTTTTTGCACTTAGCTATTGGGAACCAGCATGGTGTGGTGATTTGAGTGTTGGACTATGACACTGGAGACCAGGATTTTAATTTCCACTTGGCCATGGGAACTCACTGGGTGACCCTGGGCAAGACACACTCTCTCAGCCTCAGAAGAAGGCAATAGCAAACCCCTCTGAATGACTCTTTCCACAAAGCCTTATGATGGGGTTGCCTTAGGGTTGTCATAAGTTGGAAATGACTTGAAAGCACACAACAACAACAAATTTCATATTCTCCTGCCTTCAGTAAGTTCCACAAAAGGATTTCTCCATCTCTTAATGAAGAATGTACATTTGCCAGCTGTACCGATGTAGCCAACTTTCTTTCACAGATAGGATAAATCAAAGGATGACTTTGAGTCTCAGTCTTCTGTACCATGCATTTAGCTGATACTGTTTCTCCTGTCTACAATGCAGTCTCAGCAAAAAATATCATCACTAATACACATATAGAATCATTCTTCACAACTGAGTCTCTGTGGCCGTGCATCTGGATTAGGCAGAAATTAAGAAAGCTAATGTGACTAGCAGGGCAGGAGAGAGGTTGAAGGAAGTAAACAGACTGCTACCCCTGTTTTTATAAATTAGTGACGACAGGGTAGCTCATACGTATAATCAGACAGCAGGGACATAAAAGCTCTCCAAAGAGAGCCTGAAAGTTTGCTTTGGCCTCGGATTTATTTTCACACTTTCCCTGTGTATTATGATTCTCACTGTATTTGCTATTAACTCATTTGTTTGAGCAGATGTGGGGCTCACCCCATGGTATGCACAGCAAGAACCTGGGGCTTCTGCATCAGGAGACAGGCCTGTTCTTTCCTTTCTTTTTTGTTTTTCCTATTTACTTTGCAAAGCCAGAAAGCTGGGAGTGGGGAGACTGAACTCCCACACATGGCAAGCCAGAGAGGTAGGCAATTTGTGAGAGACATTTATGCTAGATATGTTAAATGATCTTTGTGGGAAGTTGCTTTCAGTACAGATTATTACTATGTCTTTAAACCTCTAAGTATTTCAGTATTTGACTCTCCTGTGGAGTGATGCAGAATGAAGTCAAAGGTCTGAGGTAGGAACAGCAGGTGGCCACACTCAAAATCAATACCACTATCTTTTTTGTTAAAAAATATCCTTATTTTTTGACCAGAGAGAAGACTTTCTGTTCACAATGCACTCGACAGTAAAAGATACTAAATGAATCTTTTAACATTCTAGTAAGTATTTGATCCATCAGAAGTGATAAAATATTAAAGGGAAGCAAAGCGATATCAACATAATCATATGACAGTAGAGCAGCATGAGATATTCAAATGCTCACAGATTATAAAATCATGCAAGGTAAGGTATCAAGCGCCATTGTTAAGTATGTCACACTCATAAATATCTTTTTATACTCCCTTCCTGCCCCTTCATACTTTTCCCCACATTATCCAGTGGGGCCGCTACAACTTTACTACCAATACCCTTGGTCAGTAATGTAATTTATGTCACTGTGTGACAAGAAACATTACTGAGGCCAAGGCTAAGCTGATTTTATGAACAGAGTTCCAACAACGCTATGGCCATTTCTGCACTAGACTGTTATAGTGCCTGAAAGGCCCCTCCCTAAACTGCCAACCCCAGGATTCCATAGGATGTTGAAAGTGGAATAACAGCACTATATCAGTCTAGTGCAGAAATGGCCTATAGACTCTTCAGTTATCAAGGAAGAAGACAGACTAATGGAAAACATGTGCCCATCTTGCTTGGATCAGCTCTAAAGTTACATGTTATACTGGGAATTGTGATTGCTCCCTGATCATAAGGTAGCTGTGGTCAGCCTCCCCATCAGAACTGGAAATGTGGACCACAGGCAGAAAAATAAAATATTCTTTATTTCAGGGACAAAATTAAAGCAGAGAAGCAAAAAGACTGGGCTTGGGTCCTAAGATAAATGAATAGAAGCAAGTTCACAAGAACATCTCCTGCTCTCTCTTTGCTCCTGTAACCATCTGAATACCCTGTTTAAAACCTTTTCTCCTATTGTAGCCCGTTCCCACATATTGTTTAAGATACTCTACCCATCCAAAAAGGGTTATTCAGAGAAGTGTATGAACATTTGGTATTTCTATACTAAGCAGAATATAGCAAGGCTTATGCAATATGAGCTTATGGTAGAAACAGGAATAATTATTGGGGATGTTCTTGTAAAGTATAAAGAACTCATGTTTATTATCTCAAGAAATCCATCTTGGGTTAGGCAAGGAGAATGACAAAAGAAGTTGGCCTACACTTGATTACAAGGGCCCAAAAGGCTGGTTCTCATATGTGTAGGAAATACTAGCTGCAGATATTAGGGTGGGAGCCCTCTGGCTGCTCCTTTCCAGACAAAGAGAACAAAGATATTAATTTATTGAAAAAGTGGGAAGTGACCTCAACAGTTAAAAAGGATGCAAAAAGCTTGAGTACACAGCCCAAAGAAAGATACAGGAGAGATAAACTGCAATTATTATCTGACTCTCCTCTTCCACTAATCAGTTTACACAAGCATTGATGCCTCTTTGCTTCTAACAGAGAGCTCAAGAAACTTTCCAACTGTGAACGCCCTTCCACTCACTTATCTTAGGACCTAATCTCTTCTTCTTTATTTGTCTAAAGTCAAACATAGGGGGAGGTTTATCCCTCAATTATTTTGCCTAGCATTTCACTAAGGCAAATATACCTTTAAGACCTATTAGATACTATAGCCTAAATCCTATTGTGAGTCCCAACTAACGTAAATCTATTGAACCGATGGAAATGCAGCAAGCTCCACTGAGTCAGTGGTCTACTCTAAGTGGGACTGGAGAATTATGGGTAGCAGGGAGAGGGAAACTTTGTTATTCATATACAGCCAATCTCAACTTAATCAACCATACTTACATGTATTTTTGTACCATGAACCAAAAATTTACTAATATGTCAATAAACAATATTTGGATTCAAAGGATAATCCTAGGGAACTGTCGCAATATCTCTAACCTACTAACAGATCACCCCACTGTTTCAGGGTGAAGACCACCCAACTCTCATACCCCTCGAACCGTGAACCACCTGGCTCTATCCTGAGAAATACGGCTAGCATGACTTCATGACAGAAGTGTGTCAAAATAAAATTATCCTGATGGCCGAACATTGAATTTAGTTGCATTTATCCATATGCCTAAAGGAAGAAACCTAGCCATATTTTGCCAGTTCAGCATGAGGCTACCAACCCACCAAACATGGGAAGACATCTTCCAATAAAACAGTCTGAATTAGGGAGCCAGCACACTGTCTTGAAATGGGACTACCTTCTCTTCTAAAGTCCTGGAGACTCACTGCACACCTGTGGCTTCAGCCACTGCCAAAGATTTCAGTCAGGTAACTCAGTAAATACTACCTGTTTACAAATCTTACTATTTTCTCTCTCCATCTTAGGGGATCCCTTTAGTGAAAGTGCTCGTGGTCTCACCAAGAAGAGAAGAACTTCCGAGAAAGTGAATGCTACATAATCAAGCATGGATTTACCTGCTGTACTGCCTACCCCCCAAACATTTCCAAGAGATAAGAATGAAATTTTCCTGCTTGCCTTGCTGGGACACAGCTGCTCAGGGCTTGAGAACAATACCAGCTCTGCATTTGCAGTTCTACTACATGAGACTAAGATTCCAGAGTCAGCTTTCAGTTGCCTCTCTAGCCAGCAATCTCCCCCAAAAATGTGTTTGAAATGTATAACTTGGAGAGCAAAATCTTTCAGCATAAGACCCTGGGGCAGTGAGAGGGTGGGAGGGACAGCATTTTACTTATGAGATGTCACTGTTTAAATAACTCTGAGAACTCCCAGCTGTTGCTGCTGTTTTCACTTAAACTTGTATGTCCAGACACAACAAAAGATTGTTATACCACAATGTTTTCCCAATGTGCAGCTTGACGTTGGGCTATAGCTACAATGGATTACAAAAAATTTCTGCATTCAGCTGCAGAAGAGAAGCAGAAGCTGGAAAGATGGTACTTCAAAATAAATTGCAGAAAACAGGCAGCTACAGAACAGGGAAAGAGGGTGCTGCTGCAGACTATGCCCACAGTCCAAAATTTTACAAATGAAGACCTCTCTGAGAAAAAGAAATAGAGTTCCTGGTGAAGATGGGCTGCGGAGAATAAAGCTCAGAAAAGTTACTTTTTTGGATTACATCTTCCAAAGTCCCCAGTCATCGTGGTTACTGCCATTGGCTGAAGACTGTAATCTACAAAGTAACTTTTATGAGATATGGCAGGGAGGTAGAAGGAATCAGCAACTCACAGCAAAGTAGGTTACTAAAACGGAAACCCTAGCAACCCCACAAAGTCTGGTAAACTGTTCGGGGTTTCTGTACATGTGTGTGTGTGCGTGTGCCCGCGCCTGCATGCCCTTCGAGTCACCTGTCAATTTAGGGCAACCTCATTAATTTCATTGGGTTCTCATAGGCAAGGAATATTGAGAGGCAGTTTTTCCAGTTCTTTCCTCTGAAATATACTCTATGACAGCACCTGGTATGTGTTGGCTGTATCTCCTTACTTCCTTCAAATTCTGCCTTTTGCATGAGAATCTTTGTTTTCTTCCAAATTAATGTTCCTTTTAACTTTCCTGTGGTTTCAAGTTGTGACAATTTTGTGGTAAGGACTGTGATTTTATCAGACTAACAATGGAAATATTTCTGACAATTCCAGTCTAAAAAATTCTACTGTGTCCCCACATCGCAATATGGCTCAATGCAAAGCATTGCTATAAACTTGAGAGACTGTCATTACGTGGGTGCACAATCTTTTTAGCCCTGAGGGTCACATGTAGTGTTGGCTGAGAACTACAAGTGCAATCCCCTATGTTTGAGATCTCTCTCACGCACACAGTTTCCACTGAAAACACTATGTCTTCCCCTACTAGAAATAAAGAAAGAGCAGTCTCACTGAAGAGACACTGCTAGTCAACCAAACTGGGCCAGATGGGCCAATCCAACTTTGTGTAAGGCAGTTTCATATGCTCATAAATGTCCTCCCCTCCCCCCGCTATTTTAAAATAGGTGTCTGATTTCACAAGCTTAAATATTGAAGTGTTGCGCATAACCATTACAAACGCAAAAATCAAACAGAAAAAGAAAATACCTTCTTCATAGTCCATAATTAAGCCATAATTATCATCATTCTGGCTGCAAGTCTGATGGTTTTGTTCATCCCTATGCAACTGACTCAGAGTCACCCAGAGAGCCAAGAAGGCAAACTATTCGCCAGCTGGCTACATCCAGGGGCTCGCCACAACTTGCTACTGACAGGCAAAGTTTCTAGGAATGCTGTCTCTGAATGTTTTCTGGAAACCTGTTGCAGAAATTGCACTGTTCACCTACCTGCTGGAACACGAGCTGAAAGTAGGGAGTGTCTATATTAGAGATGCATGAGCTCTCACTGTTTGCCCCAGAAGGGTAAAGCCATCTGTGAGCATTCAACTTGAACTCAAAAGGTCTGAAGACTTTTAAGGCATGCAGTGCTGATGCTCAGAAATGCTCAAGAGCACTTGTGAAAAGCTTACTTTGGCGTCTCCCACTTTACCAGCACCCGAGCTGACATCTCCCTGTGGGCAGGGGAAGGTAACAGTAGAAGCAACAAATAAAATTACAGTGACATACTGCCCCTATAGAAATATATGGTGTGACTTCCCTGGATCACACTGTGTACAATGCTGATCATGACACATGAAAAAGAATACTGCAGATTCAAAAGAGGTGTAGGAAAGTGCAACCAAAATGATCAAGAGCATGGTTAAACTTCCCTGTGAAGAAAGGTTACAATACGTGATGTTTAGATTGAAAACAAAGTGAGCAAAATGAGATATGATAAAGTAGATATGGAGATGCTTTTCTCTGCCTCTCACAACATTATAACCTGAAATCATCTACTCAGGTTGAATGGTCAGACACTCAGGTCAGATAAAAAGAAGCAATTCTTTACAAACCGTATAATTAAACACTGGAATTTGCTACCATAAGAAGTAGTGATACGTGATTTAAAAGGGGGTAAGAAGAATTAATGGAGGATGGAGTTATCAGTGGCTAATAGTCATGATGGATATATGTTCTCTCCAGTATAATTGATAATATTACCTCTGTCAGTTACTGGGCAATATGACTGGGAGGTTGCCGTTGCACTTATGTCCTGCTTGTGGGCTTTTCTTATACATCTGGTTGATCACTGTAGGAAATATGATGCTGGACTAGACAGGGCTTTGTTCTGACTCAGTATAGCTCTTCTTACTTGCTTTCTGTATAGATTCTGTTCTCTTGTTTGCAAATGAAAGAGCAGGATCAGCGTGCCCACCCTCACTGCTGGCCAGCCTGAAACTGCTGAGAGCCCCTTCAGCAGGGACACAGCAGCAGGTGTGTCTGTGCCAACCTCACTCTTTTGTTTGCAAACAGGATTGGCACACCCACCCACTGCCAGCTGGCATGGATTGCTGACAGCAAAGATGCCGACAATTGCAGACTGACCAGTGGCTTTCGCAGGGACATGGCAGCAGTATGTTGTGTGTGTGCCAGTCCTGCATTATCATTTCCAAACAAGTGACTAGATTTGGCAAATCTCCCCACCACCATTGCTGGTCAGCCTGGTTATTGCTGACAGCAGTGGTGCTGACAATTACAGGCCGGCCAGCAGCTTCAGCAAGGATACAGTAGTTGGTGACTGTGTATGCTGATCCTGCTTTTTCATTCCCAAGCAAGCGAGCAGGATCAGCACTACCCCTCACTCCATTAAAGCTCCTTGTGTATACAGTCCTCCCTCCACATTTGTGAGTCTGCCCTTTGCAATTTGATTATCTGTGAGGTATGTGCATGCCTCCCTCATTCTCCTCTTCCCACTCCCTTGTGTTTTTCTGCGTGTGTGACTTCTTTCTTCCCTTCAAAGCTCCCCCCTCCTTTTCCTTTGCCTTTGGCCCTGGTGTGGAGAAGGCGCACCAAAGCAAAAGGGAAGGGGGAAGGAAGGCATGCTTGTGCCTTCTTTCCCCTCTCTGGAGCTCCCCCCTCATTCCTTTGTATTTTGCTCCAGCATGGAGAATGCACACCAAGGCAAAAGGCAAGAGAAGGGAGGCAAGGCATGCATTATCCCCTCCAGAGCTTCCTCCCCTTCCCTTGCCTTTGGGCCCAGTGTGGAGAAGGAAGGCTTGGGCACCCAGGCAAAAGGCAAGGGAATGAGAGGGCGAAGATTCAGAAGAGAAGGGGAAGGGGAGAGCAGGGGAGAGTTACTCAAGTTCTTTCCATTTTTGTGAGGGTTCTGTGCTCCAAACCCTAGTGAAAGTGGAGGCGGCACTATAATTGAAACTGCCTAAAATGAACTTGCATTAAACGCAGGCCTACCGTATCCAAAAGATTTACAATAAATCCCTCTTGTGACCACAGCACACATATATCCAGTCAATATGGGGATAGATAAAGTTGTCCATTATCACATCACTCAAATATCACCCTGAGCATTTTGACAATGGAAACAATAGCATACTGTTGGTACTAAACTACTTGTAGAGCCTGGTACCACCAACTCATGAGAGCTAATCCCTTTTAAGGCTTCTAATTTGACATGATGCCCTTCTTGATGGATAGAACATATCCCTTCAAATGCCCTACCACCTCACAGAGAAGGGACAGGAAACTTTCAAGAATCAGAGGCTTTCTCAACCCTCTTTGCATGACCTTGGAGAACTGTACCTCCCCCAGTTTTCCAGACTCCTGGCTTAAAAGAGATGATCCCCTCCTACACAGTAATCACCTGCCAATCACACTCCCCATTGGATATTCCTGAGGGTTGCACCTAGTGCACAGAACACATTTTGCTCACCCTGGTGTAGTGTTTACATCCAAAGATGATCATATCCCAATGATTCTCTCAATTCCACCAGGTTTCTGTTATGGTCACTATATATATGTTAAGCCCTTAGAACTAAGCAATCCAAGTCTCTAGAATCTTCTGGCATCAGCACAGAAACACCTATGCAGAGTGTCCCTCTCTATCTGCAGAAAACGCATTTCTTATGTAGACTCTTCAGACCCTCCTGAGCTGGTCAAATAGATAATTCCACTTACTGTGGTCCCTTATTGATCTTAATTCAAATGACAGAACACTTTCAGCCTCTTTCCTCGTGATATCAGAATAAGCACCAGGTTAAGATGCTCTTTTCACCATTGTCAAAATGTCCATAAAACGTGCCATCTCCATCCAGCTCAACTCTAGTTTATAGTTGAAAGAGTACTGTCTAAACAAATGTTATTTTTAATCAGCAAAAAATGGCACACAAGTCTTGGAACTGGGCAAAACCAAAACTGAAATCTTGCATTTGGTTTTCATAACATCCCCACCTCACCTCACAGGGCAACATGCAGGAGGTAAGAGTGAACAGCTGCTACTAGTTTGGAAAAATCTTCTACCAGGTTTAATTTTATTTTCTGTCAGTCTGCTTATCGATCCACTACAAGATGTTCTTTTACTTCTCGTATGCAGTTATGGGTTCTGGAGATAAATCAGCATCAGAGGTACACATGACATGATCAGGAAGCTTAGTCCAGGCTAAATTTGTACAATTTGTAGAGATATTATAAAATATCTAAGCATTATTCTATGTAATTCCAAATTATCAAACAAGAAGGCTGTCATGGTTTAGTAACAGAAGTCATGCTGTTTATTCAAAGGGGCTCAAGTTCAGTCCCTGGCATCCCATAGGGTTGCCAGTCAGTGTACACTATATGAACTAGAATAATCAACAGTCTAACTCAGTACAAGCCAGTTCGCTAAATAAAGATGGCCCAAAACATACAAGAGATACTCAAATAACAACAACAGCTTCACAATAATGATTATTCACTGGATATAAAGATTCATTTGTCTTTGGTAGAGCTCCCGGAGTTTTTCTGAGTAATTGTAAAGCATTATGAGGGTCCCCCCCCTTTTTTTTACTACAACTCCCAGAATTCCAGAATCCATGATGGCTGCGGGTGATGATTCTGGGACATGCAGTCCAGAAAGTAAGTTTTCTATGCTTTGTGTCTGTGGTGTCTCACAGAAATGTCTCACCTGTTCACAAACTAGAGCTACTAAGGAACTCCCTTCCAGGCTTTGCCTGTTGCAGTGAACTAGCTTAACTTCTCTAACCAAGTAAAGCTAAATCTTCAAAGATAAAAATGTCTTTCAAAAAAAAAAAAAAAGAAGAAAGCTGTCATCACAAGTAACTGTGAGATACTTGAACAAATTAATGGCAACTATACTTTTTCTTAAAGCACCTGCACAATATCTCATCTTTCCACCTCACAGCACCCTGTTCAACCCAGGGATGGACAACTGGAGGTTTGTTTACCATTACATTGGGTTTTGTTTTGTTTTGCTTTGTTTCATAAGTTATTTGGCAAATAAATTCATCTGCCCCAACTTTGTCCTCCAAGAAAGGGTGGAGATTAGTGTATGACAGCCGTAACCACTTGAGAAGAGTTTGCATTTCTCTGTGGGACACAGAATCAATAAACACTCCATTACAACTTCACAGCTGGAGTATTTATGCAATGCCATGTGATGGTAGAGAGTCAGTAAAAACAGAAGACTATTCAGCTTTCTCTCTTTTCTAGAAAGCACAGCACTGGCTCAAGATGCTTTTAATCTTCCCACTGATGTGCACAACACAGAGCAAAAGGACACTGAAAAGAAGCAATAAATGTGTGATTGTAAGAAAGCGTGCTTCAGAAGATCAGAGACCACACCCTGAGTCTGCTTTGGACAATACAATGGGAAGACTGACTGCATGAGCCTCTTGGAAGGCTCCCTCTTTTTTCAATCAATATCACTGAATCAGAAAGGGCACGCTCAGCAATCCTCTGGAATAAAGCGACATCAGGATCCTCTTAGAGTCATCTTTTCAGGTTGCTTCAGAATCAATTTATATAGTTCAATGTATGCTGTATGCTTTCTCCTCTATCCACCTACAAAATCATACCTTTTAAATGAAAAGACACAGCAATACATGAATGTCTTACCAAGGCAGTTGTGGCCGTCGTGTGCCAGGCGGAAGCCATCATAGCAGGTACATCGATAATTCCCTGGGATATTGACGCACTCATGGACACACCCAGCATTGTCATCACGCTCGCATTCATCAACATCTGCACATGAAAGAGAGAGAATCAGTGATCAGGGAGTAATGAATACCAACTCTACTCCTGTTTCCAAAATCCACTAGAGAACTTAAGCAGAATTTTCAAATTTATTATACAAAAATATTCCTTAAATTTATCTTATTTACCCTCAAATAAAATTTTAAAATATTCCTAACAAATTAAATCCTGCTTCAGTAAATGCAACAAATCATAGGCAGACATATTTCATACGGTTTAAACTGATCCACCCCAAATATATCTTATCAGAAACTATCATTCAAGTTAAGCATTTGGCACCATTTCCTTAATAAAGCTCCCACAAGTGTGTGATTTTTGCATCAAATGCAAAATGGATACATAACCTCCATTGTCCAATAGAATCCAAGAAACATTGCCATTTGTTTTCTACTATCTCCTTTCC
Organism: Iguana delicatissima; assembly: GCA_948472985.1. Lineage (NCBI taxonomy): Eukaryota > Metazoa > Chordata > Lepidosauria > Squamata > Iguanidae > Iguana > Iguana delicatissima. The sequence continues at coordinate 356,657 of CAOKZL010000246.1, read as the reverse complement.
CATTATCAGGTCATAAAATCTTACAGCCTTTTCACACTACACTGTTGTAGTGCTATTATTCCACTTTCAACATCCTATGGAATTCTGGGGTTTGTAGTTTACTGAGGCCAAAGGGCTCTCTGGCTGAGAATTCTAAAGGCCCCTCCCTAAACTGCAAACCCAGGATTCCATAGGATTGTTGAACATGGAATAATAGCACTATAATAGTGTACTGCAGAAAGACGCATAGAATCATAGAGGACAATGATGAATTGATGTTCCACAAGTAAGTTCTGTGATCTAAGACTCTGGGCCTCACAATTTTGTTTGAAGTTGGCCTTGATACAATGATCATTCACTGGAAATAAAACTTTAATGCTGACTCTGAGGCAGCTGAAGTAATTGGTAGGGCTATACAGAAATAATTCCAGTGGCCCATCTTTCTTGCTCCACTTAAACCCAGCTACAGAGTAACTCACCCATTCCTTTGATTCAGGATTTCCGCACCAAAAGTCGAGATGGAAATGCCAGATTAAATGAACAAAAAATATCCACACAGTCTTGGTAATATGTTGAAACAGCAGATTCCTCCACCACTGACTACATGTTGTAGCATACAACTGGATATATTTGAATTGTTTTGTAAAAAGAAAAAGAAAAAGAAAAAAAAGACACTTCTCTCCTCAGCACCCCCCAGTGATGTATAGAGACAGCAAGCCATATAGCATATAGTGTCTACCATAATAACCTCATGGAAGATTTTTCCAGCCCTGTTGAGCCATGAAAACCAAAGACTTCTGAATATTGGAGGCTGGATGTAGGATAAAGAATGCTGCAACCATATTCACTACATTTTCTAGGGTCCAGAGAACTACCTGAGGGTACATAGTTTAAAGCTAAGTGAAATATAATTAAGCTGTAAGATAGGTATAATTAATGCTCTGTCAAGAAAGTGCTAGAATAGAGATTTGGAGCACATGCAAGTTGATTGGTTTCCCAGAAGAACAGAGGGAAATACATGAAATAAATCCATTTATTCATTGAAATAAAACTAAAACCCAGCTGAAAAAAACCCTTATTGTAGCCGTATCATCTGGGACTATAAAGGACTTTGCTACACTTCTTTAAGAGCTATCTCAGAAAGTTCACTGCAATCAATGCACAATTAATAAAAAGCTCATTGAAATCTAATGTGTTGCGTTCTGCTCAGCAGCTAAATAGAGACATGGCTAGATTTCTTCCCAATCTTTGCTTCTACCAGCTGGCCTACTCTCCCTACCTTTGCAGTGCTTCCCATCCCCAGTGTAGCCAGATTTGCAGATGCATTTGTATGATTTAGGAGTGTTCTGGCAGATGGCGTCAATGTGGCAGTTGTCAGTCCCATCAACACATTCATCAATATCTGCAAAGGAAAGGGGGAAAGTGACATCATAAAAGCCTGTACTCTTCAAGTTTTATTAAATACACCATCCAACTTTTATCTTGAAAAAATTTAGAAACTGAATCTGTATTCAGTTTTAGTGCAGGCACAGCTAACGCAATATCAAAGGCATCTCCATTTGGATCGGTGTTGTGTTCCAAAAAGGGTGCATCTTAAAGTGCTAGGTCAGTTTTGAGGATTTTGGCAAACCTTTGCTCAACAGCCAAGGTATATATGGCATCATGATTTGAGCAAGCTGAAGCAGCAGTTCATATACCCTATTGCATGGTGGCCCCTAGACAGCAATGAAGATGTTGTATGCCCTAACTGCCACATGCAACACCTGACTTTCACTGGCAAGCACTTTTCCTGTGCTTGGCAAAATCTTCAAGCCAAATCCTGTATGCAGTTCTGGGTGCCAAAGTAGCGGGGAGCCACTGTGCAAGCTTTGCAAGCAACTAACTAACATCTAAAGAGCTGGGTAAAAAGACTACACTGAAAACTGTAAGGGGAGTCCTGTTTATATCATTGGAATGCAGTCAGCACCTATATTTAAAGAGGAAAACAAGTTGTAACTGGTTTGCTAGTTTTTAAGTGCAATGCACAAACACCTAAGTGGATTTTATCCTGGCCTCTAATATGGTGAGACTGAGTACTTCTGGATGCTACAGTTGTGAGGCAAAGAAGGGAGACAATTACAGCTTGTTCCAGGGCTATTCCATCTTCATGCGTCATAAACAGAGGCTGGCAAATCTGAACCAATCAATGCCAACTTCAATAAACTCAGAAACAGAGCTCCAGAAATGAGATAATAAGATGAGAAAAACACAATAGACATCTTATAGGCAGAGACACCACATATTCTTCATACTCACCAACCATTGCTATCAGTCATAAAACTCTTAGGCCTGAATGCTATAATTAGTCCCTACTAATGTAGATTCACTGAATTAATCAAACTGAAATAAGCACTGATTTACCAAGTTATCACCAGTTCAATGATCTGCTCTTGTTGGCACCAACAAGAAGATCTACGCCATAGTCTGCCTACCTCAGTGAAAATATTGATAGCCTGAAAGTTTTGTAACCAGAAAGACTGTGATCTCTTCCATCAAGATGGTATATCATGGCCTTGGTTACAATTCCAAAGGGGAATGGGAAAGACATATTTACCATATTCCAAAAGCCAAGAACTGCGAAAACAACTTAAATGGGCCCAAAAACTTCTTTGCTGCTCTGAGTATAAGTATGCCACCATCAGGAATTACTTCACAATGAGCCACCTCTGGCATAGTGTAAATACTTACTGGGTTGAGAGCATTTTGGCCTTTATGTAAAAAAATTTGTGATACATAGTATCACCAATGGGCATGATGCTTTGGAAACCATGAAAGGACCAGTCCTTTTCCCAAGGAGCCTGTCATTTAAAATACGTCAGACAGCAGGCAGCAGAGGAAAAGAAGGAGAGGTCTACAAGAGAGTGCTATGCACTTATTTCACACAGGTACACAGACATGTATTACAGGGTCATTGATACTTTACTTTTTTGGAGCTGAATTTGAGCCAGATCCCTACTCAGCAATTCTTTTACAGCATTTCTGGGAGGGCTTGAAGAAATGGACAGATGACAGGCAGGGTGTCTGAATCTACTTCTTTGGTTACATGTAACTAGCACTGCAATGGTCTGGTCTACCCAGCCTGGCTTTCCTTCCTTCTTCATTTCTTATACAGTGGGCTGGGCCTGACACTGACCTGAAGAGCTGCCATGGTGATTTATTTGAACTTTGGTTGGCTCAGTCTCACGGCACCACAGGAAGTTGACTGCAGGACCTGTGCAAGTTTCTTGACAAATACACCAACTCCAAGGTTAGGACAGGGGAAGCAGTAATGGCTAGGCCTTCTGAGGGGAAACATGACACTCCCTTCTTCTCAGAAGACAAAGACAGAACTGTAAGAATGACTAACCACTGCTTTAAATTCATGTGTACTTCCCTAGGAGTAAATTCCCCAATGAATCCATTGGGCTTACTTCTGAATACAGTAGAATTGAATCTGCAGTCTTTTTACCACAAACCTGCAGTTTCTGCTATCCCCTTCTTGTCAGAGAAGTCATCCACATTATCTCTGGCTTTTCTCCTTCTTCAATTCCAGCCTTGAGGGATGTACGTAATGTGCGGATCTTTAATTTCTCCTTGGGATCACAGAGCTGTGGGATGTGCTTCCCTCAATAGTTATGCTGCCCAATTAACATCCATAAACAAGATTCCCTCCCCAAACAGACAGAGAGAGACAGAGAGATCAGTTGGGCATGAGGGCAACTTCACTCTCTGTCTTACATTCCCCAGTAACTGATATACCGTACATAGGTATATTGCCTCTGATGCTGGAGCTGACATATAGCCACCCACGTTGCCGATGATAGGCTTTCTTCCATGAATTTATCAAATCCCTTTTCAAAACAGTCTAAATTGACAGCCATCACTGTGTTTTAAATAAAGTGAATTGCACAATTCACCTATGTGGTGTTTGAAGAAGTGCTTCCTTTTATCTGTCTGGCTGCAATAAATGACAGGTTTTAGTATTATGGGAGAAGCTTAATTTTAAACATTCCTATACTTACACATTTCTTATGTGCTACACATTGTGTCACTGTTTTAAACAAGCTATCTACCAAGATCTCTTTCATAGTCAGTCACTCCCAGATCAGATTCCAAAAGTGTGCGTGTGTGTGTTAAATTCAGATTTTTTTTTGTCTAGATATGCACCACTTTACACTCGTTTACACTGAATTTACATTTGCCATTTTAACAGACATTCCTCCAATCTGGAGAGATACTTTTGGAACTTTTGGTAATCCACTATTGTCCACTAAAGTCCTCACCACCCTAAGTAATTTAATGTATTCAACAAGCTAGTTACCCCCTAATGCCAGGTCTTGCATCATGAGAGATTGTCTACACTTTAATCTTGGTAAATATTACTTTTGCAGTTTCTTCTAACAATATTTTGTCTGCAGTCCTGCACAGACTAGCATAGCTAACAGTGTTGTTGTTGCTATTTTAATCAGTGTACTCTATTTTCAATGTTTTGTAAAAACACAACTGCAGCACACAAAATTCATAATGATCAGTTTGCCAGATCTGATTCCCCACATCACACCTTAGAAACAGTTCTGGTCTCCCTGGGCTTAGTTACTATAAGGTATGGGGGCCAGAGGGTTTGAAGTCGCAGAAAACAGTCAATTCAGCAAGCTAAACAAGATTACTAGACAAACATTTTTTACACAATTACCAATGGCAAAGCCAAATCAATACAGAATAGCACATCTGAACTTAGCGTATTCCCTTCTGTTACTCCTCCATCATATGAACATATATAAATCCACAGACAGAGAAGAAAAGTAGATATTCCTATCCTTCCTCTCCCACTCTCTCCTTTCCTCTCAAACTTTCTTATTATATTCTTGCTGTATGGAAACATAGATGGTCTAAGGCAAAGTGGATGAACAGAGAGGGAAAGAGGGTAAGTAGACATGAGGAAAAGGCTGTAACAGCCTTATATGTTTTCTCTGTTGCTGGAAGTTGTTTAAAAACACTGTGATAAAAAATAAATAATTTTAAAATCACCATGTGAACATGCACATCTTTAGAGATATTTGCAAAGGGAGGCTCTTTCCTTGACTTTCTGCATAAGCCTGAACAAAGCATGACAGCTGATCGAGTGTCCCAGAATTTCTCCAGGCAAAAGGCAGCACCCAGTATTACATGTTCCTTCATTTTCTTTGCCTCCCATATTTTCAAAACAAGAGAAAGAACATACAGCTGTTTTTCTCACATTCACTGTCTATTGTATTTTTGCTGTTTGCTACCATGAGAGGTGTACTAACAGCACTACCATCATTACTGTTTTGAAACTGATCTAAAAGTGTTCTACAACTGGCACCTGATCTTCAACAAACAATTCCCAAACCATGTGTGAGGTGCCCACTGTATACTCCAGCTTTACCCCATCAATCACCAGTTGTAGTGGACTGCAGTTCCCACTCCCTCCAGACAACATGATGAGGGTTGTAGTCCAATTCTTCTGGAGAATAAAATTGTAACAGTCCAACAGTCTTCAACTGGTAGGTTAAGATGTACTGAATTGCAGCTTGACATAAGGTATGTCATAGGAACAGCACTACCACCATACAATACCTGGTAAAGTAAAAATACAGCAAGAAATGGTCCTCCAAATTAATGCTTAGGATAAAAGTGGGTACTATCTCTTTACCCTAGTTTACAATAAAGGATGAAAGTTATTGATGTAGTCACTGGATTTCAGTATGAACCTGTCTCCAGCTCACTGGATGTCATAAGACAAGATTAACAAAACCATATAGAATGATGAATGCATGGTTCACATTTCCCAGGTAGCAATGCCCTTGAGGGGATGTGAGGTGCACTTTAGCTACATTTTGGAGCTCCCTGAGCCTCCTGGGCCTAAAATGGCTGAAGAGGTCCTAAAAACATGGTGAAAATGCCTTCCCACACCTCCTAGAGGGCACTGGGGGCATTTGGAGGCAAAAATGGGGCTATTTCTGTAGTAGGGGTTGTGATGAAAGTGCAATCCTCTCAACGTCTCCTGAGAGCTAATGGGTTCCCCAAGTCTCCCACAGTTGCCTACCCCTAGTATAGATGAAGTTAATCATAATAATTATGGAAGAGTAGAAGTTATAGAAGCAACCAAGCAGCAGAGACTGCCTTGCCTTCCTGCAGTACTTCTCCAGGGAGAGAGGGAGAAGAGAATGGTGTTGTTGTCCTTCTTCCCTCTTTGGCTAGAGAACCGCAGTGGGAACAGAGGACAGTCCCCACTGCTCAGCCACCTCTCTCCCTACACTTCATGGTCATTTAATGGCAAAAGCATTCCCTCCAGGGCTTGACAGCTACCCAAGAGAAGGGAGAGGTACAGAGCTGTGTATGCAGAGCACATATTCATGATGCAGTAAGTTCTATTAAAACAATTTTTTAAAAAAAAGCACAACCTAATTACAGCAATTTTAAAAATCCATTTGTTAAAAAAGCGCTGCTCTCCTCGTTAAAAGTCCTCTTCCTCCACAGTCAGTGAGTTGCAAAAAGCCTTTCTGAATAAAATGATTTCAGGGATTCAGTAATAAACTTGAGATCCACAACTTCCAGAACATTTGACAGAAGTTCTGTTATGCCTATGGAATACCAGAAAGGCTGTCACCACTGCCTGCAATAAAACAGGCATACTAGTACACTCAAATCAATGAAATAGCTAAAATGGGGTGATCCATGGTCAAGATGCAGATGGCACATGCGTAATGTAATGTATCTTGCTGCCCTTCAATCTTGAGTAGTAATTCTGCCAACAGCAGAATTTTATACCAACTCAGACCTCAGAAATGCATCCCATCAACTTTCCATATTTTAAAAACCATCCCCATGACCTTACAGCAGAGCATATGTGATTTTGTAACTCAGCACTCAGCCACAGCATGTAACACCAGAATGAAAACCCTGTCACAAAGATATCATAACTAAGACAACAGGTTTTTCAGCATTGTCATTGTCCCTGGCTCTTGTCATAACAAACACTGACCTCACAAGGGGGAGCTCTGGTGATGAGAAATAGGGTGGTTTCTACAACAGTCCATCCTTACAACGCACATAGGAACTTGAATGTATTGCTAATGCTTCTTTATTCAGCACCCTATTTCATCTTGAGACTGAACGAACATACAGCTTCACCTTATACTTCAGCTAGTGGTGCAAGACAGAGTACAACACACACACACCAACTTAGCAAGGGAAAGGGAAAATATATACTGCAAAATACAAGTTTTATCTGTGATTACTCTGGCCTTTTGGAACTGCATTACTCTAACCCTCTTCTCCCTCCCTTCCTCCAGCAGCAAGAAGTAGTGTTTCCCACAAACAAGAGGAGGTTGCCAACCTGACACGCAGGTAAGCTCCCTGTTGGCCAAGGCCTGGCATTCCACGCCAAACACTGTCTGTGCTTGCTTATCATATACTTCGTGCGCCTTTTTCTTGCAAGATCACACTTTGGATGCATGGACCAGAAGAAGCTGTCACTGGACCCCAGAATTCTTCTGAGACTCCCAATGGGGAAGGGCTACAGCAGTGGTTCTCAACCTGTGGGTCCCCAGATGTTTGTGGACTTCAGCTCCCAGAAGCCCCAGCCACTATGGTCAATGCTCAGGGCTTCTGGGAGCTGAAGTCCACAAACATCTGGGGACCCCCAGGTTGAGAACCACTGGGCTACAGTATTCTTACAGACATCACAATGTCTCTCCTCCCTCCAAATAGGATGAAAGAATATGAGCATCAGTTGGACATTAAGGTGGCTCCATTCTCTCTTTTTTCTTACTCCCTCACCAATGGTTCCTATGCATCCAGTTTCACGGACAACAGTTTAAGTGGGTCTCCCTCTGTAACGAATCAAACAGACAGAATCTTGCTGAAAAACAAAGTGTGAAGAAGCCCTTTCCGCACCTCACCATCTTCCGGCGCTGGGGTGCAGGGATCATGTGAGCAGCCTCCAGTGAGAGGCTCTCGTGTCCAGGGTCCTTCGGCTCTGCACGAGCTCCCTGCTCGTGCGAGAGCCCCGCCTCTTCCTTCCACAGTGCAGCCTGGGACCTTCCCAGGCTGCACTGGGGCAGGAAGCGTAACCGGTGAGGCTCCAGAGGCTCCGCACGCCAGGTAAGTGCGCACGGGGCCCAGGAGCAATGCACGATCGCACACCCTTTTCGGCTTCTAACCAAAAATGAAAAGGTGCGCGATCAGTGCCTGCTAGCCCCTGGAGCGTCGCGCGATTGTGAGTGCATCATACAGATCACTCCTCACAATCGCATGACGCTCCAGGCCCTCTTTCGCATGGCAAATGCCATGCGAAAAGGGCCAAAGAGTTTCCATGACATGAGAAATCATGGTTGGTTGAAGACTTCCTTATTTACTCAGGGCAAAAAAGGGATGACAGTGTGAAAAAGTGCAAGGCTTGTTGAGATACATATTCTGAAACAAGTCACTATTTTGAAAAGTTATATTTACGATACCAGATAAAGCCTTATCATGGAAAAAAAGTTTTTCCAGCCTGATCCTAGCTGAAGTTAAGTACACCTGAATTCAATCAGATTAATGGGTTTAAGCATACCGAATTTTGAAGTTAGGTTTGGATCATGTCTGTGTGCACTATAAATATGAAATAACATCTAGAAAGAAATCAGTGTGCAAGATTATCCCGAAATGCAGTTTTCTGGTTGTTAAAGATATTCTCTTGTACTGCATTTACTTCTAGCACTGTTCACTCTGGTTCTTCTTGCTCTGTACATATAGCACACTATGATCTCCATTATAATCTGCATTCTGTTGAAGGGGCTAATTCCTTAAACATGATTTGACATGAAATTCCTGCTCCATTGCAGAGGGGATGAACTAAATAATCTCCTTCAGCACTACAGTTCTGTGATTTTATAAAGCAAGCAGGAAACAAGAGTTGGTGGTGCAACTAAATGACTGTGGTTTCTTTTTAACAGCTAAGACTCAGCTTCAACCTACTGAGCTTTTTTTTTTAAAAAAATAAAGATTTAATAAGATTGCTTACCTGGTACTTTGAAGCATCAATAATACAGTGACTAATCTTGAGTCCTTCAGGAAACAACATGATTAATAACAATAATTGGCTGTGCTCAGGATGTGGTTCACTTGGTAAGTGATTAGATATGGATTATGCCTGTATCTTTAGCATAGCTCTGTGCATGATGATTTTGCAAACTGTTTTCCCCCCAATGGTTATAATCTAGATGGTCTGTGTAGTAAACAAGATCTTAAAGCCTAGATAACACTTTTATTTACATTATAGCTAAAGCTAAAGAGTCCTAGTCCTGGTAAATAGAACAGCATGGAAGCTCTCATCTCTTCAGAAACACATGGAGTAAATGAGGTCATGTCAAACATTAGTATTTCATATCACTTGATATCCCTGAGCTGTCCAAGTTCTGATCTGTGATTACTTGCAACTCATATGTGTTGTTACTGTGTGCCTTCAAGTTGCTTCTGACTTAAGGCAACCAAAGATGAACCTATTATGGGATTTTCTGGGGCTGAGAGTATGTGATGTGCCCAAGGTCACCCAGTGGGCTTCCATGACCAAGCAGGCAACCCAACCCTAGTCTCCAGAGCTGTAATCCAACACTCAATCTCTAAAGCACACTGGCTCTACATCATCAGTATTGAAATCATCATTGGGAAGAGCAAAATTGTCTATCTAAGGAATACAGGCAGAAGTTTAGAGACAGTTTCTGAAGGGCAAGTACAAAGCAGGATTGAAACAAAAAATACAAACCAGCATCTGTTTTTTCAAGAAGATGAGAAAAGATTTAGTGCTCCTGCTTTTCCAAACCTGGTGCCATCTGGAGACTGTAGAGCCAGTCTTTTGTTTTTCCAGTATTAATATTCTTGACTTTACCTGCGGGTACATCATGGCACCCAATTTCCTTAAAACTGTATTTTACTACAAAGAATAGAAGATATCTAAAGGAAGATTGCTGAACCTTCCAGGTGACACTAGGCCTTGAGGAAATGCAGGGAAGAGAACTTATTCCTCATACCCTCCCATCCAGATTTGTTCAACAATTATCTTGCATCTGGATCCCTGAAAGTAATGTGTGCATATCTTAGCTAACAAACCATTTTGGTTCAGCAAAATCTGTAGAAGTGAAATTTCTCAAAGTGCTCTTCTACTTTAATCTATAAACTCAGGTTTCACAAAGCTGATTTCACTGAGCATGGAAGAAAACTGACTTGTAAAGGTTTGTGTTTGTTCTGCCTCTCAGCTTCAGCTCTTGGAAATGTTGCTTTAATAGCCACCAGGAAACCTCTAGGAAGACAAAACTAACTAGAAGAAAAGCAAAAAAGTAGAGATCAGATTTCAAAGTGGGTTGGTAAAAACAGGGATTGGTCTCTTCTTCAAAGTAGAGAAGAATACGCAAGACTGATTGTCATAATCCTCAAGGAACAGCAACAAAAAAATGCCACAGACAAGAATGAAAATTCAAAGCAGAAAAGAACATTTAAGTTTTAAAACTAATGCTGCGATTGCCAAGATCTACCTAACTGCTTATATAGGCAACTGTTTTTACACTGAAGGCTGAAACCCACAGATCCTGTGTTTAGGGATACGTTCAGTCCCATTGTCTGTTTATTCAATAACCACTAATTGTATGAGTTTGGTTTCATGGCATATTGTACGCAGAAACACAATCTCCAAATTATAATGCTCTTTTCAGCCATAAAATACATCCACTTTTGTTCAGTAGATTGGCATCACTATCCTTTTCTCTCCTTCAGGGTTCCTATGCTTTTAAAAAGTGTATGCCAGGAAGAAATTTAACAGGTGAATCATTCAGATGATTTGCCTAGGATTTTTTTTTTTCCAGATCCTTACTATCCAACATAATTGATCCATAGGACAATTCTAGACCTGAAAGTTTGCTACCAGAAGAAGCAATAAAATTGGTTCCATATACTGTAACTACTATGAAAAAGATCACATAACAAGTAAATGTTGTAAAGCACCCCGTCTATTATTATTCTCATATTTCTAGTATATTTTACTAGGAAGCTTTAATTTGTATCAGCAAAGCAGTACATATATATGCATTGTATAAACATTTACACAATAGACTCATATTTCTTATTTTACATTAACCACAACCCAGGGTAACCACCACGTCCTTGGGTCATCAATCAGGCATTAGAATCTGACCCAAACTACCGGAGACATGAACAGATTTATGATAGTGAGAGGGAAATACAGTCCAACTTCTTTGTTGAAAGACTTACTTCCTGGTCTGTTGGTAAAACAGCATTGTGCAATAGTAATTTGGCCTGATAACGGAACTAGATTGCTAAACTGACATGCTTGGCACTGCCAAGATTCACATCCACACCACATATATTTTGAAGCCAAAACAGATTGCTGGGTGAAAATGTCTACATCTTTATCATGAACCAAATCTCTCTTAACACAAAGTTACACAAAATGCTTCCAGCACATTTTGTCTATCTCAAACTAAATTCCAGTGGATCTTGGGGTAGTAAATTGCCCCACAACAAAAGTAGGTGTCAGAAGGGGCTCATTTTTTTCTATTTCCTTGGTCTGGTTTTTGTCTGAAAAAAACTTCACTAGACACTTTGGCTGAGATCTAACATCCACGACTAGCAGAGTGTAAACCACTGCTTGTGTATTTGTGCCACTGCCTAGAAATACACCTGTATTTCCAGGCAGTGGCACAAATACACAAGCAGTGATTTACACTCTGCTTCCCTCTTCTGTGGCTCCTCCCCAAGAGCACAACAGCTGCCAAGGTGGCTTCTAGGTGTAGTTCCATTCCTCCAGTCACCAACTGGCCACAGAGGAACACCTGGATGTGTTTTAGCTGATCTTCTGCAGTGGGGGAAGAAGGAGCAAGGGTACACAACACATGGCCGGCCTCATTCGCCACAGCTGACTGACTGCTAAGGGGACACAGTTGCACCAGTGAGTCTCACCAGGCTGTCCAGCACCCAAGACAAGGGATGCTATGTAAGGTATTGCACGACACCTCCTTTCACAACATCTACAACAATACAAATGCCTATCTAACTGGGGATTATACCTCCATACACTGATTCTGAACTTTTTATCTCAACACATTAATTCTTAAAAACAAGGACAAAAAACTTACCATGTGGGTTTGCAGAAACATTTTTCTATCTTATGACAAATTATGATGTATTTTGGGGTTCTAAACACTCCCAAAGAAAGACAAGTTATTTAGGATAGAAAAAGGTCACTAAAGTCTACTTCTCTGGATCTGTTCTGGCTTGAAAAGATAGAAAGCAAAAATAAACATATGCAACCTTTCCCCCTTATTCATGACAAAACTGGTTATACCAGCATGGTATAGTGTTTTGGGTGTTGAACTAGGACCCTGGAGACCAGAGTTCAAATCCTTGCTTGGCCATGGAAACCCATTGGGTGACCTTGGGCAAGTTGCACTCTCTCAGGCTCAGGAAAACAAAGCCCCCCCCCGTGAACAAATCTTGCCAAAAAAAACTCTTAAGGGTCGGTCAGAAGTAACTTGAAGGCCTGCAACAATAACAGTTTGTGCACACACATACATGGTCCCAGGTGCTTTCACTGCACAGAAAGAAAGCAATAAATAGTAAGTGGCTAAAATATGGAGAGACCATGTTGCAGGTCTACATCTTTGTAAAATTCTGCAATTAAAAGTGCACCAAAGGTAGGAAATTATGAATTTTAAATCAACAAAGGCTGCTTACAAAGTGATACTTAAATATGTTTTGTATTTATTGGATTTGTAGTTAGGATGTAAAATTACACCAGTTAAAAGGTACAATTATCAACACTAAAAAGTGATGTATTCCAGATTTAAAAGCATATGTAAGTGCTCCTGTAAACTCTTCCCCTCATGCAAAGGCTGCAATCCCAAATATACTTGGAAAAGAAATAAATATTTATTTCCAAGTAAATGATTGTTTATTTCCTAGACCTCTTTGACAACCAAGGATTCTTCTCAAGAGCATACAAAAGGGATGAGAGAATTAAACAAACATGCAATGCATTATTATTACATTTTGATTTAGATGCTATTGTATATAGGCGTTCCCAGCTAGAATCACAGCTATAAGGAGAGCTTGGGAAAGTTACCTTTTGAAATACAAGTTCTAAAAACCTCAGTCAGCATGGCCACTGTCATGTTGGCTGGGCTCAAAGTTGTCATACAAAAAGTAGCTTTCTCAATCTTTGGCTATGAATGCATATACCAGCAATGGAGATAATATACATGTACCACTATATCCTATATTAACAAAGACATCTGTAGCCATGAGAAATTTCATATATATAAAGACAGCTTTCTTACTAGGAGCATTTGACAAATTCAGAATTGCAAGTAAAAACACTTTTGGACTTAAGGAAAACAAATTATTCCTTATAAATAATTCTGTTTTCTTTAATATGCTTTCCCTTCCTGTATCTAAAATATGTACAAACACTGTAAATAAGTATTCACTAAAAAAAAAGAGAGAATGCTAGCATGAATGTGCATAAAAACATGAAGTATTAACTCTAGCATCAAGGAGCAATCTGTAAGTTTTCACCACAGAATCCAGAATCATATTCACTGCCATTGTGGAAGGGACAGAGTTCAGTGTCAGAGCACCTGCAAAAACACCCCCAAGTTCAGCCTTGGAATTTCCAGTTTCAGCTGGGAAAGACTCCTGTCTTGAAATCTTGGTCAACTGCTGTCAGTCAGTATTGATCTAGATGGACCAGTCATCCAGCCTAACAAAAAGCAGATTCCTAGGTTTCTAACAAAAGTTTTGGGATAATTGTAAACCGTGAGATTTATTCAAAAAGTAATCAAGACACTTGATATGCCCTCACACAAGCAAAGAATTTCCCATAGCTACAGTCCTTATGCTGGTTAATGTTGGGAATCTTCACAGATCCATCTCAGACTCTTCAGTTTAAAGAAAGAACAGAGATGTGGATCATAAACATGTGGAATTATTAGAAGGGCTCTCCATATCCTGAGTCCCACGGCAAAACAGAAAGAAAGAATCTAGAGGATTGTTGGAGTGAATATTCGGGGCAGGGGGCGAACTACTTGCAGACTGCAAAGAAGCAACTAAGATGGAGCAATTTTTGTTAGGACCAGTGATGTAGACTCGAGTCGACTGACCTGGATTCAAGTCGGACTTAAGTCACCTCAGTGACTCAAGTCAGACTTGACTTGGCAACAAAGACGCACTGACTCAACTCAACTTGAGACTTGCATATTTTTTAGTGACTGACTTGCTGCCCTTGGTTCAATAACATATCACAGCATTGAAAAAAACTTCCATCTCTTTTTGCCTACTGGTCACATGACAATCTGTCTCAAGCCCAAAGTGTGGGTGCATTTCTCAGAGGAAAACAGCAGACAGGTTAGGCGATGGGCTTGAGGTGGGCTTGAGGTCTGCTCAGCAGCCTCTCTCTGTTGCATATTGGAGAAGCATTCTAAAACTTTTCCTAAGAGCAGAAGGTAAGACTTGTCCCCAAAGCACAGGGCACTTTTCTCAGAGAACAGCAAATGTGTTAGGCAGTGGGCTTGAGGAGGAAGGAGCCTTCCTTCTACAGCTTTTGAAGCTTCAGTAATGGGGAGTAAGAAGGATCCTATTTCCTAATTCTGAAAAATTATCCAGCTTCAGAAATGGGAAGTAAGAAGGATCCTATTCCCCACTTCCGAAGCTGCAGACTCTTATATGCCCATTGGCACAAAAGCCTCCAGCTTCAGGAAAGGAAAGTAAGAAGGATCCCATTCCTCACCTCTGAAGCTGCAGATGGCAAAATCACAAATGTGGAGGGCCAACTCTCCTTAAATAGTTAAAACTGACTTTATTCAAGTCTGTTCAGAAATTCTGGATATAGGTTGGAGTATAAAGTTGGCTCCCAGACTTGAGACTTGACTTGAGACTTGAAGGTAAAGTCTTGAGACTTGGAGTAAAAAACTTAAATACATCACTGGTTAGGACTATGAAAGGGGAGGGGAAAAAAGGTGTAATCCCTCTTCCCACATGCTGTGGCCCCCAACTGTAGCCATTCCTCCTTAATGGACTGCTAGTTAAAGTGTGGGAGCAGGGAATCACACAACACTGATCTACATAAATAGTGTCTTTAGTCTGGCCTTGACAAGTAGAAAACAACCTTCAGTGCCTATAGGTCATACTGAGATATTCACTCAGAAGAAGCGTCTGGTAGGAATCTACACTTCTGAAACAAATGGACATCATAGCATGTTCCATTCCCCAGCACAAAACGGCTATAGTTTTGGAGAATATGAAATGCCTCTTCCATCCATGTTGATGATAAACAGATAAGTAAGAAGGGGTACGTAGCTTGCACGCATTAAGAATCAGTGGGTGTAATCACCATGAGATTCCAAATATGCTGCCTAAATATAGAGATCTTGAATACTGGCAACTCAAATTATAGCTCAGCATAAGAAAGAAATAATATCTTCATCTAAGTTATTCTTTTACATAGGTATACAAAGCCTGTCTGAACACCCTTTCACATATATCTGAAACAAATGCACGTGTATATATAAAAATGACACACCTGCACTGACATAATCTTTCAGATTTATAATGTCTGTAAATAAAACAGATGAAGGAGGAAAAAAACGGCAACAGCCCGCAAGAAAGTAAATTCTACTTTGAGTCATATTTTCTTACCTTTGGGAATAGAACTGGGCTTTCTAAACAAGACCGTACAGAAAACTCTGTGACCACATTTTTCTAAATAAGACTAGGGGTTCATAGAGAGCCTGCCACTAAATGGGAGCGGCTCCAGACCCTTGGAGATATTAGGCCAATAACCCACGAACGAGGCTGTGGTTGAAGGTTCATAAGTTAAATACTAAATGCTCACAGCAGGATATGCAGCTCCCCCTAACCTTTTCCTTCCGCTTCAAAGGGTTTGCAGCTGCCCACATGTAGCCGCAGGCTCCACTTTCTGGCCCAAGGCAGATTTAGGGCTTCTGGAGACTTTGAGAAAGACTTTGAGAATACGAACAATAGCATCTTGTCCCCCAGAAAATCACCACTGGCATTAAGTACATCCTAGTTACAGGTACCACAGCCATGGGAAGGAACAAGCCTGATGGAAGGATCAGGCATGCCAGGAGACAGAAACCCACAGAAGGAAGGGTGAGCACTGCCAGAAGGCATCTAAATTGCTTCTTCTTCAAAGAGCAATTCAGCAAAGACCAAAGTTCTAGGATCGTCAGGCCTCAGTGCTCTGGCACCACATCCATCTACAAAGTAATAATTAACTTAAGAAAACCTTTTCCATCTCTTATGAAGGACCACTAATGGCAGTAACTCTTACTTACTGGCTGTCACTCTAATCTTCCACAGAACTATAAGGACCAAACTGCACGTTGCACATTAAAACTCTGGCAGGGGTGGGCAGTGATGGAAGGAAATTTTAAGTCTCCAAAAGCTTCCATCAGTCTTGCCCAAGGTGGTCAATGGTGTCGGATTGTGGGAATTCTCATTTAAAACAGTTGAGCAAAAGATCCTTAATCCTACATTAACCCCTTCTTAACTGATGTTAAGAAGTGAACTGTTTGCTTTCCTATATCACTTTTTGGACAGCTGGATCTCAAGGGAAGTTACTTTCCTGTTGCACATGGAGTTGAAATTTTATTATGTGTCTTTTATTGTCCTTTGTCTCTAGCCCTCACCTGGCCAAGAAGGGGAATGGCCTCTGCCTACATTGAAATTCCTCAGCACCATCTTCATTGACAACAGAGAAACATCTGTTACTCTAATATTGTCACTATTTTTCTTTCGTATGATTTTAACATCTTCATATGATAAAGAAGCCAGTTAGCTTGCATAATGCATTTGATGCTTTAAAGTTGCCTTAATGAAGGTATTTCTGTTTTGTGATTTTGGAAGTATAAATTATAGGAATGAGAGTGATATCTAGATCAGTATCATGGCAGGAGACAACATGGCAAAGCCCTTCTGCTCATCACAGCAGGGTCCAAGTCTGGATTGGGATGCCAGTGCTTACTTTAGTGTAAAAATATGAAACAAAACACAAGGATATGAATTTGTGCTTTAAAGACATTGGCTAAGAGAAGCACTGATTTAATTTTAAATAGAAGAAGCAAAGCACATATTTTTACTGGTTCCGACTACTTGATAATTGCTTAGGACGGCAACCTCAGAGTCAGAAGGTTCATACAGTCCACAGCGAACTGCACAAGCCTTCTGAGTTTTAGCTGTCACTTCAAATTTTCTACCTATGGAACACTACAATAGTGTGCGAACACAGTTAGCCTTCCAAAACCTTTTATTTTTGTGCGTAACACAAAAAAGGAAGAATACTATGTGTTCAGCATAGTGGTCATACATTTGAAGATGAATGAGGAAGGAGATTTTAATGTGCAAAAATATATATCTAAAGACCAGGTGCAAGTTCCTCTGCCACCGAAGGTTCAGCAGAAGGCATGGGAACTTCTCAGTTTTGCTGTCAGCATAGCTGAAAACCTTCCACAGGAAAGCCTGCCTGACCTCCTCTTTGTTCACTTTTTGATACCTTGCCAAGAATATGTTGACTCCTGAAAAGTCTTTGTAAGAAGTGGATACTTTCCTCAACGCTGCTAAGCTTTGCATAGCTTCATCAGTAATATCAAATGATGAGTCCAATATGTTGTCAGCTGCTTTAATCAAGAGTATCATTGGAAGTACACTTTGCAATGTAGAGCTTAACAGCAGTACAATATTGCTAATAAGATATAGGTGGCACTGCATCCAGCCTGAAGCAGTTATTTACACTCTCGTTCTACATTACGAAACAATGTAGAACAAGAATGTAAATAATTGCTTCAAGCTGGATGCAGTGCCACCTATAGCTTATTAACAATACTTAAATAAAGCAATTCTTCTGTAGAGACATATTGGTATGGCTTTTCTCTGAAGTAATCTGACACTAACTACCACTATCCTCCCACATTTAAGATCTATATGACTAACGGTCCAAGTGGGAAAGGGCCTTTTTAGTTGTAGCACCTTGATTGTCAAGACTCCCTCTCTGAAGAGGATCTAGATTGAAGCACTGGATGTTTGGAAAATTACTGATATTAGAGCAAGCAAATAGCTCTATACTAATGTTTAATTTATGTATGTTTTTCAAGTGATATTTTTATACTTAAAAGTTAATGGATGGTTTTATTTGATAGTTCTGTTATCCCAAAACATGAGTGACTCAGGGGTCCATCCACGATGCCAGTACCTTCACATGACAATGAAGAATTAATTAGCTCAAATTTGGAGGCCTGTGAGAGGTGGGGGGGTAACCTAACAAGATATTTCTACCAATGTTTGCAGGGTCCTCACATAAAAGAACCAGCCAGAGTTTCCAAATGTAAACTAAAAATATGTTTTATTGAAAGATTCAGTCATGCATGCAAAAGATCCAAACACTCACACACTTGCACAAAAGCTGACTGAAGGATAAAGGGAGGAAAGTTGTAGATAGAGTTTTCAGAGAATGGGTGATAATTACTGATCCAGAGAGCAGTGAAGAAAGCAGCAATGTGGCTTAGACTAGTGCCAAAGGACAAAGGACAGTACTTGTTCAGGAATCAGGGCAACAGCATGGTGACCAGCAAGTGAACTACTGCATCAAACTGCTCAAAACGGAGGGTTTTTATACCCCATATCTACCTTGAGGGCATTGGTGCGAATGGCTCTCTGGCCAAGCAAATAATACAGGTTGCTACACAGACAATGTGGTCTGGATGGAGTTAATGGTCTTAATGTTAGGTGACAAAGAGTTAATGGCTGTCATAATAGCTCTATAATTGTGGAGATGCATGGGGACAATTCAGGGAAATGTCCAGGTGTGAGGAGACAAGGTTGAAACAATCAGTGTTTTAGTGGGAACTTTCCTTGGCTATTGTATGCTATCAGAGATGTTCAAGCTTCAGCTTAAGCCTATTATCTCTGGAGCTGCCTGTGATCTGCCAGACAATGACTTTGACTGTGGCTACAGGGGGATCGGCTGACCTGCCTTGTAATCTCACTTGTTCAGTCAGTAATTTTCCTCTGCCCAGCTCAACCTTAAAGTCATCCCTGGTTCTATTTATATCACTGCCAATCAATGTATTTGCCAATTTAAATCATATTTCACCAATTAAACCATATTAAACCTGGGGTGTGTGTGGGCCTGTAATACCTCAGCCCCCTTCCCACAGACACACACATCTGCAATTTTCCTACTTTTGCAAGGATCCTGTAGCCCTAAACTCAAAGAATGCGGAGGGCCAACTGTATACAGTCATCTCTCCACATTCACTAGCGTTAGGGGCACAGAAACCCGATGAAAGTGGAAAAACCGTGAATAACTCTAGGCCCTTCCAAACCATATTTTAACACACGCAAAAAAGTATGATCACCATATTCAACCACCATGGATACTCTGAGGCATAAGGCAGAAGTGGGTGGCTGATGGGGCTGGCTGCCACCTCCACTGCTGCCCCACACCATTTTTAATAGAGACTTACAACCCTCGTTCACAGTTTCTCAGTCTCATGAGGCCTGCAATCCTTTCCAAAAATGGCAAAGGGAGGCAGCAGAGGTAACAGCAAATAATCCATGAATAATCAAATCCGCAAAAGTGAAACCTGCAAATGTGGAGGGCTGACTGTACAAATAAAACAATACAAACAATTTTGAATAATTCCAACTTAAAACAACCAATCCTGTACTAACAGGATAAAAAACATCAAACAAGGCACTAAGTTAAAGGCTTAATAAAAGGCTACCCAATTTAAAACCATGTACATGCAAACTAAAGAGCAAATTGGGCACCAAAGGCTTTAATTAAAAGCAATGTATAGACCTGGCACTGAGAAGAGACCAACATTAAACCAGTTGGACTTCTGAAGGCAATCCACAACTGAAATGCCCTCTCCTGTGTCCTCCCACATCACATTGACCCTACTCATGGGACACAGAGAAGAGCCCCTCCTGCAGACACCAGTTCTCAGGCAGGTAGATAAAGGGAGAGGCACTCTTTCAAGTAGCAAAATCCCAGACCATTTAGTGCTGTGAATGGGATCATCAGCACACTGAATTCCGAGTAGAAGAGAACTGGCCATCAGTGTTTTTAAGGCTTCTAAGACTAGTGCTATATGTTGTCTATATAGTACTCTGATCAGTATCTACTTGCTCTATCTAGCTGTAACTTCCAGGTTATCTTCAAGGGTAACTCTACATAGAGAGCATTACAGTAGCTTAACCAGGAAGTTAACAGTGTATGGATTACTGCCCAGTAAAGGCTGTAGCTCCTGCACCAATTTGAGCTAGTGCGAAGCTCTCCATGCCATGGAGTCCATTTGGGCCAGTGACAGAGATAGATTTAGGAACACTTCCAATCTACACACCTTCAAGGAGGTACAACCTCCTCCAGGGCAGGTCACATTCCCCATTCCTACACTCAAAAACCACCAATTCACAGAGTCTCTATCTTATCAGGATTCAACTTCAGTTTTAGGACCACTTCCAATCTACGCACCTTCAAAGAGGTACAACCTCATCCAGGGCAGGTCAAATTCCCCATTACTACACTCAAAAACCACCAATTCACAGAGTCTCTATCTTATCAGGATTCAACTTCAGTTTTAGGACCACTTCCAATCTACACACCTTCAAAGAGGTACAACCTCATCCAGGGCAGGTCACATTCCCCATTCCTACACTCAAAAACCACCAATTCACAGAGTCTCTATCTTATCAAGATTCAACTTCAGTTTACTGGCCTTCACCTAGCCCATTACAGCATCCAGACTCTGGTCTAGCACCTGCACAACCTCAACCAATTCCAGTGACAAGAAGTAAAATAAATACCCTTATGATCTCACCCAGCTGCTTCATACAGATGTTGAACAGCATGAGACAAAATGGAACCCTGTTGTACTTCACAGCTCAATGACCATGGGGCCAAATAGGAACCCTCAATGTTTCTCTGTATTTATGGGCTTGCCTGGCAATGATAGCTGCAGCCATCAACAGTGGCTAATAGTCATACTGTAATTTCCCCACAGTGTCTACAGGTACCAGACATAAGCCCTGTTTAGGTATTCTTCTTGCCATGCTTATGAACAGTTAAATAAAGAGTGATGACAATCACATGGACAACTAAATGTATACAGTTGTATGCACGTAGCCCTCTCTGCCATCTACAAATATTCCCATCATACACATGAACACTACATAATCCAACACCTCAAGGGCTAGGCTCCATGTTATGGCCATGAACCAGCTCACATGTTCATGAACGTGATAAGAATACCGAAATACGACTACAGAGTTACTCCAGGCCATTATGGCAAATCAAAATGGCTGCTTGCAAGTCCAACTGACTGGCATGGAGGAGCATAAAGTTGCCAGACTTTTGGGGCTTCAACAGCTGACACCAGGCCTAACAGATCCATCAGGAGGTAGCAATGCTTTCTTAACTGACATTTGTTAACTTAAAAGGTATAAAGCCTTTGAAGATAATGCATACCAAGGACCGCATTTACCACACATCAATGTGATGTTTATTTCTAAAGTGAATGAATTAAGTGGAAGAAATGCTTGAGCCTACCTTGGCTGCCTTTGGAAAATCAAACTTTTTGGGACAGAGGCTCTCTAGAACTCAGTGTACTTTAAACATACAACCATCCCAATATGAATAGAACGAGGAATTTAAAAACTAGGAAAACAAATGTAAGACCAAGTAAATAAAATTACAGTAGAGCAGTCTTGGCCTATATACCTGTGAAATTTTCTTTTTTTAAAAGGGGGATAGGAAACGCTAAATATAAGACACTAAATTTCACACTTGTCTGAACAAGCCTGTAGTTTGGTGTTTAGTGTCTGAGAAGGGCCTTGGCAAGATGGATTCCATATAGTCATATAAACTCTATTTTTAGAGCAGGAAGAGAGAGAGAGAGAGAGAGAGGAGGGAACGGGGGATCTCTCAAGTTCTTTCCCTTGCTGTCCACACATTATAACCAAATCCCTGCATGTATGTACTGTGCACACAAGCAATACTGACATATTAAATCTCTTATATTTAGTCGTTCCTCATATAGTAACAGTGATTTCAGCTGTGCTACAAAAGCAAACCTCCTCTGAACTAATCTCGCCAGGAAAAAACCCTGTGACAGGTTTGCCTTTGGGTCACCGTAACAATGACACGACAACAACAATGCAATTATCGGGAAAAAGGACCATGAGGAACTGCAGTTGAAATAACACCGAGATCTGCTAAAGCAGAAAGAAAGGCATGGGCATTCATGCATACATAAATGCCTAGTAAAAATCTAAATAATGAGATACTGGATCAGGTCAAAGACCCATTTTGCCTAATCTCCTGTTTCTCACCATATCCAACTAGATGTACCAATGGAAAGCTCACAAGCAGAAAATGAGTGCAATGGCACCTTTCCATTCATGTTTTTTAGTATTTAGAGGCGTACTAATGAGAAAATATAGCCACTGACAGTCTTAGCCTCCCAATAAGATCTCAGATCTGTTTTTTTCCATTCAGGTGATGACTACTTACAATATTATGCAGAAAATAATTTTCATTGTTCTTGTGTGCCTTCAAGTCAACTCTGACTCATGGCAACTCTATCCCAGGGTTTTCTTGGCAAGATTTATTTGGGGGAGGAAAGCAATTTATTAATTGCCTCCCTCTTAGGCTGAGAGAGTATAAGTTGCCCATGGTTACCCAATGGGTTTCCATGGCTGAGAAGGGATACAGACCCTGGTCTCCCTGTGGTCCTAGTTAAACATTCAAACCACTACACCACACTGGATTACAGAAAGGAGAACAGAACTGATATACATAAGCGCCAGTCAAACATAGATGAGTAAATTTATACAGTCCTTATAAACTAAGGGCAGTCTTTCCAGAAGGCAAGTGGCAAACATATCAAACTACTTTACCTGTACTAGATCTGGGGAAGATATTATATTATTTTTATACTTGTATATTACTTGTAATATTACAGATATTACTTGTAGTACCCAGCCATACGAGGAAAAATGCATGTAACTTCTCCTAAATTAAGATTCTCACATCTAGATTTGCATAGGCAAGGGCTACTTTCCCTCTGGCTATTACGTTCCTGTGTTTTAAGTTTTAAAGCTCCACTCAATTATTGTAAAGGGAGGGGGAATGGGAACTGGGCAGCTAGTAAAAATGTAATACTAAACAAAAACAACCCATAATTTTCCTCATTGGCAAAGAGTTTCATGAGTTTTTAAAAGTTAGTTTTATTTTTAATTTAATATAATGTCCATTAACAGGGTTTTTTAAAAAAAAAATTGTGAAGCCAATATATGTAGCTGTTGGCAGTGCTGCAGAGTTTCCACTAGAGTTAATGCCAAATTAAAGCATTATAACTTCAGTAGCTCCCCCTACCCTTGAACCAGTGAACTAATAACCACTTCAGACACTGTGGTACAGTGTGGCTCAGAGCACAGCAAGGGAGAAGGGGAAGGAACTTACTAAGACAATTTGTATTGCATTTAAGGAGTCTGATTCCAAAACAACACATTGCTTTGTCTGAAAGATGATGAAACATGGAGTCAGAAATGCTGAGATTTTTCTTTGCCACTTACAGAAATGGATTTATAAAAAACTTGGGAAGTATTCTTGGAGCATCCCCCAAAAACATGACTTGTTGTAGCAGACTTTTGGTGTGATCAGTAGTCTGAAGTCATATCTAAGGATGTCTGGACAGGTCACTGAGTATGAACTGACACTGCCTAACTCTCAGAATTATAGACAGGGGACCAGATGTCAGCTTTCAGTGATAACCTTCTTGTAATCTCTAAATAATCTCTGGGTTGGTTATGTTAATCATAAGTTGAATATGAACCAGCAGTGTGATGCTACGGCAAAGAAGGAAAATGCTATCTTAGCCTGCATTAATAGAAACATAGTTTCCAAGTCAAGGAAAGTAATGGTCCCACTACATTCTGTGCAGGTCAGGCCTCATTTGGAGCAATGTGTTCAGTTCTGGGCACCTCATTTTAGGAATGATATAGACAAGTTGGACCAAGTTCAGAGAAGAGCAATGAAGATTATAAGTAGTACGAAGAATAAAACATATGAGAAGAGGTTGAAGGAGCTGTGTATATTCAGTTTGGTGAAGAGATGATGATGATGATGATGATGATGATGATGTGATCACATTTTTTTAAATAGCTCAAGGGCTGCCAAAAAGAAGAGGCTTGTAGTTTGTTCTCTGCTACCTTAGAGGCTAGAACTAGGTCTAATAGTTTTAAGTTACGTGAAGGTAAACTTTGATTGAACATTAGAAGGAACTTCTTGACAGTAAGAGAGGTTCAGCAATGGAACTAATTACTAGAGAAGTTGAGGTGGTCTCCATTATTGGATGTCTTCAAAAGGAGGCTAGACAGTTACCAGCTGGGGACATTTTAGTTGAAGATCCTGCACTGAGCAGGTGGTTGAACCTGATGGCCCATGGGCCCCTTCCAATTCTTTGATTCTATGAAATTTACAGGCATTCAAAAAATGTAGAGGAGATGGGATCAGGCTGCAGTTACAGGGTTACAGTAGATGCAATCTGCATATATAACAGCTGCTGTATTGGCCTCAACATTCTGTCATATTAGAGTTACGAAGAGAGAGAATCATGGTCAGGACTATAGAAATAGAGGCTGGCTTGGCACTGGGTGACTCCAGTTGAATTGTATGGGGCAAAGTAAATGAATAACCTATAAGACAGATGAGGAGAGCGAAGGAGGAATTGTTGCTCTCCAACATCCCCATCTCTGATTATTAAAACTGAGGATCCTTGTAGAGTAAAAACTTTAAGGATTAGAGAACAAGTACAAAGAAGGGTTGCACTGCTACAAAAAAAGTTTTTGTTAACGCTTGAGACAGCACAAGCTTAGACACATTTACTCAGAAGCAACTGTCACTGGGTTCAATAGGGCTTCCTTCCAAATAAATGTGCAGAGAAATGCACTATGGACTTGAAGGGAGGGAGGGACACAGAAGACTGTGAAAGGTGGGAATGGGAGGTTGTTTCCACAACCAGCTTCCTTATGAGTCATTTGGGACTGGTGGCATTTTGAACTGGAGATGATACACTAGTGATGAGTCATAACAAGTTGTCCTTAATAATCTGCTTGCTATTCTTGCCCGCTTGTTTGCCTTTTCTTCAGGTACTACCAAAGCAACCTCAAGCATGTGAAGTAACGCAAGTCACCAGTGCATCTACCTCTTAAGAGGATTTGTACTGTACTGCTATCATCATTCAGGGTGAGGGTGGAGGTGCTTCACTTCCTGCCTCAGGCAGAGGGATAGCTTAGGTCACCCCTGTAGCTTACAGTTTTTCAAAGTATTTCCTTGCAAAATTCCCTTGATTACAGATGTTGTGGTATGTGTACAATATTTACATAGGGAAAATAGCACCACCACATAAAACAGGGGTATATAGGGAAGACACCCCAAACTGGAAAAATAAGTGGATGGGGGAACCAACCTACCTACAAACAGTCCAATGACTGAGCATGTTCAGTGGACATAAAATGCTGACCACAGTGATGGAGTATCAAATTAAATATCCTGGAGGAAAGGCGGACTAGAACTCTGGACAGGAGTACTCTCCGGCACAACACTTTGATGAAGGTCCTTCACAATATTTATTAGAAACCAAGTATGACAAATACAATCTGCATGCTTTCTATTGTACCTTCACATGTAAACAAGTTAAAGGCATCCTCCTTCCCAATGAAAGCCAAGAAATTCAAAGAGAAGCCTGGAAGAGCCCTCACAAACCCAGCTGTAGATTCAGCACTGAGCAAAAGTACCCCCAGGCCCTTTCAGGAACCAATATCTGATCATTTTTAAACATAAACTAATTATAGCCATCTGGCTGTATACCCCTTGTTGCTATGCAAAGCCGGCACTGAAGCACTTAATCCAGTCCCATTATTCCCCTTCCCCCAAAGCAAACAACAGTATGCCTATACTAATGCAGCAAGTTTACCCTCTACACTAAATCTGGCCAAATGAGATGCCAAATGGAAGCTCAACATACAATCAAATAATCCACAGTATGCCCCAGTATGAGGTTCTCCCCAAAGGTCTCCAATCCACAATTGTACATGAAGGATTTTGTTAAGCAAAAGCTTGGTTCTCAGTGTATTTTGTTGGAACATGCCTTGCTCCTTGTTAGGCACATTATGTAAGGGAAAGTAATTATCTTGTGTGCTTACAGTAAGATGTAGGTATTGTAGACATCAATCATGAGACTGCATAATATAGTTGCCATGTCTTTGAAGTCCCATAAAACATGGTTGAACAATGGGGGAAGGGGAATTTTTGCCTCCACAGAAGGCCGCAATTGTGCATTTCTGGCTGAAATTGCATTCTCAGAAATGAGAAGTCAGCACTAGTTTATAATTCTGGAGTTCTCCAGCCTGTTTTCTGTCAGTTAGCTTCATTTAAGGCACATTTTGGGGAATGAGGGGGTTGTTTCAGTGCATAGCACTACTCTCGGTAGCAGCTGGGGCCATTTGTCACTCATAAAAATAAATAAATTAAAGTGAAATCTGGAAGCAGCCCCAAAAGTAATGGTCCACACAAAGCCCACAGGTTGCTGCTTTCCCACCTCCCCATAAAAAATATGCATAGTTTTTTTCCCTATTAAAAGCACTCAGTAGACTAATTCCACTTTTTTTCTATTCTTTGATATAACCAATCATCAAATGGAGTTACTGCATACAGCAGCATTTGGATAAAACGTAATTGGTTCAAACAGTCTAAAAACGCACATGATCATTGTTTGCAGGCTACCTGATGTGTGGGATCAGCAACTATTTTTTCCCCAATGTGACAGGTACTACTGTCCTATTTGTGCCCATTGGCTAAAACTGTTCCTTGCTTTCCTGAAAACTTTCCTGGGACCAGCAGCCAATGGTTTACGGATCAGCATTCATTCATGGACCACCATTTTGAGTAGCACTGATATAAACTATAAGGCCAGCCAGATCCACACACTTTATTAGGAATGGAGCATTTAACAGTTATCTGTCATCACATTTGCTTTTTTCCCCCTTAATTTATTTTAGAATCAGACTGTCATGCTTCACGTTGAGGCTGTGCAAATGTCAATGCTACACTGCGAGTTATATTTCTTTTGTAAACATCTTCATTATTTTTTTCCTTCGCCATGGAATAGCAAAATATTGTTTTAAGTAATGTTTCAAACTGTTTTTTCATGTTACACAGTCTACTATAGAAAAAGGAATTTGTTTTTGTTCTTATGTACTCCAGTTTTAGCACAGATGTTTGATTATAGTTATTCTTTATCTATTAAAAAAAAGAGAGAATTTGTTAAGTTGGAGGTAGTGCCTTCCCTCATTAAGGCAATTTCTACATAAACTGAAGGCACACACACTTCATAAAGGCTTACAGCATAACTTCCTTTTCCTTTGTAAAGACAGAAGTCTTTATTTCTTTAGGTGTTGTTTTTTGCTAATTAAAACCATCCTTAAAGCATTTACATTCTGCTGAAGAAAGCAAGAGTAGCAAGAGGCTTATAATGTTTGCTGCGTAACCTGAAGACCAGCCAGCACACTGAGGCTAGTTTAAGATTGCGAAGACAGAGTACACTTTATTTACCATCATCGTAAGCTTCTCCTAAGACTCTCTGGGGACTTATAACTTTGAAAATGAAGGATAAAGTTATTCTGGAATATTTTCCTATGTAGATTACTCTAGTGTGACTTTTTGTAAAAACACCATGACCCCCTACACTTGGAGACAGTAAAGCTCCTCAAGAGAGGATAATTTGAGGTGCCTGAATATTTACTTTGCCTTGCCGTTACAAAAAACATTTCTATTCTTTCTCTCTCCAGCACCCTGAAACACACAATCTAAGTACAGGCATGTTAGATGCTTTCAGTCAAAGTTCTCCTTTGAACTCCTACATACCAAAAAGTTTATTGGTTTTATATTTCATATTTCATAGGTGTGCATAAGAGTGGGCAACAGCCAGCCTCTATGATTTTTTGAAGGGAATGACCAAGAGGGAGGAGATAAAGGGGACAGAAGGGAAAAGGGGCAAGGGGGGAAGATTACACTAGATGACTAGAACATGGGGAGGATGGAGGGGAAGAGAGTTATCATCTGTAGGCAAGCGAATTATACTATTTCACAATTCTGGTGGTGTTTAGGCCCTGCAGGTGCATTCTTACTTTAAAAGAACCCATCCCATTATCTCCCAAACACATCAATGATCTACATGATCCTTCTCACAATCATGCTCTACACCATTGCCTCTGGGAATGTATAGATTCTAATGGGAGAGGCTGAATCCTTTTAATTCCATTGAAACATGATCCACCAAAGTGTTAACTATTTAGCACAGCCAGATTAGGGTGTAGTGCTCTCCCACTCAGGAGTAGATATTTACAGTTCTGTACTGAGTAGACATTTATAAGAATGCATTGTTAATTCTTAAAATTGCAAATTAGCTGTTGTTTGAGTCACATATTATCCCAGTATCTAATACTCACTAGAACTTCTAAATTCTCATTTTAGTCCACTGTATTTGTGATGGTCTGAGTGCTGGACTACAGCTTTGGAGAAGGGGGTTTGATTCCCCACTTGGCCATGGAGACCCACTGGGTGACCTTGGGTGTATCACACACTCTCAGCCTCCAGAAAACCCTGTGATGAGTTCAGCTTAGGGACTTGAAGGTGCACGACAACAATTTGCCATGGACTTTGCATTAGGGAGATGATAGTGTGTATATGCAAGAAGGAGATTTAAGAGAAGTTAGCAAAATAGTTCCCCTCTGAACTCTGGATCAATGTGTAAATCCAGTATAATGATAGCTGTTTCTAAACACATGGAGGCTGAGTTTCTTGATCTCTGGAAGATAATGAAGTTGCTCATTTAACAGGGTAAACATGTTTTAGACATATTAGTTGTCTCCTTTACCACTGCAGATTTTCACAAAAGCAAATCAAGATCCAGGTTACCCAAGAAGAGAAACTGATCAAATGGTGGTCAGATATGAATGATGGCTCTAGATTTTTAGGCAGTGAATCATACACCCCCATTTGCCTCTTTAACACTCTAATGCTAGTAAATACACGCGGTGTACAGCAGGTCAAGACAAGAATAAACTGACCCATAACTGCTTTAGGCAAGGGACTTGTGAGAGCCTTCCTGTGGGGGTTCTACAGTCAAGCCCAGCTCTTTTTTCTGTACAGGCAAAACTCAGTCAGTAAGCAAAAAACCTTCTAGATGGCTTACAAAATATTTTTTTCAAAAGAAAAAAAAGGTCCTATCGATCAGAATTCACCATTCCCAAAGAGTCAGTTGACCCCAGCCAATACACAATAGGAATCTTGTTGAGGTATCATAAATCTGCTAGCAAAGTGCAGGAACAAAGTTGCTAAGCAAGTTTCACTTTTAGACTGAAAGAGGAACTGACAGACAGGTACCCAAACAAAGCTAACACTCTTCTGCTAGGCTTCATTGGTCAACAGCAGACAGCCTGGACAAGATGCATTTTACCCTCTCTGTGTTTGCCAAAGCTTCTAGGCTCCAATGTTACTGGAGAATTTAATGTCACTACACCCTCTTCCAAATAAGGCTTTAGATCCAGAGAGATCAAATCCAAAATCTGGAAGCCATTTACTTCAAATCTCTATTTGGAGTCCCAAAGAATACAATGAGTACAACAGAACGGCTCTGGTTTAAGAAATGCAATCCAATTAAATTAGTAAAATTCACACACAAAGGCTAGCATCCAGCTAGGGACATACAAGTATGTGAGTCACACTATAAAGAGCCAATGTGCTGTAGTGGTTTGAGCAGTGGATGATGACTCTGAAGACTAGGGTTCGAATCCCTGCTCAACCATGCAAATCCACAGGATGACCTTGGGCAAATCACACCCTCTCAGACTCGGAGGAAGGCAAAGGCAAACATTCTCTGAACAAATCATGCCAAGAAAACCTCGTGATAGGTTCATCTTAGGGTTGCCATAAGTTGGAAACAACTTGAAGGCAGACAACTACAACAAAATCACACTACACACGTGCGGCCAAAAAGGCTCCACTACACAACATATTCAACTGGTAGCAGTGGAAAACAGGTTACGGAGACAGCATGCTACACTGTGCTTTGTCTTTGCACATGATGATCATATATTGAGTGTTGTGCTTGTGCACTGCAGTTCTGCATCATATACTATGCACTGCACGCTGTGCAACAGCACACAGACATTTACACGTCTTGCACAATGTTGCTATGTTGCATGGCAATTGTATAATGTTCAAGTAGTGTACTTTCATGTGTAGATATTTATGCTAAGAAGGAATATTGGATTATAACCAAAGTATATCACAAACCCGACAGCACAATTCAGATTTTTCTGGCCAGTGGATGGAAAAAGTTCCTTCATCTTGGTCAGGCCTTCTTCCTTTGAATACCCAAGTAAATTCCACCTTCCAAACAGCTTGCCTTTAAGTTTATGAAGAAGAAGCACAATGTATTGGCAATTGAATTGAACACTTGCAGTTTTTTCCTTGTTACAATCTCCTTTTGTCTGTTTCTAAAATCCAGATCACATGGATTTATCTGATTAATGATGCCTCTCATCTCCCAATTGACCCAACTAGTTTAGCAAGAGACCAACTGCTCTTGCATTCACTGGGTTCTCATCAAAGAGGCCCAGCAAATGATCCAAATAAATTTGTTTCTTTCAAACTAAACATCTAGTGGATGATTCATTTCATAATTTAACAATGTCAGCAAGGAGGAGTTTGATATTCTGATTAAGTTAGTAAGTCACAAAAACACAGGAATGATATGTTAAAATATAAGTCCCTTAACACATGGGTCCCTGTAATACCTTCAGCATTGCTCTGATTGGGCAAGCAGGCTGTAGTGGTTACAGTATTTATCTTGGACTGGGGAGACCTGAATTCAGATTCCCACTTGGCCATGAAGCTCATTGAGTGCTCTTGTGCCAGTCATTATCTCTCAGTTCAGCCCATCTCACAGGAATATATGGAAGGCCTAAATGTTATGAGCATAAAGAAGGGGATGAAAGCTAGGCATAATGGAAGAAAATCATGGAAGAGATCATGGAAGAAAAGTAGGGTATAAACATAACCAATTAGCTATGTGCTTAAAAGGCTGCCAGCAACTATGTTTCCCAGAAGGATAATGGGAGATTAGGCTCCTCTTCCAACCACCCCCAAAAGCAAACAGACATATATCAATTTTCATGGCCAGAACTATTGTTCTTTCCATGCAAGTCTTTGGGCTCTGACAACAACCTGGGCAAAAGGAAAAGAAAGGGCACTGATACTCTGCATGAGGTCTGATTTGGTCCTGGGGTCACCAGCTGCTAATCCTTAAAAGTAGTCCACAAATACAGCTGAGGAGCCACACGCCCTCCTGTTTTACAGCAGTATCAGTGGCAAATGCTCATGCAGACTACTAAAGACAGATATTGCTTCATTATTCAAAGCAAGTATAGAGCTCTACTTTTTATTCAGTTTTCGCCCTTTGTGCATTCTGTTGCCACTTTTTAAAATTGTTATCTCTCCTGTTTGCTTGTAAATGAACTACACATTTCACATTTAATTTATTTTTAAATCTGCAAAAAAGGTGGGACTGCTCAAAACAAAACAGAAAACTGCAGAAGGCAGCCAGGTAAAGCAAAGAAGATATGTTTAGTTCCTCTCTGCCCCCCCCCCGTCTGCTTCCCTGCTAATGCTCTGTCCCATTCCTTAATGCTTTCGCCCTATTCCTACATAAAGGACCACAAGCTCATCTGGGTGTACAGAAATTAACTACCTGCACTACATGGCACACATTCATTGAAAGCAATGTAGGCAGAATACATAAGCACTGAATTGACTTCTGGTTTATCTCCAGTTCTTGATCCAGCAAGTCTTGCGCAGAAGCATGTTTCAGCATGCAGATCTTTAACTTAAAGAATGGAGTGTCAGGGAGCTGGTTCAGGGACAGACCCTGCACCATCTCCACATCAACCCTGTCCATTCACCCTTTTGACTCCTTCAGCCTAAATCCTAGCTTTATCAGCTGAAAGCTGGCACCTGCCTGCTGGTCTCTATGGCCAACATTTGGAGGCGGGGGGACGGCATGAGTACTGCTTGCCCTTGACCAGGATTTGGGGAAACTGTAGTTTGGTTATTTTAAAGCCCAGCAAGGAATTCAGTGCACACTTTAGGGACTGTTTCAGCTTGGAGTAACCTGTTCTGACCCTATGCATGGGTCAGCGTTGCCACTGACAACATATCCACTGTTCCCCACCCTCCTCCACCTGGCATGCTTACCACTCCCAGTCAGGCTGATGGGGGATGACGAAGGCTGTAATCCAATATGTCTAGAGAATATCTGGTGGGAGAATGCTGTGCTATGATATCTGTAAATAACAATGTCCCTGCTGTAATGTTGTTATGTAACTTCAAGTCAACTCTTACAGTGATCCTATTCTATGGTGGGGGGTTTTTGGCATTTTCCCCTGAGGATCTGGCTTCCTTTTAGGCTGAGAGAGTATGACTTGCCCCAGGTTACCCAGTGTTTTCCTCGGCTAAGCAGGAATTCAAATCTTGGTCTCCTGGAGTCCTAGCCCAACATTCATACCACTACATCACGCTGGCTCCCACTGTAGGGCACTGGTATTAGATATTCGATTCACTTTTCATGGTCACTTGCTCATTCAAAATGCCAGTAATTCTGTATTCTAGTGAGAATTTTTAGTGGTTCTCTCCTCAGCCTGGGAACCTCCAGATGTGTTAGACCATCTTGAAAGTGATTTGATGGGAGACATTGTCTGACACATCTGGAAGGTACAAGACTGGGGAAGCTTACTCGTCTCCCCTCATATTTCTTTTCAGGCTCAGCTATGTTTCTGGAAAACTTCACCAAGTTCTGTGTGTGTGTGCTATGCGTGCATTCGTGTGTGCATGGGCCGCACTCTATGTTCGGTTCAGTTTCCAAAGGAAGAAGAAAATGAAGAGTTCAAATTCAAACTTTTTTTGAGTGTAGGACCACTCCTCTTCCTCACACCCATCCTGTGACATTATTTCACATGACAAAAAACATTATTTCCATGATGGACTAGAATTGTGAGCAACAGAACTGATTTAAATGACCTGTATGACAGACCACTATTTCAGGCACTTAGAAATAAAACGAAATGGGATTAACAAAGGGACATACGTTTATACATACGTGGTGTGTATCTTCAAGCCATTTCCAACTCATGCTGACCCTATCACAAGGTTTTCTTGACAAGATCTGTTCATCTTCCTCTGAGGCTGAGACAGTGTGACTTTTCCAAGGACACCCCATGGGTTTCCATGGCCAAGCGGGGATTCGAACCATGTTTTCCAGACTCACAGTCCAATGTTCAAACCACTACACCACACTAGCTCCCATATATTTAACTAAAGGGGCCTAAATACCCTAAAAACATTGGTTCCCATCTGATCTTGGAAACTAAGCAGGGTCGAACCTGGTTTGTACTGGGATGGGAGACCGCCAACAAATACAAGGTGCTGTAGGCAGTGGAAAACCACTGCTGAGCATTCCTTGCTTAAGAAAACTCTTATGAAATTCATGGGGTCACCATAAGTTGATAGGCAACTCCAAAGCATATCCACATATTTAACAAGGATTTTAACAAAAGGGTAAAGAATAAAGATCAGGATGTCCAAACGACATACATCAGAACGGTTTTGTTGAAATGTCAGGTTTTTCTCATACTAGAAACTAGTGTAAACAACAAAGCCATTTTTGTCTGCTAATTTTCATCAGCCAAGAAACTAGCCCAAATCCCCATCTTGCTCCCTCCCCTTCTTTCCCCGAAGGTATCCGTCAAGTCTCTACAGGATGGAATTTTGCTTTGCTATTTTAGCATAAATCTGGCCAGGGCTTCAGTGGAATTTGAAAACAAAAGGCCTTAATAAATAAATATTATGATAAGAATATGAAAGCAATGCAGGCACTGAAGATAATTGGAGGGGAAGAAATCCCTAAGCATTCTCTTTTAAGCTACAATCACTGGGCTTTACATGAAACCAAATCCACTCCTTTATAAAGCTTGCAAAAGGAAAACACAAAACAAAATCCAAAATATTCTCTTGTACTTTCTGGGTCTTGTTCCCATCATATTCTTTCGTGTAAAAACAACAACATACTCTGAAGGAGAAAACACAATATTTTTGGAACTCCCTCCAACTTCCCGGAGAAGGCTAAGAGGTACTAAAACCCACATGATGGAAATATTGTCATATTACTGACTTACTTAAAACTCTCTTCAGCTCATTCCTGTATTTCTATCACATGCTGTTCCTCTCATTCCTCTTGACAGCATTACTAGCAAGAGATGGTGTGTCTGGGTGGACACGCTTGTTGTTGTTGCATGAGAAGGCACAAGAGAATCAGGACATTCACAGGTATTCGTGTGTAAAAAGCACTTCTTCCCTTGCGTTGCACCTCAAGCTCCGCCGCTGTGCGTAAATAGGGATCTTATTCAACAAAAATGGTCACGAGCGTGTGTATCCTCTCAGCATTTTTAAGGTAACTGTTTACTAAAAGGATAAATTGCACAGTCGATTTGTGTGGTGGGGGATGTGTACACAATTCTCTCGTTTCTTGCTGTAAGGAGGAAAGAAAAAAAAACTTTTCCCTCCGTTTCCTTCTACCTATATCTCTCTCTCCATTCGCCGATCCCTGAAAAGCAATTTTCAAAGCATTCCTAACAGACTCAACGAGTAAAGAGCTGAAGGGGCTGCAGGAGAAGCATTCAGCACTTAGATTAGGTATTTTGCCGGTGCCTGCGAATCTCACGGACGGTCCGGAGGGTTAAAGGCTAGAGAGGAAGGGTCAGGCACACCCCACTCCGCACACCAGCGGTGGGGAGAGAGGCGGGGAAGCGGGAGAGATTTCTTCTTACCTTGACTAGCTTTAGCCATGGTGTTGCCGGAGTAGAGGAGAAAGGAGAGGAGGCACAATCCGACAGCCTCCAAGGTCCCCATGACCACCGGCTTGGGCGCGGAAGGGTCGGGTCAGGGTCTTCTCGGATGCTTTCAAAGGAGGTACCGAGGGCAGGCAAACTCTCCCCAAACACGCAACGCAGGCACGCACAACACACACGGGTCTGCTTCGCTAGCGGTGCGTGGAGGCGCTCCTGGAGAAAGGTTGGCCAGATCTGTACAAGATTTAGGGTTTTTTAAAGGCAGAAGGGAAAGACCCGCGGCGTCTTTGAAGTGGACTTGATCGTCCTCCCTTCAGCGGCTTCCCTTTTGCAAGAAGAAACCCCAGCCAGCTCCAGTTTTGTTAGAGAGCACAGTAGATTTTTTTTTTTTTTTTTTAAGGAGCGAGCGAGCCTTGGTTGGTCTAGGGCTGGGGACCTGTGAAAGGTCCATCCAAGCAACGCCCTTTTCCCTTTCTCTCTTTCTTTCTATTTGCCTTCGCCTGCTCCGTCTTCGCTCCCTCCCACCACCCGCGCCCGGACTCTGCCGCTCAGCGCTGCCTGCAGGAATTTACAGTCTGCCACTGGGGGAGTCGGGCCAGTAGCCATGGAGACGGCTTCCCCGGGAGCAAGGAGGTCAGGCGAGAGACCACGGGCAATCAATGGATCAATGCAAACTCCCGTGCGAGCGCCAGACCCAACACAAGCCCTCCGCAGTCTCTTCTCTCTCCAGCCGCACCCCCCCTCCGGCACTTTGCCGGGCTAGGAAGGAAAAGAGGGGAGGGGCATGAGAAAGGAGATTGTGCTCAGAAAAAGAGAATTAAGAAGCGAAGGAGCAGCCAGGAAGGAGGAGAGGGGGGTAAACTAACCAAGCTTGCGAATGACGTGACCTGCAACACTCCCCCCCGCTCCTCATTTCTTTTAAAAACTTTTTGGTGCTTGGTCTGAAGGCAGGAGACGTGCTCTCGGGCTCAATGAAAAATCTAGATCAAAGAGCTTTCTCGTCTCCTTTCGGCCAAGGGGGATGGGATGGGATTGCGAGGAGACAGAAATAGAAAGCGGGGAGGGGGGAGAAACTTTTTGCAAATTTTCCCGAGTCTTTGTCAGGTTTTAAGCTAACCTCCGAAATAACCCCTCCGCCGCGCACAGCGCCCCGGTGATTCCTCGACTTCTCCCTGAAGCGAGATCATCGCTCCCATTTCGGTGCCTCTTTCTAGGTCGACCATAATTTAGTTATCCCTGATCAAGGGGAATTATTTCATTTGGCTTCTAAAGAACAATCTTTGGTGCCAAATAAATCATAATGTTTGAGGATGCTCTTATTAGGGGATTGGATATATTCCATAACCTTTACAGGATCTTGTTTTCAAGTCACTGTAGGGTTTTCACCTTTTAAACATGTAAAGAGGAAAATACTTCTGAGCATGTGCAGAATGTTTAGCTTCAACATTCAGGGATGCCTAAAGGCACCCTACCCTCACAGGTCTAGAATTTCCAAGACAGAAATGCTTTAGATGGCTCTTAAGAAACATTTGATGAAGATGCTACACCTTGGCAGTCTTCTGTTTGGGGAGGGGGGTGTCAATCCCTAGCACTCCTGGTTTTGGTTTTTTTTTCCCCCTTGACTCTATGACATGCCATCATACCTCCTGTTAGAATGGAAACAGAAAAAGTTCTCTCTTCTTGCTTTTCAGCAAAATGTCACCAAGCTCTATAGGTTGTTAATTTTATTTTATTTTAGGACCTCCTGAAATCAGAGTTTTTTAACACAACCTGGAGAGTGGATCCTTTTGCCTTGGGTTCTGAAATATTGTCATCATGTGTATAAATGAGAAGTCATTTTCCTAGCCTTCATGCATGTTGCTAGAACTCTCTTTTGGGCTTTTTTATTGCAGTTTCTTGAGTAGGTGTGTGAATGCCATTCAGGAAGAATAGAAAGTAGGAAAGAGTTGTTGACAAAGATTATTTGTTAGCATAAATAATACAAAAAATATAATATGATCCCTCCTTTTTTGTTCATGTGCAATGCACTAAATCAGAAATGTCATATATAAAGCCCATATCATGCCATTTAGGCATCCCTCTGTTACCACCGTGTACTGACCTGGCCTTTGGTGAACCAAAGATATCATTTTGATATTGCAATTCAGCCCTACTCTGCCACCAGCCAAGTGTTTGTGAGGCCCGCCAAACAAGCGCGAAGCTAGGCATGGCTACTACTTGCTGCTCTCACCAAACCAAGCCAGATATTGCCAGATCTGCTTTAGAGGACCTCCCGAAACAAACACCTTTATTACAAATGCACATTACCACAAAGAGATCCTCTGCCCTGAGAGGACACCCTGGCGAGCTAGGTACTTAACTGCCGAGCTAGCCGCATCTACATACTGGCCATACCATTGTCAATTCGGACTCTAACTCAATCATGCAAATTCTGACCTTTCGGAGGCTTTGTCTCCAACCCAAAACTTACTGTTTTCACCCGGGACCAGACTAGCCTGCGGTTGTTCTTTCCCCTATAAAAATCCCCCACTCTGAGAGCTCTTCGGAACTCTCGTCGGATCGCTTGGACTTCATTCTGCCTTGCTGCCGCTCAGTTCAGCAGATTCCCCTCAGCCGCCACACTGGGTCTCCTCTTCTTCAATTGGCTTCCCCAGGACCACAGGACAGGTAGCGTATCACCCATTCCCCTTGAGCTCTATATTTTCCTTTCTAGTTAGGAGTGTGTTTGTGCCTTCTTTAAAACTGTTTAATAAATCTTAATTGTTGTTTGAACTATTTGCCTCCTCACTGACCTGACGCTGTAGACATAGGGTAAAAGATCCTGCTGTGTTACCCTGCCTCTCGTTAGCCAAGAGAGTGCTCCAGCTAATTTTCCCCATCTTGCTAGGTTTGTTTGGTTATTTGGGCGCCCCTCCCGGGACCCCCAATTCACAGGGTAACACCTCACACTACCTGATTCCCACAAGTGATTAAACTGTTTCAGGGCTAAGGAAGCGATATATCCAAGAGGCAAACACACTGACTCTGGGAAGGGGAGGGAATGTGTTTACGTCCTCAATTCTCTACTTGAAATTCTAGGTATGGGAAAGATAGTTCCTGTAGTTCTCAAGACACAACAAAGGCTTTATATATATGTATGTATAAAGCTGTTTTTTTTTTAAAGTATGTGCATTTAAGAGTTGCATGGAGAGGGAATAAGGATATCCAATTTTTTAAATGTTTTACTGAATTGGTGATTTAGTGCTGGAATCAAGGAGGACCAGCATTGGTTCTCCAACACATTTGAGTCTGGCACCTTTGCTATGACAAATGCAGTAGATATGACAATATCTATGTTAAATGAAATTGAGACAGTTCACAATGTTGGAAATGTGAACATAAGGGGACATTGTTCCACCTGTGGTGGAGCTGTACCCAAGCCCAAAAATATTGGAAAATATTGCATGAACAGATAGAAAAGGTATTAGAGAAGAAATTCGATATGTCTCCAGAAATATACCTACTTAACGTGATTGATCAAATTTCAAATTTGACCTCACCACAGCAAAAATTGTTATTATATGTTATAACAGCGAGAAGGATGGTTTATGCGAAATCATGGAAGCAGCGGAACTTGCCGTCTCTACAGGAGTGGTCAATCAAAATGTATGATATGATGGAGATAGACAAATTATCGCTATTGCTAAGGGGCAGGGATTTAAAGATGTTTTGGTTAACTTGGAAGCCTATAATGAAGATTTTGGAAGATAGATGGGGATATATAACAAATATTGTTACGGATAATTAATTATAGGTGATGTCCAAATCCAACCAGGTATGTTAAGATCCACGAAATATTGCGCATTTAAAGAGATATTTTTTAATTTTATCCCGTAGTGACAAATAGAGGTAAATATAAATTTAAACTGGTAATAAAAGAACAGGATATCGAGAAGAAAGATGTAAAGATTTAATTGTGCTAAGAAAATAAAAGATAGGATATAGGTAAGAATGTCAATAAGAGAAGTTTAAAAATATAAAGGAAGCCATCTGTTTTTTGTTGATGTTTTGGTGTTGTATAGTGGGGGTGATTGGGGTTATTTGTATGATATGTAGGTATGTATGGAAAATTGTTATGGGATGTTTGTTGTGTATAAGTAATGTAATGTGATTTTGTGGAAATCTCAATAAAAAGTATAATTAAAAAAAAAGAAATTGAGACAGTTCACAAAGAATGAAGCCAGATGTGTTGTGGATAGGACTATGGTAAGTCCACCATAATCACATGACTAGTATATGCAATTTCAGTTACCCACAATGAGATGTGGTCCAAAAATACATAATAAAATAGAAACTGAAGTAATAAAGTGAAATACAGAATAATACATACAGTACTGAGAGGCAGTGTGGGATATTGGCTTGAGTACTGGACTATGACCCTGGACGCCAGGGTTCGATTCGCTACTCAGCCATGGAAACCTGCTAGGTGACCTTGGGAGCATCACACACTCTCAGCTCCAGAAAGCCCTGTGATAGGCTTGCCTTAGGGTTGCCATAAGTCAAAAATTACTTGAAGGCACAGTACAACAATCACAATGTACATGGAAAATGGCAGGGAATGTAAAATTGAAGGAAATGGCACCTTGTTCACTCACAGCATTGTGCTGTTTTATGTTGTCCATGCTGTCTCATGTTTCCTCATTATGTTATCATGTTTCCTACACATGCTCTAACACTACCCAGTCTTGTCGTAGGGCTCTCAGTTACACCTTGTGATTGGATCACAGTATAGTGTCCTTTTGCAAAATTCTTGCGCTTGCACAGTAAAGTCCTTGCCCAGTACAGTCCCTCATAAAGTCCTCCTGCTTGAGTCCTGGTGCTGTTTGTAATGTCCCCAAAGTACAAGAGTGGTGATGCTAGCAATCCCAATTCATTAATCTCATTTTTTTAAAAATAGTGTTTGGTATTACCTATGCCTTTTGCTATCAGTGGGAGGTTCTAGAACAGTGGTTCTCAACCTGTGGGTCCCCAGATGTTCATGGACTTCAGCTCCCAGAAGCCCTGAGCATTGACCATAGTGGCTGGGGCTTCTGGGAGCTGAAGTCCATGAACATCTGGGGACCCACAGGTTGAGAACCACTGTTCTAGAATATATTGCTCATGGTTATGGGGCTTACTGTATTACCAGCAGAAGGATCCTAGTCTCCTATGAGGGCCAGCCCTACTGCTAGGCAGAGTGAGGCAACTCTATCAAGCAGTTGATCAAGGCTGTCCTGAAAGGTCCATGAGCATGTTGTGGCATTTTTATTCCCCAGGAGAGAAACATGTGGACTTGTTTGCCCTAGGGGTAAAATCTTATTACTGGAAAGAGAGAGGGAGGGGTTCCATTACTTCAGGCAGCAACAGATCTTGGGCCTACCCTGTTTGTACTTGCCCAATGCCATTTTTCCCCCAGATCATATTGTCTAAAAGAAAAACAATATATGACAAGAATCAAAATTAGTAATTTTCCTCACGGTACATCAGTTGTCAGCTTCTTGCCTCTATATCATGCAACCATGAATGTAAGAAATCATGTAGGTGCTAAAGTCTAGTTCTCAGTGGCATAGTAAACTTGGGCTGAATAACTTGAGCCAGCTTATAAGAAATCACAAGACTGAATGTTCCTCCATACAAAACAGAACTTCTCCATGTAGAAAATTAATGTGTCAGGGAAAAGACAAGGGCTGGAATCCGGTTGTTGTTTTACATAGTCATACCGTCCCTTACAGAAGTAGTTGGACATTTCTGTCCAATGCAGGACGTGCACTCAGTTCAAGGTTGTGGAAGTGGAGTTATGCATGTGGCACCCTTGTGTATGAATTGTGCAAGGATTTGCATGTGCATTTCATTGCACATTGGGTTGGACATTTGGATTCCATATTGAGAGAAAGGCAGGATATAAGTTAAATCAATTAATCAATTAATATTTTGCCGTCTTGGTTCAGTCACACAAAGTTCTGTTCGATATCAGAGTTATTAGCACAACCAATGCATAACTCTGCATGTGGGCATATCGGGATTATGCTACATAATTCCAGTGTAGGACCTCAGCCAAGGCTAGACATCTAACCTTAACATCTAGTATTCCCTGACATCCAGTTTGGTTTGTCAAAAGTTTTTATTTTTTCGTGGAGGATCATTCTGCCATGTAAGCCCTCCAATTGCAGTGTGAAGTGGTTCACTGCCCCATAGAGAACAAGGCCTCGGTCAGTTGTGCAAATTTCACAACTTGCACTGATCCCTATACAACATATGACCTAATAAGGAACTGCTCTGGATGCTAAAACACTATATAAAAGAGGGAACAAATGTGCAGGAACCGGAACTCTCATCCTCTAAATTAGAGCCATGTCGATGTTCTTCAGTTTTTTTAAAAAACAGTTTTCCTTGATTTACGCTTTGTGTTCAGTTCTCACCCAATCCACAACCTCCACAAAGGCCTCCAACAGCATAAAAAGTTCCTATTAGTGGGCAGCCACTTGTAAACTGAGTCTAGCAGCCAGTAACAAAGGTGCTGTTTTCTCGTACTTGTTCAACAGGAAAAGCTTCAGCAACTCCAGTTTCCACAGGGAAGGCAGGAGGAATAGTTCCTTCCTGGTAACTTTCTTCATTCAAGATTTATCAAGATTTATCTTACTATATTCTTCTTCCAGTTTTCAGAAACATTGCCTACACCCCTCCATCAAGCATCACAGTAACTTCAGATATCAAACTGTCTTTCAAAGAGGAACACATATATTACAGAATCCCTTCAGAACATTTATGTTCCATGATAATTCCACAATGCAGAAACTGATAGAGGATAGCCAGAGGATAGCAATGTGAACTTGGGAAAGTGTATATATTTGAAGTGATGCAGAGGGAGCTCCTAAGTTGTGGGGAATTCTGTTCAATGGTATCACTATCCTCACTTTCATTCAGTAAAGTATGATCCCAGGATATGTCAGTGTGGTGCAGTATAGGGGGAGTGCCAGCCACTTAATTAAATATAGGCCCCATGGGTATCTTAGTATTTAGAGTAGCCTTAGGGACTATGAATGCTCCATTTTCCAAGATCCCCTATTTCATGACTTCTAGCTCTCAACAGCGTATCACATCGTTTCACCATTTACAGCAAGCCTGACGAATATGAAACTCTTGTAGTACAGAGAATGCCAACAGTTGGCTGAGTATGAGAAGCAGACAGGAACAGTTTGTATAGTTTACTTGTGGCAGTGTATATATTCAACAAACTCTTACTGTCTATGCATGATGCACCAATATCTAAATTGTGAGTGATGGGAGCACAAGACAGGCTCTTATCATTAGCTGCACCAAGGCCCCAGAATTCCTTGCCCATGATCTACCTCCACCTTGTTTTGGTCTTCTAATGAATGGTAAAAGCATTTAGTTTTCATAAATGTCTGTTCTTTGTTTCACACCGTTTTATGGTACTTAGTTTTAGTTGCTTACTGGATTTATCTTATCTTTGAATACTGCTACAGGAGATTCATCTTCTTCTGCCGGCTTATGACTAGGTAGGACTCCTCTTTCTGGGCTGGATCCATTAGTCATCACTAAAATCTTCTTTTTCACCAATGGTTTGTACCAATCTTATTATCGTAAAAGTGTATTGAAAAAGCCAGGAGTAATTCCAGTCCCAGTGTAGAACACCCTTTATGTATACATTGAAAAGTTGGTCAAATTGCAAGGGATAGCTACAGGATGGTATGGACTAGATAGTTCTTGTCTGATGGGATACTATTGTGAACCTGGAATCAATTTTGGGTGAAAGATGGTATATAAATATTCTAAATACATTGAAATAAATGGAGTAACACATTTTCTTTCCCTCCCATACCTAAATAATTTTTTCTGACTTTGGGTCAGATGTCCATCATCACAGCCAGCACAATGAGCAGGAAGGTCCCAAAATTTAACAGGACTTGCTTATTACATTTTTAAGCAAGTAAAGTAATACATTGCTACTGTAAATCCATCTTCAAACCTCATCCATTAAGTCTAGAATTTAATATTACTTAAGCATATTACTTATTTTCTTTGCCTATGCATATGATTATTCTTAGTAGAATAATCTCTGTTTGGAAATGAGAGTATTAATGTACCACAAGAAGGAGAAAGAGGAGACAAGAGGTGGGGTGGGGTGGGGAAATACCAGCAAGTCTATCACATTTCCTGCAGCAATCATCCTCCTATTGTTTGGGGACAAGGTACTGCACTGGTAATGTTAGATGGATATATGTTAGATAGAACTAAAGAAGGTTTTTTTCTTT
The DNA here is from genome assembly GCA_948472985.1 of Iguana delicatissima. NCBI lineage: Eukaryota > Metazoa > Chordata > Lepidosauria > Squamata > Iguanidae > Iguana > Iguana delicatissima. The sequence continues at coordinate 313,308 of CAOKZL010000246.1, read as the reverse complement.
GTTACCTGGAAACTCTCAAAATATAAAGAATTATAATCCTATATTCTCTTGTCTGTGATTCAGGAGCAGAGCTTAGAAGAGCTACTTTTTTCAGCTACAGACCCCAATAACCATGCAGACTGGGGGACACTGGAATGCAGTCCAAAAAATTAACTCTTCCAAGCTCTGCTTAAGAGATATTGTGCACTACTCGTTCAAGTCTCTGAAGACATTAATACTGTCAGCTAGGCACATCTGCTGTAGATGTGACCTACCAAGGTCAAGAAGCAGAATGTACAACCCCACAGACATCTGCAACTTGGATCTTTGCAATACAAAATATCTAAAAATTCCCACTCCAATCTGCACTTTGTTTGCAACTTCTACTTTGCCCATCCAATTAATCCTGCAAAAAATTTTTGGGAACAACATACTGTGGTTTTAAGTGCTAGGAAAAATTAAGTAACATTTTTCACAACAGATGGGCTGCTGAGAAGAAGATGATTCCAGCAAGAATTGAGTAACAACTGAATTGGCTGAAAAAGTCTTGTCATCCCTGATATTTTGACAAGCTTCTTGCTTTTGATCCTTTCTCAAGTATGGACAAGTCTATGTGCTCTCCATCCCCATTGGTGCTTGTTTGTGTCTATTCACAGATGAAAAACACACAGTGCAATCTCACTAGAAACCATTTTGAGATTATAGTTGTTGGTGGAAGTAAGTGCTAGCCTCTTAAGAGCAATGAAAAAGCTCTAGAAGTGATCTGTACTGACTGCCCTCACATCCTGTTTGTGATAGAAAGTATGAAAAGTGAAGAAATATGATCTTGTATAGTAAGGCACATTAATTTGGTCAATTATAGGTAAACCCAGTGTTCGAAATAATTTTATTCCTGATCTTTCAGTAATTACTAACTGCTTTAAAGTAGCAAGTTTTAATTTCACAAAACAATGTCTTAATATTTTGTTCATCATAAATTTCCATGCATTTCTTATTTTTGTATACATCATGCTTTTTATTGGATTAAATCTCAAACTTAGCCATCCTTAGAATAGACCCATTGACATTAATGGAACTTAAGTTCATCAAGACTAATTTGTCCAATTGATTTTAATGACTCTAAGTAGACCACTTCTGGATCAAACCCATTAAAATAAAATTAGAACAGCAAACTAAGGCATAAAAAATTGTGGTAGTTGCTGCTGCTGTAATTTTCCTGGTCAGTTAATGAAATCTTTTTTTAACGAGATGTTAATATTTAGATTTGCTAACACTGTAACTTGTCTTGTGAGTGGCACAGAAAATCAAAATCTGCTTCCTTTATTGCTCTTAAGATGAATTTATTAAATATATTACTATTACTCCATGGAACCTCCATGTTCTGGGGCACTGTGAGGATGATTTGTGGGCAAGTGGGGCCAAAAGAACTCTGTTGATCACTAGCTGATAGGATTTAGTTTTGGGACTCCAAACTTTGCAGGAGTGGCAGGGGAGTCAGAACAATCCCTGATTGATCTGGTAAATTTTTCAGCTGTTACAGATAGTGATTCAGTTGATATCCTGGTTGATCTGTAGAATAGGAGATGACCCTGATAGTTGACACAATAGCTCCTAAATGTCTTTTACTTGGGTACAGAGCATGGGATCTTTCATTTTCCGAGCTCCTCAAGTAAATGAAGCATTTGGAGAGACAACTCGAGCAACAATGGAGAAAGACTCAGGATGAATCTGATCAAACACAGATTAGGGCCCATTTTAAAGCCTACTATCCAGTCGCCTCAATTATATTAACACAATCTCATCCAGTGCTGCTATTCCAGGTAGTTAAAAATCTGTTCCACTGTAGACCTCAATCTGCTGAAGAGGAAACCTCAAAAATACACTCTGGTGAATTTTTGTGGAGAAAGGTCTATTTTGACCTGGGCTTCATATTGATGATAGAGACTGTGGAGGTAACAGAGGTACATACTTGTAGAGATGGAAAAATATTCAAAAATATTTGAAAAATGATTGAAAAACATGTTTCTCAATTATTGGGAAACCCTGACAAGAAGAATCCTGGACTGAGAAGAATCTTTGCAGTTCAGGACTTAAATTAATATATTTTATCTCCACAGAAAACAGCATTTTCTCAAAAAAAAAAAAATTCTATGCAGAAATGCTATTTTACATGCAGAAAAAGCTCAGCTGGAATCCCTTTGGGAATTTATGTCTTTGTAAGTGGATTTTTGTACGTGGGAATTAGAACTGCACAGTTGTGTAAAATTAATATCCAGTAGACAGCTGCTGCACATTGGTGCCCAGTGCACAACGGCACCAATTTACATTAGTCCCAATGCACATTGCATCAGACCTGATGCTCATGGGGCACTAATGTACATTGGTGTCCCATTACAGATCTCCACAATTCAACAAAGAGGTTTCTTAACGTCTCTGTTACATAGCTAGGCATACATAAAGTTAAACAATATAACAGATAATATAGGATTCTGATGCTCTTTCCCATAGAGAAGAAGCTGTAATTGGGACACTCCATGCAAAATTCGTGTATGGTTGATTTGCACATAAGGATGACAAGCTGCTTGGAAAAATGAGGGTGACCACTTGTTTGTTAGACTCATGTCTATCCTGGTTGATTAGAGCTGCCAGGGGAGAGCTGGCCAATTGAGTGGTGCAGGTTATAAATGCTTCATTGAAAAGGGTTTATGTTCCAGCCCCACTTAAGCAATTGCAAGACCTCTGTTGTTAACAACAACAACAACCTTCACTGGGTACTCTTGGACTCAGCCCTATTCCTGGAAGGCCAGATGGCTTTGGTGGCCATGAGTGCTTTTATCCAGGTCCAGTTAGTGTGATACCTACACCCTTTCCTGGGGAGGGTAGATTGGTCCACAGTGGTTCATGCCATAGTTACTTCCCCCTTAGACTACTATAATGCACTCTAGTTGGGGCTGCCCTTCAAAAGTGTTAGGAAGCTGCTGATTTTGACTTTAAAAACCCTAAATGACTTCAGGTCAGGATATCGGAACGGCTGCCTGCTCCTAAACAGGTCTCCCTAAAATCTGAGTTCATAGCAGAGGCCTGGCTGCATGTCTCAACACCCAGGGAGGCCAGGTCAGTGTGTACATGTGAGAGGGCTTTCTCTCTAGCCACCCCTTGACTAAGGAACTCCCTGCCAAAGGCAGGCTCCATCTCTTCTGATCTTCTGGTAGGCAGTTAAAATGGTGCTGTTTCACATGACCTTTGGTCCTTGAAACTTCTCTGCCATTTTAACTGACTGGAGGATTTATCATTTGTTTTAAAAGGTTTTAGCTATGTGCTGTACATTGTTATGCTTGTGAGGTAGACTCAAAAAGTAATGCATAAATGGCTTAAATACCTTGGTGGGAGACCAATAGCAGAGAAGGGGTTTCGCCTTCATGCCATACTTGTTAGTTTCCCAGGAACAACTAAGTGAAAGCAATAGCCTTAGGCTTCAGGCCTATAACCACATACTTGAGAATGATCCTCAGCTAACTTCATAGAACTTACATCTGAGTAGATGAGTATAGAATTCTACTATAGATAGACTTTTGATATGACCCAGTGGGAGTCTTGTTAATGTTTTTCTTCTAAAGACAATGAATGAATAGTTTCTGAAGCACCTTGCCCTCAAGCCGAGTAGAGCTTTAAATGAAAGCACCACCACTTTTACTTAAAATAAAGTGAGCATCAATGTGGCTTTTTAAGCACAGCTGAGATATGTTGTCAGTGACTGTGACTATGCTAGCAGCTGCATTGTAGACTAGCTGCAGTTTCCAGCAGTATTAAAAGGAAGCCCCATGTACAGCACATTATCAGACTCTAATCACAAGGGTCCAGGGATTTAGGTAACAGTGTCTAATCTAGTAATGTTCAGGAGAGACTACAGTTCACACACTGTTCTCAGTAGGTGAACAATACTCCATCAGGGCAACTGATACCTTGCATGTCAGTGGCGCAGTGAATCTGCTCTGATATTTAGTCTAGACTTTAAAGGAGATACAGAAGGTGCTAGATCAATTTTGGGGATCAGGTTCAGCACCTTGGATAGCTTCTTTAAAATTCAAACTAAAACCTGGAATGGATTCATCACCTCCTGACACAGGAGTGAAGCCACCACTTTGCCACAAGTGAGCCATGCCACTTAGCCTTCCAAAAATTTCTGCCATAAAATCTCTCTAGAAAGGAAGCACTAGTCTGCTGTGGCACTGCCAGACAATTATCCCTTCCTGTTTGTATTACCGTATTTGCCACACCATTTTCAAACAGTATTTTTCAGGGGGAAAAAGTAGTCTTATATGTCAGCAAATACAATATTTACAAGCAATGGCCTCTGGGCGTCACTACGGCATATCACCATGCGCGTGTGGTTTTCACACCACCAAAAGTGCATTTAAAGCAGAGGTGTACAACACTTTCAGCGCTATCCACATCTCAGCACACACAGATGTGGAGCATTTAATTTTTTTTCCTATTCACTCAGCGTCAAACTAGACATAAAGGGAATATGTATTCATTGCAACTAACTGATGAATACATGGGAATTCCTGACAGATATGTGCCCCGTTAATCAGACTTGCAAACAAAGCTCATGTTTACCTTCCAATGACCAATTACACATCAAAGCATGCTAAATGCAAGATATGTAGATGATGAAAATCATGTACTATGACAGAATTTTCAACACTTGAGCAACCACATTAGCAAAAAGTACAAGGTGAACCAGTCACACAATGATATCACCCCATGAATCCAGCTGAGCTCAGATACATTCAGCTTGCTAAACATTTGACAGAACCAGATCACACTAAAGCAAACAATATGCATGTCAGAGAAAAAGAAGCAAGTTAAGTAGAGGTCTTTTCTCCAGTTTCACAGCTGAATTATGGACCAGAGAAACCTGTCCAAGGCTGTAATCCTAGGTATGACGACTTGATAATAAGACCAACTGAAATCAATGAAACCTGTTGCTGAGTATCTATGCTGAGAGTTTGAAGAATCTAGGAATAAATAATTGATCTGGCTTTCTCTACCACAAGATTTTCATTGTACAGGTGTGCAAACCAAAGAGCATTCTCAGTGTCAAAAACAAATCCAAACTGTTCAGTCATCTCTAGCATTATTTCTTAAGGGCACTCAGGAAAATGGCAGTATTTGTGGGAGAATGGGCATACAGTGGGTTTATATCACTTTAATTGCCTTCAATCCTCCTCCAAAGAATCCTAGGACTTTGAGAAGTGCTATGGATACTCTGTTACAGAATTCCTAGTTGCTGAATTGCAGATGTCAACACTCCCTAAAAAGACTGATATTTATTTCTTCATTAAAATATTTATATCCCATCCAATATTATAAGAACCCAGGGCAACATACAAGTAAAATCAATATTAAAAGATTAATACAATTTAAAACTATACAAATAACTTAAATAGACTTAAACCACATCAAACAATTTAACAAACTAAAAACAGATTAAGAAGGTTAAAACCACATGTATAAATATTTTGGAGTGAATTTTTTAGGACCCAAAGCTTTGAGAGAACAGGCGTGATGAACCAGCCCAGACCTTCAGGGCTTTCATCAGAGATGGGGGGAACCTGTCACTCCCCAGATGTTCTTGAACTCCAACTTCCAGCATTCCTGGTTGTTGCCCTTTCTGGCTAGAGCTTAGGAGAATAGGAGGCCAGCCCCATCTGAAGGACCACCAGTTCCCCACTCCTGGTATAATACTCCTCATTGTCTTACATTAATTATGAAACCATATTTTGCTGTGAGGCATGTTAACATAGCTTCATGGCTAAAAGCAAAAAGCAAGAATTGTACCAGGTAAACTAAAAAGGAAATATAATGCCCACCCATCGCATCTATAGAGGAAAAAAGCTGCTTCTTCTTTCTTGTCCTAAGGAAGTTTCTGCCAAGTATTACCCAGAAATGCAGACAGATATGTTATACCCTCATGTTCCTTCTCTTTTTATTTGTTAGAGCAATGTGAAGAAGATGATCGGACATCGCTCAGATGTTGTGTTATCTTCATTCTACAAAAGCATTCAGATAACTGGGGTGATTCTGGGAGCCAATTTTCTGGAACCCTCCAAGGCCACATGGACTGTCAAATATGCTGGAAACACTGCAATGATTATAGAAAACTGGAAGCAGCAAGAAGTCCACTTCTGGCTTAGAAACTGTATGGAGGCAGGGAATAATGCAACCTATTTAAAGGATGAGTTGCCACTCTAGGGTAATCCAGAAGAGGCAATTCATATTTTTTTTTCTTTGCAAGAAAAGTGGCAGAGTCTGGAGGTGCTAGGGGCCACAAAGAAAATAGCTTTGGAGCCCACATTTGGCTCACCCCTGCTTTAGAGCAAATGAATTAATTTCCTATAAACAACTTACAAGTGTGTTTCAAAGGTAAGGCACTCAAAAGAAAGCAAGCCTGTCTATTGTTTTGTCTTTTGGAACCTTAAAGATAAACACATTTTATTTGTCACAAGCTTTTGTGAAATCCAGCCCACTCAACATCTAATGAAGTGGTTTGGAGCCCATGAAAGCTTAAGCCAAATAAAACTTGCTAGTCTTTAGGGTACTACAATACTCTCTTTAGATGTGTCCTTTTCTATGCAGGACTGGATTGGAAAACTTGTTAAAAGAACATAGTGATGATGCAAATCATAGCAATGCATCCCCCCTGAATCAGAAAGACACAGGCAATTGTTCAGCAATAGTTAAGAAAGATTGAGTGAGTATAATGCTGGAATGAATGCACTGGCCTCAGCACGCAGTGTGAATAGAGAAGAGAGACCACATTCACTCCTTGGAGAGAGGGTTTCAACCACAGATTTGAGAAAAAGGAAAGCTGATGGCTAGACCAGCAGAAATGCCTTCTACTGGCCAAACACATACAGTTTAAATGGAGTCATATGATCAGTCACTGCTCAAACACATCAGATATTAACCCAGTCTGCAAAACATAAAGGTATAAGATAAATACAAATATCGTGCATAATGAACTGTTTACATAAATGCCAGATCAAAAGCAACATCTCTTTAAATCAATCCCTTTTTCTGAAATTCTGTACATTGTTCTGTCTCTCAGAGACAAAAATGTATTCTTGACAATTAGGAAAATAAATGCCATTCAGAAGGATGTCTCAACAGAAATATCTGAATCATGATACAGAAAGATATGAAACAAACTGGAACATATAACAGGACTATGTACCTCCGTACAATATACTAATACAGCTTTAGCCCCTCTTCAAATTGAGCAAAGGTTTAGCAAAGCATTAAGCCAGCTGAAATGGCAATTACAAAGAAAACTGTAGCAATTACTCTTGTTTTAAACTGTCTTTTTTTAACAGTAAAAATTGATTTTACTGTATGCTGCCCTGAGAATTTTGGGTAGAAGGTAATACAGAAATATTTTAAGAAATGAATACTATTTTTTTTAAACCTGAATACTTTCCTCTCAGCTTAATATTTGCTCCACTCAGCTGAGAGCCAAGTATTCAGATTTTTAAAAATTGCAATGCTACAGCTGGTTGCAATACTACAGCTACAGCTAGTTGTACTACAGCTACAGCTGGAAGTTTTTAACAGCTTTTCATACAATTAACAGTGGGGGGGGGCAGGTGAAAATTATGATAATGTTCCTGTACTTTTAATGGGTGTGTAGAAGAGAGGGGAAAATCCCTCTTTTATGTTATCATTAATAGCAGAGAAGCCCATAATCAAGAATTTTTAAACATAAGGGGAACCCATTATATTAGGACTGCAATGTTTTCATAGGAAGTGGTCATTTATACACTGCCAAAAAAAGTGTGGGGGGAGTACATACATCTATGCCCCCAAACAGGGAAATTGCAGATTTGGAAATAACTATTGTAATGGGGATGACTGTGGCCAATGTGCGTTTCTAATCACTTTCCATGTGCTAACTATCTCATGGAGAACCTCAAGGTGCCTTCTTGCTCTTCAGATGGTACCTTATTTTTCAACCAGACATGGCCTATACAGCCCTTCTGAAAGAAGAATCTTTCAAACACAGGTCTTTCCTTGGTTGTTATGTTGGATACCTTTACGTTGCTTCTGACTTATGGTAACCCTGAAGTGAACCTATCATGAAGTTTTCTGGGGCTCAGCGTGTGTGATGCACCCAGAAACCCAGTGGGTTTCCATGGCTTGAGTGAGGAATCAAACCCAGGTCTCCAGAGTTGTAGTCCAATGTTCAAACCAATATATCACACTGGACAACGCTTCCAACAGGAATATCTTCTAGAAAGTAGATTGCATGACTACTCTCCATTTCTGTGCAATCCTTTGTATACCTAGTCATTAGTTTGTTAAAATCCTTGCTTATCTTGTTAATTGTGCACGGAAATGAGAAATCACACAAATTGAATTCTCTCTTGTGAGATGGTGAGATATTTCCTGCCCGATTTTGGTAAGGGTTATCACATTGGCAAGAATAATTTTCGCCCAAATGTCACAATTGTTGTTAGCTGTGATAGTTAATTGCTCAAAACTCTGATCTTTTTCACCAGCCTTTCAATCAAACAGCTCTTTCTAGAGCCTTCTATCATTAAGTATTTTTCATCAGTCAGCCAGCCCTTGCTGTGCCTGCTGTCTGGTATGTGAATGTTTTGCTTCACAAAGAGGGAAAAGATAGGATGGACAGATGGATATATAGGCTTATTTAATTATTTAAATGTTTCTATCTTGTCCTATATCAGGATCAATACTAACAGGTTAAAACAAGCTACCAAATAAAAATAGTTTAACTAGACTAAGGCCCTTTTCGCATGGCATTTTCCATGCGAAAGGGCCCCTCCAGCATCGTGCAATTGTGAGTAGCGGTCCACACGACGCACTCACATTCATGCGACGCTCCAGGGCCTGGTAGGCACTTCTCGCACGGTTTTTCATTTTCGGTTTTAAGCCGAAAATGGTGTGCGGTTGTGCATTGCTCCCAGGCCCTGCTCACACTTACCTTGTGTGCGGAGCCTTGGGAGCTGGGCCGGTCACGCTTCCTGTCTCAGCACAGCCTGGGAAGGTCCCAGGCTGCGCTGCGAAAGGAAGAGGCAGGGCTCTCACGCAAGCAGGAAGCTTGTGCGGAGCTGAAGAAACCTGGACGCAAGGGCACTGCACCCCAGCGCCGAGAAAAGGTAGGATGCAGAAAGGGCCTAAAACATACTGTGATGAAATCCTGGGGGTGTGGTTATCTGGGGAGCCAATGCAGCCTGGAAGCAGGTAACCAGAAGAGCACCTCAGGAGAGAAACCCAGCCCAGTTGTGTATGGGAGGGATTTATGGCTGAGAGATAAAGTTATATAAAGTTATACAAAGCCACATACCTGTGAGTATTTTTATTCCTTCAGTGAGGACCTAGCAAGAAGCTAAGGAGTACAGTCCCCTGGTCAGCCAGAGGGTGTAGCTATTTTGGAAGGTTTAGTTCTCAGTGCCTTGTGAGAGGCAGAAAAGTAATTGAACCCTAGTACGATCTAGTCAGAGAGTATGGCCCTTTTCTCACGCAGTTTCTTTTGCGAGAGGGCCACTTGAGCCTTGAGCCTCCGCACAACGCACTCCCATTTACACGAGGCTCACGAGCCTAATGCAAACTGCGCATGCACCTTTTCATTTTCGGTTTCAAGCCGAAAATGGTGCTCAGTCGCACAAGGCTCCCAGGGCCTGCGCACACTTACCTGTGCTGCGGTACGTCGGGAGCCGGGCTGGTCGCGCTTCCTGCCTCAGCGCTAGCCTGCAATTCCCAGGTTGCGCTGCGGTAGGAAGGGGCGGGGTGTTCGCGTGGCACTTGCGTGACTGGCAAGCCAGCTGCGGTAAGGAAGGAGAAACAAAGTGAGCACCTCACGCAAGAGGCTGCTCGCGTGAACGCCACCCCCCAACCTCCGCGAAAAGATAAGATGTGGAAAGGTCCTAAGACTTAGAGGATTAAGCCTTTGGTGAGAGTTCAGCCAAAGTGCTGTTATATGATAATTGTGCCTTTCATGAAATTCTACACATATAATTGAATTGTTTCTGAGCAGGGAGTTAACGGTTAATATTGTTTAAAAAGTGAGCGGGGGAGGAGAATAGAAAAATTATAATAATGATATACATATTTGTGTCTATATATGCTTTTATGTATTTTGAAAATAATAAAAATTATTAACAAATATTGTTTAAAAAGTGCACTGAGGAAATGTATTAACATTGACTGCATACGAACTCTAACACATTACTTTATTTTTATTGTTATCTTAATAAATGTTAGAATGTATCTTTGTAAATACCGACTCTGCTTGAGTTGTCTATAGTGGTAAGTAACACAGAAAACACACTACCACAAAAATTATTAAGTGGTTCTTAATAAACATTGAAACATTGGAAACCCTCACCTTTTTATCCAAAGGGTATGGGGGGAGGCAGAGCTGTGTGGTAAAGACTGGATGCCTTATCAGATTGGGAATCGCCACACCAATCTGGGAGAAGTAGGGGCCTGTCGCATAGGTTAAATACATTAACAGTTTAAAAGAGGTTTAAAAGATTAAAACAGTTTTTAAAAGCCCTGTACGTAGCACTTGAAGTAAATCAGCTAAGCCCAATGACTTTTAAGAATTATTCATGTTTTTACTTGGTACCTAAATGAAACAGAATTGGTGCCAATCAGACCTCAAAGGGAGGGCACTGTACAATTGGAGTGCCGCCCTGAGAAGGCCCTCTCCCACATTCTCATATAGTGAAGGAGAGCCATCACTCAACAGAGTTCAGTCCTTGGGCAGGCACATATAGGGAATGGTGCTCCATTGAGTATCAAGGCCTCAAGCCAGTCAGAGTTTACAGTTTTGCATAGCCAAACCAAGCCTAGTTTTGCACAGTCAGTTTTGCACAGTCCTTTCTGCATAAATTAAAGAAACCATTAATGACGAGCAAAGCATTCCTTGTTTCATTTCATTCTTGTGCTAAAAGGAAGAAGTCTTGTAGAGGACAGCAAATTCCTCTCTTACTAAGATTTTTTTTTTGGGCAAGAATTCTTAACATCCTTAATAGGAAGTATATTTACAATGATATAGCTTTAGTCTGTGCATGATCACTTGCATCTCTCCACCATATGGGACTATGGTACCTCAGTCTGAACAAGGCTCCACTCCTAGATTGCTAATAATTCAAAGGGCTGTATCCAATGTTAGTCTCAACGTGACTTACATAAATGGCAACTAACAAATCTTATTAATTTCCATGGATCTGTTCCATTTTGTACTAACACTGCATTTGCCCGCACCTTTAACCAAAACACATGCTTGAATAATACTCAGCACAGCACAAATACAGCCTAAACTTCTTGTGTGCAAGGAATCAAAAATGTAAGGGAAATACTGTGAACAGACCATTTATCTGACTGAAAATCTGAAAGAAGAATCTGACTTCACTTTTTTGTCTGCCTGGAAGATAATCCCTTTCAAAAGCAGTTCATGCAAACAGTTCTTAACAACTTGTGGTTAGAAATTATAAACAGAGACTGAAAACAACTAACAGAATGCTTATTTGCTTACACAGGAAGCACAACTGTTATTAGGTGTTGAAACCAGGATTGCTGACTCCAAGTGTCAAAGAAAACATGAATAGCAGCCCATGGGATAAGTTTATCAATATGAGATTTCTTTAAAAAAATTTATTTGCTTTGTAGTTTTTGAAACTTTAGGGTCCCTTTTCAATTGTAACTTCTGGCTTTTCTTCCCAGTCAGGAAGATTAGAGATATGGGATTATAAAACACCACAAAGCTTACTCAAGGGATATTTAAGCGGGGAAGGGGTGTTCTTTATTTTTATTTTTTTATTGAGAGCCAAGATCTCTGTGAGACTGTCTCTAAGAAACAGTGAAACTTCTCAAGACAAAATCATAGGAGTTAGTAACCATGTAATTTCACAAACCAAAAATTACATTTAATCAGCTAGAACAGACAATACATTTTTTAAAAAGGCAAATGGCATAATAAGGCTACCTCTAATTGCAAGCTTCCCTATTTTGTTCGAATAGTATATATAGTCATGCTCACCCATATTTTACCATTTCTTTCTAACCTTAATTTGACCTGTTAAAAATCAACCCTTTTTCTAAGACATATTTTAATGTAAGGTTTGAGATTATTTGTAACAATTTTGCTTAGTCTTTTTCCATAATAGTGTACCTGGTAAAAGATGTTTACTTTCTAAAAGATAAATTCAGTTCATAAACTGATTTCATCATAAATTTAGCTAGCGCTCTTTATGTTTTCTTACCCCAAAAGGTGGATGACTCAGAGATCCACCCATTATCCCAGTACCTGCATGTGACAATAGGGAATTAATTAGCTCAAATTAGGAAGCCTGCAAAGGGTGGGGGGTAACCTATACAATCTCTCCACAAATGTTTATGGGGTCCTTGCAGGAAAGAACCAGTCAGAGATCCCAAAATGTAAACTAAAATGTGCTTTATTGAAAGATCACTCACACATGCAAAAGATCCGAAAACTCACACACTCGCACAAGAGCTAACTGAAGGATAAAGGGGGAAAGTTGTTGACAGAGGAGTTTATAGAATGGGCGATAATTACTGTTCTGGAAAGCAGTGAAGAAAGCAGTGATGTGGCTTAGACAAGCACCTTAGGACAGTACTTATTTGGAAATTGGAGCAACAGCGTGGCAACCAGAAAGTGAAGTACTGTATCAAGCTGCTCAAAATAGAGGATTTTTTATACCCAAAATCTACCTTGAGGGCATTGGTGTGAATGGCTCTCTGGCCGAGCGAACAATAGAGGTTGCCACATGGGCAATGGGGTCTATATATAGTTAATAGACTTAAGGTTCGATGACAAAGAGTTAATGGCTGTCATAATAGCTCTGCAATTGTGGAGAGGCACGGAGACAATGCAGAGAAACATCTAGGTGTGAGGGAATAGGGTCAAAACAATCAGAGCTTTAGTGGGAACTTTCCTTGGCTATTGTATGCTATGAGAGATGTTTCAACTTCAGCTTAAGCCTATTATTTCTGGAGCTGCCTGGTAATCTGCCTGACAATGACTTTGGCTATGGCTACAGGTGATCAGCTGACCAGCCTTGCTATCACAGATATTCAGTGAGTAATTTTCCTCTGCCCAGCTTGACCTTCCAGGCACCTCAGGTTCCATTTTATATTAATGCCAATCAATGTATTTGCCAATTAAATTGTATTTCACCAACTAAACCATATCAAACTAAGGGGGAGTCCGGGCCCATACCAGCTTTGCCAATTGTCTTGTTGCAGAATCTGTTAATTTCAGCCATCAAGGAGTAAGGACATAAGATTAGCCTCTAGTCCTGTTTTTTTTTTTAAAAAGAACATTTCCTTGAATAATCGCTGATTAAATAAGTGTGGAACTCAATTAGGATAGGACTACATTGTTTAATTTGGGGTACTAATACCAGATTTTGTCATCGTTAAACTTGTTCCCATGGTGGCCATCCAAATGCCTATGGAAAGCTCACATGTAGGACACAAGTTCAATAGCATCTCCCTGCTTGTGTTACCCAAAAACTGGGGACCCTTTCACACGACACAATTATACCACTATGATTCTACTTTAACTGCTATGGTTCCACCTTATGGTATGCTGGGAATGGTAGGCATTAGAGTATTCTGGCTGAGAATTGTAAATACCCCTCCCTAAACTGTAAATCCTAAGATTGCATACAATGGAACCATTGCAGTTAAAGAAGAATCATAACGCTATAGTTGCATTTTATGAGAGGGCCCTGGTCTGGAGGAGCGTACTGTTACTGACAGTGGAGGTAATGCACAGCTATCATGATTAGTAGTCATTAGCCACTGACAGAGGTATCTTTCATTAAATTGTCTAATCCCCTCCCCCCACCAAAAATACCTGAATTGGTAGTGAAATCAATGCTTCTTTTTATATGCTCTGAGTTTCCAGGAGTTCATCATCATCAGATGAGGAACTTTTCCCCACTCTCTACTAGAACCTGTGGCTATTCAATGTAATTAATAGTTAAAAACTGAGACATATTATGTGGTAGAAGGGTATAAAATTATGCATGGTGTGGAGAAAGCAGATAGACAATTTTTTTCCTATCAGTCTACTTTTTCCAAATCATGTATAATTTATGAGAGCCAGAGTAGTTTAACAGCTTGAGTGTTACACTACAGCTGCAAGAGACTAGGGTTGGAATCCTCACTCAGCCATGGAAATCCACTGGGTGACCCTGGCCGAGTCACACTCTCTCAGCTGCAGAAGAAGGCAACTGAAAGTCCCCTCTGAACAAACTTGCCAAGAAAACCAAATGATAGGGTTGTCATAAGTTGGAAATGACTTGAAGGCACACAACAAGAAGAAGCATGTGTCTTCTAGATATCTTGCCTTTTTTGAGCTAAAAATCTCCACAGAGCGTTCTGTTTCCTCATAGGGGAGTTGATTCATTCCCTTGCTAATCTGAAGTGTCCTTTTTTGTACCTTTTCCAGATCTGCAATAACTTATTTCTGATTATTTCAACTATCATTGCAGGGCAGAAATAACTTCCTAGTCCTGAGTAATAGGGTGACCTGATGAATAGAAAAGCATCCTTTTTTCCTTTAGTGTAAAATTTGGAAATAATTCATTATAACTTAATCTGTTATCCCTAATTCATTTAAATGTTCAACATATTTTTTTCAAGAAAAACAAAGGCCAGAATCCTGTTGGAAAATTACAAATGCATAAGTACCATAGTTATAGTGCTAGGCAGTGAATCCTGCCCTGATCCCCCAAACCCCCCCTTACCTGACAGCAGCCACTGTGTTTGATGGGGGTCTGTTCCCCTTTCAGTCAGGAAGCAGGTGACTGATAGCCCCACTCTCTCCTATGCTTGTTGTGACTAGCAGAAGTGGGACCCCTGTAACAATTCCCCCATGTGCTGGAGATTGCTTGTGTGAGGGGGAGTGGGACTATCAGGTAGCTGCTTCCTGAATGACAGGGGAGCAGAACACCCTCCGTCACAGTGGCTGTTGGCCAGCAAGCAGGGACTAGGACATTTTCATGATCCCTATGTATCCCTTATAAAACTAGTATGGTGTAGTGGTTTGAGCACTGGATTACAATTTCCGAGACCAGGGTTCAAATTGCTGCTCAGTTTTGTAAACCCACTGTATGACTTTGAGCAGGTCACACTCTCTCAGCCTCAGAGGAAGGCAAAGGCAACCCCCCCCCAAAAAACAAATCTTACCAAGAAAACTCCGTGATAGGGTCACCTTAGGGTTGCCATAAGTCAGAAACAGCTTGAAGGCACACAACAATAATAAATGTATCCTCTAAACTACCAGCCACATAAGGATTACGGATGCAAGGCTGTCACAAGTGCATAACTCTAGTTTATGCATGTCATCGTAAATGAGATTCAGCTGCACAGAAAGATTCTGGATATGCTCAGAGGCTCTCAAGGCATTTCTGCTTAAGAATTCTCACCCCTTTTTCATCTTTGTAGCTATCCACTTACTTACAGCAGATCATTTCCCTCTGATGAACTAAATCACTCACTAAATCAATCAAGTATTTAATAAACAAGACATTTGAAAAGCGAGAGAAGTATATGTGTTGGTGAGGAGGGAAAGAAAAGAGAAATGCAGAAGAGTGACTAATTGAACTGAAGAGGTTGTAAGATGAGATCCCAGGCTTTGGGACAGTGTTCCCAGTCTGCGAGTTTCCAGGGCTGTTGGACTCCCACTATTCCCAGACAACATTCAAATTATGGGCTTCGTAGTCTACATGGGGAAAAATTTCTAGGTTGGAAAAAGGCAACTTTAAAAGACAAAATGAAACCTTTTGAAAGAGCCAGTAACACAATGTGCTGCCCTAAGGTCAAGACAACTTCCACGCCATTCTCTGTAAAATTTCATGGTCTGGGGGAGCACAAACATTTTAATCAATGAGTTAATTAATGGTAACATGATTAGTAAAACAATTTTCATTATTAGCATTTATCACAGTGAATTGTTTTTTAAATTTCTGATGTTTAACTTTTATTGAATTAAGTACCATATCTAACATTCCAAGGACTGGCGGTACAGTATAAGATACACACTGTCCTGAAAAAAGATCCCAAACAGGCAGGCAAGTAACTTGTTTGCAACAATGTTAGGAAATATTTTTATTGTTAGAGCTCCTGTACATTTAACACTTGTTTGATTAGCAAAAATTCAGCTGGCCTTGGTCTCACTGATGGAAAGACATGTCTTGAATGTACTAGAGCAGCTTTCCTCATTATAATCCCACAAGCTGACTGTTGGATTATGGAACCTGCAGTCCACTACATCTGGCAGTAATTGGGCTGGGAGGTAGACAATGGGATAGGGTTGCCATATTGAGTTTATCAAATCTAGGTAGTATATTTTGCATATTATGAACTTTTGTATAATAAATAAATAAAAGATATGGAAACTTTCATGTGCAAGTGTTCACATTAATTGTTGCATTGTTTTTCTACAGCTGTGCTTTATCCTTGACAGTACATATAAAGTAAGCATTGACCTGAGAGAGCCTGTACAGTTTAAATGGTAAAAGTGCTAATCTTGAAACAGAGAAACCTAAATTCAAATTCCTGCTTGGTCACACAATGTATGGCAGATGTGATCAATTCCCCAGGGACTGCACTAGCCCTTAGCTGTACCATGGAGAATAATGTAGCCCGATATCCCCCTCCATACTTCCTAAACCCTCAACTATGTCAATTTTAACTCCCCCCCCCCGACAGCTATTTTAAGTCACTGAAAGGCTTTTTTCAAACCTTGAAGTAATATGGAAGTTATTCCCAGTTGAGGGAGCGGGGAAACCTAGACTTAAAACAGAAATGGCAAAACCACTGGTAAATTGCTCTCTGCAGCCTGTAGAGGGTGCAGGGAGACATTGTGAACTTTTAAAAATGCCACGATTTTGAATGGTTGTTGTAGCCTTCGGGGCCTCAAAATGGCCTTGGGGTTCTTCACGTCCCCTATGGGCCACAGTTTCTGGCCCTGTGGTTTACAGAATGTCCTTGGACCAATCACTACCTCCCAGCCAAACCTGCCTTACAGGCTGGGATAAATGTTGCTGCAATACAGATGAGGAGGAGGGGGGAGATGACATAGAGGATGATGACATGCACAAGTGTTTCTGGTAGTATAATTTTAGGGGTTTTTTGCTAATACTTTTTAAAATTATGATTGTCGTAAAATATACATGCCTGTAAGAATACTATAGGAAACCCTGAAAGAGAGTGACACACTGACTATAAAATGTTTTAGTCTTAATTATCTTTCTTCTATTTGATTTTTCTTCACACTAAATGTGTTAATTAGCTCATCTGTGAAAGAAGTTTGTGCAATCATCCTGTTCCTGGTTCTTAACGATCACAGATAAGATCAATGATCAATACTTTTTGCCTATTAATACCCTCTCATCCCACTAATTACAATATCCCACCCAAACCTAAACATATGTACTGTTTACATATTTTTTCCTACTGCACAAGAAGCCAGAAGATTGGTACTTATGAGATACTTCTCCCCAATCTTTCTGGTGCCACATGTTCGTCACATGACTAAGCAGCGCACAGTAGAAAGTGACAGAGACAGCCTCACCAAGGCACTGACTGAAAATATATTGGCACTGTCCCTGAGGTGTGATGGCAGTGTGGATCAAACTAGAACTGACAAAACATAATGGTGAAAGGCATTAGAAAATCTGCTGATGACAAGCAGGACTTTCTAGGTTCCTGTGAAACTTGAAGCCAGGGTACAAAAGAAGTGTGGGATGCAGTTGACAATACCCTCAGCAACAGAGTTGCATCCCAAACAGGCATATCTTCATGTGTTTCCTCCTTGTTCACAGATGGAGCAGTGAGGTAATTGCTCTGAATAAGATATTACTAATATAAGGCTATAAGGATTGAAAGGTAATGGTAGTAATTTTAATTTTCTATTTCTTTTTCTCATCTATTTGTTTTAAGAATTAGCCTTGTTCCTGATAAGAGCCCATGCTGCCAACTGTACAAAAAGCCATTTCCTACTGCTCATTTTATTTTCCTACTGCACAAAATGTGTCCAGTGGAACATTAGAATAAGGTCTCCTTCAAGGACTGCTAAAGATAGCAGGCAGTAAAATTAAAATATGTACTCTAAGCAATTATTGCTCTTCAGTACTTTTTTGAAGTCAGAGATCACTCCAAAGAACTGTAAGTAGGAACAAGTGCTCCTTCCGCTAAAATATTTTATTATACTATTTGCCCATTCAGTTCTAAGCCCTATATAATAATTCTATATAATAATGCTGGCCTTTCAGTACCCCAAACAAATGTTTCAAAAGTCTCTCCTGGATGAAGCCTTTGGAAATACAAATTACTGCCTATTCATAACATCAGAAAGATGTTTCTATTTGTGCACATTTAACGCTATGCATCTTTATCCTTTTTCCATTCATTCCCTACATGTGATTTAAGACGATGTAGGAAAAAGAAACATGGGAAGTGGCCCTCAGACATTCTGAAAGACATGGTCAGCCTGATTCCATTCAGGACTGACTAAATCCGAAGGAGATCTATTAATTCCTGAGTTTTCTCACCCTGTAGAAAATCTGTGGTTTTATTTGCACATGTTGTGTAATATGTCAAGACATTTTCCCTTCGATTTTGCTTCCCCACCTCTATACAGTTTAACAAGACATCTGTTTATTTCCAGAAGCCTTGGCTAGGACTAAAGCCAACTGCGTAAATATTTTGTCACTTTCACAAATGCCACCACTAGATTCAACATTCAGAATGGAGTTATTAGAGGTTGGGGTTTTATTTCCAAACATGGTTTCTCCAAGATGATGTATATACAGCCCTTAGGAAAACAGTCACAATAAAACCCTTTCAACTACACTTACCTAGCCACTGAGACAGCACTTTAACAGAGAAAATGCTACCTGGGGGCATTGACCTGTCCCTAAGTATTTATTCATGAGATATTGAGAGGGAAAGAAAGGTGAATTGATTTGGGAATCTCCATGCTTCCAGATACAAGGCTCCTAGTTCTAAATACTATAATAACAAAAAGACACAGTGCAGCTATTCCGTCTTTCCTTCTATAAGAGATTTCATGACAAACCTTAGGAAGGTTTGTCATGAAAAAGGGTGTATGCTGGAATCCATGGAAAATTCCGTGAACGAAGCAAGGTGATTGCCTGCTAAGAGTCTCAGTTGGAAGCAAACTCAGATTCAGGCTCTGCAAAGGATCTCACTGTTTCTCCTAACTTATAGCTCAGACTTAGACAGAAGACAGATTTCCAGTGGATGGTAGAAGCATCTGATTTGCAAGGGTTTAACAAAAGTGACTTCAGAATGTCCGATGGACCACTCCATCCCACCCTCCAGTTAGGTTGCTGAAATGAAGATTGCTTGGGGGAGAAACAGCAGTGGATTTATGTCTCAAAAGTTTGGATGTGACAGACCTATGAGGTCAGTTCTTGTCTGGAAAATAAATGTATAGAAGATCTTCTGTACTAGTAGTTTGCATCTGGTGAGCCTTGAGGTTCTGGTGGAAAGAAAGCATCTCTGTTGAGCTAGAAGTCTGCTCACCCTGCTCTAGACCCCAAGATTTAAGGGTGTATCATATGTGCTGAATCAGTGTATTTGGCTCCTACATTCTAGAGAAAACTAGGAGATCCCCATTACAATCACAGTTATTCCACTGCTATTTCCATACTAGATAATAACTTGCTCCTTGCTTTCTCTTTCCCTACATAGGCTTTTCCTTTCTCTACATAGACTACTCACTCCTGATTGCTACCCTTCCTGCCCCCACAAAAAATGAAGACAAACGAAGATAAAGTCTGAAAAAACTGGGTATATGCATGGTAATCTATATGTTTGGATACAAATTTGGAAACAATCACTGTAATTTAAATATAAATTATATACATCTGCCTATGTAGTTTGCTGTCCAGCTGCTGTTGATGGGTACCTTCAAAGGAACTGCTGTTCTTTCTTCTAGGGCTGGCAAAGGTATTTTGCTTCAGAAAGTGAAGGAGAAGATAAGCCCTGCCTATATTGTTCAACCTGGAGAAGCCAACCAGATACGCATTTTAAATTTTAATTCAGTATTGACAATGGGACACCATCTTCTACACTTAAGAGCAGAAAACCTACTTATAATAGTTAGACTACATGGCACACACAGTTATCGCCTTCAACAATTTGCTGCTGTTTGTCTCCTCTCAGCATCTGCTGCCTTAAACACCACCTCACTTTGCCTAACAGTGGAGCTGAACTTCCTCTATGCTGGTGCTGATCCTGCACTTAAGCATTTGCTTGAGCAGGAGCCATGTGGAGCAGTGAATGAATTCTGAAGAGGAGTTAGGGAGCAGTATTGGCCACATAGCTGGATCTGCATCTGTTAAGCTAATCTGTAACCCACAGCTACCATCATTAGCTAGTGCTAAAATAAGAATCAATTGCTAATCCATTGGAAAGAGGTGAAGGTGCTCTCCTGTCATTCATCTTAGGCAGCAAAATAACTTAATTTCAGCTTGGGAGCATGTTCACTATTCCTCTCTCATGTGAAAGGAGAACCCTCACCATTTTCTGAACTCATGGGAGCAGGAATTTAAGGGAGCATATCTAGTAAGAAAAAGCTGATTTCCCACAATTTAGTGCTCTAAAGTAATTGCATAATAGCTAGGGTAACTCATATAATTGAGGCTTACTTTATAAACAAAACTCCTCATAGTGGCCCAGACGCTGTGCTATTTGTGCAAACTCTAGGAGATATTTTGGATTTTGGGTTTCCTGCATCACTAGCAATACAAAAGAGGACAGGCCTCCCATTCTGTACCTGTGATAGTCATACAGAACAGGTAGAGCTTATTGTATTTTCTATATATTATTGTGTCTTCCATGTAGAGTGTCCACTTGCATATAACTTTTAAATAGGAGGAAATGCACTACCATATTTACATAAAATTTGAATATGGTCATCAACATGTGCAGGTATAAATGGAGAAATGCTGCTGTTATTTCCTTCAAGT
The DNA here is from genome assembly GCA_948472985.1 of Iguana delicatissima. Classification (NCBI taxonomy): domain Eukaryota; kingdom Metazoa; phylum Chordata; class Lepidosauria; order Squamata; family Iguanidae; genus Iguana; species Iguana delicatissima. The sequence continues at coordinate 292,267 of CAOKZL010000246.1, read as the reverse complement.
CATTTCTGACTTATGGTAATCATAAGGCAAGCCTATCATGGGGTTTTCTTGGCAGAATTTGTTCAGAGGGGGTTTGTCTTTGCCTTCCTCTGAGGCCAAGAGTGTGACTTGCCAAGGTCAGTCAGTGGGTTTTCATGGCTAAGTGAGTTATGATCTCTGGTCTCCCAGATTCTTAGACCAAAATTCAAACCTCTATACTACACAAGCTCCCAAATGGAAAAATACAAGAATTTAAATGGAATTATGCTACATCTCCCCATAGAACTGAATAGTCTGACCAGGTGACCTGTGCAGCTGCTCAGTTAGAGGGAATGACTGTTGGTAGGCATCTTCAAGACCTCCTACTTTCCTGGTTCCTTCTGACTCTTTATCTTTTAGGCACACTTAAATTGGCTAGCCTTTCAGATACAGGATATCTTCTAATAAAGGACTGTTCTTTGTAAAGTAGGACAAACGGCCTCTGCCAACACAACTATTTGAACTTCAGGAAACCTATGGTCCTATCCACTGGTCTTCAGCAAGCAGATTGGAACCAAGTACTAGGCTTCAGACAACATAAAGTGGGTCATGACAACTGCAGCATTATAACAGTACAAGTATATGGGGCGGGGGAAGAAGTAGGACATAAGTTCATGTGTGGACTAAAGCTCAGACTAAAAGAGTCTAAATATACTGAAGATACTGCTCTAGTCAAAGTACTACACTGTTCACCCACCAATCACTTGACTTCTGGAGGCCAAACAGAAAACTACTCCCTATGTGGCTTCCATATAATCTCATAATGGCAAAAAAACACCCCCCAGCTCAATGATGGTTAACAAACCCAGAATGTGAAAATGCTCATTTTTTGAACAACAACTCCCAGAAACCTCCAACAAGCATGGCCAATGTTGCCACGTTTGTGTGAGAACCCGTTTGTTTTCACGTAAACTCCTCTCTCTTTCATGCCCATTGTTAGATCATGAAGAAGGGAGACAGAAGAACTGGCAACAGGAGAAGTGAAGAGAGTTGTGCTTGGTGGTGGATTCTAGGAGTTGTGATCTTAAAAAACATTTTTTTCCAACTCTGTCACAGGGCTGCTAGAAGCTGAGAGGAATGTTGATCACTGACATTCTGTCTGGACTCCCATGCCTTAATATTTGTCTGTCACACAAATACTCAACAGATAAGGTTCTCAAAGCCATCATGGTTTAGCGGTTTGAATGTTGGACTATGACCCTGGAGATTTGCTTTCACTTGGCTGTAGAAACTTACTGGGTGACTTTGAGCACATCACATACTCTCAGTCCCAGAAAACCCTGTGATAGGTTTGCCTTAGGGTCACCAGAAGTCAGCAACAACTTGAAGGCACACAACAACAACAGCAGTAGCAGTAACAACAAGGTTCTCAGGTGTAGTGATGGGAAAGCTGCTTGGGCTTTATTCTGCCTGTCACATCTCTGCTGAAAACAAGGAAGACCTACAAATGGGAAAGATGGGACTGGCTACTCTAAGACTGGCACTAGCATTAGGTAGGGTGAAGAAGCCACTTCAGAGAGCAAATCTGGGTATTGCAAAAGGGCAGCAAACGTATGGCTATTTATATTTTTTCTCCTTTTTTCCCCCTGCCAGTAATAGGAAAAGCTCCTTGAAAGAGTTTGTGCTTTAGCTGCCACAATAACTTGACTGGCTTTGGGTATAAGATTCCTTGACTAGGGTGAGTGGAAAGCATAATTTGCTGCTCTGCCTCAGGCAGCAACATATCTTGAGTTTGCCTTTAAAAGCCATAATTGAGAAAATGATGCCATGGCTGTTATTATTACTATCTCATCATCATCATTACCATCACCACTACCACCACTGCTCTTTTATGAGGCCTTTTAACTGGCAAGAATGTAATCTTTCTTTCAGGATGTCAAGAAGGCCATGCTGGGATTTTCCAAATAGTTCTGACTTGCTGTTAGTATCTGAAGACTGCCTAGGGCAGAAATACATGGTTTACTCTCAACAGGTTTGCTTTGTCACTTGAAATGAACATTATCACACACACTGCACTGTTTATTTCTTGTGATCAGGGATGAAGAGAAAAGCCAAGAGACTACAGCATGTCAAATTCATTACTCATCTCTTACTTGTATTGGGATAGATGGGAAGTCAAAGAGACCCAAGTTTCAGAATAAAATGCATCTTCACAGCATTTGTTTTTCTGGTAAGGAACCATTTCTACATTATCACTTCAAAGGAATTTTGTTACATTTACTGTATTGGGGTAGAGTGGGGAGATCTGTTATAACATGTACTAAAATCCATTATTCTGTAGTATTAAAAAATTTGCCTTAACTTCTGATAAGCTGTATATATTTCTTTAGAAGCAATTTGGAAAGAAAGCTGAAGAACATTTGCCTATTATGTTTGTCAAGCATTCACTGGTTGATAAGCAAGGTTTTAGTTGTATTTTAAAATCTGGTTTATTGCAATTTAATTTGTTTCATTTTTTAATTGAATTGCTTTTTGTTATTGTTTTTAGTACTGAAAGCCTCTTTCATGAGAAAGAGGAAAGGCAGGATACAAAACACCATCTGGACCATCTTTACCTGCCAGTTGAGATCTTCAGGTAAAACCCTTCACCAAATACCATCAGTTGGTGAATAATGTTACAAATGAGAAGGCCTTTTCTGTGGTGACATTCTGACTCCCTAAGGAGTTTTGAACAATATCAACATGCCAGTCCTTTGGGTATCAGATGCCCAGTCACTTTAAAATGGTTGTATTGCTGTGTCTGTCAAGTTATGAAATTGCTTCCTTGCAATTTTGTGTTGTATAAAGGATCATATTTTGTCTTCATTGTAATTTACTTAATTGTAAACTGGAATCCATTGGTATGCAGGGTTGTCTTGAATACTGAGAATAAACACACAAAGAAGGCAATGGGCACAAATATGGTGCTGATTTCTGACACACTGAAAAAAAAATCCAGTCTCTCCCACCAGATATCTTGAGAAAAATTGTACTACAACAAATAGTTAATATTTACTCATTACAAACAAAATGGCAACCTGTGTTGATATACTGATGGAAGAAGCCTTTTAAAAAGCAATCTTCTAGAAAATGATATTATTGGTTAAATGATGACAGTAATAATAATAACGATGATGATGATGATGATGATGATGATGATAATAAATTGTCAGAAATCACTTGGCTTATTAAGCTGTAAAAATCATTTAAGGCTTAAATTGTCTTACAGCTTAACAAACCAAATCGAGAATCTCATATTTTAGGTAAACACAGATCCAACTTAGGACAAATTTTAATGTGTTTCTGTACCCATGTTTCCATTTTGTTACTTGACAGATTTGCAGATGACAAGGATTTATCAGATACTATGCTGATTTGTGCCGCTTTTCTACACATGCCTTCAGACAGGACTTTTATTATTCTATTATCCCACTTCATTTATAGAATTTTACAGAGAGATTCAGCCATTGTCACCTTCACTTGGTCATCTCTCATATTTTTCCCCAATGCTTTTTCCATTTTCTGTGTTTTCATACAAACACGATAAGAAGAAAAAGATAGAACAGCGGCACAATCCTATTTTATGGGTAGTAACAGATGTTGTTCATCTGGAAGCATCAAGAATCTCAGAAGAGTCTATCACATCCAGCAGTAAGCCACCACTCCTTCCTAGGTGGTTGCATAAATATCTGTCATATATTGCAAATGGTCTCTCAACAATCCCCAAAAGATCTGAACAACAGAAAATGTTGCCCTAGGACCTCGCTTTTACGCTAATTGCCACAACATAAAGCCTACCAATAAGACAGGCAGTGTGGGACAGCAAAGAGATCAGGACTCAGCTGTGAAACTCATTGGGTAGTTCTGAGCCAATGCTCTCTTAAGTGGGCCATAAGGATAAAAGACAAGCTCCTTGGAGGAAGAATTAAGTAATAAACAAAATGTAATAAATAAAAAAAATAACAATTCTTAATAAAAAATGAATTAAATGGCAGATAGGAACTCTTCTGACACAGGAGATAATTTTGCTTTGCTAATGCCTTTAGGTATTCAGTACTTCAACAAACAGATAAGTAGGAGCGCAGGTGAGAAGACTTGTTACAACGTAGTAAACAAATATATAATGTAAATAAATACGGAAAGTAGAAAAGTACTTAAAATGAAATATCTGTGTGAACCAGATGAGGGTGGGTAAGAGAAATGAAATTAACTTCCATTGGTAGGACCAACTGAGCTCGTTAAAACAGTATATAAACTTTCCTGCTCACTGCTCTCCTGGGACGTCTTCTTTTATTGCACCTTAAAGTCATTGGGGATTACAGCGGAATTGGATTTCCTTTTGAGCAACCTGCAGGAAGCACATTAAAAAATGCATACACACAAATTTGGCCAGTTGCGATTCCTAATGTCGCCACCCACAGCAGGAGGGAATGGATGTGGTGCAAATACATACACGTTTATATATGCAGCCATGTCTTTGGGTATGTGGGCCTGGAGGATTTATAGACTGAGAGGTCTCAGCTCTGGAACAGAGGGGACCTGAGCTCAGACAAGAAACTGAAAGAGAAGCTGTCAGAGAGATTTATTCAAAGCTTTGTCTCCAGTTTATTTTAACATGAACCTGACCTCCCACATTCACATGGGCTCAAAAAACAAAAAACAAAACAGAACAAAAAACCCTCACCCTTTAACGCCCCAGATCTGAAAGAGTTCTGGAACTGTGCAGTACATGCCTGGGTTAATTAAGGTGGACACCTGTCACAAACTATCCAGAAAGATATTTGTCTCCTGAAAAGTTTGGTTGAACACAAAGCACTTAATAAGTAGTGTACTGCAGGCCAAATGTTCCCATATGGGCACTGTAGTGCTATGGACTGGCTGAGTCAACAGTAGTTCAGGCACTCATTCACCAACACATTCTCCTATCTTTGGCTTGCTGAACTAAAAACTTCCATAGAAAATGGTCACCAGTACATCAGCTAGGGAGAGGCAATAACTTTTGTGGAAAGGTACTAATTTTGCTTATAGATGGACTCACGTTTAACATTCAGCATAGCCTCTTAAGAAGATCTATACTAGACTTAGTTCATGATCTGATGATATATCACACATCAGCCCCGCTAAATATAAGCAACTTTGACTCTGGATCTATACCTGGGTATGAGATCACCTAAGAACCCTATGCAATGCTACTTGGAAGAAAGTTGGGATATAAATATAATAAAATAAAGGTCTCCATCAGAAACCTGCTGCTGCCAGTCTTTTGCTAATCTAGCCACTGGACTATATTGGCTAGCCACTGATTGCTATCAGTCCTTGGTCAAAGCAGTGGGGTGCCTCATCCCATTGCTGCACCACTGTAGAATGAGATTTACCCCCCTGCTCAGACCATATGTTGTCAGTGACTCTCATGCAGTTTGGAATTAACTTTATGTTAATATTACAAGTGTCATCAGCTCCCAAATGGTACACACAATAATCTATTATGGTACATAGCACAGACAAGATGACAAGAATGATTTGTATGTTCAGATAAAAGTGGTTCATGGACTGTAGCAAAATATCCTGGAATCATACTGGCTGTTGTTTATTTGCAATTATGGAAATGTACACCTTGGGGTTCTCCTCAATCCAATCCTATTAGTCAGCCAGAGGTCTATTATCTGACCCGTGTGAAAACAACATATTTCAATTAACATCTGAAGTTCCCCATCATCTGGAGCTGATATTTGGTGAAAGACATTAGTCATTTGCATTTAGATTTCATCTATGTTTCCATGATATTTTGCACAATAAGAAAGCCACATAAACCAAAATATGCCTGGCCTTTACTAATCAACACTATGTGTCTCTGATGAGCAGACATGCAATAAAACAGTAAAGTAAATGTATACTAAGAAAATAATGTTACAGGGTGTCATGCAAACTATCTGTCTATGGGAAGCACTGAAAACTGTGCCTGGCTAAGAACACCTGCTTATTCCTTACTAAGTATGTATGCACCATACATATTCTGAAGGTAAAACTCTCTGCTTTTGCAGTCTCCTCACATCCTGTTGGTGTCAAGTTTTTAGTCTGGAAATATCAGGAACTGTTCCATTTCCATCCCTAAGGTATTTCACACTATATTTTTGGAAAGTTAGCAGAATAGTAATAAGATTATGTGTTGCTACTGGAGATCCCCACCTGTGGAATGAATTCATTTTATTTCAGTTCCACTGCACTATGGAAACTCGAATTCTACAAACCAAGTTTATCTTTGGAAAAGTAAGAAAATATTACTAGTCCTTTTAAGTAAAGCCACATGTTTACTTAAATATTAAGAATATGGAAGTCATTGTTAATACCTACTCCTAGGGTAGGCCTCTTTTGGCTTGGGTGGAGATTAGCACCTTGTAATGCTGAGATTATAGAGCATCTCTGAGGTTTTACTGGAAATCCAAAGGTAATCATCTTTCCACAGATACCTAGTATGACCTTCCATTCCAAACAAAGTCACTGAATATTAATTCACTGATATTTTCTGGAATGGTAGGCTATACCAGTGCTATTCCAAGTGGTAGTCTGTGAACTGGTGTCAGCTTGCTAGCCATCAGCTACAAGTCTGTGGCAAGTTTCTAGGAAAGAAATAATTTTAGTCAATGGACACAAATATGGTGCCAATCTCTGGCAAACTGTGGTGGTGGTGGGAACTGCAGGACTCTGACATCAGATAGCTTAGGAAAATCTGGGGTACACCAATGCCACTGAGAAGTAAGAAAAGAACTAGACATCTACTTTACAGTTAGGCAAAGTGTGGCCTGTGGGCCCCTTATTGCAGTACATCTTTCCTCATTTTTAAAAAATATGACATTGCTGTTTGCTGCTGAAACTGATAAGTGAATTACAGTTAACGGGAAAAGGAACTAAACATCCTAAAGTCAAGGGACAATCAATATCATATACAACAGCCAATATTACATTCAATATCATACTAATTAAAGTAAATCCAAGAGTCATTTATATATAAATACAAATGCAATCACAATAAAGTATGAATGGGTATTTAATTTCTTAATAATGAGTGGGGGGACTCTTACTTACTGATAATGAAATTTAAATGCAAAATATAAATTATAAGTGGAAAAGTAGACTGTCTACTCATGTATTTTTTCTTTTTTCTGCTAAGTTCTACTGCTTTCCCTTACGCCATTCCCTTAACTGTGTGGCCCTGAAGAACCTTCCCTGCCTGAACAGTTGTGCACTCCTTCTCTACTCCTCGAAACAGGACTATGTGTGTTTAGAGTTACCCAAATCTAGCAAAAATCTTTACTTAGCTCACTAGAAATAATGTTATATTTTGAGCTTTCTTCATCATCTCATTTAAATCACACTGAGTTAAAACATTTTAAACATTTCAGCAATGTTCCTATTTGCTCATACATCATCACATTATTGCCAAATAACAATGTTCTGTCACAGCAGGCAGCCACTTTGGATCAAACTAGACATTTAAGAGGAATTTCTTGTAATTAACCTTTTTTTTCCCCTTTCATAGTAGAATTTTGTGGAACATGCATGCTTCTGCAAACAAAATTCAAAAAATAAGTCTAGTCACAAAACAATACACATTAAATGGTAAGAGGGAAATTAGGTGCTATGAAAACCAGACATTTTTAGCACTTGAGGGAGCACATCTTCTAACTATGTAGAGAACATACCGTCTAGTTTGGCCTCAAAGTTTAACTAGTAACATAGCAGTCTACATGGGCCAGCACTGATCTCAAATCCAGTGCTACAAAAAGAGTTTACAGAAATACTGAAGCCAGGAATCATAGAAGCATAGAATCATAGAAATGTAGAGTTGGAAGAGACCACACAGGCCATCCAGCCCAACCCCCTGCTATGCAGGAACACCCTCAAAGCATTCCCGACAGATGGCCATCTAGCCTCTGCTTAAAAACCTCCAAGGAAGGAGACTCCACTACACTCCAAGGCAGCATATTCCACTGCTGGACGGCCCTGACTGTCAGGAAGTTCTTCCTGAGGTTCAGGTGGAATCTCCTTTCCTGCAGCTCCTTGTCCTGGTCTCTGGAGAAGCAGAAAACAAGCCCTCTCCTTCCTCTACATAGCATCCCTTCAAATATTTAAACATAGCTATCACGTCCCCTCTTAACCTTCTCTTCTGCAGACTAAACATACCCAGCTCTCTAAGTCTATCCTCATAGGGCATGTCTTCCAGACCTCTCACCATTTTGGTCGCCCTTCTCTGGACTTGCTCCGGCTTGACCACGTCCTTCTTGAATTGGGGTGCCCAGAACTGGACACAGTATTCAAGATGAGGTCTAACCAAAGCAGAGTAGAGTGGTACCAGTACCTCCCTTGATCTAGACACCATACTCCTATTGATGCAGCCAAGAATTGCATTGGCTTTCTTGGCTGCCGCATCACACTGCTGACTCATGTTCAGCTTGTGGTCTATGCAGACTCCTAGATCCCTTTCACATGTACTGCTATCCAGCCACTTGTCCCCCATCCTATATTTCTGTATTCCATTTTTTCTACCTAAGTGTAGGATCTTAGACTTATCTATGTTGAATTTTATTTTGTTAGCCTTGGCCCAGCTCTCCAATCTATCGAGGTCATTTTGAATTTCGATCCTGTCCTCTGCCGTTTTTGCAACCCCTCCCAATTTGGTGTCATCTGCAAATTTGATGAGCATGCCTTCTATTCCTTCATCCAAGTCGTTGATAAAAATACTGAACAGCACTGGGCCCAGGACAGAACCCTTTGGCACCCCACTAGTCACTTCTCTCCAAGATGGAAAGCAGCCATTCGTGATCACTCTTTGGGTTTCAGGAATGCTGCAAGGAAGGGAACCCTAGAAATCAGGAGAAGCAGAACACCATTATAGATATGCCTACATGAACTTGTGTTACAAGTTGCTGGCAATTGTAATTACCTTAGGCTTCTGTCATCTCAGATTTAATAGCATCACTTACATCCAATCTCTTGCTGAGGTCAGATGACAGGAAGCTAGCAATAACAAAAACTAAATTAGAAGAAAATGAGAGGTACAAGCTGTGTACCTTTAATTGGACAGCATATAATGCTACACCATTCTGCCATCTTGGAGGTCCTGGGAAAATGGTGACTAACTATCCGTTAAGACTTATTTGCCTGACAAAATTGATTAGAAGCACTTAAGAACACACCAAAGATCCTAGAGAGATTACAAGATATAGCCAAGTACAGTTGTGTTTTCTTCTATTTCATTCCTTCTTTCTTATTACATTTTTATCCCACCCTTTGTCTATGAGCTCAAAAGAATGTACATGGTTCTATCCTTACCCTCACAACATTGCTGAAAAATAGTTTAGGCTGAGAAATAGGCCATTTCCACATGACATCACTATACCATAACAGCAGCAGGTTGCTTCCAGTTCAGGTGTCAGATAATGTGCAACATCATCACTCTCCAGCTGCGATCCCATCTCCAAGCATTGCTGAAGTGCCTTTTGCTGTTTCCAGAAAAAATCTGTTAAGTATCTCCTTTAGCGTTTCAATCCTTTCAGCTGGCTCTGTGGGATACCGTAATAGCACTTGATAGAGCTTCCTGTTGTCATGGATCCAGAAGTGGGCAGGGTATGGGCATGCCCAGCTTGTCTCTTTCTCAGCTGTTCCCATGGCGTGCATGCTAAATTTGAAATCTATCACCTTTCTGTGTTTATTTTAAAGTTCTCCTTTGCATTAAAACTTTTAATTTTTAAAAAATATTTTTTATTTTAAAATAATCTTTATTAATTTAATACATACAAAAAACAAGAAAAGGAAACAAAAACACCAACAGTAGCAACAATAACATATACCATAATAACATAAAAAGTGATAGAAAATAGAAAATAGCAGAGTAAAGGGAAAAAAGAAAAAGAAAGAAGAAAAAGGAAAAAACACCAAATTCCTAAATACCCACCAAATCTTACTTTAGTACATCTTAAGACATTTTAACATTATAAGAAAAGAAAAAAGAAGAGAGATAAAAAACCCTGACAAATGACATTTAAGTTTCTGTGTTTATTTTAAAGTTCTCCTTTGCATTAAAATTTTTTATGTTTAAAAATAATTTTTAAGCATTCTAGCATGAAAATGCAATAGCGTACTGGCTTGCAGTGCAGTTACAACAGTGTTGCACTAGTACAGTTTCCAAAGGGGAAAAAAACCCAGCCAATCAGGGACGGTGGTGTGGGATGAAGGCAAGGAAAGAGAGTGCTCAAGGATGCTGTAGTGCAGAAGGAACACTGGTGGCAATACCACTACTCATCCACTGAAGGCAGAAGGGTGCAGAAAACAGTGTTCCTAACCTGCTACCATCACATGACTGGCAATACCGGGATTGTAACAATACAAATGCTAATGGCCTCTAGTGCGGAAATGGCCATAGTGACTGATCCAAGATAAAGATAAGAGGAGCTTAATGGCTAAGTTGAGATTTTAATGTAGTTTTTCTCAGTCCTGATGAAAGTTACAAATGAAAGTGTAAAAGCAGGGTTGCATCTGAACATTGAGAAGACAAAAATAAGGACCATACAGATTTACATAGCTTTAAAGGTAATGATGAAGACATCAAAATCGTTAAAGATTTTCCATAATTTGACAAAGTTGTCAATTAAAATGGAGAGTATACTCAAGAATTTTAGAGAAAACTAAGGCCATTTCCACACGGGGCGAGGGAATTGCCCCATGCCGGCACTTACCGGACTTCTTGGCTCCATGCTTGGGTCCGGGCTGGTCCAGAGCAGTGCGTGGCCGCCACTCCGCACTGCTCTGGGGATGAAAATGGAGGCTTCCGGTTGGTTGAGGCTTTCCACCAACTGCTGAAGCTCGCCAGCCTAAAGCCCACCCCCAGCAGATCGCAGGCTCGCACTGGTGCGAGCCTGCAAATCTGCACCGGAGCGCAGGCATGGAGTGGTGCGCTCCGTGCTTTTGAAAGACCTGTTTCAAGCGGTCTTTCAAAAGCACGCTGGACGACCACTTCGGGTCATTCCAGAGTGGGCTGAGGTGCGGAACTACACTAAGGAGGTCTGACCCAGTTCGCTCCCGGGTGCAGACGTCCTCCCTGGAGGACGCTCTGCACCGTTTCTTTAAGCCCGTGCGGAAATGGCCTAAGACTTAGAAGATCTAGATAAGATCTTCAAGTGTAAACATACATCACTGAAAACCAAAGTCAGAATCATCTATACCATGGTATTTCCAAATTCTGCGATATGGTTTTGAAAGCTGGATAATGACAGCTGATGGGGGCGGGGTGAAGAATCACCTAATTAAAAAGATGCTGCTGGGAAAAAACCTTTTAAGTTACCAGCAACCAAAAAGAGAAATAAATGTGTTCTAGAGAGAATAAAACCTGAGATCTCACTAGCATCCAAAACTACTAAACTGAGGTTATTGTACTTTGAGCATATTAAACATGATTCACTGGAAAAGACAGTAATGCTGATAAAATCTGAAGGCAGTAGGAAAAAAGGTAGACAGTATTACAAGTGGATCCACTCAATAAAGGAAGCCATAGCCGAAAGTTTGTCTGTGAGTAGTGTGGTTAATAACAGGACATCTTGGGGCTTTCACATGCATAGCGTCACCTTAAGTCAAAACCAACTTGATGACACTTAACAACTCATCACTCCTAATCTGAAACTCTAACCATTATATCACATTGGAAGAACATGTCTATAACTGCAAAGACATGTATGGCATAGTAGGCTATTAAGATCACGTTCAGATCTCATCTGCAGCCATACAAAGCATCCCACTGCTTCAGGACACAGGATGGCCAGCCTCCAAAAAAGCATGAGCCATCTTACTGGCCAAAGCAGAGATTTGTAACGTGTCCACTACTGGTACAGTCCAAATGAATGAAGAAAGGCAGCATTTTCACACTACGTTGTACTTTCCCCACTACACTCTGGGTATAATGTTAATGAATTAAACTAGGAGCACAGAAAAATTTTAAGTGTTCAAGGCCTGTATTACTGCAAGTATAAAAATAAAAGTTTATAAAAGAGATTATTGAAAAATAAAGGTGCCATGAATGTTATCTATGGCTTTCGTTTCTCCTTTTGCCCCCTCCTCATATAAACCAGACAATATTTTAGCCACCTTGCTGATCCAGAACCATAAGCTGATTGCATTTAATCAACAGCATTTTTTAAAAACTATGATTATCCCATATTGGTTTATTAATCAGTGTTCTCACTTAGGGAATAAACTAAGGAGGAATACTGGAAGGAAGCAAAGAGATGCTCAAGAGTTTTCCAGCCCCTATGATTATAAAGTGAGCAAGATTAATGCTCAATTTCTTTTCACCTCAAAGGAAAATTGCTCATAAACTAAAGAGCAGGGCCATTGCCTCCTCCATGATCTCCCTATCATTCAAGATTTCTATTCATTCTGAGAGATCTAGGGTTAATACCCCTGAAGCTGACAAGCACTAAGCCGGGGCCTTGCATAGGCTTTAGATGTAAAAACAATCAGCCATCCACTGATGCCGTTACTCCCCCGGACTATAGAGTGTAGAGAAATTCCTGCCATTCCACAGAGGGTGAGGGGACTCGGACGGGGTGACCTCCTTTTGTTCAGCTCTAGCTCTGCTCAACCAAGGAATAGCTTCTAAATGATTTGTGAGTTCCATCTATGAAATGCATTGTAAAGAACTGAAGAAAAAGACTTGGGAGTGTCAGCAGAATGCTGAGTTATGTCTTTTTTTCTCTCTCTCTGGAGGAAAATTATATAGCACATGAGAATGAGGGAGAAATTGAACGAGTGGAACCAGATTTTCAACTGTGTGATTAGCATTTCTTTTGATGCCATTATGTTCCTGCACAATTGTAATGGGGCCTGCACAAACCCAACTAGATGATTAGATCAGAAGGAAAGCTAGACATATAGATAAACCTTTAGGTTTACTTTCAACGTGCTGATATATAAAGGAAACCTCCCAGTGATAGAATCAAAGGAAGGGCAGAATGGATAAAGGAGTTTTGGGTTAACCTCCTCCAACCTGGTGCTGTCCTGATGTTTAATAACTGCAGCATGCCTTATCAGCATTAGTAACTCAGTTCAAAACCCCCAGAAAATATCAAAGACACACTCTCCCTCATACTCCTGTCTGCTGCAACTGCCATGGAGTGGTGATAAGTGATGCTGCAGACAGGAGTGGTCTGGTTAAGCAGTAGCCCAATCCATGTGTGAGCAGTGTCCCACTTACCCTAATGGGCAGCATATACTACTGATCAAACCTGGTTGGGGATGATGGAAGCTGTGATATAACACATGTGGAGGATGCCAAATTGGGGGAAACTGTTCTAGGCCACTCCCCTAATCCAAGGAAGCCAAAATTTACCCTACTCTCTGCATTCTTGGCAGATTAACCATATAATAGAAAAATACAGTCTATGATCAAGGCAAATTACAGTATGCCATAAGCAGACAGCAGGAGAGACTACGGTGTGCCAGTGTCAGAGGTTTCTTTAAGGTGGGAAGTAAATTTAGTAAGAGAAACTCAAGACTGCTGAAGCAAAGAAACCACATCACACAATGCCAAGTAAGCCAAATACTCTTTAGGAGAATAATTTCTGGATTGCCTTTGGGTCTTTTCTGTGGTTAAATCTCTGTGTTTCAGACAGGTTATTATATATGCTATTGTATATTGAGAAGGTTGCTGCCATCTGCTGGCATGCAGAAAAAGCATTCTAAAGTTTCCTCATACCCAAATGTAAGCAGAACTGAACAAAATGCAAGTCACTGTAGAACCAAATTTGTTCTAGGTGAGAGCTTAGCAAATAGACCCAACATCATTTTGACAGGCTTGGTGAACATATGAAACACAGATCCCCCTTCAACCCACACATCACAGTGCTATTCCATACACGTGATTGCATGAGCCATCAAAAAAAAAACTATTTTCATTCTATATTTTCTACATTGCTGTGATTACCTCATAGCACACACTGGTTTTTATATCATGGCCCAATAATCCCCCACTCACCCACCTTTTAAACTGCTTTAAACATAACGTAGAACCTGAAAAAGATCCTTACAAACTACATGGACTATAATTCCATTCAAGTGTTCACAAAGAAGGTTAAAATCAACCTGTGACGAGAGGACTGTGTTATGTTAGTCCTGCCCTTTCCATTATCGTTCTGCTCACGCGAAGACAGGCTGAAGTGGGCAGCCTCTGGTATATGGGAAGACTCTACGTGTGGCGGAGTTCTTAAAAAAAACAACCCTCAATCATGTAGAGAGACTCCGTGTGGAGAGCATGATAACCTCTTTAGACTATCACTCTGCATGCATTCAGAATAGTACTTCCTTCCCTGAATGTTGATTTTTACCTGGATACGCATTACTATTGAATTTTTTGTTGTTGTTAGAATTTATAAAAGTATTATCTCGCTAATTGTTTAACAAAATTCCAACAGACCAATAGGGCTGCAAATATTTTATAAACAGAACCATTTACTTAGAAACTTTGCCTTTCTGGCCTTTTAAGCTGTATTTCATTCAACCAGCATTGTTGTTACAGAACCATAGAATAGGAGCCTAAGAACCATCTTGTCCAATCCTGTGCTACGCAAGAATCCACAGCCAAAGTACATCAGATAGATGGCCATTTAACCTCTGTTTAAAAATGCAAAGTGAAGGAGAGTCCATTAGCTTCTGAAGCAATCGCTGTCAAACAGCTCTTATCATCAAGAAGTTCTTCCTAATGTTTAGGTGACATCTCTTGCTTGCTGCACATACTGCATCACCTCTTATAAATGGCTGTCATATCTTGGTTTTCTGTTCCTTGGCTTCCAGACCATTTATCATCTTGGTTATCCTTTTCTGAACATGTTCAGTGCTTGGGCAGGGAAATTAGTGAGTGAGGAAGCTTAGGCATTGATTTTCAGTGGCCACGGGCAGAAGGAAGTCTGATATTGGGGGCTGGATAAGCCAGTCAAAGAGAAGGATGGTTCCATCATCATTGCCACCATGACAGGAATGGTGATCCATGCTCTGATAACTTACAGATCTGACTACTGCAGTGCTCCCACTGATGCTGAAGTCACACAGAATCCAGCAGCTAGAGTCACTGGGTTACCTAAATACATTGCTTAGAAAATCTTTATTATTGATGCACAGCAGATACCTCTAACATAGAACATCAGCATGGTATACAGACGGGCCCTAACTGGATCATGGAGAAAACCACTCACTCAAGGAAGAAAGGTTGCTGCTATCATAAGCAAGACAGCTATTAAAGAGCCAAGTCAGACTTACTAGACATACTACATGCACTATGCTTGGGCCTGGCTCAGTTCAACAATTCTTGAGGGAATTACACTGATACACTAAGGTAGGCATGGGGATCCTGTGGCACTCAGATTGCAACAAACTATTATTTCTGTCATCTCTCACCATCGATCATGTTGGTAGAATTCAAAGACATAGCCACGTTAATCTGGATCAGTATACAAAGGGATCTTGTAGTACCTTTGAGACTAACAGAGAGAAAAAAGTTGGTAGCATAAGCTTTTGCAGACTTCAGTCTACTTACCAGACATATGAAGTGCCTTAGAACAGATCTTTATAGTTATAAATGAGGAGGAGATGTGTATGAATAGCAATAAAAATGCAAAACATTTGGGTACGGTGATGAAGTGACAAGTTCAATGTTAATGATTATCATTGGGGCACAAAGCAAGGAGGAAAGATGCTGCTTAAAGTCGAGGTGAGTAGATAATCATATGAATGATGGAGGGAGTTATTGGAA
This sequence comes from Iguana delicatissima, assembly GCA_948472985.1. Taxonomy (NCBI): domain Eukaryota; kingdom Metazoa; phylum Chordata; class Lepidosauria; order Squamata; family Iguanidae; genus Iguana; species Iguana delicatissima. The sequence goes on along the minus strand of CAOKZL010000246.1, from coordinate 276,477 downwards.
TATAGTGTGATGCTGCTTGGTAATCAGAAAGGAGATGTTATAAAGAGAGCTCTCATGAAGCTGGATTGTTAGCAAATGAACTAATGTTGATAATATGTATAGTATGCCAAGAAACCATTGTTTCTGTTTAATCCAGGATTGACGGACTAGAATTTGTGGATATATTCCAGTTCTGCTGTTTCTCTTTCTAATCTTCCATTGTTGTTTTTGTTGTTGTTGTTATGCAAGGGTTGTTGTTCTGAGGTCAGAGATGGAATGCTCAGACAAATTGAAATGTTCTCCACTGTGTAATCCCATTCTTAATGGCTGATTTATGTCTGTTTATCCTCTAGCACAGAGACTGGCCTGTTTGCCCAAGGTAGAATGCTGAAGGGTATTGTTAACAGAGGACGTCATGTATCACATTAGAGGATGAGCAAGTTAAAGTACTTCTAATATTGTGATTAGGTCCTGTGGTGACATTTCTTAAGTAGATGTGTGGGCAGAGCTGACATCTGGCAAGGTCTTATACCTGTCTCCCCATTCATTTTGTGTGTCTTCCTGTAGGTAAGCAACTGTTTGAGATTGGGAAGCTGTCTGTAGGCAAGTAAAGGACTGCCACCAAGAGCCCTTGAGAGGGCGGTATTATACCCGCAGTTCATTGGTCATACATCTGAGTGGTCTTAGTTGGGAGTTGCATGTGACCACTGGTGGAGTTCTGTCATTTTCTGTCTTTAGTCTATTGTGTAATAGATTAGCCCTGGGTACAAGTCTTGCCTTGTTGATTTGTTTTTTTAACTTCCTATGGTGAGTACTGTAGCTTGAGGAATGCTTGTTCTAATTCAATGAGTTTGGCATCTCTGTCTTGTTGGCTTGAGCAGATGTGATTGTATTGGAGGACTTGGTTGTAAACTATGGATTTGGTAGTGTATTCAGGATGGAAAATGGAGGCCTGTGAGTATGTGTAGTAGTCAATGGATCTGCAGTATAGTGTGGTACTTTGATGTCCATTGTGTAGCTGTATGGTGGTGTCCAGAAAATGAACTTGTTCTGTTGATAGTTCCAGGCTGAGCTTGACAGTAGGGTGGGAGTTGCTGAAATTCTGGTGGAAGGCGTTGAGTTAGTCTTCTTCTTGAGCCCAAATTACAAAGATATCACCAATGTACTGCAGGTAGAGGAGAGATTTATGGGTGCAGGACTTAAGAAAGCATTGCTGTAGGTCAGCCATGAACATGTTGGCATATTGTGGTGTCATGCATGTGCCCAGGGCAGTATCATTAACTTGAAGGTATATGTTATTACCAGAAGTGAAGTACTTGTGTACAAGGATGAAGTGGCAGACCTTGATGGCTTGGTTTGCTATAATTCCATCTGGAATGATGTTCCTGACAGCTTGAAGTCCATCCTTGTGAGGATATTGGCATATAGGGATTCCACATCTAATGGCTTAAGATGGTTTCCCTGATAGATTCCTTCACATCTATCATGCTGTCAATTTCTCCAGCTACCAGAAAGCCCAGGGAAACCTAGGTTGTAGTGGCATCCAACCTTACTTGCGGGTATGTATATTGACCTGTGCTTAATGTGATTTATTATGAGTAGACATGTATAATGTAATTAATGTACAGATGCACATATAATAGCTAAAGTTAGTGTGGTTTTAACTGGTTTATAGACATAGTACTGGAGCTTGTTTGGATCATCATTCGGCTTCCAAATTTCCGTTTAAAAAAAACCTGTAAATTTAATAGGAAAGGGGCTAAGAGGCAAAATATGCATTACCCTTCTGTCCCATTATTCTGTGAGAAACAAATCTGACCCTGCCTTTGAGAGTGTTTAGCCAAGGAATGAAGTCTTACACCTATGACTGACATGATTTTACAATAGCAGTACAATAGAGTCATAATGGTAGACGTATGAGACCTGAGGGTTCATATGAGGATTTATGCTATTTTTATCCTCAACAGGACGCTACTCCTCTACCTTCAATGTTGCTACCACAGACACTTTGTCTGAAACCAAACTCTCAGAATGACAATAATTGTGGAGGCCAAAATTGTATAAAAACAAAACAAAAATTTATTTACAGAAGTTAAACATAAAATGCCAGATTATTTATATATATCATTCAAATACCACATTCCCTCCCCTCAAACTAAATCAGATCCTGACTTCTCTAACTCCAAGCCGTGGTTGATGCGTCTTCAAGTTGTTTCCAACTAATGGTGACCTTAAGGCAAACCTATCACAAAGTTTTCTTGACAAGATTTGTTCAGAGGGAATTTGCCTTTGCTTCCACTGAGACCAAGTGAATGTGACTTGCCGAAGGTCGCTCAATGGGTTTCTATGGCTGAGTGGGGATGCCAACCCTGGTTCTCCAAGGTCATAGTCCAACACTCAAACCACTAGACCACCCTGGATCTCACTTCAGTTCTAGTTTAACCCAAATCCCTCTCAGACCCTTTTCCCCAACTGCACTCTTCTCAAACTCTAGGCTAAACTAACTTCCACTCAAACTCTAAATCAAACTCTAACAAAAAAAAAAAAACTTTTTTTTTTATAGGAGCAGTTAGGGTTCCCTTACTGCCTGATGTGAGTGGAAAAGAGACACTCCAAATATTCCAAATATTGCCGGCCAACCTTGCCTCCCTCCCACCACTACAGTTGCCCCTGCCACCAACATTCCCTGCCTTGCTGTATCACCCTCTCCACTTGCACCTTATTCTGCAGCAGCACTGCCTGCTTTTCTGCCCTCTGTTTAAAGCAACACTGGCAGCTTTGTGCAGCTATTGCTTCTTTGGGGAGGAGGAGGGGGATGAAGTTAAGAAAGAAGGAAAGGAAAAGGGAAATTAAGAGAAGGATGAAGGTGGAGCTGCATGTGTAAAGGAAGAAAGCAAAGCACTGGACAAGGTGAAACAAACATGTGAGAGGGAGGGCAGGAGATGCAGTTGACAGCAAAGTGCAAAAGGAAGACGGTATGGCACGATGAGATGGAGCAAAAGAGAGGAAAGAGAAAAGAGGGGGAGATATACAAGTGGTAGAGTACCAGAAGCAAGGGAGGGAGGCATGGCAAAGGTGTGAGATGAAGGAAAAGGAGGAAAGAGAGGCTGAGACATGCAGTAGCAATGTGCAAAGAAACTGTGTCTCCGTAATAACGCTGCCTTACACATTTCTGATAGATAGCCTGAGTGTCATCCATATACCTGCCCTTTGCCTGTACAATAGTTAGGTGGACATTGTAAGAGATTTTGGTGAGAAACTCTGCTGGGAGAGACACAGAAATAGCAGGAATTGAGAATGAGATTGATACTGAGGCTATGAATCATAAAGTATATCAAACTAGAAGCTATTTGTATATTGTGAAACAAATGCAATGACATGCAAGTAATTACTAAATTTGAAGTGGTTATATAAAACACTGAGTATATTCAGCACCCCTTTGTGGCCATGCCAATAATTCTTAAAGACAACATGTGGATTCCTCATTTTTGTGGGGATTCGGTGGTGCATAAGTTAATCAATAAAGTTCTCTGTGATGAGTAGAGACACAAACAGTGGGTATGTGACCACCTGATGACTAGGTTTGAGCTTGGTCTGCTCAATAGTACAGCAGAAGATGGAATGTGTACTTGGGAAGTCCTTGGGGCTTAATCCCCAAAAGTGAGAATGGCTGGCACTATATGCGTGTTATTCCTATACAAGTCTATTGGGAAGTTTTTTTGTGTGAACTCCCCAGTACAAACATACAGATGCAATGATAGCTTTGTGAAAATTGAACAAGGCTTTATCTATGCTACTCAATATGAGACTGGACTGATCAGCAGCTGTGAGAAGGACAAAATTATAGCATAGGCCCAATCTTTTATGTCCACCAGCAAGGGTTGTTCTAGAATGAGAATATGCAAGTCAAATTGGATCAGCTCTGACAAGGCAAGAGTGTTTCCCCATAATGAGGGGAATGAGATTATAAAACTGTCAAAAACAAGTGCAAATTTTGACTGAAAGTCACTGGTGGGACATATATGTGGACTGGCAAATTTGGGATACCTCATATTATGCTACAAGTTGTGGACACGAGGAGGAGTGTAGGAGTCTGGAATTTCTGGAAGAATTGGCAAGGAGTGTAGGTATCTCTCATATCCAACCCACAGTCTTTTATGTGCTTTTATGTGCTTGAGGGATGCATAACATAGTAATTTGGCATTTGCTAATTTATCAAGCAGGCCTGTAGCAAATAATAATAATGCGACCTTCAGTTGTTGCATTTTCTCTAGCAGGCTGAACAAGGTATTAATAGATAAGAAGGTTTCCATAATAGAAGTGCCTGGGAGACTGGTGCTTTGCTAGGATGGGGTGATTTCTCCTCTCCCTCACATGGGGAAGTGTCAGCACTTTTCAGAACTAGAGAAGAGGATATTTAAAGTTTAGAAGAAATCAAATAATCCATAGCATCTGGGGTGGGGGTGGTGTATAAAGCCATTTTCCAGCCCAGGAAACCAGTCCATGGTGTTAACATTCATTCATTGTGGGGATCCCAGTGGACAGCAGCAGTGATGGACTGCTTCTGTTACCTGCGGGACATGAGCTAGCTTTGCTTTTGCCTTTAGTTTTATTGCTGCATCCTGTGAGATACATGCATGTGATCAATAAACCATTGTTTTGGTCCACCTGTGACTACTTTTCATTTTGACAGACCCCTGAGCCTGAGTTGGCTTGGGAATTGAGTGGACCAGGATCCTGGAATTATCACAGGCATAAGTGACAGAAGGTACAAAAAAGGGGGAAGAAAGCTGGCACAAAGTGAAGCGAGATGGCAGAGCATAGGGAACAAAGAAGGTAAGCATGGTGCAGGTGGAAGATGTGGCAAAAAAGGAGCAAAGGCATTTGTGGTGTGATGGAGGCTCTGTACATACCGTAGAGTGTGCAAACTATAAAGAAAGAAGCATAGCCCATTTCCACACTAGGCTGTTATAGTGCTATTATCCACTTTCTTCCCCCCCATATTTTTTATTATAAAATAAAAAAATAATCAAATTTACAAAGTATTCTTATCTTAATCATATACAGAGTTTCACAATAAAACCATTAAAACATTAGATAGTTTCCATGTAATATTCTCAGTTTCTAACACCTCCCCTCTACCCTGGTTTGATCTTTCCAATTATATCTATTTACCGAGATCAACATCCTATGGAATCCTAGGGTTTGCAGTTTAGGGAGGGGCCTCAAAGGCCCACAGGATGTTGAAAGTGGAATAATAGCACTATAACAGTCTAGCGCGGAAATGACCTGGAACTTTTTAACCCTTCTAGACCCGCCCTGCTGAATAACCATCCACCTCCCAACCCTGACAAAAAGCTACCCGGTTCTTTCTAATGCCTAAGGCACGAGGAGGTGAAGACTTTTACCTCTAGATGGCGCTATTGTCTTCCCCTGCGCCCTGCCAATAGCCTCTCTCAGGTCGCCCTTTGGAGCATCTCATTGGTGATGAAAGGAGGGAAAGGGATAATCCTGTTATAGAGCGGAGTTTTTCCGCAGAGGGGAAATTCCTTAATCTCACATAAGAACAACGGCTGGAAATCTTACCAGGAGAGAGCTCTCCGAGCAATATTGAAGTAAAGCGTCTTTCCCCCACTTCTGCTACAGTTAGTTCAGTCCACAAGCATCTCCCACCGGGCTTGAAACGATCCATTCATGATGAAAAAGTGGGAGGGGGGTCGTTATTTTATGAATGCGAATACAGAAGAAAAAAGCTTTTTGGCTGTGGCATCTGCACGAAGATGGCTTAAAAACCATCTTAATTTCTTGGTGAGAAGGCCAAGGTGTTTTCTTACTTGCGCGCCCTCCCCGAGTGTTTATTTATTACGGATCCCCCCGCCTCGGGCAGGTGCTTGACTCCGTCCAGTTTGAATCTGCTTCAGAAGGAGGGGGAGGGGCCGGCAGAAAGACCAAGAGCGCCGGAGAAACTGCGGCGGCTCTTTGGAGGCGGGCAGGAACATCGGCAGCGGCGCCCCCCTCGTTGTTACCGCCGCCTGGCCCCGCCTCGTTTCTCCCTCCCTTCCCCTTCGGGAAGGCGAGGGGACGCTTCTCTCCCACGCCTGCCAAGACCTTTGTTTTTGGCGCTCTTTTGGCTGGCCTGCCTTCTCATCCACCCCCAAAGGTTGGGCGGCCTTTCCTGTACTCGCTGTTTTGCGCAGGTTGATGTGGGCCCGTGAAGGCTAACGACTCGCGAGGGGGCAGGAGCGTATGCTGCCGCCCGCGCCGGTTGCTGTTACACAAAAGAGAAGCGGGAGGGGCATAACTGGGCCGGTTAGGGATTTGAACCCTCTTGCGTTACCCTGAGGTAATCGGTGTAGGTAACAATTATAGGTAAACGGTGGAGTCAGAAGTCAGGAAACAGTCGTGCGTTCTGTGATTTGACATTGCCTTGGGGTTTCACTGTTCATTGTCGTTGTGTACTTGTGTGTGTTTGTGCACGTCGAGCTTTCAAATATAAATGTAAACGGGCAATCAAAGCACAGCAGACCTCAATAAGCTACTACAACAGTGGTTCTCAAGCTGTGGGTCCCCAGATGTTCGTGGACTTCAGCTCCCAGAAGCCCCAGCCACTATGGTCAATGCTCAGGGCTTCTGGGAGCTGAAGTCCACGAACATCTGGGGACCCACAGGTTGAGAACCACTGTACTACAAGGTCACCAAAGCCATTTTGTTGTTGTTGTCGTCGTCATTTGTTAAATTTGTTACTTTTTAGTTACTTGAAAAGATATATTACAGAACGGGTAGCAGGAAAGCCCAGCTAAATAGTGAGACCACAGTCCTGAAACTACTGGAAGGACTCATTACATGAGTGATGTTACTTAGGCCATTTCCGCACTAGACAGTTACAGCGCTATGATTCCACTTTCAACATCCTATGGAATCCTGGGGTTTGCAGTTTCGGGAGGGGCCCCAGGATTCCATAGGATGTTGAAAGTGGAATCATAGCGCTATAACTGTCATGTGCGGAAATGGCCTTAGGTACACCTTAATTACAGTGTAATCACAATAAGAAATAATTTTTGGTAGCTTCTAACCAGTTCCTTCCAAGCTGTTGTGAAAAATCTAAAGTTAGCTGAGAGTGTTAAATGAATGTTAGTTTCCCAGGTTGACAAAGCATGTCTGTAGTTACTTAAGTCCAACTCTTTCGTGAGGTACATACCCAGCAGTGGATGGGGTTGTAGGGTGAAATGCAAACTCCCCTCTCTGTTTGTGGTGCGTGCAACCTCAGAACGTTTGGGGCCTAGTAGATTAATTATAGCCACTTATTTTAGAAAAGAAAAGATCGTTTTTATGGACTTTAAGGAGCAAATGTTTGGGTGCTGGACTACAGCTGGAAATCAGCATTCAAATCTGCACTCGGCCACGGAAACCCACTGGGTAACCTCGGGCAAGTCACATTCTTTCAGTCTCAGGAAACAAAGGCAAACCACCTCTAAACAAATTTTGCCAAGAAAATTCTGTAATAGAGTCACCTTAGGGTGTTATAAGTAAGAAACAACTTGAAGGAACACAACGACAAGGACTTTTGACTAAATTGATGGGAAAATTTTTTTTATGGCTTTCAAAAGTTGCTGTATCAGTCCATTCCGTATCCTTAAATGTTGTGTGTTCTGCTAGGAACAAGATGCCTAATACTAAGGAGACCACCTCAAGTGACTGGAATGATTCTCAGAGTACAGACTGCAATCTTAGAAGAGCAAAGGAACATGAAGACAACCACGGTGGAGACATTCCTGACCTCTGTCCACCGGACGTCCCACCTTGTATGTGAAGTTCTGCTTGAATGCTGGAAAACTCAGGGTGTCACTTGTACTTTGAGAAAAACGGCACATTTCAGGGACAAAAAAAAAAAGGGTGTTTTGACAATCAGTCTCAATTTCTGAAATCAATTGAAAAGCTTTTTTAGAACTGCCTGGAAGAAAAACTGTACAAACAGAGTTCAGTAAAGAATTTAGTTTACTATGTATGATGGTGTATCAGATCCGTAAGGGACACTTATTTTTCATACAGAATTTCATAAAATGATACATGTAAGATCTTCAAACAGTAGAGCTTAAAACGTGATTATTTCCCAAACATTTTCATTAGCAGAACTAATACCTGTGGTATAAAACAAGAGCTTGCAAACCAGTGGATTTTGTATTAATAACAATTGTTCAGACTTACACTGTGAGTCAGATTACTTAGTTAGTTACTGGATCTATATCCTGTCTTTCTCTCCAAAAATGGGACCTAGAGTGGTTAATAACAAAATTTAAAAAGTGTATTTAAGAACTGAAAGAGATTAATTAAAATGTAAGACAACTTTAAAAAAAGTACATCAGTAAGAGATAAGGAGAAATTCAGTACCTTCCCTGAATTAAAATCTCCTTTGCAAACCAGCTCAATTGCCAAAAGCTTGTCTGAATAAGTTCTTGCTTATTAGTGGAAGGACATCAGAGCAAGGACTAGCCTAGCCTGCCATAGTAGACCCTTACAGCCTGAGAATGGCCACTGGGAAAAACAGGAAAGTCATTGGTCCATCTAACCCAGTACTGGCTTCTCTGACAGGCCATAGCTTTCCAGGTTCTTGGCAGGGGGGTTTCTCGTTGCTACTGTACAGTTGCATATGTATATGTCAAAATTGCTTGATTGGTAGATAACTGACTTGATTGGTCATAAGAAGTCCATGTCCTTTTAATTGGGCTGGATTTTTTTTATAGAAATATTGCTATCCCTTTTGATGAATAATGTAAGTACCATTCCATTTTATTTTTATGCAGCCAGCCCTCCTCCATTCTTTTCCATGGCAGAGCTCATGGAAACAGCCAATGAAGTCTCAAAAATGACCATAGCACATGAAATTGTAGTAAATCAAGACTTCAAACTGCAAGAAGTGAATTTCCCACCAAACAGGTAGTTTTTTTTTTAATTTCTCATGTTCCAAATTGTTTCTATCTAACTCAAATCAAGTGTGTGATTGATAAAACTGTGCAGGACTGAAAAAAATTAAACAACCTTGATTGCTTTAACCCCTTTTACAACATTTTCATATAGAAAGAAAAGACCAAAATATTTTGTTTAATCTGTATGTGTCATTTTACATGTGCATGTGCAATGGCATCTTCAGCATGTTTACTAAAAAGTAAGTTCACCTGTACTCAATAGATTGTAAATTTATTTTTATTCATTTATTTATTTATTGAATTTATTTTCCACCTATCTTCAAGGTGGGAGGAGATCCAAGAAGATCCAAGGCAATAATCTAAAAAAATACTCTAAAACTTTACTTACAATAGTTAAAAAGAAATTAAATGTCAAGGATTGTTAAAACATGCTTAAAACAGTGAAAACACTTAGAACACGCTTAAAACATAATTTTAATAACAGATTAAAAGATTAAAATAGCACACCACTTACACAGACACTGCTGCTCCATAATTGAAATTCAAGATTCGAAAGCCTGCTGAAATAAAAATGTCTTCACCTGCCAGCAGAAAGATTGCAGGGAATGGGCCAAAAGGATCTCACATGGAAGGAGTTTCACCATCTGGGAGCAGCCAGACAGAAGGCTCTTAAGTCCTCACCTACTGTGCCTGGTAATGGACTGGATAAGAGTGAACAAATTGAAACTTAATCTAGACAAGACAGAAGTGGTCAGTTGGAGGGCCAGTCAGGAAATAAGGATTCAACCTGTGCTGGATGGGGTTACACCCCCCTGAAATTTCAGATTCACAGTGTGAGTGTGCTCCTGGATTCATATCTGAGCCTGAATGCCCAGGTTTCAACTGCAACCATGAGTGTATTTCAACAGTTAAAGCTAATGCACCAGTTGTGCCTGTTCGTTCTGAAGTCAGATTCAGCTATGGTGACACGTGCCTTAATTACATTCCATTTGGACTATTGTTCTTTGTGGGAGCCAGCATGGTGTAGTGGTTTGAGCATTAGACTACAACCTTGTGGATCAGGGGTCAATTCCCCATTTGCCCATGGTAACCCAGTGGGTGCATTGTACACTCTCAGCCCCCTAAAACCTTGTGATAGTTGGAAACAACTTGAAGGCACACAGCAACAACAACAATGAAAGATGAAATAATTAATATATAAATAATCAGTGCTAGAAAAGTTGAACAAAAGGACAACTCAGATTATCAAGGGACCAAATCAACTCCCCTATGAGGAAGCAGTACAGTTTGTGGAGATTTTTGTCTCAAAGAAGGTTGGATATGTGAAAGATACATGGTTGTTGTTGTTGCATGCCTTCAAGTCATTTCCTGCTTATGATTACTGTATCCCATGGTTTTCTTGGCAAGTTTGTTCAGTCTTTGTGTGTGTGTGTGTGTGTGTGTACCTTCAAGTCACCTGTTGATTAATGGCAATCCCTTGAATTTTATAGGGGTTTCATAGACAAGGAATAGAAGTAGTTTTGCCAGCTTACTGTGAAATATAGCCTACAGCGCCAGATAATGGTCAGCAGTCTCCTATCCAAATATTAATTAGAGCTGAGTCTGCTTAGCTTCCAAGATCAGATGGGATCTGGTGCCTCTGCTGGGCTGTGTGGGCGGAGGCTATTGTATCTGCCTTTCATTGCTTGGGAAGAGACAGTGCTGAGGAACCACCTATCCACAGCATCTATCTCATCAGCATTTAATTTCAGTCTTTTGGTCCTCATCCAGCCCACCTTTGTGTCCAGACATTGATATGATACTTTCATAGCCTCTCCTCATTTAGATAAGATGAAGAAATGGAACTGTGTTTCATCTACAGATTGAACCTACTATCCTCCAAATCCCTGGATAACAGTCCAGCTACCCCACCATGGTTTCATAACTGTGTCAAACAGCGCAGGAGATATAATGGACTTTTATGGAGCTTACTGTGCAATTGCTGTTGAGCTGAGCAGACCTTCCAAATAACTCTCTAATAGCAAACCTAAAAGCTGGAGTGTAACCAGTGTAGTAAAGTGCCAATCCACTGAGCCAGTTCAGAAGGATACCGTGGCTAGGGGTACTGGAGGCTGCTAAAATGAGAATCAACAAAGTAGCACTCCTCTCAACTCAGTTTCATTCATTTATTTCATTCATTCTCAGGAAAGCATGGAGGAGCAGTCCACTTACTAATGGGTTAATCCCCATGTGCCATCCAACAATGCAGGAGCCTCCAAAGTTCTTTTCAATTGGGTCTGTTGAGATTCCTTCCCTACCCAGTCATTTTTTAAAATTCTCCTACCTACCAACCAGACACAGTTTCTCTAACCAATCAGTCAGGACATTTAAGACTTAAATTAAAAGTGGAATAAGGAAATAGAAGACGAAGCTTTGAAAGTAAAAATGGAAAGGAATGCAGCATCAGTGGTTTCAGAGGAGAAAACAAAGCAAAATGCATTAAAAAATAAAGAGGATTCTGTTTCCCTGGTTGCTGATTAGGAGATGAGAAAGGTCAAAAATTGATACCATTCAGATGACCCTGATAATGAGATAATTATCAGCATGTCTCTGATAATGAGAGAAAAATGGATTTGAGAAAAGAATTTTTAACATCAGATGAGAGTGAGTCAGAGGACTTAATATAATAGATGGTTGAAAGCAGCAGTGAAATCATGAGAAAGAACACAAACACTAGAAGATAGGGACAGATTTAGCCAAATTAGTTTAAAAAGAAGTGAAAAAGGAGACCAGGCAAGTAAAGCTGGTAGTTACTTAACTCAAAAAGTGGAGAAAGTAGCCACAGTGTCAGTGAAATATCTGATGGCTGCTTCAGGGCATCATGTTGGATCTGTGAGTTCCAAGGGGAGGGAGCAGAGCTTTGCCATTGCTTAGCAATGTGCCTAGATCAATCTCTGCTTCGCAGATGTCAGTGTCTGTCATTGCTAAGGACAATGCCATGGATGCACAGTAGCAGCTACAGGAGTCTCAGTGGGCATTTATGAATAGAGCCAAAACGACTCCAGAATTCAAGGTTTATTTAAAATAAATGTTATAGGAGCCTCAATTGTCATTTATGAATATAACCAAAAGGACTCCAGAATTCAAGGTTTATTTAAAACAAATGTTATTTGTTCCAAATAGATATTCCAAAATTGATCCGGTGTAATGTACATTAGAGTAAGCAAGTGCTTCAGAAGTGTAATGAGCAGGCATCAAGTGGAATCTCGACAGCAACAGTTAATACTCCAGCCCTGTTCATAGTGATTTCCAGCCTTTAATGAGGGAAGCAGTGAATAATGAATTGAGTGCCTTTTTAAATGTCTGTAACAACCCATTAATGACTTTTACTCCAATAAGCTGGTGAGCTCAGATGACCTTTTGGAATACAATGAATTGCATTAATTCAGTGAAATGTGATGGAAATAATTTTCAGCAACAAATACATTCAAATAGTAATCAAATTTTAAAGGACAAGAGTCAACCGCAAGATACAGTGTTTCTGCAGTTAAGAAAAGGAAGTTAGGTGCTGATACAGACCTCAAGGATAGTGAGATGGGCCTTAAGTCCAAGAAGAGTTCTAAGAAATCTAGATGCATGGAAGATACAAAATTGGTTCAGAATTTGGAGGAAGGACTAGACACTAGAGGATGTATGGCAGGATGATGTAATTGAAGTTAACAATGTTAGTGAGTCTGTTTCTTCAGAAGAAAATGAAGACAGGGTGGTATCTTCTGGTAGATTATTTGAAGGTGAAGCATTTAAACATTTTTTTAAAAGGGTTCTACAAACTTTGGGTGTAGACAACCGTTTAGAACAAACTAAAACAGAAAGTAACAGTGTTATGGAAAGCAGAGTGGCATCAGTTATAAAGAAGCAGGTATCACAGATTATGGAGAGATGCCTATGCTGGAAATATTCAGGAGTGGACTGCTCAGTTAAATACAAAGCATCTTCTGGGCTATAGTCAGAGGTTATATTCATTTGAAAAAAGGTGTAGAATGTTTTGTGGTCCCACTGGTGGATACTACTATAATGCTCTTGTCTCTGGGGTGATTATCCCTCAGGAAAGTGACACATTATTAGAAGTAGATGAAAGGAGAATAGAAACAGCCTTTAAAAAGGCACATGAGGCTGCAACCCTAATAGTGAGAGCATCAGTGGCCACTTCAGTGTTCACCTGAGCAGTTGTTTAATGAGTGCAGGATATACTAGAGGCCCACAATTTGAGTATACATGCCTTACAAAGGGCTGTAGGTAGAATTCAGAAGGTGGTGAAATACATGATGGGTACAAAGCATGATGCTACAGCATTTGCTGCTAGATATATTAATACATTGTCTGTGGCCAGGAGATCATTATGGGTGCACCATTGTGAGGCAGATCAGAAGTGGCAGAATAATTTAGTATATGTTTCTTTTAAGGGTAAATTACCTTTAAGGTAACATTCATTAAAGAAGATGTTGGCTTCAAGTAAGGAGGAAAAAACAAGTCATGCCCACTTCACAAAGGCAAAAAGTTGAGTTTTCAGAAGTACATATTATTCCTTTTGTGGAGGAAGAAGTGGAGCAAGGCAGATGGATTTTTGATGCAACAAGGTGCAGCAGGGAAGACCATGCATCCACTACAATTGTTGAATGTAGTACAACTGACAGGGGCAAAGTAGAGGGGGGTTTACATCCCCTAGAAGGAGGAGACGCCAATACTGATAAGGAGAAAGCACTGGTAGGAGGAAGGTTAATGCCGTTCAGAGTTCTGTGGTCAGAGATAACTTCAGACCAATGGGCCAACCAGATAGTAACTCAGGGAAACAGTATTGGTTTCTGCAGAAAACCAAGCAGATATAGTCCTTCACTGGTGTCAAAGGACATAGTGAAAGTGGCAGAAATTCAACATCTTATAGAAATTGGAGCAATAGAAGAGTTACGGTTGGAACAGAGATACTTGGGAGTATATTCTATTTTTTTTTACTATTCCCAAGAGCAATGGAACTTACAGACCAGTCTTGAATCTCAGCTACCTCAGTGAGTTTGTGAGCCACCAGAGATTCATGATGGAAATGCTGAAGACTGGAAAGGAAAACTTGAACTTGGAGGATCTGCCGGTATCCATAGAAAGAGGCATATCTCCACATTCCTATGACACCAAAGGATAGGAAGCATTTGAGTTTCAATAGAAGAGCAGACATTATCAACTCAAACTGCTGCCCTTCAGCCTGGCATCTGCTCCCAGAGTTTTCATGAAACTGTTGATAGCTCTGGTAGCCCATCTCAGGCTGAAGGGGGTGCAGTTATATCTTTATTTAGACAACATTTTGTTGAAGGCCAAATCAGTGTAGAAAATAGCAAGAGATTTATCTAACCATCCAGACTTTAGAGAGCTGTGGTTTCCCAGTGAACTACAGAAAGAACCATTTAAAGCCAACTACTGTGTTAACTCACGTGGGGGCTTGAATTGGCTGTATCTGAGGAGAGAATGGTAAAGTTACGGTGAGAGATAATGCAGTTACTATTCTTGAGGTTGGCAAATGTAATGCTATTAGCCAAAATTATGAACATCTTCATTTTGACAATTCAATTAGTGCATTGGTCCAAGGCTTCATTCCAGGGGCTTACAGAGATATTTGATACCACATCAATTATCAGTGGAGACCAGGACTCATTATCAGGTTGTTCTGTTGAACCGGTTGAAGACAGAGCTGAAGTGGTGGTTGAAGAGAGACAGTATCAGCAAAGGTGTTCTAGTGTGAATTCAGAGCAGAATTCAAGTGCTAACCAAAGGGAGCCTTTCCAGATGGGGGGCACATTGCAAGGGTTACTCAGTTCAGGGAGTGTGGTGTCCAGTGGACAAGAGGCATAATATGAACTACCTGGAGCTGAAGGCAGTGAAACTGGCATTGCTCAGATTCATAAAATTTGTCAAAGATCGTCATGTGCTCATTTGTACAGACAACATGACCATGAGAGCTTACATTTGCAATCAGGGAGGATTGCATTCACTGCCTCTGGTAGCAGAATCAAACAAACTGTTTAGATGAGCCAAAAGGAACTTGGAGTCAATATCAGCTGTTTATCTGAAGGGAACTTTGAACATTTGAGTAGTCTATCTCAGGAGACACATGTTGCATCCAGGGTAATGGTATTTGCATCCAGACATGGTTACTCAGCTGAGCAACTTATTCAGTTCATTTCAAATAGATTTATTCACTTCTGCCATGAAAACCAAATTAAAAAGATTTTATTCTGTAAATGAGGATGGAAATGCAGATGCACATGATACTCTTTTGCTATCTTGGCCGAAGGGAAGGCTCCATGCTTTCTGTCCAATTTAGATCATTGAAAGAGCCCTTCTCAAAATTCAATAGGCAAGGACCTCAGTAGTTATGATAATTCTACATTGGCCAAGGAGACCTTGGTTTTCTTTATTGGTACAGATGGCACAAAAGGTACCACTACATCTGCCAGAGCTCAGAAACTTTCTTAACCAGGGACCAGTGTTACACCCCAATCTGGAATGGTTACATCTGACTTTGTGGAACTTGAGAGGAGATATTTAAAAGTTTGGAGTTACTCTAGTGAGGTAGTAGAAATCATTTTAGCTTTAAGAAAGAAATCTGTGCAAAAGATATATAATACATAATCTGACATGGAAGATGTTTTTAGATTGATGTAGAGTAGGTACAGGTGAGGCATGTGTTGCATTACTTACAACGTGGTTTCTGTAAAGGACTGAGGCCTAACACTTTAAAAAGACAAGTGTCATCATTATCAGCAATCTTAAAGTTTATGGGGGTTCTTTATCAATTCACCCGCACATTAAAAAATTTTAAGGTATACAGTGTTAAAATCATATCCAGCAGTTCATAGGTTGCCTAGGTGGGATCTAAACTTAGTATTAGACATGCTTACTAAATTGCCCTTCAAACCTCATCAGCAGGCTTTGTTAATATTATTGTCTTTTAAAGTGATGTTTTTGATAGCAATTACATCAGTTCATAAGGTTTTGGAATTGGCAGTGTTGCCTGTAAATCCAGATTTATGAAAGTTTGAACAGGATAGTCTGACACTATTATTGAATCCATCATTTCTACCAAAGTGTGTATAATGCAAGAGTTTGAGTGATGCAGTATAATTCCCAACTTTTTGTCCAAGGTCAAATCATCCCCTGGAGCATAAATGGCATGGTTTTGATGTAAGAAGAGAGGTGAAGGCATATGTAAGGAGAATAATACAGATTAGACATACTGAGGCATTGTTGGTATCTTTTCATTTGAGAACTTTGGGACAGAAAGCATCCAAACCAGTAATAACAAGGTGGATAAAAGCTTGTATTTATTTATGCTATGATTACACTCATAAGCCAAGACTGCAGAATGTTTGTGAATGATCATTCTGGGATGGCAGGAGGAGCAAGCTGCACTTATTCCAGTCCCCCTCCCCCCAAAAAAAGACCATTTAGGAGTTAGTAGTAGGAATGCAGATGTATGTCAGGCAGGTTAGGCTAAGTAATTAAACTGGGTAGGGAAGGAGTCTTGATGGATCAAACTGGAAAGAACTTCAGAGGCTTCTGTATTATCAGTGAGCACATGGGGATTAACTCATTAGGAAGGAGATTGCTCCTCCTGCCATCCCAGAATGATCATTCACATAAGTACCAGCCTTTCATTTGGTCACTTTATTTATATCTAGCTTTTCCTCAAAGTAGGATGCAAGGTGACCCACACTTTAAAACAATTCAGAACTTCTTTTCTCTTGAAGAAAGTAATCAGAGCAGTCAAAGCTGTTTTTGTGCTATGTCTGAGCCTGTAAACTAGATTGAAATAGGTCTAAATCAGGGATTTAGACCATGTGTGACCCCAAACATTACTTTTGCAGGCCCTGAAGCCTCTCCTGGTGAGCCACAGAGCCCTCACATTTTAAAACTCCCCCAGCAAACATAGCAAATATGAAGGATTAGGAAGTCTATCTAACTCCTGTCATTTTTTAAAAAATAGCCTTGAATCAGTCAAAGTTGCTGCTAAAAGTGATGTTATATTATTCCCAGTGTCTGAACACAAAGGTACAGCGTGTGGAGCATATGTGAAAATCTTCTCCATGCTCGATGCATTTGTTCACCTGTGAAAGGCCACAGAAAAAATTGAAACATTTGGGGATTATGTTTTTGTTTTCTCTTCCCCTGCCCTCCTCTCCCCTGCCCTCTGGCACATGCTTGAGAGGCATGCTTCCAGGAATGGTGATAGATGCATATTAAACACAAGAGTTCTTCCTGACCTGTTGTGAAGTACCCTTTTAAAAATTATGTGGAAGAAGGATATCTGAGAACAAACTTTTGATGTGAAGTGTTCCTAACTGCAGATTATATTATTCAGTTTAACTTTTTAACCCGGAGTAGAAATTATCCCCCCTTCACTGAGAGTCCACATGGCAAACTATAACTGTTTCATATAATTCTCTTTAAAGAGCTTCACATAAAGTCTCCACAGAGCAATCTTCTGTCTTACTACTTCTGCAGTGGCACCATGAATGGTGTACTTTTTACTCGTGAGTTGAAGGGCAAATACAAGGGATGGCAGAAGAAGCCCCTGAACCACATGTATAATTGCCCCACAGCATTATTGCAGTGGTTGTACAGGCAGTTCAAATTCAAGGAAGATGTTAATAATTTCAGAGAGGAAATACCTAGGGGTCTTTTGTGGGTCATTCTATCAAATTGTGGGTGGAAGAATATTAACAGCAACTATTCTTGACCTTACAGTTTGGAAAGCAGAGTGAAAGAGACATTGCACAAAGCCTTTTGGGACAGTCTGAGAGAACAGCTTTCCAAAATGCCACCAGATTATTCCCACGCTATCAGACTACTTCAGGAAATCAAAGAGGTGAGTTATAAATAAATGTGGATGCTAGGTGTGAAAGTAGAAGGGAAGAGGAGACTTCATTATAAGTATACCTCAGTTCACAAAGTAGACCACTTGTAGCATACCCTCCAACCGTCTCAGTTTGGCAGGGACAATCTCAATCCTTTGTACCACTCTTTCTGTGACTTTTAAAATGCCCTGGTTTCTTTCTCTTCCTTTCACTTCCCCCCTTTTGTTCTTGCTCTGGTTTCTGGTCTTCTGTTCAGCCCTTTCCCACCTAGCTTGAGAGAGCAGTGCTTTCACTTGTTCTACCTATAATGGCTAGTGTGATTTGTTAATTTAATCTTACTGTGTATTTATTACTGTAGATGTTTATGAATTATTGTGATGTAATTATCAAGAAATATTCTATTTTGTATGTAAACTTCTTCTGATGTTCTTATAAGCTGATTTAAACACCATTTTTCCATAGAAAACTAGCATACAGTGATACTGAGTATAGGCATGGTTGGATAAATTTAGATGCCTCAGGAAGAATCCCAGACATTGTGATATCTCTGTTCTTGGAAGGTTATACCTGTTCAATAAGGGCCTCTCCTAAAACTGTGGAAGGCACAAGACTTCTGTGAGGAGAAAGGGGAATCATGGAGGGTACATTATACTTCAGACTGCAGGCTGTGCACCCCAGCATTGCATGCCAGTAAAACCCCTGAAGAAATCCACTTATTTGTCAGTACAACAATATTGAAAGAAATGCCTCTCAGTGCAAAATTGGAATTATATCTGTCCCGACTTTTAATGACTCACAAAATAGCTTGCATAATGAGCAAATTACTTGTACAGGGTAATATAAAAATGTGGCTATCTGCATTTGAGAACTAGCACATGGTAGCCCTGAGACAGACTGATTGACTGGCTGTTGGTGCCTGATAAGGCAGTTCAGAAAACGTAAAGAATTAACTAACATAGGGAGTGAAGGGGGAAGAAGACCAACAACAAAGAAAAAGACCAGCGGAGGGTAAAAGTCACACTGGAGTGAATGGGACCAGTCTTCTAACCTAACTGGTGCTGGCATAGGCTAAATGAATAGCACTATGGAGCAGAGGGCAACATGAAAGAAGAGGAGTTCAGTGTGGAGGAGAAGAGAGAGGGAGCACTGAGATGAGGTGTGATTACTTGTTTGCTAGTAGTAAATCCAGCTGCAAAACTTTTGTGGGAATCCCCCTCATACTTGTCTTCTGCTTTATTAAAGATAAATTACTTGTCTGTAATAAAGATACAAATATGGTTAGCCCTACAGTTACTTTCTCTGATTAGTTATGTCTGAAATCAGATTAGACTGGAAAAGAGTAAAATGGACTACTCCCTGCACCCCAAATGATGTGGTACGTGAAACAATTGTGTATGTTCTGAAAATCCAAGATTATAAATTGATTTGAACATTTGTGTGTACAAACAAATCCATTTTCTCATTGTGTAGATCTTGCTGTCCTTGCTTCTGCCTTGGCAGACCCGTTTGCAAAGTCAGATTCAAGAAGCTCTGGATATGGAGTTGATAAAACAAGAAGCTGAGCATGGGGCTTTGGACATTGCTAACCTCACCACATACATCTTAGGTACAATGGCAATACTCTGTGCACCTGTTCGGGATGAAGATATACAGAGACTGCGAGTAATGACAGACCCAGTTCATCTGCTCAGGTGGGCACCATTGGTTTGGACAAAGGTAATTCTATGACAGCAGTATAGTCTGCTAAAGCTATTCTAGTACAAGATGATCCATCTTGGTGTCTTAGTTATGCGTAACACTTATTACTTGATCTTGTTGGAAAAGGGAAGTGAAAAGCTATGGTCTCCTCTTGACTTCATTGCAGAAGGACTGGGAAGTAGGCAATTCACTGCTGCTAGAGCATATAGTATTAAACTATAGTTTTAGCATTACATTTGAAGAGCCATAGAATCAACACTAACAAGACCAGTTGTTCCAGTTCTTTACTATACAATAGGGCAAATATTTGTACCTGTTCTTTATGTCACTGTGAGCCAACTCAGGCCCCCATTTTGGAAGAAAGATTAAGTATAAACCAATTAAATTTTATTCCTTTACTTTAAAAGATGAATTAAGTGTTGGAAATTTCATGGTATATGAGTGACAGCTTTTTAAACATTGAGAGTTACTTGTTTTTGTTTTTTGAGCATGTTGTAATTGGAATTCTGAACTAAGTATCAGTATTTAGATTTGGATTTCATTTGATAAGATTAATCGACAAGAGGTAGAAGAAATGAAAGTGGTACCTTCAATTCTTTATGTTACAACAAGGACAGTTGCAACATTACATGTACGTATACATATACACATACATGTATACATACACAGCATATGAATCTCATGAGACCATCCAAAAGAAAATATACTTTTCTCCTTTTCACAGTGTACCATGCCTTAGAGAACCTATGCATGGCTATAAGGCATGACTGGTGAAAGTACAGATTTCCAGATGTTCTTGCACGGCAGCTTTCCTCATAATTGGTTTAAATGGGCCAAGGTTGCTGAGTATTGCAGTCCATAAATATCTTGAGGGGCATATTTTCCCATTCTTCCTACATGTGAAGAGTAGCAGTAGCCCAGTATGTTGTTGGATATTATCTATTAAGAAAAAATGTTCTAAAACAAAACCCCCACAGTGCGTCTCTTTTATTGTTGAGTAAACTGGATTAGGTGATCTGAATACAGGTCTGATTTAACATTTGTTTGGTATGTGTACTTTGGGTGGGCAACTGTAATAGGTTCAGGGACAATTTTTTCCCTGTGTGCCGACAGCAGGTCCCTTAGTGCCTTAAAACTATCCAAAAATATGACCTGGAAGTAACAGAAAATCACTTGTGGTTTGGATTTCATGAGTTTATAAGGCTGGGAGAAGAGGTGGGGTGTTAGAATGGAAACTGCTCTTTTTGGACCACTTCAGATGTGTCAGTTGAACATTTTGGAGTGATTTTTACCTATTTCTGGGTAAGTTTGGGGGTGATCTTCTCATTTAGGAGAGTTGGAGTCAACCTGGGGTCCACAAAAGAGTCCTTTTGGGGTGAACTGTATGTAGTTCTCAAGCCATACTTTCCGAACATCTTAGCTACTGCAGCGTACCCCTTGAATTGATTGAGTTGCTTCTTTTCCTGCTGTATTCCTTCTTTGATGACCGAAACGAGCATTAGAATCTTAAATAATTTAATTCCTCAGCATGGAAGGTAACTTGGGGTGGGTTGTCCCAAAGTTAGGTTTGGTATATTAAAGGCATTATTAGAAATTACAGTATTAGAAATTAACTTCTGGTTAGTAGGAAATTGCACTAAAGGCTTTTAAAAATATGCTAATTTTGTATTCTAAGAAACTCTTGTTGCTGCAAATGGTGGTTTAGATGCACTGATGGTTGACTTTGTTTCTGCTGCCTGTGGTAGGGAGATCTTCCGAGTTCTGGACTTGATGAAAATGGATATGATAAATTTTACCATACAGACTCTTCAACCCCATCTCCAGGAGCACTCTGTCCAGTATGAAAGGAAAAAATTCCAAGAACTCTTGAGTAAGCTACCAGGTAGGAACTATAGCCGTTAATGAAACAACTTGCCTGACATCCTTTGTTGAAAGAATTAACACATGCCACAGTGAAGTCATCCAGAATACCTTTTAAAAACCACATACACAAAGAAGCATGATTGAAGGATAGAATGTAACAGTTTGCAACAGAATAGTTGCTACTTGTTACATACCCTATCTTCTACTATTCCTTTCTGTTATCACATACTGTTTACCTGATAAGATATCAGATTTGAGGGGATGCTCTCGTCAGGTCTTCCTTGTTTACATCAGTACGCCTCCCTCAGTTCTGTAGAACTTTTCTTGAAGTATGGTAAAAGGAAAGCCAGAGTTTCAAGCTGCATCCAGAAATAGATTGGCAAACTGGTTTTGTTGTAATTGTTAGTGGAGAAATAAGATGTAATGCTAACAGTACTTCTCTCCAAAACTGAAAGAGCTAAAGGGGAGAATATTGATAAAATTAGTATTGTGTGTGTATGTGCCTTCAATTCTCCTATCAACTTATAGTGACCCCATGAATTTCATAGTATTTTCTTAGGCAAAAAATTCTCAGAGGTGTTTTTGCCAGCACCTCTCTCTGAAATATAGCCTACAGCACCTGTTCTTCATTGCTGGTCTCCCTACCAAGTACTAACCAGGGTTGATTGTGCTTACACTTGCAGTGAATCAACGTTAGTCACGTGTAGAGACTCTTAAATACTCCAAAATACTGAAATAAACATTTTCTCTGTTTTGATTTCCTTGCTGTAAAAATACCATAATACAGAGTTGCCCAACTCCTCAGTTTTTTCACTATTTGTGTTCAGCATGCCTGTTCTGCTTTAATCTGGCTTGTAAGAAGGTTCTGTTATCTAAGAAAAAGGGCAGGAAGGAGCAAGAAGCAGTTGTTGCCTGTAATAGTTCAAGTAAAAACAACAAATAGGACTAGCTTGTATATAGCCACAAGTTGTTCCTCCAAAAACATTTTCTGGTGTCACATTCCAGCTGGCCTAACTTTTACAACTGAGTGGCTGCGCAAGGCAGCAACTAAAGTATCATCTGATTTGCAAGCCTCTTCATCCACCTCTGAGACCAATGGATCACCTCCTCCTCCTTGCCCTGCAGCTGCTGGAGAAGTCTTGTTTGTCCATAGTCCTACAGCTGTGCTAAACCAAGCGTACATGGATTTGCTTCATTGGGACCCTAGAAAAGAAGAATATCCTGAGGTAGGAGGCATTTTTCTCAGTGCCCCAGAAACAAAAGGGAGAAAACACTTTGTAGCAATGTCTTTCTTGATATAAGCAGACATCTAAAGTAACAACAATAATATGAAAAGGAGTAATTTCCCTCACCGTCTGCCTCATAGTCACCACAGATTTGGGCAACAGGGAACTTACCATAGCATTAGCTTATTTCTTTTTATTTGGCAATTGAGGACATATATTTTAAGTGCTAGAAATTTCTGCACAATATTCTCATACTGTTCTTTCTCTGCAGACTATGATGATGGATAAATCTCGTTTGCATGCTCTTCAGATGGAGGTGAACCAGCTAGCCATTATTGCTGCAGTTCTACTAGTGAGCAACAGCACATGTGGAAGTGGGGTGCTTGCTTCAACAGGTTGTGGAGATAGGCTGAAATGGGTAACGAAAGCTCTGCTAGAAAGTGCTCCTGGTGGAAGGTAAGTTGCTTTAACCTGGCTCTGCCAATATCTTGGTTCAAACCTAGGATGACATGAGGCAGGTCATCAATATAATCACTTGAAACTATCTTTGGCCTAGCCATAGAATCATGGCAAGTGATTGGTATTCTGTGGATTTGAGGGCAATATAACAGAATTGATGATTAGGGTACACTTGTTGTATGACTCCTAATATAAGTCAACCCAAGTAAGGATCTGTTTGTGATCTTACCCTGGCAACAACAGCAGTGAGGATATGTTATTTCTGTCCCACCATTATGCCTGCTTAATGGCACCCAGACCAAATTTTTCAACTAGTTAAAGGCTTCTTGAGATGTAACAGTTCAAACCTTTAAAGGCTTATAGTAACCAATTTGAAGAACATTTTAGATAAGTTTGTGCATAGGTATAGCGTACCTATATTATGTTACTTTGGATGTGTTTCAGCTTCTTCAACCTGAAGATTTACCCAAACTGCTTGTAGGATAGAAACTTACACATGGTTTTTGGATTCTTCCCCAGGCTTCTAAAATTGGTGACAGCTAGGTTGGATTTGAACCTTGAAGAGGTTCAATGCCTCATTGAAAAGGATAGTGTGGGCTGTACTGCTGTGAAGAAAGTAGGGCTAAGACTTGTAAAAGCCAGGTTTGGGTAATTATCACCCACTGTTTAATCTGCTGTGCTTGGGAGACAATGCGGGCAACCAGTGTGGTTTTACAGCTGCTGCAATGTAGGTGTCACATGGTGTGAATGTATTCTCAGCAGTACGTGAAAGGCTACATTTTGGAAAAGCTGGTATTTTTTGGTTATAATCTTCTGGTTGTAGAATTCATTGTGAACTACAGTGCATCTGGCAACCATTTATTTAGTTATTGTATCAGTTTCTAATCAGCTTACTGTATCTAGCCTTGTTGAAAATTTGTGTTTAAAAAACAAGACTGTTAAACCACATTACAATACAAAACACTAAATAATCAGTTAAAACAATTCTGAACTAAATATTTAAAATCAAAGTCTGACACCACAATTTACAGGGTAGTATAGCCAGTTCAAAATCCTGGATAAAGATTGGGTCTTTAACTTCTACCTAAAATATGTCACATGTGGTACCTCTGAATAGTGGGGAGTTGGAGTGGGGACATTCCAGAAGCTAGAGGCTGCCATGAAGATGTTTGCTCCTCAGTTGTCACCATGGCAGTTTGCCATTTGTCACAGACCAGTCAACAAGGCCTTCAGAAATGTTTTCAAGACACCAGTTTTCTCTGGACTTTTGTTAACCAAGGCTTTTAACAAAAGGCCACTGAACTAGTTTTAACCAACTGTCTTAACACTTGTTGGCAGTTTATATTTTAATAGTTAGCATATTTTTGCTCTTTTTAAAGTGTGATTGTTTTATGATTACAGTTCGCCCTCTGTCTGTGCCGGGGAACGCTGAGTAAAACAAACAAAAAAGCAAATGCTCGCGTTCCATTCTCTTTAGTGGATGTGACATGTGTGCCCCTTGCATTCATTCACAATACTGGATGTGATGCTTCGTGTGACTTCGAATTAATGTATGCCAAGGTTGCACCACAAGAGGGTGCACTGTATAGTTAATAGTAAATTTTGGAAACAGCTTTCAGTGTTTTCTTTTAAAGATGGTATAAATAAAGTTTTCTGACAGCAGGCAGGTCTTTCCTTTAGTATGATATAGTCTGCAATCTTAAGCTAAAGGCTTGGACTCCCAATAAGACAGCTCAAATACTGCTGTGATTTGTCTTTCCTGGCTAGACTGTTCTAATTGATTCCTCTTTGCTGTTATGCTACCACAATCTTTCCTCAGTTGAGTTTCAAGGAGCAGTCATAGTGAGTGTACTCCCATTTATACATGGTTTAGGTTAGAAGATGCTTTATTGGATATCAGCAGCCAAATACATCAGGAAATGAACAAAACACTTGTCCAGTTGGGGTATCCTGCTCTTACTGCTGATAAGGCTTCTTTACTTAGTGGCCAACTCAGGAGCCTTGCAGAGAAGGACAATGCAGTACGGATTTTAATTGGTGAGTCATCTATGTTTGCATATCTTTAATGTGATTTCTTACTTGAGTATGCCAACGCAGTGTAGACTATTCAAGCATGGACTGCATCTCCACGCCAGACAGTATTTACAACCATTATGTCTGTTCTTCCACTGATATAGAATATTTATGGGAGAGGACTTTTGAGTGTAAATGGAATTCTAAAATGTTCCTAGGAAAATTTCTCCAAATATACAATTTTTTTCATGCTCAGTTCTCAAATGTTTTGGGAGCTTTCTGTAAATTCTTGTTGTTCAACACCGTATCTTCCCTGACCCAACTGATTCCAATTTGTATGTGAAAAATACCTTTTTTTGTCTACTCAAATATCCATACAGGAAGATGAATTTGCATATATCTTATTTGAGCGGAAAAATAATATTGACTATACTGAATACTATATGTATTGAATATATTGCCTGAATATACTGTAAGCATTATTCTACCACAGATTGATTTGGAGGAGGGACTGATGCTAAGGGGTTCTTCTTTAGAGTGACAGAGCCACAAAAGTTTGGCCCTTTCTCAACTGATGCTATAAATACGCAGAGGAATGGTGATATAGAAGTAACATTTTGAGTAACATGACTCATTGTAAAAATTGAATTAAAAGACAGACTATGTATCCAGCAGACACGGCTTGGCACGTGCAATGCCCAATTATCTGTAGTAAGAGGATAACTCTATCACTGACCTCCAGCTAAGTCCTCACATGCACATTATCACTGGTGGCAAGAAAAAGTCCATCCAGGTTATAGATCCTGGCTGGGAATCATACAGCAATCAAGATACCATTGGACTGTAACTTGCAGATTTTCTCACCATTTGGAGTTACAGTCTCTGGAGGGCTGCATGATACCCATCCCTCATATTATTTTCTAGAAAAGCTTAAATGGCCAGTGGGACATGGTAAAACCAAGCATCCTGGTTTTAGGTTTTAAGAGTCATGGTGGTTAGATAAATCCAGTGGTTACCATGTGTAATCTTAATTTCACAAATATCTCATTTTGAGACATGTGGGTGATACCAGCCACCTGATTTTAAAACGCGTGTCAGTCCTGCCATTTCACCATTGATGATCCTCTTACTTTGTATTGTTCACTCAACTGGGAGTGGGCAAATGAGAGAACAGTTGCTGCAGTCAGACCTGTTTCCAACGCTATTTTAATTCCTACAGAGCAGCGGATCGAAACTTTTCTTAGGCACTGTTTGTCTCATGGTGGCAAAAACACTACGAATCTACCCCAAGGCCTTGCTCCTATTCAAGAAGAACTACTGGATGTTGGCCAAAGATTCAGCAGTTTGATTCATTACAACAGGCAGGTTTTTGGTCCATACTATTCAGGAATCTTGAAGAAACTACTGCTTCCAAAGGGAAAGACTGACACAGGGACAGCTTCCTAATATCCATCTCAAATGAGGCAGAGCACATGATGGCAGGAGAGGGGAGAAGACTGGCAATTGCTCAGACTGTGCTTTGGCTCAAAGTCCAGTGTAATCAACAGAGCAGCTGTCTTGTTCTGTGCTGTGGTATCCAAAGCACTTGTACAGCTGGACTATTGAAGCTGCAGGGTACAGTTACATAAAGACCAACTGGCAATGCCAAGTTTGCTGCAGTAAACCTTTAAACTACTCAAAATGTTGTCCTGTGTTTTTAGACCAGCTGATGTGCGTTCTGCCACCTGGAATGGTAATGCTACTATTCTGAAGCTACAGCCATTACCCCAGAAGGTAGTCTTAACGGATTTCAATGAAACATACTTACAAGCATGCACAGAAGTGTAGCCTTGTTATAATATATGGTACAAACTAATACACAGCAACCAATACAGAGATGTCTAATTTTATTAATTTAGTCTGTTCTAAGTCATACAGTTATGAAAAACAAACAACAAAACGACTGCTGGAAGCCCAGGAATATTTACAGTCTCGCCTTGTTGTAGTGAGGTCAGTCTATGTTGTTGCACAGATTGGTTATGTTTGGTACCACAAAAAAATGGACAGATAAACAATTTTATATACAGGAAATAACAAGGAAATAGTTCAAGTATCAAAATACAAAGACAGATCAAATAACATTTTTATTACAAATCAGTCCCACTGCCATACATCACAATTAGCAAAAAAGTGTCTACACTGTAAACCAAACTTCCTGTTATCAAGAATCTACCTGCCCAGTTCAAGAGCAAGCATAGAAGAAAATCCTGTTAATAGACATTCATACTGATCATGCAAAAGGAGACAATGTAGGAGTGAAGTATCACCCAAACCATTCGAGTTTCACAAGTGAAATTACTTAAAAAGGTGAGGTACCGTTCAGTATGTCTGCTCTAAGAGCAGCACAGCTCACCACCTAAGCTGATCTAGAGTTTCTTTTCCGGAAGGGAGCAGGGCAAAATAATAATGTACCTTAAATTCAAATAAGACTTTCCTTTTAATCTAAGAAAGTCTAAAGGCCAGTTTCTATAAGCCAGCAATAGTATGCTACACATACAGAGAAAAATATTATATGACTTTGATTTTATTAATGTGATTTCCCATTCAAGAAATAAGCAAACCTTCATCCAATTTCGTATCTACAGAATGTTCTCATTCAGCAGCCATACAAGGTAAATACAAGCCTATGGAAAATAAAGTTTCTTTTTCAGAAGAAGAAAAAATGAAGCACTGGCGAAAGCAGCATAGATAGATGATGCTCCTTTAGCAAAGGATGGTGCTGGAACAGGAATAGCATTTTCAACATTTAGTGCCAGGAATATAGGGCACTTTTTTCAGTGTGCTACAAAATCCCATAAATAGGCAAGAATTTGAACACTGTAGAAATTTCCCAACTGTTTGGAGGCTGGGAATAACTATAATTCCTAAGAAAGGTCAGGTCCAGAAAGACTTTCATTGCCTTCTGTAAAAGAATGCATAAGGAAAAGATGCAGTTAGATATTAGCAAGTCCACCCGAACTCAGAGAGGAAGCACCTGATCACTAGAAGAAACATGTTGGAAGATTTTACCATCTTTGTTTTCCAACATGTTCCAAGATTCCTCCTTCATAACGAAACTATTCATTTTGCATTCTCTCAGAAAATATTTACCAGTGCAGCAAAATGTATATGAACACTGGCATTATCGGTCACATATGCATGTAAAGGAATGTCATGTTTTAAAAATCCATCCAATAATTATTTTCAAATCAGCCCCTCTATTTCATGAACTGGAATAAGACTAAATTACATTGTAAAAATACAGCAGTAAGAAAAGTTGAAACAAGCCATTAACACAGCAGCAGGGTACCAAAAACTATCACATCTGCCACAGACTTATTTGTACTTTCTCATCTTTCCCACAGATAGGGCACAGAAAGATGTATTCATCACTGCCATAAGCATAACCAGTGTTTCAGACTGTGGGACTACACGAAGCGTAATTATAAGCACAGCTTCCATGTGAAGCAGTCATTCTTGAGTGGAGTAGGATAAGAAATCAAGTGATATAGCATAATGCCCAAAATATCTCCACATTTTTTGTATTCTGAAATTGCTATACTAAGCATATTTAAATTATGAGCTAGTATAAAAAGTGCTAATTGTGAATAAACTTCTTTAAAAATGTCAAACCATCAGGGCACAAACACATTTTTTAAAAAAATATGGCATAGTGAATGAAATGCAAAGAGCTACAGTCCAGTTATCTATATATACAGTCTGGAAAGAAAATGATACTTTCACCAGAACAGAAATATTGCAGAGATACAATTATCTGCGCTAAAAACAGGTTTGTATCAGGTTTCTGTTCAGCAACTATCACACAGAGTTAAATATTGATGATTTCAATTAAGATGCTCCTTTCGCCACTTAAATGCTTACTGTAGCTCTCGAATCTAGGTACCAGTACCTCCAAAATATATTTATATTGCAGCAGTTTTGGGAACTTGTCGATGTGAACTGTTTAATATTAGGGCTTCATTTCATCCTATATTGTAGGATAGGCGTTCTTGTATTTTCTTTTAACAGATAGGATTTCTCACATTCAAGGCTATGCAGAAATTGTGATTTTTTCAGTATCACTGTATGAAAAAAACCTTTTGATCCATAGCACATCGCATCACGTCTCTTAACATCAGATGTTTTACTTCTCTTGCAAGAAATGCATATTGCTTTTTTTTTGTTTTGCTTTTGTTTTTGTCAGCTTGTGGCGGGAATCCCTTTTCACTCAACTCTGGAAGTCCTTAATGAGCAGCCAAGGACACATCCCAGAGCCGGGTGCTGATCTTCATACCACCAGGGTACCACTGCTTCTTAGTGATCTGCCCCTTTACTATATTTCCATCGTGCAATGTGGATGTCTGCAGTTCAGCTTGGTAGAAGGCAAACAGAATGGGGGACAAAATTAAAAGAAAAATAGGAATTAAGTGGTTTCATTCAGGTAAAACAACTGAGGGAACTTTATGATTACAGTGGTGGAAATGTTGATACAGCTATGGCTTTGTGTATGCTATAGCCATACGGCTGAAGCCTGCTATTCATAACCAATTGTTGTGATGTTTGCTGGATAGCACACCATTAACAGCACATGTACCACAATATCTGAGCACTGACACTGCCTACAGATGTTATTAAGAACTGTCTAACGCCTGACTAGCAGGCACCTATATGCTGACATTTAAAAACTATCTAAAGTGAGAAGAGTAACTATTTGCTTAGAAGTTGAGGCATCAAACTTGAGATCAAAGGTAAAGCACAAAGATATTTGAAACAAACTCTCAAATGATTATGTCAATGTCTCTCAAGTTCTCTTTATTAATCCTATTTATCCAAATAATGAAAACCAGCAGCCTAGTTCATTAGAAGCAATGAAAGAAATAACATATGCATATTTTTATAATTTGGTTTCTGTGCTAAGAACCCTCAGGTCTGGTTCACAGCAACAGCTCTATTTTTAATATTTTTTTGGAGAATAAAAATTACTGGTTAAATGTGTATGAAATGCAGAACTCTTATGTTCAACCTGTTAATAAGATTCAGGGATTATCACTGAAGGGAATCTTATCACAGTGTTTTTTATTCAAGCAGGTTTCTGTTATAATTCCAACTGTCAGTAGAACTATACAGTAGTCTAGAGAAACTGAGACATTTAGGTGCTAGTAACTGAGTTTAATGCACCTGTACAAAATGAAACAAGGTCTGAGATATCCTGTGCCTGGAGAGGGGTTGATTTGTGCAGCCACTCTTAAAAATGATTAAAGAGACAGTGGACAAACATCAGGCTGTACCTCATTCACCATCCACAATTATCTCACAGTTGATCCTATCATATCTCTCTCAGAACAGACAGGTATGAAGTTTGCCTGAGCTCTTTGTTCAGTAAAATATTTGTTTTAACTCTGTAAGAATAGCAGAACTAACTGTTTGGAGAATACGACTTTGATCTTTAAGGCTGATCATAATCCAAAATTTAACTTCTAATTTACAATCATTGTTCAAGGAGCTGATAAAAATGTTTATCTGAAAAGTGTGAGGGACCAAAGAGGAAAAACTATTGGCCTGCCTGGAGGTAGATGAATAGCAGGTATTTCAATAGTTCAGTATGAGCAGGAATATGCTCAATATAAAACTTTTGACTACTTTTTCTTTCTACAGGGTAACTCTGTTTGAATACAGCAAAAATCCCCACCCCATTTCTTTTTGTACTTTTGGTTGAATATGAGGCCCTGATTGTCAGTCTTTGCCCATAATTTAGGATTAGCAGCATGTGCCTTTAAAAAGGTTCAATCTAATCAGAGTCCAGAAAATAAGATTCTCAAATTTTTTTTCAAGCAGATTGGTTATTCTAAATAGAAAAGCCAAGTAGTAAATCAGAGAGGATGACAAGAAGTGCAACCAACAGTTGAAAATATTCTAGTTGGGCATTCTCGTATCTATACTAAGCCTGACTC
This sequence comes from Iguana delicatissima, assembly GCA_948472985.1. Classification (NCBI taxonomy): domain Eukaryota; kingdom Metazoa; phylum Chordata; class Lepidosauria; order Squamata; family Iguanidae; genus Iguana; species Iguana delicatissima. Next base: position 245,464 of record CAOKZL010000246.1, on the reverse strand, counting down.
CTAAGAAAGAGACAGCACTTAACAGAAGTAGTCATATTGCCTAGAAGACTTCACATTACACCATGCATTCAAATATCCAGGGACAGCAAAGACTGTGAGCAGGATCCATGCTAGGGAATGGTGAGCAAGAGGTTTGCAAGTAGTATCACAGTGGTTAGTGTCTTCTGATATTACAGGTAAAAGAGTGCTACGTGTTGGAACAGTTTGTGGCCATGGCTCAGTGTGGAGGTATAATCTAAATTGCAACAGAATGTACATGTGAGACCAAAATTGTAGAACAGTCCAAGAATAAGAATGCTTAATAGAAAAGGCCCATGGAGTGTTGGTTCACCCCACAAATTCACAGTGTCAGAATGAAGACAAAGTCAAGAAACACCAGGTGGTTTCCCAAATCCACATACTTGACTACCACACACTTTGTTTCTCCCACCTCTTGGACATCTAAAACAGGTGACTCTCACAATGAGTTACCCTTGTTTCCATAGGAGAATTCACAGTGTTCAGTAAAAATCAGATACAAAAGATGTTTAGTCTGTGGTGTCCTAGTGCTGCTGCCTCTGATGGTGCCACACCTAGTGCCAGCAATGAGAGGAAGGAGGGGTTTAGAAGAGGAGACAGATCAGACTGCAAAGGCACGGTTAGACTGGATGGATGCAGGATTTGTTTTCAGAAGATAGTAGTCTCATACTTAGTGCTGAGGGTCCTCTTGGAATCCTGCTTGGGTTCTACTACCCAGGACACACTAGCTTGAGACTGGGAGTCTTGGTCCACTTCAGATGGCTCCAACTAGAAAACATTGGAAGGAAAGAACATGTGAGGCAAGTTGCTCCCTCTAAAAATGTGAAGGCAGAACCGGATACATTATTTCAGAAACAGTTCATTTCAGAATATGAAAAAATAAAAAATTATGTAAGCAAAAATCAGTATTAAGCAAAAATGCAATCTGATGGCAGTTTGTTGAAATTCCGTAAAGGGAGATAAATGAGGCATATTTAGCTAACAGACTAATATAGCTGGTTTTCTGGAGTGACCTATTACTTCAGGTCACAGAACTCTTTTCCTACTAAATTTAATTTAATAGAATGAAAGCAAAACCCAGAAAATTTAGCACTGAAGCCGTATTTTAACTCCTCACATAATGTCATGCAAGAGAGAACTAACTTGGGTTAAGCTACTAAAACGTTCAAAACAGAAGGAAACACAGAGCAACATAGCTTTGGGGAAAGAATGAGATAGCGGAGAGCATTCATAACTAGAGACATGTGACTGCAAGAAGGGTAAAGACCTTAGCTCCTTGACTAACAGATTGCAGCGGCAGATAGGAGGGACGGTGTGTAGTACAGGTGTGACAGTAACAACAGCGATTATCAGGAGGGAGCGGCACCTGAGGAATGGGAGCAAGCAAAACACAAGACAGAGGTAACATTAAAGGAAAACAAGTATAGAATGCAAGTGGGCCAGCACTCCACTAGGTTTATTTCCTTGTCAGATTTACAAGGACTCATAAGGTGACAGCTGTGATGTGTTCCTGTCAATTCTACAGAGGAAGCTTGATAGAATGAGTGTAAGTACATGCACACAAAGGTAGTGGTAGGTAATACTCCCTATGGAGCAATACTGGAAAAATCATTAGCAGCAGATTATCAGTAGTGACTATTCCATCAATCATGCCAACACAGACATTACTTGCAATAAAACTAGTACCTTTGTTTTAGGGGGAAAGAGAGAACCTATAAGCTGCTTGAAAACTCTTGGAAGGAAACCAATTTGTAGTACAGAAGACCTAACGATTGTGAAAATACTGTCCACTATCTTCATGGCTTCCCATTTTACTGCAGCTCAGCAATTTTGTGCACATATCTAAGTTAAGAAAAGGTAGGATGTTTAACATGACATGTTTTTACATTTGGTCTGGGCACCAAGGTCTACGTGCTCTTGGAGCACCATCATTCATTTGGAGTTGGGACATTACATACTTAGTCCTTAATTACCACTTAAACTGGCCACATGATTCTACTACATTAGATCACAATGTGCAAGAGTGTTTACCCATTGTGAATTAGTGGCCCTTGCCCATGTGGTTTTCTGGGGAAAGTATTTCCCAACTACTCCTTTCTGGACTTTCAAACTGCAAGCATATTCAACATAAGGAAAATGAAAAAGGATCTAAGATCCAGAGCAACTACCTGCACTGCCAGCAAGAACACAAGCTGATTCAGAAAAATTGGGAGCAAATACTCCAAAACTTCATGGATAATTTGTTATTGTTGTTATATGCCTTCAAGTTGTTTCTGACTTATGACGATGCTATTGTGGGGTTTTCTTGGCAAGACTTGTTCAGGGAGGGATTGCTTTTGCCATCCTCTTGATATTGAGTGTGTGTGACTTGCCCAAGGTCACACAGTGGGTTTCTACAGCTGAGTGGGGGTGTGAATCCTGGTTTCCAGAGTAGTCCAATGCTCAAACCACTATACCACCCTTGCTCTCTCATAGATAACTACTTCTGGTCATTCTCTTTACAAACTAAGACTTTACAGTAGTATAATTCAAAGTATATAGTAATTTGCATTTGTTTCTATTATCTCACAGCTGCTTGGTGAACTATTTTTTGTAAATATTGTACTTACCTGAAGTGATTGTACAGAATCAATGAAGGTAATTGAGTTTAGATTGCTCAGACAGGAGGAGAACATGGGACTATTGTTATTTGCACAGACTGTGTTTTCTTGTCAGCTATATTCATGCATCATGCTAAATGCTAATACAAGGATGAAAGTTTCTTTTTTGTAAAAAAAAATCATACATACTGCTGACTTCCTCATGCTGGCTCGAGGCTTAGGCACTGGTTTTGAACTTTTTGTTTCTATCATTTCAGCTGTCAAAGCACCTGGAGGTTTTGATTTTTGAGCTTGGAGAGCCAGCTGGTAGGCTACTTCAAATGCTTGCCCCAATGTCAAAATGATTTCATACGTTAGATTCTTGAGAAAAGAAAGAAAGGCACACGTTACCTTCAGTGTTCCCTGTTTCAGCTAAAACAGTACCATATAGTATCTTAAAGATCAATTTACTGTAGCTTACAGATAAAGGCTACTAAGGGCTAACTTCATATGGTGAACATTATTTCTCAGTGTCACATCTTTACAAGCAAAACTGGATTTCCCAAATGATAAGAACAAATAGCACCAACCACCCTTCCACTTGTGGACTTCAAGTACTTGCCAGATCTTGTGGTGCTGATCTGGCTGACATTCAGAATGTGGCTATGAGATCATCACTTCCCCCTTTTTGGCAATAGAAAAAAAATCTCACAATCAACCTACCTCAATTTTTAATTAGTGCACATATTTGAATAAAAATAATCTGTTTTAAATTCTTCAGTAACTGATGACTAAGGTACATTCAATTATTAATCCCAATTAGAGTAAACCCAGTGAATCAATGGGAAATAGTAAATTAATACTTATATAGGTGCTGTTGAGTCAATGGCTCTACTCTAGTTGGGACAAATACCTGGTTCTGCCCATAGTTTCTTAGTATACTTCCTACAAGTAAAATGCCCTAGTTTGCTCAGCAGTGAAAAAATCATAGGTAGTACAAATTTTATTTTTTAAAATTCAAATGGTTTGACAGATAATAAAGTTGTTATCTGAGGGCAGAGCAAGTTCTCAACATTTCTTCTGCTTGAAGCATTTTTCAGTATTTTCCCCCTCCCCAATATTCTACAATCCGAAGCCAACTGGAATGGCACTTGAATGTTTAACACTGGCAAAGCACTGATTAGTGTGCTCTGTGGATATGCAGCACATACAGTTCTGTTCTCCATCATTTGCTGCCTAAGGTAACAACCTCTTCTTCTTCGTGGTCTCTGTGCCTCATATATTAGGAGCTTTCGCGCCTGCGCTGTAGCGTTTGGAAGATTCTAGAGCTCGTTAGCTTGGCGGGAACCCTCCCCCACGTCGGTACTGCACATGCTTCTCCCGCCAAGCAACGGTCTCTCCTCAGTTCTTTCTTGTCCGCCATCGTGAACAGAAGGTTCTGCTTGTTGGCTTGTGCTTTGCTTGATTCTCTTGGCTTTTGACTTCGGATTTTGGATTTTTGACTACCCCTCTCGGATTTCAGACTTGTCTTTGGTATTGCTACGATCAGTTTGACCTTTTTCTGGTTGTTTTGCGATTTTGGATTCGGACTGTGTTTGGCGTTCTTGGACTCTCCTTTTCTCCTCACCTTGGCCCTTGTTTTATGTCGGCTTTGTTCAAACACTGTGCCTCCTGTGGAAGGAAGGTCACTCTGTCTGACCGACACTGGAAGTGTTTGTTTTGCCTGGGTGAAGGGCATAACGTCCAAGCTTGCCTTGTCTGTAAAGATTTCACCCACCAAACCCTTCGCAACAGGGCTGCAACGTTAAAATCCCACTGCTGGGAAGAGTCTCTGCGTGCTCAAAAACTCGAGACGGCATCGATGGCTGAGAAACGCCCGACACCCTCTTCTTCTTTGGTAGCAGCGGCACCTGCCGTGCCTGGCGCTTTACAAGAACAAGACTGCGGCCTATAGGCAGACACCACATCTTTTTGTCTGCTATGGCAGGTGCCGGAGGGGCCACAAAGTGTCCACCCAGCACTTCTCCACATGGGTGGTACAGACTATACACCTGGCGTATGAGCTTGCCAAGAAGCCTCCGCCAGACCTTCTTCGGGCTCACTCCACCAGAGCTGTGGCGACATCTGCTGCCCTTCTGCGAGGGGTCGACCTGCAGGAGCTGTGCCATGTGGTGACCTGGCCCCAACCATCGTCCTTCGTCTGCCACTACAGACTCGACTGCCGGTCCAGGAGGGATGCTCGATTTGGCCGTGCTGTGCTGGCTTCTGTTCTGTAGGGTCTGGGACCTGACCCACCATCCTGCCGGTAAGCTACACAGTCTCCTAATGTATGAGGCACAGAGACCACGAAGAAGAAGAACAGATTGCTTACCTGTATCTGTGGTTCTTCGAGTGGTCATCTGTGCCCTCATACATCCCCACCCTGCCTTCCCCTCTTTTGCAGGTCCCATCTTGTTCGGTGGACCAGAACTGAGGAGAGACCGTTAGTCGGCGGGAGGAGCATGCACAGTACCGACGTGGGGGAGGGGTTTCCGCCAAGCTAACGAGCTCTAGAATCTTCCGAACACTACCGCGCAGGCGCAAAAGCTCCTAATGTATGGTAAGCAACCTGTTCACTGCATGTAATGGAATGGCCAGCCTTTTATCCATATGTGAAGGATATTTTGACACAGAAAGATTTGAATGCAACAAAAAAGATTTATCAGTCCAATCTGTGTCATAAAATACTGACCGTAAGCAAGACAAAGTTTAACTAGAAAGAAATGCACCCATACTTGAAGCAGAAGAGAGTTGGTATTATTGAACTTAGGAGATAAATTGCTACTCACATTGTTTAACAAATGAGCAGGACATTAAAGTGTGAAAAATCCACAGGCTTTCTGTAAACATACCAGAATTATATCCTCAAGCCAAACTAAAAATCTAGATTTTTTAAACTTTTATTTTCAAATAAACATTTAACTTTTACTGTGAGCTTGAGTGCTCCTTCAAATTCACCTGTTTTCTGAACTGTGCAAAGGCTGATACTTAAAAGGACTGCTGAAATCTGAGCTGAATTTCTCAACCCTGTAAAATAGGAGAGCTGTACTAACTCCAAGTATATCTATGCCAGACTGACACCAGACCAAGTTTGCCTATGCTAGGCTGACACCAGTCATGAGAAGGAGAAGGTTAAAAGACAGTTATTCTGGTTTCCTACAGTCTGAAATACCAAAGCTTCCCTTTGTATTCCGTACTAGTGAAAGTAACCAACTTTACATGGGACTGAATAGTTCTTAGTTTGATGTACAGAGTGAGGCCACAGTTGTTGGAACCCCCAAATATGCTTTCTACCATGTTGCACCCTCCAAAGCTTTCTACAGGAGGAGGAGTCTAGTCAATGCTCACTGAGTTAATTCTATAGTTCTGTCTCTTAGAATGCTCTTCTCATCTTCAAAGCTATGTACTAGTGACTGGAGATGTGAATATATTTATAAATTAAGTAAACAGAAGTACACCCCCCTAGGGTCCCTGTAACAGGCAAGTTCTTCTTCGTGGTCTCTGTGCCTCATACATTAGGAGCTTTCGCACCTGCGCGGTAGCATTCGGAAGATTCTAGAGCTCGTTAGCTTTGGCGGGAACCCCTCCCCCACGCCGGTGCTGTGCATGCTCCTCCCGCCGACTAACGGTCTCTCCTCAGTTCTTTCTTGTCCGCCTCAGCATACAGAAGGTTCTGCTTGTTGGCTTGCTTTTCGATTCGGTTCTTTGGTGTTTTTCAACTTCGGATTTGGCTTTTGACTACCCCTCACGGATTTTGGACTTGGCTTTGGTACTTTCTTGATCGGTTTTGACCTTTTTTCTGGCTTTAACTATGATTTCGGATCTCGGACTGTGTTTGGCGTTCTCGGACTCTTGTTTCTTGCCTTGCCCCCGGTTTATGTCAGCTCTCTTCAAACACTGCGCCTCCTGTGGAAGGAAGGTCGCTCTCTCTGATCGACACTCTAAGTGCCTGATTTGTTTGGGTGAGGGGCACAACGTTCAAGCCTGCCCCATTTGCAGAGAGTTTACGCATCAGACTCTCCGCAACAGGGCGGCAAGGCTTAAATCCCACTGTTGGGAGGAGTCTCTTCGCGTCCAAAGACCCGAGACGATGGCTGAGAAACGCCCGTCCTCTTCTTCTTCTTCGGCAGCAGCGGCGGCTGCCGTGCCCTCGACCTCGTCGGTATCGGTACTGGGCTCGGTACCGATAATGAAGTTGCCGAGGATACCAAAGATCTTGGCAACTCGGGCACGTGAGGACCCTGCGGGCTCGCAGGCCTCAACCTCCTCCTCCAGGCCGTTGACCGCGGCCCAGAAGAAGCGCCCCGCCACCGAGGGCCTGGGGGAGAAGAAGAAGAGAAAGGAGAAGCGGCGCTCTTCACCGACAGTGGTGCGACCCCCGACTCCACCACCCACCCAGCCTGCCGAGGAACCTCAACTGATGGAGCTCCCTGAGGAAGAGGAGCCTCCGGAGGAAGAGGAAGTCCTCGACGTGTTGGACGAGGAACAGGCCGTGCAGGCCTCGCCTCCTCAACCGCCCAAGCTGATTGCGGAGATCACTCCGCCGAGTCGCCGTCCACCCTCGGCAGAACACCGAGAGGAGGCTGTGGTCAGGCAGCGCCCAGCCTCTCGACACGACCAGTCCCGCTCACCAGAGCAGCGGGCCAGGCCTCCATACCCGCAATATCGGGAGATGCGCCTGGAGAGGCGTCGCTCGGGCGAGAGCGCCTACTCTCCTGCCTACCTAGGGAGGTACGCCCAGGAGCAGGTGTGGCACGAGCCAGCCGGCTCATACTATTCGTATTCACTGTCTTACAGGGACCGGTACCATCCAGATCCAAGGTACTGGTCACCTCGTCGCCGGTCTCGCTCGCCACCGCGGGAGGCTCACTACCCCCGCTATGAGAGGTCACTGCTGCGTCGTTCACCGAGTCACCATCGGTCCCCAGAGCCCTCACCCCGCTACAGGGCTGTTTCTCCACCACCGCGGACAACGGCCACAGCTACCCGCCTGACACCACAACCCACCGTGGCCCAGCCGGCGGTAGCTGCGACTTCTACCACGCAGGCGGCACACCAACCTAGGCCCGCGGTCATGCCCCTGCAGGTGACTCCGATACCGGTCACGACATCGACCGCATCGGTACCGACGCAGCCTGCAGCTCCAGCTGTCACCCTGGCACCTCCGGCCCGTAGGCTGGCCGAGGAGGAGGAGGAGGAGAGGTCGCCATCACCATCCGGCGACTCTTACGACTCGGACTCTGACTCTGCTGAGTCCACCCCTTCTTCTCACAAATCCCCCCCACCAGGCCCGGAGTCTGCACCGGAGGACGTCCGCCAGTTTTCGGTGATCCTCCTCCGGATGGCCACAGCCCTTGGCCTGAAGGTGACCGAACCTGCTCCACAAGCCCAGGACCCGGTCTTCCAGTACTTGGAAGCCCACCCACCATCGACCACACTGCTGCCGTTCCTACCAACCCTGGTGGAAGCGATGAAGCAGCCGTGGGCGAAGCCGGCGTCAGCACAGCCTATCCCACATAGGCTAGACCATCTCTACAGGACCCAGAAGGAGAATGCGGAGTTCCTCTTCAATCATCCTGTACCGAACTCTATTGTGGTTGAGTCGGCTCAAACGAAAGGGGGCAACCGAGCGCATACCACCCCTCCGGACCGTGAAGGACGGAAGCTCAATGCCTTCGGCCGAAGGTTCTATTCGGCATCGTCCCTGGTGGCCAGGACAGTGAACATGATGGCATGCCTCGCGGCCTACCATCGGAACCTCTTTGACTGACTCGCTCCACTCCTTGCTGACTTGCCGGAGGAGTCATGCACCTCAGCCACACAGATCTTTGGCGAGGCCGATCAGATCGCCACCTCAAGGCACGCCGTGGAGGCTACCTCAAGGGTGATGGTCAGTGCCGTAGCTCTCCGACGCCATGCGTGGCTCCGGTCCTCTGGCCTTCAGGAGGACAGCCGTCGGTGGATTGAAGATCTACCGTTCGACGGCGAAGGGCTCTTCCATACCTCCACTGACGAGGCTATGGATCACCACGTCAAGGCCCGGCTGACAGCAAAGAAGATGGGCATCAACTAGCCTGCCCAGTCTCGCCGCTCTTTCCAGCCGAGGCCTACGTGGAGAAGGTCCTCCTCTTCATCGGCGTACCAGCCGCGGTCCCCGCGGTCGACCGCATCGAGGCCGTCGACGTCTTCGGCTTCGAGGAGGCTTCCCATACGACGCCCATCTTCGTCATCCAAGAAGTCGTCCTCCGGAGCGAAGTCCCGGTTTTGACGGCCTTCACAGGACTCCACCCGTGCCATCCTTTGCCCTTCCGGTAGAACTGTTCCACCACCCGAGCCTGGCCAGGCACCTCGACAGCTGGCGGGAGATCACTGCGGACTCCTGGGTACTTACCATCGTCCGCCTGGGGTACGCCATCGAGTTCCAGGATATTCCGCCACGGGGTGTCTACTATTCCACTCCGGCCAGCTCGGCTCTACTGGAAGAGGTCCAGTCCCTCCTCGAGAAGGGAGCGGTCGAGAGGCTCCCGCCTTCAGCCAAGACCACCGGCTTCTACTCGAGGTACTTCACGGTGCAGAAGGCGGACAGATCCCTGCGGCCCATCCTAGACCTCCGAGGGGTGAACGAATACATCCGCCCCAAGAGGTTCAAGATGGTCACGCTGCCGTCGATCCTCCCCTTCCTCCGCCGAGGGGACTGGTTTGCGTCCATAGACCTCAAAGACGCCTATTTCCACATCTCGATCCGCCTGCAGCACAGGAGATACCTTCGGTTCGCGATCGACGGCACCAGCTACCAGTACCGGGTGCTGCCGTTCGGACTTTCCACCGCACCGCGGGTGCTCACCAACTACATGGCTCCGGTCGTGTCCTTCCTGTGGACGAAGGGCGTCTCGTCTACCCTTACCTGGACGATTGGCTATTGGTGGTGTCCTGCAGACAGAAACTGTACAGGGACATTCATCGGACTTTGTCCCTTCTCACTCGGCTCGGACTCAGGGTCAACCCCAAGAAGTCCCATCTCGAGCCCACTCGGGTTCTCGACTTCATCGGGGCGACCCTCGACTCGGTATCGGCGAGGGCCTTCCTCCCAGACGAGAGGGTGCGGACGCTTCGTCGGGCGGCGTCCGCTGCCTTCAAGGCCTCGACGGTGTCAGCGAGGAGGATCCAACAACTCCTCGGCTACATGGCCTCGACCACCGCTGTAACCTACCTCTCCAGGTTACGCGCTCGGCCGGTCCAGCACTGGTTCGTCAGGGCCTTCAATCCACTCTGGGACGACCGGCGCCGCCGATACCGCCTGCCCCAACAGGTACGCCGATCGCTCCTGTGGTGGCAGTCGTACAGGAACCTCCTGTCAGGCATGCCGTTCCGCGAACCCAGGCCATCCGTCACAATAACGACGGATGCCTCGCTCTTCGGCTGGGGAGTGCACACCGGGGATCTCCGGGTCCGAGGCCGGTGGATGGACGACGAGCTGTTCCTCCACATGAACTCTCTCGAACTGTTGGCGATCCAGAAGGCCCTGGGAGCGTTCCGACACCTGGTCACGGGCCGCACGGTGTTGATCCTCACCGACAACACGACGGCGGTCTGCTATGTGAACAGGCAAGGAGGGACGCACTCCACCACGCTGCTGGGCATCGCCCTTGAACTTTGGAACTGGTGCGTCCCGCTCCGGATACACCCTGTGGCGGTTCACCTGGCGGGGCAGGAGAACACCACAGCGGACGCGCTGAGCAGGGACACCACTTCCCACCACGAGTGGTCCCTGTCCGACGAGGCCTTCCGGATGCTTCGGGACCGATGGGGCGAGACGACCATCGACCTCTTCGCGACCAGCCAGAACGCGAAGTGCCGCCTGTTCTGCTCGAGGGCCGGCCACGATCGCCGCTCCATCGGCGACACGTTCCAGTTTCCGTGGGACGAAGGGCTGATCTATGCCTTCCCTCCGTTCCTGCTCCTGGGCCGCGTGATCGCGAAGATCATCGCGGACCGGGCGGACGCGAACCTCATGGCACCGTACTGGCTGAGGCAGCACTGGTTTGGACACCTGATCGAGGCCACCCGGGGCAGGACTCTCAGGTTTCCCATGGTACCGGACCTGCTGTCCCACTCCGACGGACTGGTGTTGCACCCGGACCTGGCGGTGTTGGCCCTCCATGCCTGGAGGATATCGCCCTAGATGACCCAGCCATCGGGAACGTCTTGACCGTGGCCAGGAAGGAGTCCACGCGAAGGAACTATTGCTACAAGTGGCAGCGCTTCGTGGCCTTCGCCGAGGAACGTCAAGAGCCGGTATCGCCTGTCACCCTGCGTACCGTGCTCCACTTCCTCCTCCATCTCCGGCAACAGGGCCTGGCCTTCCCGTCGCTCAAGGTCTACCTCGCCGCGATTGTGGCATACCAACCGCCACGATCCCCGTCGGCCGCTCTCTTCAGGGACAGTACCGTCAAGCAGTTCCTGAAGGGCCTGCAGCACCTCTACCCGCCAGTATCGCCGCCGCCGCTACCACCGTGGTCGCTGTCAATGGTGCTGTCCCAGCTGACGAGGCCGCCCTTCGAGTCCATGGCCACGACGGACGACAGGCTGCTCGCGATGAAGACCGCGTTCCTAGTGGCCGTCACCTCTGCCAGGCGGGCGGGAGAGTTGACGGCGCTACAGTGCGATGAACCATACTTGGTCTTTCATCGGGACAAGGTGGTCCTCCGGCCTGACATCTCCTTCCTGCCGAAGGTGGTGTCCAGCTTCCATCTGAGCCAGGACATCATCCTGCCGGCCTTCTACCCGGACCCGAGGACACCTCTGGAGCGGTCCCTCCACTCCCTGGACGTGCGTCGGGCACTGGCCTTTTACAAAGACAAGACTGCAGCCTACAGACAGACACCCCACCTGTTTGTCTGTTATGGCAGGCGCCGGAGAGGCCACAAGGTATCCACCCAGCGCTTCTCTAAGTGGGTAGTACAGACTATTTAACTGGCGTACGAGCTTGCCAGGAAGCCTCCGCCAGACCTGCTTCGGGCCCACTCCACCAGGGCCGTGGCGACATCTGCTGCCCTCCTGCGAGGCATCGACCTGTCGGAACTCTGCCGTGTGGCGACCTGGTCCCAGCCGTCGACCTTCGTGCGCCACTACAGGCTCGACTGCCATTCCAGGAGAGATGCTCGGTTTGGACGTGTTGTGCTGTCTTCTGTGCTCCAGGATCTGGGACCTGACCCACCATCCTACTGGTAAGCTACACAGTCTCCTAATGTATGAGGCACAGAGACCACAGAAGAAGAACAGGTTGCTTACCTGTAACTGTGGTTCTTCGAGTGGTCATCTGTGCCCTCATACATCCCCGCCCTGCCTTCCCCTCTTTTTCAGGTCCCATCTGCTTCGGCGGACCAGAACTGAGGAGAGACCGTTAGTCGGCGGGAGGAGCATGCGCAGCACCGGCATGGGGGAGGGGTTCCCGCCAAAGCTAACGAGCTCTAGAATCTTCCGAACGCTACTGCGCAGGCGCGAAAGCTCCTAATGTATGAGGGCACAGATGACCACTCGAAGAACCACAGTTACAGGTAAGCAACCTGTTCTTGTGTTGCACATGTCTGTGTTTCATACCCTTGAAGTTATGAAACATATTCTTTTCTGTTATTACGTATCTCTTACCACATCAATGGTACTGAACACATGACAGTAGTGGTGGCTAGTCTGCAAGTCCTTGGTGATATAGGCAAATGTACAGAGGTCCTCTGGGTCCTGGGCAGCACAGGAAATGTTCCGGATTTCATGTTCAGCAATAACATTCTGCAAAACACAAGGAAACAGCAGGTTTTGCTTGGTATTACACAGTGTAGCTCCCTTAAAGAACTTATATGCACAATAAAATGTTGCATTTCATTAATGTATAAATTGACACAAACCACTGATTGTCATCAAATAACCTTGGATAGTTCTATTAATATGTCTGCCTAATTTTGGTAGCTGTCATAATATTAATGCTTTCTTAAGCCTGAGTGGGCTTACAGATGTTGCTGAAGTGCAATTTTATCATCACTCACAGCCAACAATTGATCGGAATTACAGTCCAACATTATGACAGGGGCAGAAATTGCCCATCTCTCTCTTTTTTTTTTTAAAAAAAATACACTTTATTAAGAATATACAGAATGTACATACAAAGCAAGAAAATAAACATTAAACTATACGCACAGAAAAACGAAGCGAAATGCAATATAAACCTACCCTAAATATCAAATACTAAAAGTTAAAAACTAAAGCTAAAAACACTAAATGTTAATACTAAACAGTAGAATTAAGACAACAAAGACAGCTTCTTACTTTCCTAACAGAGAATATTGTTGATTCTATAAAAAGATAAAAACTCTAGCTACAAATATGTTCCAATGCTTCCACTGCTACTTTTTCCAGACATATTAATTATTAAATCCAACTGGAATATTATAATGATTTTTTTTCTTGCAAAAAGCTTGTTAATGATTCCCAGTTCTAGGCAAAAGTTGCCACAGATTTTTCTCTTAAAAATATTGTCAATTTAGTACTGGAAGAGTCAACAAACTCCAGAACTTGATGAATGGTTTGTAAAACTTAATGAAATGAAGAACTGTGACCAACTTTCAAAATCACTTAAAGAAGGGAGAAAAGCAATATATGATACAGAGTGGAAACAGTTACTTGCAAAGAAAGATATGGAGACAATCTAATTTTGTAAAATTTTGTAAAATTATGTAAATTAAGAGACATTGTAACTAAATAATATTAAGAAAGCCAGAACAGCGGTTCAACAACTTTTAGATATACCCTAACCGGGGTCAATACGGGAAAGGGTAACAGTGAAATATTGAATTACTAGAGTGGTCTGTCATTAGGATAAGGAGAGAGTAGGTTGAATGTTGGGTTAAAACAAATAGAATGTAATGTAGATATAGAGGTAACTATAACAACACGCAAAATAAACTGGAAAAAGATAAGCAGGAAGTAAATTCATTTTGTACAGTGGAAATACATTATGTTAAGAAGAAGAAGACAGAAATTATGTGACAGATATAGGTTATATAGTTTGCTACACGAAGTAAGTACTATGGATTAACATGAATGGAAGATATGGAACATGTTATCTAAATGTAAGTGAGTACATAACTTATTATTGAAAATGTTATTCTACTGATTTTAATATTTTAATAAAACTTGATTAAAAATATTGTCAATTTATCAATTTCAACTAAATCTAGTAAATTTTATCAACCAGTCCTCTTTTGCTGGGATTTCCACACTCTTCCATTTCTGCATATATAATAATCTTGCTGCTGTGGTCATATATCTTAATAGCTTGCTGTATTTCTTCTCCAGTTGATCTTCTGCTAGTCACATCAGGTACAGTTCAGGCTTTACTACAGTTCTCTCCCCACATTTTTGTGTTTGAGCTTCGCAAATTTGATTATCCACAAGGTCCCCGCCTGCCTCCCCCAGTTCTCCCCTTCCCATTCTCTGGCCTTTAATCTCTTTCACTCACAATTTTCCCACTGTTCCAACTGTATTTTACATCCATAGTTTGAGCCCGTTTTACCATTCAATCCTTGGCCAGTTCATCTTCCCTCTCACATTTAAACAAAAAAATATAAATTTTACCAATCAAATGTTAATCACCTGTATACAGCTGTTTCTCAGATTCTGATTTAATCAATGCAAATCATACAGATTTTATACTTCTTTATACTTTCTTTATACTTCTACTATTTGTCTATAGGAAAAAGCACTGGAAGCTGCAACCCTCAGACATTAATTCTTCCACGTTTCATCTTTATATTGTTCCTCCTCAATTTCTAAAAGGTCTTGATGAGAGTCAACTTTTTTTTCTGGGCTATCTTCTGTAAAAAAAACCTCTTGCAATGACATCTACAAAGGTATTTTGGACATAATACTGATCACTATTTATTCCAAACTCTTAACAAAGCTTTATACAAATAGTGATTATTAAAATCTATGTTAACTTTGGCTTTATTGTAGCACAGAAACCACACCATCCAAACTTTATGCCAACAGTCTCTTGTTCTCCAACATTATTCATTCTTTTAACCAAACCAGACAGGAAGCATTAAAATACAGTTTCAAATTTGGGAATCCATTCCCCTTCTTTATTTAGCACCTTTCAGGATTTTACATTTTACTCTAGGCATTTTCCCTTGCCATATAAACTTACACATACCTGTATCCTTTGCTTAAATAAAACATTATTAGTCAAGATGGAACAAAAATAGCATTCTTGGTAGGATATCCATTTTGATTACATAAATTCTTCCCAATAATGATAATTTAAGTTTTAAATGATAATTTCTTAGTATCACTCCAAGTTTTAATATAGCTATTTTTCAACAACATACAATTCATATTTGTCATTGTGATGCCTAGATAATACGGGAAATGTCTCAGAAAATGTCTTCCAGCAGCAGGCAAGGCTAATGGTGTGGAACACAGGCAAAGTGAAGTGGGTAGGGCCAGATGTAATTCTTAACAATTTTGAGATTTTCCAACCAAGTCTACAAAGCACAGCTCAGCTTTATGCATATTTACTTGGAGTAATCTTCACTGCAACAACTTTTAACACATGGAAAGCACAGCTCAATTCCATGCACTATGTTCACAGGCTGCCATTCAGAGCTCAGTTCTATACAACATCTTTTGGGACTTTAGAAAAGCTCTTATACATTATCACCAATCACTGAACAGAGATAACAATGGAAGAAGCTTGTGGCAGGTCTGAGACTTCCACTGTTCAGTCCTAATCTGGCCCATGGGTCAAAAGTTCCCCATTCCTTGTTAACCCTTCTAGCAGCAGCTCCAGGGTTTCAGGTCGGATTCTTGATTTTTCTTACCTTGTTAGATGCATCTATGAACTTCACTCCTTTGTAAGTGATAGATAATATTATTGTTGGGATCTTCTTCATATGTTCTGTAGATTTCTTCACAAAAAGAAAAGAAAGCTCATTAAAATACAGAGATAAACTGATTCTCCTTCTCAGGGTGGGGGGCATGGGCAAGCAACATTTCAGAAATCTCCAGCAACACGTATGTTTTGAACTCCATAATTTTATAATGTGTTACTTTGCAAAGTGTATGCATTAAAAAAGAGAAACTGAGTTCTCTTGTTGTTAATAACCCATCAACCTGCATAGCAGTTTTAAAGAAATCTGCTAAAGTACTTTACCAGCATAAGGTGGCAGATTGTGAAACTGCAAAACTCTTCTAGTTTAGCTCTAGTTAGTATGGCCTAGGCTTTGAGATGAAGATTCAAAACAGGAAATACAAAACACATAGTTTTCCTTTCAAGATGGACATGAGGTTCTAAGAAGTGCACACCTACCCTCATTTTTGCACAGGCATCCTGTGTTGATTCTGTCCCTCGAGATCTTTGATTAACATGGATCCCAAATACTGGTGGGGACAAAGAAGCAGCAGTAACTGTTAATACGGCTGTTTGGAGACATTCTCTCCAAAGACATGGAGAAGACAGCATCACACTATCATGATCACCATAATTGCATCAAACCAAATACATTTATTTAAGTCATTAAATGCCATCTTTCTCCCAGAGTGTGCCACAAGGTGACTCACAAAAGAAAAAACCTGAATGATAAAATTTTAAACACATTTTAGATCATGTTAAAACAATAGATTATACACAATATGCAATCGTTAAAAAGTGTGCAAAAGTTAAAACAAAGTATACTCCCCCAATAAAAAAGCTCCCTACAAGTAATTTAAAATCCTGCTTGAATAAAAAGGTCTTTGCCTGCCAGTGAAAAGGAGAGCAGGGAGGGGCCCACCTAGCCTCCCATGGAAGGGAATGCTGGAAGGTGAAAGCAGCCACTGAGAAGGCTTTCTCCAGGGTCCTCAACAAGTCAGCCTGTGATGGTGGTGGCACCAAGAGAAAGCCTTCCCTTGAGGTTCGTAAGACTCTGGCAGGTTTGTATAGGGAAGTACAGTCTTTCAGACAGTCTGGAACTAAGCCTTATAGGGATTTACAGGTCATGATCAGCACTTCAAATTAATAATAATCTGTTTCCTCTAGAAATCCCTGGAGGTGGGAAACCACCACATGTTCTAGGATCTTGCTCAGAAAAGGAACATTTGAGATTGGACTATAATTCTTGAGTACGGTGGGATTGAAGAATGATTTCATTTTATTTATTTATTTATTTATTTATTTATTTATTTATTTGTAATGGCCTCACCAGAGCTGCTTTTGGGTAGGATGGGGATTTCTCTTGCTGCAGTGAAGCATTCACCCCTCCTCTAGCTTGGCCAGTCCCCTCTAGCAGCTTTCCAGAGCCAGGAGGGGCAAAAGGGTCCAATACACATGTGGTGACTCTCACCAACCTAAGGATCCTGTCCACATCTTCAGGCTATTTTTGGGAATACCTTTTCCAGCTGTGCTTTAAACAAACAGCAATAACTAAAATAGCTGTTATCCAGATGACAAACAATATTTCACAGCACAGGTTGGCATCTGTGGAGACCTCAGAGGACTGTACTCCTAATTGCATCTCCCACCCTCAAAGCAAACATGACTTTTTGATCCCAAAACTCTCTAGGTGATGTGTCATTTTTGCCATTTTTAAACCCCTCATTGCCCATTTTTGGTCCAGGAAAGGATTTTTTTTTTTAAACAACAGTGAGCAGAAGTTCTCTTCATTTCCTGTTTCACGAAAGGCTTCTTCTGGGACTAATTTGGCCAGGGTGTGTACGTGCATGGTAAAATGCCCCTGCCCCGTGCCTCACCAGAGGGTATTTGAAAGTTAAACAATTTCTGATCTCGGGCAGGGGGGAGCTGGTGAGCTGCAGGCACTTATGGGCCATATTTTGCCTACCTCTGTTTTCATAGGGATAGCCAACATTATTCACCAGAATAACTGATCTGTATAAGAATCTAGAATATACTTACATTGGCTTCATACCCACAAGATTCAAATATAAGTTTCTCTGGTTGGTGCTGCCAATGTTGAACTGGAGCGTAAGGAGCAGCCAGACTTGGGGGTCTGAGTGTAAGTTTGGATTCATGGCGTTCATCCTGAAAACACAAGTCTCAGTTTAAATCAGAATCAAGCCACTGAGATTTGTTTAATAAGTGTTCTGAGGATGATTGTTATATAGCATCATGATTGAAGCATTTCTTTATATCTTTTAATCCAATGTTTCAAAAAATTCAAAGTGGTTTACATGCATATGACTTTCTCTTACTCAAACATAAATACCTGATTTTACATAATAACAAAAAATGCACATATAAGACTTGACAGATTTGGGGAAAACAGAAAGTTTACAAGCTTTTCAAAAACAACAGTGGGAGTTAAGTTGCCTAAGTTTTGCAGCTTGTGCTATAAAGTCTAACTCCTAGTCACTGCTGTCCAAACCAGTAGCACAGTAAGAATCGACAGTAAGACCAACTGACCAGACCTCAGCTGACACATGACATCTCTGCTGAAAGATGAGGACTGCCTGCCTGCCTGTTTGCTATCAGGCAAGATTTAAGGTTTTGTTGTTAGTTTACAAAGGCCTAAATTGTTTGGGAACTGGTTACTCCAACATTTCAAGTCGTTTCCAACTTCCGGCAACCCTAAGGTGAACCTATCTTTCTTGGCAAGATTTGTTCAGAAGGGGTTTGCCTTTGCCTTCCTCTGAGGTTGAGAGAGTGTGACTTGCCCACTGGTCACTTGGTGGGCTTCCATGGCCAAACAGGGATTTGAACCCTACTTTCCATAGATTTAGTCTGACACCCAAACCACTACATCATGCTGGCTTACAACATTCTGTCCATAAAATGGCCATCCAACTGTTTTTGTGAAACCAATCAGCAGCACACTGAGGAACTACACTCCAGCACTGTTGCATAAAAATTGCCTCCAGCCATGCAAACCCAGTTCCACTAAACTAGTGCAGTTACTTTTTCCAAGCATGCCAGAGTCTGGCACTGAATTTGTGTCCATTTGGTACAATTATTTCTTTCTTTCCTGGAAACCTGCCAGGGACCAGTTCTCATCCCACTCTTGAATAGCACTGCACTACACCATATAAAAAATATGATACACACAACTTCAGAAAGTGATAAAAGATGGCTGTTGTAACTTAGCATAAAAAACACACATAAAAACTCACATGACATCAAAGATCTAGAACAGGCAGAGCTAGACATTGCTTTTCCATTGTATGAAAACAGGAGTGTGCTACAGCTACTTCTTCTACAGTAGAAGTTTCAAAGCCAGGAGCCATAGTTCATTGCCATGTTTCTCCAGTCAAGAAAACTGCCATGGCTGCTATAAAATTCCTTTTCTCTTCTGTAAGAATTACTGCTCTACCACAATGAGGTATGACAGTCATGCAGCATCTTGTAGAGTAACAGATGATGCTCTTAAAGTGCACAACTGTTGTGGCCTCAAGAGCTCCATGTGATATCAGCTGAGGGGCTACAAAGGCACACACATGTTAGTAAAATTAATTCAAGTGTATTTTGATTACAAGCCCCCAAATGTCCATTTTAATTTTACCAGAATTAATTTATGTCATTCAATTTAAACTAAGATTATTGCAAGAAAATCCTCTTAAATTTACTTATCCCAACTGTACTTGCAAATTTTTGTCCCTTCACACTTTCCCCAAGTAGGCAATTTATGTTTACAATGTTAATTAATGTTATTCATTTCTATTCACCCAATTTGAATTAATTAATTTTCAAAATTAATTCCCTCAACACCATCCCCTCCACTTCACCACTGTGAATTCCAAAAGTTCCTCTCTTACTTTTAAAAATTGTGCTTCTCTCTTCCTCTTGGCTTCAGCAACAGTCGGAAGCCATCTGAGAGCTAACAGCAGTAGTGCCTGCTGACAGGAACTGACAAATCATTTTTAGGAGATGATCTGACAGCCACTTGGAGGGGGCTCTATGGCTTCTGCCCTCTGGGAGCAACTCTTAAGAGTGTTCTCCTAGAAGCAGAGAATTACTTCTCAGTGGAACAGGAAGTAATATGAGAAGGGACTAAGTGTGTGTGTGCATCAGAGAGAGAGAGAGACACTCACTCAGAGAAAGCGCGTGTTTAAACACAAGGGGATCAGAGAGCATGGGAATTAGAAGCAAACTGGGGGCATCATTTAGCATTGCCACTGCAGAGTAGCCAGCAATGCCACACAGCTCTCAGCAACATGTGAATGTATTTCTTAATAGTGGCTGGATCACCACGTTTTTTTCAGCAGCAGTGGCTTTCACAGCAGTAACTGAGGTCCTGGTGGCAGTTAGTGTGGTTTACAACCCTCAAGAGACCTCAACAGTAGGAACAATATAAAACATTTCAAAGAGGTAGACTTTTCTAACCTGTGCCTTAAGCCTCTCTGTTCTGGGGTAAGAAGCAGTATCATGGCTGCTCTCATGCCTCTTCTTTCCAGCATCTCCCAAAGGCAGCAGGAGATCTGCTGACCTCCCTGTGTAAGAGTTACTTTGGCTCAGGGGTGAAGATGTTTGGGATATCAAATCCTGGCACTGCAATCAGAAAGACAGCATTATGAGCTGTGTGTCTTCTACTTTCAGACAGAAATGAAGAATACTAGAAAAAAAATGTTCTCTTAAAGCACAGGTCTAGCATTTCCATCAGTGGCACAATACACACCAATCTAACAATGCATTTGAGATATTAATGCAAGTCTGCTATAGAATATGAATCACTCTTTGGCTCTGTTCTATTAGGACTGACAGTTTGCTATGAAGCATTACCAACTAACAGCCTGAATCAAAGCACAGCCAGCTAACTACCTACTACGTTTTAAGGTCATGATGTAGAGAACTTCTGTAACTCCACTGATAAATAAAGATAGAATTCTTTCTATAAGGAAACAATGCTCTTCAGTTTAGCATACAAAAAAGTTTTAAGTCTCAAGCTAATGCTATCTAACCTGTTTTATTTTCAGCTACAGCCCACTACATCCATTTCAAAATACAATGATAAATAAAGACCATTTCACCCATTACGGAGATGCAAACCCCATGTACAAAGCAATACACAGGCAGCAACAGCCAATCCCGTTCTTTAGTGAATGTACTGTATGACACACACACAGTTTTGGGGAATATGCTGGTTCAGCTGTTCTTTTATTTCGCCCTTTCCACTCATCTTCCATCAATATATAGCAAATTTTACAAATTATCATCTCCTCTGAGGTAATTCTATCGGAAAAGACAGTTTATTTGGGAGAGAAGTATGATGCCCCATTTCCAGTCTATGACTGAAGCCCCATTCGGAGCTATTTTGCAACACCCGAGTTCTCAGTTAACATGTTCTAATCACTGCCAAAATCTAGAGTTATGTGCTTCATCCTCCCCAAAACAGGTTTAGTTTCCCTAGTTAATGAACAAGAGAACAATGTTAGAGTGCTCCTGCAGCAAATGTTTTCTTTAAAAAAAAATGAGCAGGAAGTTTGAAATACAAAAAGTGACTCACTCTTAGCTGAGAGAACCGTGGTGGCTTTTGTGGGGGTTCCTCATATGGTCTGTCTGCCAGAGAGGCTATTATACGTTTGCGATGTCCAAGAAGATTTACCTTGAGCACCTGAAGAGAAAGAGAAAGTTTTTTTTTAAAAAAAAACCCTTCCTTATCAATATGAAAACAGCTGTAAGTATCAGAATTTTGATCTTAACTGGAGGTCAAGAACTTACATTTACTAGTTCTAGTTCCCAGAGGTTTTTCACGGAGTCTATAGAGCTGTAGCCACTTGACAGAAATGACTGAATGTAATCTTGCAGCCCCAAGGAATCCAGCCAGGCAGGAACAGAAGGTTGAGTTCCATCACAGCCCAAGGATTTCACCTGCAGACAGCACAAGAAAGAAAAGTATTACTACCTTATAAGACTCTGTCAGGTATTTTGGATTTTAACAAACAGAGGAAGATTTTGATGAGATCATATTACTCAAAACTGAATTTGGCTATACCTACTATGCAAAACATTCCAAAAACACTCCATAATCTCCTATACAATAAAGTATTATGTTTATTAAGTGTAACTGTGTTACCAGAGCTCATGAAATGGAATCCCAATACCTCTTTTCTCTCCCAGGGAAAAAAAGGGATGTGTGTATGTGAATTTGGAATGCAAAAGTAGATGGAGCAAGTGTTTAATATCTTCCCAGCCATTTGCATCTCTGTTCCAAATCACCCAACACGTCCTTCTGTTACTGAAAAAAGGCCTGCCACAACTCAATTACATGCAGTGTTTTCTTTGCTTCACAGTTCACTTAATGATGTTGAAGTAGGTTGAGACCCTATAAAAAACAGAATAGATAAACTGTGATCCTAGCCTTCAGCCTAATTTGATATGACCTTTTCCAAACCATTACATTTAAATTCTGGTAAGAACAACCTGTCTCTTCTCAGGCCTCATGGATCAGGAGAAGTTGGGAGAAAAGAGAAAAAAGGCTTGTTAGAGGTGGCGAGAGGGAGGTATCATCTACTTTTGGCCCTGATCATTGCTGGTTCAGCCCAGTCCATCATTCACATTAGCCGAACAGATTACCACCAAGGGACCATGGTCCTAAAGAAAAAAAAAATCCCACTCAAGAGACAAAAAAATGACCTATCAAGATATCAACTGTATCTCAGTGGAATAGCAACCTTTCTGAGAACTAAAATCCAAAAGGCACTGGTCTACCTGCTTATGTAAAAATGTACCAGCTCTCTGAAATGGCCGAGAATGAGAAACTTGAAGAAAAAAGCCCATTCCTTCCTGGGACTTTGCTTTTCAAAACACAGACAATATTAAGTAAGCAAACCAGTTTTCCTGGCTTCCTGCTTGGGCCTATTTGAAGCAGACCATTTTGGAATGAAATACTTAAATTTCTATTCTAGGAGGAGTCATTTCACTCACATAAAATCTTAATGCTCCATTCAGTACAAAGTACAGTCGTAACATTTGGAAATACCCTATATTTCCAGTAATAGAACCACATAAGGGAAGGCTTTATTGGTGCATTTTATGTTTGCATTGGCAACCCTGCAGGACTGAGGCCCTTCACTGTTGACACAAATAGGAAAAAAGCTTGTTTTGTGACTTTGCACCTCCTTAGTGCTTCTGCCTAATAAATGCTGAAATAACACTTTTCCCCCCATGGAGTAGGCTAGCCAGTGCACTGTTTTTCAGAATGTTTGGGTCTGCTATGGTGGTATCCTCTACTGTACAAACACATTGTTTTTAACAGAAGCAGCACTTCTTAACTCCAACTGCTCACTGTTCAAAATCTGTCTGACTCAAATGTTCAGTGAAAAATAAGAGTATCCTCTATTTCTTGCTAAGCACTTTTCCTTCCAATGCAATTAGTATAGCAGAATGTAATTTACTTCTGTAAAATGGTCTGTCTATTCATAAATATCAAGTCCAGCATATTTTACTAGTGCTTTAACTGAGTTTGCATATGAAGATTTGCATTATTTTAACCTTAGGGAGAGAGCGTGCAGCCTGTAGAAGCTTTCTGCGATGCTGTGGGTCACTAATACCAATCTCTCGAAGGTCCTGATCTTCCATGACATTAGAGCCCTGTAGGAAGATGAGACAGACATAGAAAGGAAGCTCATCAGTAGTAAAGATATAAGGCACAGCATCTTTGCATTTTAATCCAAGCTGTGTAAGTCCCACAATTCTGCATAAACATGCAAATATAGAATCAGGAGCTGAATGCAGAATTTAGCATCCTGAGAATCTCATCTTTATATTTTTAAGCAAATTCTACTTTCTTGTTCTTAAGGCTGTGAAAGAGATCCTTGAAGATATCGAGATCCTTGAAGACACCCAGCAAAATCACAGAAGCCAGAGGGAATACAACTTTCTAGTGGTAAAGATTTTCCACAAAGCAACAAATTATGCAAATAGTGACACTTACATAAAATGCATACAAAATTAGAACTTCATTTTTCTTGGTATAAAATATGAATTATGTTAGTAAAGACTCATTATATTGATCACAGACTTATGCTCTTCCCAGATCTCAGAATGGGGAACAGCAAGAAGTCCTTAGAATAAAATCTTATGATTCATAGAATCATAGAGTTGGAAGAGACCCCAGGGGCCATCGAGTCTAACCCCCTGCTATGCAAGAACACCCATCAAAGCACTCCCAACAGATGGCCATCCAGCCTCTGCTTAAAAACCTCCAAAGGAAGAGACTCCACTACACTCCGAGGCAGAATATTCCACTGCTGGACAGCTCTGACAGTCAGGAAGTTCTTCCTGAGGTTCAGGTGGAATCTCCTTTCCTGCAGCTTGAATCCATTGCTCGTCCTGGTCTCTGGAGCAGCAGAAAACAAGCCCGCTCCCTCCTCGACATGACATCCCTTCAAATATTTAAACATGGCTATCATGTCCCCTCTTAATCTTCTCTTCCGCAGACTAAACAGACCCAGCTCCCTAAGCCGTTCCTCATTGGGCATGGCTTCCAGACCCTTCACCATTTTAGTCACCCTCCTCTGGACATGTTCCAGTTTGTCAATATCCTTCTTGAATTGAGGTGCCCAGAACTGGACACAGTATTCCAAATGCGGCCTAACCAACGCAGAATAGAGTGGTACCATTACCTCCCTCAATCTAGACACTATACTCCTATTGGTGATTGGTGGTCAGCTGTGTATAATTCTATCTTGCGTCCTCAGAATCTCCTACAGATTTATTATAGCAATATAGAATTTTCCTGGAAGCAAGTTTGTGCCATAAATACAGTCTCAGTCAAAAGTTGTGGGAATAATGTCTTTCAGAAAATGCAGTCACGCCCTTAACTATTGTTACTAATGTGATAGACATGTCAAAAGGGTATGTAGCCACAATGGTGCCTAAAAACTGGATTAGTGCAATAAATTCTATAAGTGATTTCTCTTGATGGAAGTCTAGAAGTTGCAGATAGTGCAGAAGGCAGTCCTGCTGCTGTCAGGTGCCATCTTACACCACCATGTAACACCTTCAAAGGTTCTGCACTGAGGTTCTGCACTGAAAGCATTTTGATCTACAAAGACCTAAACAATTTAAGACCAGGACATCTGAGGCCATGAGTTCTGCCCTATCATTCTGTGTGATCACTGAGATCTTCTGAAAAGACAATTCTGTGGGTGAGTAGGGCCTTCGCCATATTGGCTCCCATCCTTTCCATTGGTTACGAATGTGCCTACCCTTCTCTGTTTTTGGTCAGCTTGAAGATGTTTATTTCCAAACAAGCACTCTCTGACTAATAACAACCAGTCACTGCTTTATTAATCTATCTGTTTTTACAATAAGATTTTGTATTCATTTGTTTTAACCCAGTGTACACTGCTCTGAATCTTTGATATGAAGCAATTTATAAACTCAAAATTTTAAGAACACAGATGTCTCAGGCACCTTCTGGCTAGTACATATAATGAATGCCATAAGTGCCTATTGAGTAGCTGTAATGAACACCCATTTTTGTCTTGCTTTTCTTTAAAATTACTCTAGTCTGCTTACAGATTTAAATTACTATTTTCAATACAAAAGAAATGAAACATGGGGAAATAGGAATGAGGAAGGAAGAAATAAGGACGTTCAGATACCAGCTTTTTCATACTGTTG
This sequence comes from Iguana delicatissima, assembly GCA_948472985.1. NCBI lineage: Eukaryota > Metazoa > Chordata > Lepidosauria > Squamata > Iguanidae > Iguana > Iguana delicatissima. The sequence continues at coordinate 220,222 of CAOKZL010000246.1, read as the reverse complement.
CATAACAAAGATGTATAATGGTTGGGTATGGTTATAGCCAGAGACAGTTTTGTAACAGGAGGTACTACATGGCAATTGGTCTCAGTTGAGTCAAAGGAAAAGGCTTTGCTTTATCACCTCTTCCACTGATGCAGCCAGGCAGAAGTGATATGATGACCAGCAATATAACCTTCCTTCTCCTGTATCAGTGGGTGACTTTTTAGTAATGTGCTTTGCTGGATCTATAATGGTATGCTTTGCGAGTCAAGCACTTCTCCATGTCTGTAGCATGAACTGCAGACTTGTATGAGCTTTCCTCAACTGTATACTCCTTCCCTTTTCTTCCTGCTGGTGCATCCTCAAAATACAATCAAATGGAGGGAGACCACTGGGTAGAAGAGGGTGTGCTCCAGCACTTGGAGCCTCCATTGTGTCCAAAGCCTTGCCAGGCTCTAGCTGACAAGACTGAAATACCGGTGGAGCTATTTTTCATCTCTCCTTTCCTTTGCCAGGCTTGCTTTCTCTCTTTTTCAAAAACTACTACTACTTTCATGTGAAGAGTGGAAAGAAAAGAGAAAGGATATTTTCCTCTTTGTCCAGGTTGTGCAGTTGGGGCTTTGATCTGTGCATCTAACTGCTTCCCCATACATATCACCCCTCTTCGTTCCTCCACCAAGGCAGGAAGGTTTAACATGGAGGAGTGGGGCCATTTCAGAAACACCCAGAAATAGCTGAAGGAATCTGCTATTACATCTCTCCCTCAGAAGTTGAAACTTCATCAAACAGTCTAAAGAAGGAGGTCTTCTTTCTATGGTCTCTGGAATGCATTCCTGGGACAAAAGGAATACAGCCTTAAGAGTTTTAATTTCCTTTTCTTAACATGAGGAGGAATTGTGAAATATATTATAGCTGCTTCTTTTTAGGAAGACTACTGCTGCTCCCACCCCACCAAAACCCCTCTGATGTCACACTTTGGAGAAACTGAAGAAACATAGCACTAATGAATACATGGCAGTTGAGGAAAATATTTAAAAGCTAAGCCATTTGATTCAAAACCATGATGGACACTTAAGCAGCTTTTTTTTTTGCATCTTAACATTTTCTCTAGTGCTAGACTTAGAAAGAAGGGAGGTTTACCACAGCCTCTCTGTGAAGTTTCTTAAATAGGTTCTATGTTCTTCTGCCTTTTATTAGATTGCTTGTTAGATGGCTGACATACAGCCACATCTTTAGTATGCCAACTTTGGGTTTGCTCTAAAGTACAGTCGTGGAAGTGGGTTTTTGCAAGTGCAGTGTTATGTACTGATGCTTCATTTCTGTAAGTCTTTCACTTTCCCTGCCACTGAAGACGCCACTGCGGTGGGGAAGGGTCTGTAGCACTCATCAGCTATTTGAGCCATACTATCTACAGCCTACTTTTCCTGTTAGCCCCACTGCATCTCTTTTCATCCAGTAAATTTCAGCAGATTGATTTACACAACCTTTCCATTTCATACATGCTTGGTTTCATTAGTCATTTCTTTGATCACAATTTAACAATCCAGTATAACCCTGATGCAGCTTCAACTGCCTGCCCTTTCCTCCTAGTCAGCCTTGCTAGTGCACTGCACTGCATGCAGGGAAAGCTCATCTTCGTCTGAACTCCCTTGGGGGCCAGAGTGAGAAAATTGAATTTATTTTGGAGCACGCTAACAATCTGGGGAAGGTCAATATCGCTGTAATCTATCATGCATCTCCATGGAGATGGAAGCAATGCATCCCTCTCCAGAGCAGTGACTTTCATCATTACACACTCTTTACAAAGCTCATTATCCCCCATATATGAAGTGTGGAGGAATGAATGAATGAGTACACAGTGCTTAATGAAGCCAATGTTCAGTAACCTCTTTGTTATATATCTTCTTTTATTAAAGAAAGTACAAATCCATCTACAGAATAGCTACCCTATTCTTGAAACAACTAGAGAACAAAAACTACCTTTGTAAAACATTGTTCGCTTTTGAGGTTAGCTACTGGTTGACTGCTATATGAACACCACGTTGGATTAAATAGGCTTTCAGTCTGATTCAGCTACATCTTCATCATACCAAAATACTCCATTATGTTCTTATACTAGTACTCATATAGAGATAAAAAGGAAGACCCCAAATTCAACTACATTTCCCACATCCCTGTAGCAATTTCTGCTTTCCTCTCTATATTTGTCTTAATTAAGAATTAAAATTTTATTCTGGATAGAGAGATGAATAGATGGACTAGGTTTTTCCAACAAAGGTACAGACATATAAATAGCAAAGAAGAGAAGAATGCAAGTTCATTAGCATCTAAGTCTTTCTTCTACTTCCTTATTTCTATTGGGTGGTGGTGGAGGTTGTTAGCTGGTACAATCCCTCACATTTTTATAACGCAAAGAACAAATTCCAAATGAAGTCCTAGGTTGGGTACTAAAACCATTTCTACAAATGAACTGACAGAATGTAAAGGCAAAAGCTCTCAGACACTACCTAGGACTCAATGCATACGAAGGAGAACCTCATCTCACGTGAACTTGCCTACCAATCATGATCATCTTTAGAGACCTTATCCCATATCCTGACACAAAGAGAGGAGCAGCTAGTGGGAAAAAAGCCCCTTCTGGTAACAATGTCCAAGTTCTGGAAATATCTCCCCTGAGAAATTAGATTAGCCTCTCCATTGATTATTTCTAGTCCGTGTTCTAGTGTTCTGTAGGGCTTTCAATTTATTTTGAATCTGCCTACTATTTCTCTATGATGCTTCTCTCCTAAACTCTCATATGCTTTTAAAGTTTTTGAAATTATGATTTTTACTATTTTGAACTGCCATGGGGGCCTATGCAGAACAGAAGGCAATAGAAGAAATTACTTTATAAATATATACTGTATTCTCTCTATCTGAAACTTCCATGTTGTGTCAACACATTTAAACAATAGCAATTGAGGGGAGCAGAAAATGGAATTTCTCTGGTGAATGTTCCCTTGAGTAGATTCCCAGTTATACCCCTACTGGTTTTAGTAGTTGGGGAAGACTGCATGGGATAAATCAACCTTTACAAACTCTGTTTGCAATAAATGTAGTAATAAAATATTGAAGCGTATCTGAGAGTGAATCCCCATCTGCTGAAGGTATGAGGCCAGATCATCCACTTTACATCTGAAATGACAGCAGTAATTGCACACTATGAGATGAAGGCCATCTTGGTATGAGAATACACTTAATGTGGCATAGAGTACAAATAGCACAAGATCCAATTTTTCACTGTGGATATAGATCTTAAATGGGATTATCTACAACACACACACAAAGTGCTGTTTCTGTGTTTTTATAAGCACTGCATTATATTAGCCATTTAATCTACAGAAGTAGCAGATTTTGGTGAAATGACAACAGAAAAACAACTGTCATTTTGTAATGATTATCTATTCTGCTGAGTAAAGGATTTTTTCCAAAGTGAAAGCTATTTTGTAATCTTAATTTTAAAGTTTCATTTGGGAGCCTATTTATCAAACAAGATTAGAAAAAAAAAATCTCATGCAAATAACAGAACTTTTGGTTTATTAAATGTTACCTTATGAACAGCAGCTGCAGCCATTTTGTGAAATACAAAACCTGTCTATGTTTTAATACCACATGTCACCAATGATAAATCTCATTTAGTGTATCTCATATGCAAATACTATATTTAATTTTTAGGCCTTGTTGGCATTGGCTCCTTCCCATTTGTCTGTAGAGGCAGGGGTACGATTCCCAACTTTATCCTCTATAGCCTTATATTCATTCCATACCAGCTCTACGTGATGATAACATATGCACTACTTCTACTACACTTCCAAGCATGGTGTGCATCAGTATATAAACTAAGGCAGTATACAGAACAGAAGGCTAGCTCATCTGGGCCAGACTGTGTGCAGTTTTAGCCATCTTTACCAAACTATTATTTGAAGGAATAAATTTTACATTGTTCTAATGCAGAACTTTTAAAAATTAAATTGCTGTTTCGGCTAAATCTTTTACTTACTACATTCATATCTCTCTTTTCTGCCAAAAAAGGGCATGAACAACAGCTATCAACATTTAATCCAAATAAAAACCAAACAGAAAAAAGGACTAAAAGCATGATTAAAACACACCAGTAAAAAAGAGAATGCCGTTCAACTATAATCTTGATAAAATGTTAGGGTTTTTTTTTTTTAACTTGCAGTGTTGCGCCTCCTTTGCCTTTCTGAAATGGCCAAGTATAAATTTCTTAGACTATGACACTTCAACTATGGCTTTATTCCACAACATACGTGCAGTACAATCCTCAACATATAATATGCAACACAGGTCCCACTCAATTCAGCAGTCCTTGCCTTCTTATCATGGGAATGGGTTCAATGAAGAAATGTAATGATTTGGCCAGACCTGTGCTATGCAAGCTTTTAAACAAAAAGAAAATGATCTCTCTAGTAACAGCAGCTTCAAGACCTCCACTTAAACAACCATTTGCACTTGAACAACCATTCTCTCCCATTTACTCCATCATTCCTTATAGCTGGGGACTTCCTGCCCCCATCTCTCATTCATTTTGTGAATCACCATTCTAAAAGGTACTTAACATGTACCACATAATATTCAGCATGTCATTACAGGCCTATACATTTGACCTTGTTAAACTGTGCTTACAAAGATAAATTGTCATCACCTACTGAAATAGACCACCTGCTTCCTCTTTTAAGCCTAGAGTTTGTACCTCTCTAAGGCTGGCTTTGAGAATTCTAGATCCAATTGGTTCTGTGTGACTAAGTGGCAAAAATTATTTTGAGTTCTCTGATGAGCAGGAAGACCTGAGCATACAGGGAGAAAATCCATAGGTGTGAGAAGAGAGATTTTTACCCAGTTGCTTCTGACAGGAGATGCACATTTTAAAACAGAGGGAAGATACATTAGGTGGTCTTTGTAAGTTTTTGAAAACACGATGGACTGAGGACAGACAAAACCTGGCAGAAAATTTCTGAATGTAATCATATGAACCAAAGTGGTGGAAAACGTTAAACCTGTTTTGTCCAGGTGTCTGTTATTTTAAAAAAGATACTATTGCAAGTCAGGCCAAGAAAAACTGCAGTGCTAAACATCATTGTAACATTATAACAACACATAGTAGTGTTAGTCTGAACTAGCATGCAAAGAGATCTTGCAGCACCTTTGAGACTGAGAGAAGATGGTAGCATAATCTTTCATAGATGTAAGACTACTTCATTAGCTGCATCTCAAAGGTGCTACAAGATCCCTTTGTATTGTTGTTGTTGTTGTTAACTGCTGTCAACTTCAACTTAATGGTGATCCTATGGATGAGAGACCTCCAGTTCACCCTTATCCTCCACTGCCCTGCTCAGGTCTTATAGACATGTCTTCCTTGATCAAGTCTATCCATCTATAAATGTGGTCTTGCACTTTTCCTATAGTCTTCCACCTTAGCAAGCTTTTTCTTTTCTTTTTTCTTTTAGTGAGTCAGGTCTTCTCATGATATGGCCAAAGTATGACAGCCTTAGTTTAGCCATCTTGGCTTTTAGGGAGAGTTCAGGTTTAATTTGCTTTAGGACCCATTTATTGGTCTTTTTAGCAATCCAGGGTATCTGTATTTCTCCAGCACATTTCAAAGGACTTGATTTTCTTCCTATCAGCTTTCTTCACTGCCTGGCTTTCACGATCATATTTACAAATTGTTAATATAATGGCATGGACAATCCTAACTTTATTATTCAATGATATATCTTTACACTTCAGGATCTTGTCTAGTTCCTTCATTAGCTACCCTTCCAAATCCTAGTCTTCTGATTTTTTTACTGTAATCTCCATTCTGATTAATGACTGAGCCAAGGTATGGAAAATCTTGAACTATTTCAATGTCTTCATTGTCTGCTTTAAAATTATGTAAATCATCCATGGTTATTTTTGTTTTCCTAATGTTCAACTGCAAACTTGCCTTTGCACTTACTGCATTATAACACCGTATAATTAAAGATACATTCTTCAGAAACTCGATAACTTGCCTGGCCATTAGCACCTCACAGCCCAAATCCATAAATGCAACTAGATTTGACTTATTGCAGGCATCTCTGTACTAAATAAATCTATCTGAAATGCTGATAGGAATATGGTTCTGTGACTGGAACCTCAGACGTCAATTGCCCTGTGCCTATTATCTCTGATCTCCAGCCAGCATTCTCCCAAGCCCCATTCTTTTTCTGAAACATTCAGAAAGAAACCTTCACCTGCAGTTCAGTAAATAAAAAGCCCTTATCTCCACCAATACAAAAACCAGGTCATTTCTGAGACTTTTCTAGATGCTAAATGATTACTAGACAATGTTTAACTTAAAAACAGCACCAGAAAGTTGTTTTGATTTCTAATCTTGCTGTTGTGTGCCTTCAAGTCATTTCTGACTCATGCAGATCCTAAGATGAACCTATCATGGGGTTTTCTGGAGCTGAGAGTATGTGATGTGGCCAAGGTCATCCAGTGTGTTTCCAAAACTGAGACTTTTTCAGAAGTCTGTGTGGTTTGGGGAAGAAAAATAATAGTTATATGTGATGCCTGAGTTGGTTGCACATGGTTTAACCCAATAATATTTGGTTAAATGCTCTAAATATGATTTTGATAGAAATGTTTTTAAATATTATTTTATAGAACTGCACAGTACTTACAGCAGTGTAATATATCCAGGACAAATAGGTATGTCTCCTTATTTTTTTAAACTTGAGACCTGAGTGCCTTAGTTATGCATGCCTGGTGCTCAGAGCCACAGTTCATAGCAAGCACCCACACATAAAAATCTAGAGTTTCAGGCCAAAATAAAGATGTTCCAGAGGGGTAATTGTATGTAATTTGTAACAATCCCCAAACTGGAGTTCTGTGACAAAATAGATAGCCTTTACTACTGTTACTGAAATAAGCGAACTGCATAGACCATGGTTTGAAATTGGCTTGCTTCAATAAACCAGCTAAAACTAACTCAGCTTGTCTGGATTCAGACATAACATTAAACTATAGTAAGTTGAATGTGGAAGTGACAGCTCCCTAACTTCTTTATAACCTTATCAGTGTAGGACAGAGATGGAGAAAAATTGCCCCCAAATTCTACTTTTGAAACCCCAAAGCCTCTTACCACTCTCCCAGCTCAGCTAAGATGTATACTTAGAACTGTCTGGAGTCCTAGTCTCTGCAACTTGCTGAGGTGAACTGACTTATTTTGACCTAACTTTCTTAATGCTATTGAAGCTTTATTTTACTGGTGTCACTGCTAAACATTCTACTATATTCCTTCTGATCTGCAGCAATTTGAACTATCAATAGGAGCTTAAGCATGGTTGGCTCAATTGCTCTCCTCCCAAAATGGACACAGCAATGTATTGAACAAATTCAAAAAACATGATTAGACTTCAAGGCATTTCCTGTATTCACTTGATGCAATTGTTTAATTCCCTGTATGACTACCATGTTCTTCAACCATGCTGTTTGACCAGCATAAATGCTAATTACTAGCACCTAGAGGAGTTGCATCTATGAAGTGCAACAAAAGAGACAGATGAAACTCCTTTAGCAGCTTGAGGGCAAACAACTATTAAGAAAGCAAGAAAAACTTTTTAAACTCTTCATTTAGATCACTGATGTCTGACAGTCATCATCAACTCATTTCACCACCACTTTTTCAGAGACAATGTAGAGGTGAAGAACTCTGAGCAAAAATGAAGTAAATAATAGTACAGATTTAGGGTTTATTGTGGGATTATTTGTTTGATAGGATCTTTTATTATTTTACCCTAGTAAGAGTTTAGAACTCCAAAGCTACCTGTTAATAAAAAGAGCAGGAGAAGGAAAAAAATCATTATTGGACTTCTGATACTTTCCAATAGAGATATGCTTCTCATATTCAATGACAACAATCAACTGGTTTTATATCTCACAGTTATCTAGATTTTCATGATGTGCACCATGATTTACCTTAACTGAGGGCAAAAATAAATATTACATATTAACAACTACTTCTGTTAAAAAAAAAAGTTGACATCTGTAGACAAAGCACAATTTCTTGTGTTCAAGGCCCCCCCATATGGCTGTGGATTTCAGTAGGCTGCATTCTGTTTGAGAAGACAGGGCATCTTTTTATTTATGCAACAACAACAGTGAAAAACTATGACTTAAAGGAAGGATAAGGAACACAAAAAAGCTGCATGCAGTGACATGTCTACAGCAACATTCTACTTTAACAGGCTACTTCTAAAATCTAATATTTTCTACTGTGCTGAACTGCCTTTGTGGGATCATTCATTTACTCAAACAATTCAAGTGAAAACACTTATATGAGCTGTGATCCAAAGACTTACATAGACGTGCCCAAGGGCCGAGTGTGAACAGCACTGGAGATGAGTATACAAGATCTACCCAGAGTTCTTCCATACCTTTCCTGATTAAAACGTCCCCAGTTATTGCTTGTTCCATTCGGAAAAACACACAGGTGCACATACACATTTTTTATAACAAGGAAAGATTAGCTTCAGGAGAATGTGATTTTCGTTACAGAAAATGGCATAAGGGGAGGCTTAACTGTCAAATTAGGTCCTAATTTTAAATGTAAAGGAAGTGGTTGTGTGCCAGAAGTGACACACACATTATAGGGAAAGACAAATGTCATTCAAGCTAGGAATATAAACATAAATTAATTTCGACTTCTCTGTATAAGAGAAATCATTGCTTACTTGCTCACCCACTTTCCTTTGGTAGAAGGCAAATATTCTCAAACCATTACTTTCAGCAAAGAATCTAAACATTTAATTGAGACAAGATGGGACAAGCATTAATTCAAACATCCACTCAGCACACATTGCTAATGCATCCAAGGTTACTGTGGCTCCAACTCCTGTACATAAAAAAGAGAAAAAAGAACACACAAGCCCTAATGAAGATCACTGGAGGCAAATCTAGCTTAGCACTAAATTATATTTAGTCAAATTAATGTCAGAATTTCAATTTATTTGTGAACATCCTGTACTTTTAATACCCTTAAATTTTTAGCTCATTCCTCCAATTAAAAATGACAGCAGAAGAGCCCAGGGGTTCTGACAGTTTCAGTTGCTGCCTTCCACACTTTTCATGGGGAATTCAGAAAAAATAACACACACATTCAAATTCCATTATCAATCAGCCTATGTGACTACAGGAATATGCTTTGTTGATGTTAACTGCTGTGAAGTTGACTTCGACTTATGGAAACCCTATGCATGAGAGACCGCCAAGTTACCCTCTCATTGACTGCCCCACTCAGTTCCTGCAGATTCAGAGATGTGTCTTCCTTGATTGAATCTATGCATCTGTAATGAGGTCTTCATATTTTCCTCCACCCTTCCACCTTACCAAACATTATTGTCTTCTCTAATAAGTCAGGTCTTCTCATGATACGGCCAAAATATGACAGCCTTAGTTGTTTTTATGATATTGTTGTTGTTGTTGTTTTGTTTTACTGTATTGTTCAATTGTTTTATTGTTGTTTTTGCAACGGTCATTGGCCAAAAGCAAGTAAAGTACAAAGACAGCCTTAGTTTGGTTCACTTGGTTTTTACAAGCATTTCAGGCTTGATTTGCCTTAGGACCATTCATTTGTTTTTTTAGCACTCCAGGGTATCCATAGAACTCTCCTCCAGCACCACATTTCAAAGGAGTTGATTTTCTTCCTAGCGGCTTTCTTCACTGTCAAGCTTTCACAACCATATGTAGAAATTGGAAATACAATGGCATGGACAATCTTAACATTAGAATTCAATGAAATCTCTTTATGTTTCTGGATCTTGTCTAGCTCTTTCATAGAACTAGTTCTAGTCTTCTTCTGATTTCTTGACTGCAGTCTCTATTCTGATTGGACATCTGGCATTTTTATCTTCATATATGGTAGAAGTCTTTTTTGTGGAACTTTGAGCATGACTTTGCTTGAAGGGGAAATTAATGCAATGGTCCTGTGGTTGCTGCAATCCCTAGCGTCTCCATTGTTGGAGACTGGAATGTATATTGAGCATTCCCAGTCTGTGGACCATTCTTTCATTTTCCTCATAGGAATATCCTTAGCTACAGAAAAAGAGACCACTGCTTTAGGGATGTGACATATACAGTCCCTCTAGCCAGTGACTCAGAATGGTTAATAAATGGTAAATTCTGATAATCTCAGAATAGCGATTAGCTGTTTCTAACAGCAAAATAAATAAATAAATAAGCAAGCAAAAGATACAAGATTTTATTTTTTCACTTGATTGAAGATGGTCTTATCACACAACTGCCAGCAGTTGTGAGGCTGCATTGACCTTCCACAAAAACTTGGAGAGCCACAATACTCATGTCTCCAAAATATTTTCTTCCTTTATCAATTTTTTTTAACCCAAAATGGTCTACTATGCCCCCACATGGGGTGGGGCGGGGCTGGTAATTTTGCCACATTCTTCCCCCTGGCCATTCAAGGCCAAGGAGAGGCCTTTTAAAAACAGAGGCCATTGAACTCTTAACTTCTGGCTGGAGTTAACTTCACCAAGTCTAACTTCACAACTGTAAAAGTCCTCTCCTATGGCCTAAAACAGCTTGGCTCCCACCACAAATGTGGCCAAATTGCTCCCCGCTTCAGGAGATATCCTGGGTGAAAAAAATCCCCTATTTTTCAAACTTCTTTGAGGGTCTTGGGCAATTCTTGCAACCTTGAGAACACCCAGACTGGTGTGTGTGTGTGTGTGTGTGTGTGTGTGTGTGTGTGTGTGTGTGTTTAAGTAAGCACAGATACACAAGCAGCCCATGGGCCACACTTTCCCCATCCTGGTCTTAAACACATTATTTAGGATATATTCTCCATTTTTAGCAATCACTCTCCTCCTCTAATAAAGTTATAAGATTAATTTTCTCAGTAAAAATATTACAAATGGATATTAGATTTAACTAGAAACAAGCCAAAACAATTTTTCAAAGATGGCAATGCAACCAAAGTCTTTGAAGTCAAGTCATTGCTTGTCTCCTGTTCTGTCCTCAATCATAAGTGTGAAAAGTTTTCTACGGAGTTAATATGAAAACTAAAATCTCATTCCTGTCCACAGGGCTTTGTTTTGATACAACAATTTATTTTGCTTAAAGATGCAAGATAATAGAGAAAGCTGTTTTTTATTATTATTAGTAGTAGTAGAGCTATGTGTTATGTTCCTACTAGGAAACCAATCAAGAAAAGTAACATTTATATAGTTTCTGAAATTCTAGAGGGTTTTATTTGTCAAGATGATAGATACACATTGGAGGGACTCTGCATAGCTGCACACTAGAGGGGACAGTGAAAGCGTCATTCTGTGTTGGTGTTACCAACAAACAAAACCACATCTCATTTATTTCAAAATCTGTTCTTTAAACTTGGCTTATTTACTACCTATTAATTAAATAATAACCCTACTTCATATCTACAGATATCAGTTTGATACTGACAATAAAACATCTGGTTTACTACAAGGCCTTAATGGTAATGACTAACTATATTTCTGCTTTTGGAACAATCCATTCAAATATGCAATGTGCATTCCTTTACAGTTTTGGACATTTCTTTTCAGTCTTTTCTGTGTTGTTTTTATGCAGAAGTGCAGCACAATGCTACAGTGAGGAGTGTTTCTGTTCAGGTTTCCAACCACTCCTCTTGGTCTTCACCTCTCTCAGGCACTAAGCTTTTGCCAGCCACTCAGCACATGCAGTCTTCACTGGGATAACTCAGGGGGGCATTTAGATTGTGATTTTTTTTTCAACCTTTTTGAAGAAAACCTAATAAACTCTCTAAAGCCTGTAAAGCCTGAAGTTCTCCTGAATCTGCTGATATCTACTATGTCTGTGGATGGTTCTATCTACTTAAAACATGGGTATGCTTGGCTGAAGCCTAGTATTAATATTCTATTTCATATTATACACTTCATTTTTTATTATATTATATTAACTAACTTGTTGGCTTTTGGAAATGTTGCCATCCCACTTTTTAACCTTTTTTTTTAAAAAACAGCACATATCTTTGAGGCATTTTGCTCCTTATGCCTATGAACAATAAATTATAATATTTACCTTCCTGTACTCTAGAAAAGACAGTGATCCTGGAGACCCGATATTGTCTGAAAGCTCAAACAGCAATATCTCCCTCCTCCCCACAAAATGAATCACTAACTAGAATCTGATTAGAGGCATACTGAACACTGTGTATCAATCTTTTTTGTACAGCAAATTGCTCACGGATGAGAAAAAGTTCGATGCTGTATATTTGCCCTCAGCCAATAATGCATTGTATTTCATGTAGGTCACCCATTTTGATGGGAGGTAGAAGCTCTCACTTTGGACTATGATTCACCCTGAAAAGGCCAAAACCAATGATCATACTGTACAATGCTGGATAGCCCGCTAAACAGGCAGAAATAATGAAAAAATGGTCTTCTGGGAAACAAAGCTGGGCTGCTTCTAAATAAATAAGGAATAGTCCAGATTTATTGCATGAAATCTGTTTCAGGAAGAAACCACACCCCATTTGGGAAGATGGAGAGGGGAAATACCAAGCTTCGGCTTTTCACTTCAGACCAAGGAAGAATTTATCTAATTAAATAGACTCAAGAGAAGCTGCACGCATCTATAGATTTCTTATTCCTCAAAAACTCCATAAATAGTTTCCAATCAAAAAATCTTGTTACAAGAGTTTCAAGAAAAGGCTGTAAAGCACGCAGGGGTAAAAAGCCCTAGCTGCTTCAGTTGATTTATTCAGTTTTTGTACTTCTTTACTTGAATTGAATAAGCATATTAATAGTATATTCAATATCACTGAGATATTAAACATAAAATAGTTGAAAAATCTTCTCTATTATTCAGGTGTGGCCACTAGTTACCACATGCTGCTGTATACCACATGCTCCTGTATATTTAGCTCAGCTCATTCTGAAAGTATAACACAGATAACAAATCAAACCACCAGTGCAAGAGCTGAGTCCATCACATTAAGCCTCCATTCTTCTTATGATAGATCTCAAACTACATGAAGGAAGAACATAGGAAACAACAGCTATGTTGGGTTTTAAAACAAACTGGAAGCCAGTGCAGCTGATGTATTACTATCATGACATTGTAGATTGAGCCAGTGTGGTGTAGTGGTTTGAATATTGAACTAGGACCTTGGGAGACTAAGAATGGAATCTCTGCTCAGCTACAGAAACCCAGTGAGTGACTTTGGATAAGCTGCACTCTCTCAGCTTAAGAGGAAAGCAATAGCAAACTTCCTCTGAATAAATTTTTGCCAAGAAAACCAAACTCTTGGAGTTTGCCAAGAAGACCAAACTCTTGGAGTGAGGCTTGTATTACGTTAATATTGAAAGAAGGACGAGACACAAAAGAGCCAGGCAGTTACAGACCGATCTCATTGCTGAATGTTGATTATAGATTTTTATGAGTATCTTAGCTGAAAGAACTAAGAGAGTGCTTCAAGAAGTAACAGAGGAAGAACAAAATGGATTTTTACCAAAGAGACAGCTTAAAAACAACATTAGGACAATCTTGAATGTTACAGAACATTACGAGAAAAATAATGAGAAGAAATTAGCTTTAATTTTCATAGACGCCGAGAAGGCATTTGATAACCTGAGATGGGACTTTATGTTCCAAGTACTGGAAAAAATGAACTTTGGAAACACATACATGAAATGGATAAAAGAAATATATAAATGCCAAGAAGCCTCTCTAATCATAAATGGAGAAAAAATGAAAAAAATTGAGATTAAAAAGGCAAGGATGCCCTCTATCTCCTCTACTATTTATAACAGTACTAGAAATATTAATAAAGACGATAAAAGAAGATCCGGAGATGAAAGGATGTAAAATGAAGGGTCACGAACATAAGTTAAAAGCATATGCTGATGACCTGGTAATTATCCAGGAAGACCCAAGTCTATGCATAGACAAAGTAGTAAAAAAGATGAATCAATTTGGCAAGTTGGCTGGACTAAGAATTAACAGAGAAAAGACAAAAATCTTGACACAAACTATAAGATTAGGAGAACAAAGAGAATTGATCACCAAAACAGGCTTTAAATTAGAGAAGAAAGTTAAATTTTTAGGAATTTGGATATCTAAAAGAAATAATGAGTTATATGAAAATAATTATAAAACTACATGGAAAGAAATCCAAAACTCATTGAACAATTGGAACCAATTACAATTGTCACTTCTGGGAAGGATAGCAATGATAAAGATGAATGTATTACCAAAACTGAACTTCCTGTTTCAAAATTTACCAGTAATCATAAATGAAAAACCATTCACAGAATGGCAAAGAGAAATCACTAGATTTATATGGGAGAAGAAGAGACCAAGAATTAGATGGAAGACACTCATAGAAAGGAAAGAAAAGGGAGGTTTTGGATTACCAGATTTAAGAATGTATTACCAAGCGAACTGTTTAACCTGGATTAAAGAGTGAATAACATTACAAAATGAAAATATATTGAGTCTTGAAGGTACTGGCCTGCGTATGGGCAGGCACGCATACGTGTGGTACAACAAAGAAAAAACAGACAAAGAATTTCTGAATTATCTGAGAAAATCTCTCTTAATAAACTGGCAAAAATTTAAGAAAAAATATTACAACAAAATCCTGTTATGGATCTCCCCCATGAGGCCTTTTATAGTAGATGGCGAGAACCACAAGAGGAAATGATAAGATATAAAGACTTGATAACAGAGAAGAATCGGGAAATTAGAATGAAAACTAGGGAAGAACTAGAAAACGAAGGATTTAAATGTCAATGGTTCCGATATAGACAACTCAAAGAGAGAGTCAATATGGACAGAAAATCAAGAGCTTTGATCTAGAAAAAAATGAAAAATCGTTTGAAAAAATAATACTTGAATCACAAAAACAACTATATAAATTACTAACGGAGAGGGAATTAGAATCGGAGCAGATAAGACCTTCAATGGATGCAGAATATTGGACATGAAATCCACTTGGAGAATTGAGAGAGAAGCTGGATAGAAACGGAAAAATTCATGGCAGCCCAGAGCCTAAAGGAAAATTACTTAAAGATGTTATATAGGTGGCACCTCGATCCAGCGAAAATAAACAAAATATATAAGAAAAGAGATAACAGATGTTGGAAATGCAGTTGCGAAAATGGGACCTATTACCACATCTGGCGGATCTGTGAAAAAGCAAAAATATATTGGAAAGAAATACAAAAGTTAATTTTGGAAACATTACAGATTAATACTCCATTGTTGCCAGAAATCTTTCTCCTGAATATATTACAGAAAGTAGACACAAAAATAAGAAGGAAGTTCTGAAGAATAATTCTGCACATGATCACTGCTGCCAGAACAGTATTTGCTAGGAAGTCCCTCAAATCAAAGAATGGAAAGTTAAAGTGATGGAGTACTGAGTACTGAGAAATGGACAGACTAACAATGATGATACAAGGAAGAAAGCAAGCAGCCAACGAAGACGAATGGAAACAAGTGGAAGAGTTTCTGCTCCCAAACTTAACAAAGAAGAAAAAATTAAGAAAGATTAATTTCAAGGTTCGGACAGTTAAGAAATTGTTGGAATTGACAAGATTTACAACTCTGGTTATTATGGGGTTAATTGGTGTTAGAGAGGACCTTCACCTGCTTTCTATTATTGGCAGCAGGTGTAAAGGCTCTATAAGAGCAGCACTGTTTTAGTGGACACTTACTTCCACTTCTTGATTTGCTGTTGCTGCAGTTTGTTGTATTCTGCTTCACTGTGGTATTGTATTTTGATATATTTTGTATTTTAACTTGCCAAACCTGCTCAAGTTCTCTTTTAACTTTTTGTATATTAAGAATCTATATGTTATACTTATTTTTAACTAGAATATATAAAAAACCATATCTCTTTCTTAATTTGTCTTCTGAATTCCCTTTTTATTTACAACAGAAATAACAAAAGATACAGATGAGATAAAACTATAGAGACGGCAGGAAAGGTATAGAAGGAAAGGGTTTTGAAGAGAGACATGAACGCATTCAAGAAGAAATTAGCTCTAGGGGAAGTGAGGAAGTAACATAGGATGGTTAATGAAGTACTAAACACTTAGACTCCATATTTAGAGATCTTATGGAAAACGATAATAGGGGATGGGGTCTACATAATAGTACTTATATATTATTACTATTATACTTGTATATTATTGTAAATAGACAATTTTGTAAACTATAAAACTTTGTAAACAGATGTTAAATTGATGTTATTTTAGTTACCAGTCAGTACGGTGATGTAATAAACATAATAATTAAAAAAAAATAACAGGGTTGCCATACATCTGAGTTGATTTGAAGGCAAATAACAAGAATGATCTATAAAACGCATTTTGGTTGTAGCATTTTATACCAACTGCATTTCAGAAACACTCTGCAATGATATGTATAAATTCAGCACTTCAAAGTAATCTAAGTGGGTTTTTGTCATTTGTGGAAATGTATAGAATCCCCAAGAAGGTGCTTGCAAATGACTGCTTCCATTCAATTCCACACTGCTTAAAAATGAATTTCCAAAAACTCATTTCTCAACAGCAGCAGTATGTATGGTTGATTTCATGGCAGAGAGAAAAGCACCGTAAACTTAACAAAGGTAAGGAAGTCCCCTGAATATCCCCACCTACAAGTACATTTGACTTTAAGTACAGTCAAAGAGTTGATCAGGAATATGCACATTTTTCTAAACCTCAGCTGATCATAGGAAAAATTAATCTGTATTCAGTTGAATTCGAAGTCATGGAAGGAAGTAGAAGATCAAAAATATTTAACAAAGTCAACTGACACACCAAAAGGGATGTGTCTACTTCAATAAAGACTAATACTTTTTTTTTTTTACAAATACTTAAATATGAAATTCCATTACACACACACAAACATATTTAAACATCCTCAGTACAACTAGAAAATTTGAGAGCCTATCCTCAGAATTAGTGTTACTCAGCAGAATGCATCTGAGTGAAGAATACTGGAAAGTCAGAATGGCTTATATGTAAACCTCTAAATTCTCTTACTAGAAACCTTTTAGGTACTTGTCCAGGTGGTTCCATCTTGAGGAAACAGAGGAGTTACTTCTGTGCCTACAATCAACAATAAATTAACTCTGTAATTTGACAGCATACACATTTCATTCAACAGACCAGTATAAATTAAGAGCATCTGTGTGACTGCACACAATATGCTGAAACTTGTCTACAAAAATATAGTATCCAATTCATATCTTTAGGACAATAAAATAAAGCCCTTTCTCATTTTCAAGCCAATTTATTCTCTTAAATTGCCCTAGAGATTATGGATTATAAAGTAATAGTGAGGAATGGAAGATTAGGGAGAGATCTGATTCGTGTTCACAATGAACTTGCTCCCAAGCTCTCCATAAATAAGAAGCAACGACAGAATGCTACAAAAAAGTCTTAGATATAATCATGTTATGTTTCTGTCCACATGGCTATGAACTACCTTCAGGGCTAGAAATGGTAACAATTTTGTCAGACAAAACCATGACTAAACAAAGGGGATGACTACAGACAGTACAATATGGTGTAAATCGTTTTAAAACAAAATAAGAAACAACTCAGAACTTTCTCCAGCTGCAACTACAATTTGTACATTACGAAACCACTGTGTATTTTCTTAATGAACTTTGCACCAAGTGCAAATCAACAAAACAGCAATAGGGGCTTAATGCAGATATTTCAGGAGTATTAATACTGATTAGCACGTAGCTATAGTATCAGTTTCTGTGTCTGTAACACATAGAAGAAAAAATACTACATCATTGTACAAAGATCAGTAGTTAACAATGTGTAAGAAATATTTAGTGACCTAAAAGCAATGGACTTTGAAATTGCTTTAATGAAATTAAATAAATATACATGATCCAGAATGTATCAACTGCTATTGCAGTTTGACTTGCAGATGAAGCTGTTAAAGAATATGTGACTAAATGGGCCAGAGATGTTGGTCATGCCATCAGTCTTGAAGAGTGGGGGGGAACTGGAAGAGGACTATTAAATTCACAAGATCATACAATTTGCAAGAAAATGCATTGAAGTTGATGTTCAAGTGGTATCTCCCACAAGTAAGAAATGCAAAGATGTCAAAAAGAGAAAAAAAAGGGGTAGGAATGATGGAAATGTGATAAAGAAAGAGATATTTTTTTCCACCAATGGTGGGGATGTGACAGAGTGAAAAGATTCTGGTTCATGGTATGTGCAAAAATTCAAAAAAAATTGAAGATTAAAATTAAGATGTTACCAGAATTTTTTCTATTAGGAATATTTAATTCAGTTATGAAAGTACGAGATGCTGAAAGACTGATATGGGATATGCTTACAACAGCAAGGATTGTTCTTGCCAGGCATTGGCGGAAGGCCTCCCTTCCCTTAGAAGAAGAATGGTTGGAGAAATTGATGGAAACTGCGCAAATAGGCAAGCTCATTTATATGCTGGAAAATAAATCTAACAAGTTTTATAAAACAACCTCTTTTAGAATATTTAAAGAGTAATGTAAGCAATGATATTAGAGTCAAAAGTGAATTTTAATTGATTAATTTCTCTGAACTGGACGTATTAGTGTAAAGGTATAGAGAACAGGAATTCCATTTTTCCTAGGCTTATACTCGATCCGAGATAATGTTGACTTTGCATTTAATTTATTGTCTCCCTTCTGTATTCTCAGTTGAAAGACAACTAAAGATACGTAGGTTTGTTAGGGAGGGTAAGTGCTATATAGAGAGAATTTATTTATCATTATCTGCATATGGTCAAATATGAATTTGTTCCTTTGAGTTTGCCTGAAGAGGGGTTACAAAGGATTGTTAAAAAGCTGTTACTCTGCCAAAGGAGGAAGTCTAGTTTATTGTGTAAATATTCAATATTGTATATACAGTTAATTTTGTATATGTTACTTGTGTAGTCTATTTTATGTCAAGCTAAGATTGTCTATTTCTCACGTATGTCTCTTAGTTTGCTTTTTGCTTTGTATTTTCCTTTGTGTGCAAAATGATAATAAACATATAAAAAGAAAATTTGGTAGCCAAAACAGAAGACTTAAAGCTCAGTTAGTCATATTACACCACAATGCTAACAGGAGTTTTTCAAGATCCTGGAAAATACAAGAAAATGACACATAGGTCAAATTTTAAAAAGCAAGAAAACTTGGAACTATTGACTTTTGAGAAGAGTTCTAGAAGACAGTAACCATCACTTGCTCAGCAAAAGGCAACCCATCAAATTAGCTCCTACGAGCTATTTTCCTTTCCTTATCTATTTCCTTTCCTTACCTATTACACATATGTAGTCAACCTAATTTCACTTTTCTTTTTTCATATACTTTTTATTATAAATATAAACAAATATAAAATATATTCAATAAAGCATCAATTTTTTTTACAATAATATGTAGCTCATTTAGGTTTCATATAATTTTCTTCCAATCCTTACTAGAACTGAATACCCTTAATAAATTGAATTCTAACCGTACTACACAAAAGTAAGTCCAATTAGTTTGTTCCTGTAGATTCTAATCTATCTGATCTAGAAATTATAGTCTAATCTGAGATCTTTATCTCATTTTATCAAACCTAAAGACGCTTTGAGCTTCACAAAGTCATATTGACAATATTACCTTTTTTTTTGCATTTTTAGTTCAAAAGTTTGTTACCACAGTTTCGTAATGGTTTTCCTTTACCAAATTAACAAGAACTGTTTATTAACTAATTTTGCATTTTCTGATTTTGAAGGAATCTTTATCAGTTTCTTCGTCTGTCAGGCCTTTAAGACTCTGAGTAATATGTTAGCGTTTTTTTTATTTCTGACAGGCTGGATAGCCAACGATCTATGTTGGGGACATCTTCATTTTTCCATAATTTAGCATATTCGATTCTCGCTATCGTTATCATATATAGTAAGATCCTCCGATGATTTTTTAATGTCTTCTGATCAATCGTATGAAGCATGTTCAATAAATACATTTCTGGAGATTTGTTAAATTCAATTTGTAAGATCTTACTTATTTTTCTGTGTATGTCATCCCAGAACGTTTTGGCCTTATTACAGGTCCACCATGAGTGGTACAGTGTCCCGGCCTCAGTCTGGCATTTCCAACACATTCTTGTGCCTGTATTATATATTTTTTAAAGTTTATTTGGTGTCATGTACCATCTGTGGAAAATCTTAAAAGTAATTTCCTTTAAGTTCTGGGCAATTGTGAATTTCTGTGTCATTTTCCAGTACTTTCCCAATGTTCCAACTGTATTGTATGTCCTAAATTTTGGGCCCAAGTAATCATTGTTGTTTTAATTGTTTCATCTTCTCTCTCTTGCATCAATAGGGCCTTATAGATTTTGACCAACAAATGTGGTGGTTTTCAAACATGTGTTTTATCAAGCCATCCTTTTCTTTCATATCAAAGCCTTGTAGTTTTAAGTCTATATGAAATCTTTCCAGCAATTGTCTGTACGGGAACCAACTGAGTACGATACCTTCTTCTTCTAATTTTTCTCTAGTTTTAAGTATGGGTGATCCTGGAGAGGATTTATCAATTATATCCTCATACCTTAACCAGTCAGGTGCATCTCTCCATCTGCCGTAAAAGGCTTCTTGAGGGGAAACCCACATTGGTATTTGTCTGAAAGTCGGCCTTTTATAGTTATTCCAAATTTTTAACAGTGATTTCCTGATGTAGTGGTGGGAAAAATCTCTATCCACCTTGGCTTTGTCATAGCAAATATAGGCGTGCCAGCCCATTCTCAGGTCTGGACCTTCTAATGCCAATAATCTCTCATTTTGCAAAGTTATCCAGTCTTCAAGCCAAGCCATCACAGAAGCTTTGTAGTACATATAAAAATCTGGAACACTAGCACCACCTCTGGTATTTAAATTAGTAAGTCTTCCAACTTGTCCGTGGTTTATGACCTTCCAAATAAATTTGGATAAATCTTTTTGCCATTGTAAAAAAGGCTTGTTGTTAGGTAAATTTTGAAACAAAAAGACCATCTTTGGTAATACATTCATTTTTATCATTGCCAATCTGCCCATAAAGGAATGTTGTAGTTTAGACCAGGTCTCTAGCTCTTTCTTAATCTCTTTCCATTTCTTTTCATAATTATTGTTAAATAGTTCGTCATTTCATCCAGAAATCCAAATACCCAGATATTTGATTTTCTTAATTATATTAAAACCAGATATTTCAGTTAAGGCCTTTTCTTCTTTTTCTCTTATATTTTTTGTTAAGATTTCGGTCTTGTCATTGTTAACTTTAAAGCCAGAGAGTTCACCGAATTCATTCATAACTTGTATAAGATGTTTCAGGCTACTTAATGGGTCATCAGGGAACAGAACAAGGTCGTCTGCAAATCCTTTTAATCTAAACTGATTTTTTTTAACTGTATTCCCTAATTTCACTTTTCCAGAGAGCAACTGCACACAAACCATTATTGGTTAAAGGAGTATACACTTCCCATCAAGTTCATTTTTTGTGTCATTTTCTCAGCCAAAGACATAACAACATAAAAACAAATATACAAATACTACCAAGAAGAAAGAAAAAGAAATGCTTTATCAAATACAATAGAGCAAAACCAAAACAAAAAATAGTGTTATTATCCTATACTGCTCTTTCCTCAAACAAATATTTTGTACTTTAACCACAGCATAACGGTAGAATCCCCAAACTTCTTCCAATGTGCTGCCCACAAAAATGCATTTTCAAGCTACAATAGGTCTTCTTATTTGGGCGCTCAATGATTGTTCTATTAAATTTTGTGCTGTTATTTGTTTTTATCAATGTCTTGGGCTGTCTTTTCTGTGTGTATATTTTGTTCTTGCTGTTATTAAAAGTTACAACAGTGTAAATCAGATAACCATATTGGGTCTACTGATACGCAACCTGAGAAGATGTTACCCATCAGCAGTGACATATAAGTGGGTTGTATTAAACTAATCTTGTGACTTACTGTCCTCTTATGATTGGATATAGTGCAGCTTAACAGACAGTGCACTAAGAAGGAATTTGATTCCATTATTGCTTCTATCTATACTGGCCAGATGTTTCTGGACAAGTAACTGTTTTCCTCTAACCAAATTTAGACAAAATTCAGAAGAAATTACCTGAATCTGCATTATCTCACACTATTATTTTAAACGTTTGTATCTCATTTCATCTTACAAAAATATTAACAAGTCAGAAATTTTGAGTTACATGAGCCAAACTAACAGAGTTCAGCTTGGCAAATGAAGATACAATGTTGAGGACCTGTAACACAGGTTGAGGAGGGCATTCTCCCAAATTTATTTCACTTCTACTGGATTATGCCAAGCCTCTTTTAGGGTAGCGACTCAGAGCAAGACCTCAGACACTGCACAGGGGACATATCTGTGAGAAAGCTGTCAAGGTATCCAGGTTCTAAACTATATAGGGGATTTCAGTGGTTAAAATCAGCATAGCTAGAACCAAGTCTAAAACCACTTCTGCATTACACTGTTACAGTGCTATTCCTCAGTGGAATTCTGGGGCTTGTAATTTACTGAGGCCAAGAATCTCTGGCTGAGAATTCTACATATCCCTCCCTAAACTGCAAATCTAGGATATCATAGTATGTTGAAAGTGGAATAATAGTACTGTAAGAATGTAGTGAGGAAATGGCCTAAGAGTGAACATACAGTTAGTGCCTATCAAGCAATATAGGGGTAACAGTCTTTATTTAATTGGTTCTTGGCATTAACTTGGTGATAGTATTTTCTAGTAGTTGAAGTTTCTGAATCCTTTTTCTAGGGTCCCACAAGTGTGTTATAGTATTCCAGTCCAAGGATTACCAAAGCAAGAAACTACTGGGTTGTGAATTTACTTGAATCACTGCTTTAATGTGTACCATGTGTAGAAGTGGGGGCTGCAAACTCTTCCTGGACATGACAGCAATTCTATAGGTTATTTTGTTATATACAATCCCTTTCTTATCTCTTTCTCAGACATGTGGTCATATACGATCATGAAAACTGGTAAACTGTTCACCCATGGATGAGCAATTGGAAAAGAGCCATGGGAAATTACTTCAATGGCAGCAAGACTGATGCATGCACAAAGAGGGAAGAACTCAATTATCTACCAGTGAGGAATGGTTGTTGATACTGATTGAACTAGTAGAAATGGATAAATTATCTGGCTTGATTAAAGAAAAGTCACTGAGGACATTTTGAAAAGATTGGAAGCCTCTTATAGACTATTTGTGGAAAAAATGAAATAATTTGGCAACTTTTAGTTTTGCCAATTAGTAAGATTTGGTTATAGGAAGAAGTGAACAATGGAGTTTTAGAGAGAGAGAGATGTGATTGTGTGTGTCTGTGTGTGTGTGTGTGTGTGTGTCTGCCAAAAAGAAAGTCTAAAACCACCCTTTCTTTTTGTCTATACTGTTTTTTATATCCTACTTTTCTTTTTTCTTTTTTCAATTTATTAGTGATTTTATTGTACTTTGAAAAAACTCTTAACAAAAATTATATGAAAAAAAAAAGACAACTGGTAAATTGATGGGATAGATAACATGGGTGTGCAACCCTATCTATGCCCCAAAACAGTAGAGTTCAAAACAGTCCTTCCTTGCAAGACTTCAGAAACCAAAAGCTTTCACTACCATGCTTCTTTCATAATAATAATGAGGAAGAGGAGAGGAAGGAAAGAAGTCTTATAAGATCTTTTACAATATAATAAGCTCTAAATAAAGCTTACAAACACAACACAAGTAACAAATAAACTACAGCAACTAAAATGTTAGCATGTAAGAACCAACCACCAAGAAACCCTTTAAAACAGCAGTTCTTAACGTAGGGTCTGTGGACCCCCCAATGGGCTGCAATGTTCCTACAAGGGGTCCGCGAAGGCTTGAAGAAATGTTATGAGCAGGTAAAACAGGAAGGAAGGGAGGGAGGGGGACAAACAGACAGTCATACACTGATCTCAAAGAAAAGGATTCTTTTGCTGGTAACAGACAACATTTGTACAAAGTTTCATTACAATATCTCAAATCATCCAAAAGTTATGAAACCGATAGCAAATAATGTTCTCAGGACTTGCTACTCCTGCAACATTTCTTGCTACCACAAATACAGCCAGAAGCCTCCTTAGTTAAGTCTTGATGATATGTAGCAACAATAGATATTTAAAGGGGGCCCATTGTAAAGAAAAAGTTAAAAACCACTGTTTTTAAACATTTCTTCACCTAGCAAAGAACTCATGTAGCACAAGGTAGTATGCGGGCAACAACCTTGAGAAGAAAGAGCTGTATAATACAGAAAGCTACTCACTTCCATGCACTTTTTCCAAAAGAACCACTGAAAACCTTCTTTTGAGGCAACAGGGCAAGGGAGGAGACAAACATGTTTTCCATCCATCCACTCTCAGCATCATACCTGTATAATCCAATCACACACTCTTTCCATTAATGCTTATTCTTCATTGCCATTTGTCTATCCTACACCAAATAGCTCAGTTAAAACTGAACTATGGGTGACCTCAGATACCCATACTTTCAGTGACTGGGTTTAAAAGGTACCATTTTGTATGTCACTTTTTCTAACCATCATATCCATGATTCTCCTGGGAAATATTCATGGCCAGAGAAGAATGACACTCAGTTTAAACATACAGGTATTCATCAGGCAGCTGATAAAGCAGAAGTGTCATTATGCACTGTTAGTGTTAACAACACAGATTTATGCAGAATTCATTTTACATGGTCCTTCTCACACACAGAAATCTTCATACTTGAACTATTTAATCTTGTCAGAGTTAAAAATATTTTAAAATATTTTAAAAATTTTAAAAATATTTTCTAATTTTACTTCAAGTTTATAAACCCATAAATGGACAGGGGTGGCAATAAACCCATAAATGAGATGGCAGTGTGTCTTCTGGTTTACTCTCTGCCATACTTGATATATCTTATATCTCAAGTGTTTGTCCTGCTTTTTCTTACAAAAAAAAAAAAAAAATTATGTAATCTCCTTATGTGTCTTGTTCTGTTGTTGAACTGCTGAAGCAATTGGGTAGTTCTGTATTTGAAGAACAACATTCAAGCTTATTCTGAATAGTGCACTACAGAATTTAACACAGAACGGACTAGCTTAATTTTGATTATTGCTAAAACAATTAGCCTAATGGTCTGTTTGGCAAAGTGCAGACCATTACTCCACATGCTTTACTAGTGTGTATGTCAGTGAAATTTAACGTAACTCTCAATTTGTGCCAGCTCTTCAGTAGCACACTATTTTACAAAATCCATTATTTAGTTCAACAACAACAACAAAATTCTTTTAAAAAGTGTGCTGGCAAAATATGTGATGGAGGAACAGTTCTTTCAGAGGACTTCTCCCAAACCAGCTGAAGATGGCAACTTGTCTGAACCCTTTTGGAAATCTATCAACAAAAAGGCTTTGGACTATTACAGTTTGCTCAAATGTGATGGTAGGTATACCTGTAGTCTGTAAGTAACTAGCATCTTAAATATATGTTCAGATTCTATGCAAGGAAGGAAATACAGACTTTCTAAGAAATAACTCAGCTGCATTTACTGCACTTTAATTCAAATAAAAGTACAAAAGAAACTACTGAAGTTCACAAAGAAAACATGGTTGTAAGGATTTATGATTCATTTACTCTATTTGGCTTCATCTTAAATATCTGAAGCATACAGGTGCTTTACACAGACAATGTAAGAACTGAATGGTTTCTGAAACAGGTCAGAGAAAAATAGCTCTTTAATGGCATTACTATTAAGTCAGAAAAATGGGTTGCACCAACTACTTTAGAACAAGCGGAATGATAATGCTAGACTTCTAGTGCAATCTAACACACTCAAATAAATAACTTGCATAGAGAATCTTATGAAAAATGCATTTTATAATCCAGAAGGAAGAAGCCTTTTCAAACAAAGAGCAGAATTCAAATATGCTATTCATGCTATACTCAAAATGCAGCTGTATATCATCAAGCAATGTCAAAAGGAAATTATTTTGGTAATGGAAGCCCATGTTCCCTGTAAGGGCAAAAGCACAACACAAGGCCCTTTACAGTGGTTCTTAACCTTTTTTCTACCAGTGACCCCCTTTAAATATCTTTTGTTGCCACAGACCCCCAAGACTTAACTTAAAATTTAAAACCCCAAAGTGGGAAGAAGACAAGCAAACCAAGTTTTGTCACACTAGTACTGCCACATCCCAACCATGTTAGATTTAGGCCTTAGTTCTGGCAGGTCTATCTAGATGGTTTCAAATTATGAGTTTTAAATTGTGAGTTGTTCTGACATAGATGCCCTTTTAACTGGTTATGTAATTTTACAGGTGGTTTGTGTTTTTAGCTGATATTTATCTGTTGTTGTGTTTTAATCTGTTCTCCTACGCCTCAATCAATAGGAAAAGTTGGAAAATAAATAGATAAATAAAAATATTATTTATCATTATAATATTCATGTACAAAATTTGACAATCTATAGAGCACTGATAAGATCATGAATTTAGGTCCATAACTTCTTCCTTTAAAGATATTTCTAAAAAGGGAGGTAGAGGCTCCCAAGTTCGGAATACTCTCTTAACCAACATCACGTACATGATTAGCATTTGTAGCCAAAAGTTAAAGCAGCACATTATCTGATGAATTTGCTTTCTTTATTAAAACATCTGTGTTTATACTTGTCATCATTCATTAATTAATAACTATAACTTGATAGCAATCTTTTAGAAGAGGTAACTTAGAAGACAGCAGAAATAATTCAGTAATTATTTTCTCTGGCAAGTATGAAGACAGCAAGTTCTTCCTTATGTTGGTTCTCTTACTTTTGGAGGTGTTGGGCTTCCAGTAGAGATGCACAGGAAATGTATGAGTAGTCATTTTATCTCACTTTCCTCTTTTCCTTAGATTAAATGTTGCTAACAGCTGATGACAACTGGAATCCCAGTAAAGTCATGTCTAGCCTGAAAACTGACATCTAGTTATATTTCATTTAAATTTAAATGCATACGGGAGGTTTAGCAGCTATAATTAAAACAAAGTTGTCTTCCACATACTTCTTTTTTACCCGCTACATTTGCAAAGCAACTATATTTTGGCTCATGATTTTTGAGTAAGTCAACTCCAGTCATTCACTGCATATATCAAACTGCTGTTAACAAAAGAACAGTATAGCATTTTCAAAAGTTGTAACCAAATACAACTTGCATATAAATAGCTTACTAGTATTTTAGCTAACTTGCTAAAATACTAGCAAAAAGAAAATTACAGTGTCCCTATTACTCTTTAAAGTAACAGTTTAAGAACACAGCCACCTGTCTAAGTGAGCAGTATCAAAATAATATTTTCATGTGAAAGAGCAAAGCTTATTCTTCTTTCAGTTTTCCAACTCTGGAACAAGTTCTACTGTTTCTTTAGATCTGGAATTTTTTAGACATGCTGTGGGAGAGAAATCTGCCATGTTTTTAAACTTGGAACTGTCTTTAGTCTGGATGTTGGCCTTTCTTGCAAAGTTTGCTGAGTGAAGAAAAATATAACCTGAAACTCATTCCTTTATAAGCAATTCAAAAGCCTTTGTATCTTCTCTGGGGAGGACAGAGGATGCCCAAAAGTTTACATACTGAAAGATTTTGCAAATGTGCATTTTATACACCAAGGAGGATGCTGAACCCTTGCTTTGTCCCTAAACTCACCTGCCAAAGCAACTTTACTGGACATTTTCCATATGCAGCATGGATTCTCTCATAAACATCCATTCCTGCCTAGTGCCAGTGAATGAATGAAGATAATTTAATTAAGAACTGACCGAGGCAACCAGTGTTCAGCAACATTGATTGCACAACGCTGTGCTTTAAAAAGGTAAGTGACTAGAATACCAAAGAAAGGAAGGTGCTATCTCAACCAGGATAGCCGGAGCCTTTTCGGTTCTGAACCTTCTCAGCCATAAGGAATAGCAATAGAGCAAAGTGAGGAAGAGACTCTTAAACAAGCAAGTGTAATGATCAAGTATGTAATTAGTTTACAAGACAAGCTACTGGGATTTGCTTCTGCAGCAGTCAGCACAGGATATCCCTATGGTGTCAAAGAATTTTGAAGTATTTCTCTAACAGGCAACAATAACTTCAAATATGATCATTCCAAGAAAATGCCCCTTAGTCTGCAGCTTGCCCAAAATGTCTGAAGATGTGGGGAAATGCTCCAAGATGTGGAAACAAAGTTGTAGAAATAATTCAAATATTAGCTTGTCCATCTTTTCCATTTATAGTTAATAGCTTAACCCTCCAAACCAATCCATTTCATCTCAGTTGTTAACACAACTCTAGTTCCCTCATACAGAAGAGCTTTCTTGACATCTTCTGTAGAAGTTTTGGATTTTTATGATGTCAGAGGAAAAGCAAAACTTCATAAAGAGAAAAACTGTCTACAGTGTTTTTACTCAATGAGATAGTCAGAAGAATTTGTCCTTGTCTTTCATTTGTTTAATTGGATCTGACAGTACTGTACTAACTTCCTTTATACAAGAACAAGAAGAAGACAATATAGAAACTTATCTACAGCACAATTTGTGCTGTACTTTATTATGAATTTCAATTTGTTACTTTCTTTTCCAAAAAGAAAAGAGAACCCCCAAAAATCAGAAGTCCTAAAGAAACCTTTAACAGATTTTCACATGGCTACTTACCAGGAAGCGGACATCATCGAAGCCATTGAGAAGCAGTTTACTCTCATACTGCTGTAAACCGATGGACTCCAGCCACTCCCCAACACTCTGCTCCAGCATCCGTGAACCTGACGAGAGAGGAATCGGCAGACGCTTGAAAAAGGAAAACCCATTAAGACGGTAGCAGCGGCACTCTGAGGAAGACAGGTGGCATTGCCACATCATAGTCATTACCATAAAGAAGCCAAAGCAGGGCCAGAGTACAACTATTAGCTAACAGGCAGCTCCTCTTCTGTAAATAAACCATCAACAATATAGCTTCTGTCCTGTTCAAACTAGAGTGTTAATCAGTCTCCCAGTTATACTCAAGCAAACTCTGAATCCAAGCTGTTAGAACCATTCCTGGGATCAAGGCACGACATGCACTTATCTCCTGGCTCAAGTGTGTTCCTTGCCAGGCATAAGAGCCCAAACCTCACAAGAATCTCAGTCAGCTCCTTGTTTCATCAGAGGGGGTTGCAAACTTTCCAAGGCATCATTCCAAGCCAGAGCTACAGGCATGAGAGAAAAGAGAGGGCTAGCTTACAAATACACACAGCCCAGCAGATGCTTGCATCCATGCAACTTCTGATGCATTACCTTGTACAACAGGCCAGTAAGGAAGGCTGTTAGCACTGGAGGTGCAAAGCAGTTAGAGAGAAAATACATCTTCATGCAGCTGAGAGAGACAAACAGACACGATGGGTGTTCAGAAAAGCAGCAGCAGCCAGATTAGTGAACAGCTGTCCAAAGGAAGACATGCAAGACAAATAAAAAAAAGACACACAAACTGCAGTAGAAGAATAAAGATTTATACTTTTTTTCCCCAACAGTCCCGAAACAGGCAAACCATGGTAAGGGCTTTTCTTTGTTATTTTATTACAAGGAGCAGAGGCATGAGTGACAACAAGCCTGAGCTTAAAAGTCCTGCCACTGTCATTTCACCACCTATCCAGATGCATGGCATCCTGACAGCTTGTATTGACTGAACTAAGCTGGGAACCAGCACCAACATCTAGACAGAAACAAATAACTACACCGGAGCATCCAGTCACAGCAAAAAGGTCAGTAGTCAGCTCATTTTCCACCTAACAAAGCTGCTTCTGCCAGTTCTTTGTTGACTTGTTTTTGCCAGTCCTTCATTTTCTTCCACTAAAGGTAAGCAATATCTCACTCATATTATCAGCAGGTCTCAGAACAAAGCATTTTAGCGCCTTGATTTAAGGGAGGAGAAGCCAAACAAGACGAACACACCCCCTCCCAATTTCTCTGCTGCAGGTAGGATTAGATATATCCTGGCACCTCTTTTCAGCTGGTTAATCAGAAATATATTCTTCAAGGGCCCCGCAGAAGCTACACGGAACAACTCTTCTTTCCTTTACACCTAAAAGGAGAGTCTAGGAACTTGTTACTTTCCTTGTGCAGAACTGGAGATACTCGCCGTAGCAAGGAAAGTTCAGATCCCCATGTCCTTGCTGTCCTCAGAGGAATTTCTATGCAAGTCACGCAGTATTTTCTCAGCCTTTCTAGCATGTCCGTCTTTGAAGGGCATTTGCAAAATATTGATGAAGACAGCAGGGTTGCAGCCTTTGAACCCTGTGGTTATCAGAAGTTCTGCGCATTCTAAACGAGCCCCACCCCTTCCTTTCTGTATTGCCTACACAATACAGTGCTGGCTATTATCTGGACAATTCCAGGGTTAGAAATCCTGCTGCACTGTCTTGCAGAAAAGATCCTCTGTTAAGCAAGTCAGTGTTAACGAGTGCTCAGGAGCTGGCGAGCCTTCTTAATGCATACTGCAGCACCAGGGATGCAGCACTCACAAAAGGTTTCCTCCTCCCTTCTCTGACAAAGCCTGGGCAAAAGGACGGCATCTGTTCCCAGAATTCAAGAAAGCAGCTCTTGCTTGGCCAAAAAGTCTTTCCTTGTCCAGGACAATTCTCTTTCTACTCCATAAGCAGGCAAACAGACTGTTGTCTTTTCTCAGGCAAGCATGTGTCCCTTTTGGAGAGATGCAGCAGACTGCTTTGTCTAAAGGCAGCAAGCTCAACACTTGCGGCGTCTCTTGCTCTCTCCCTGGCTGTTCCCTCCTCTCTCCTCATGCTCACACCCCTCCCAGTAGGAGCAGTGATCAAATTTCAGAATAGAAGCTGGCAAGGGGGAGAGAAATACAACAAGAGCTGTGTAATAGTCAAGTGAAAATTACAATTTACTTGACCATTCACCCCATAGTTTGTTTTGCCTAGTACAAGTGATGCAGTGGGCTAAGATTAATTTTTTCTCTTCAGGAGTGCACTGTGGAGATTGTCAGATACTAAAAGGCAAGTGTGGTTGAAGGCAGACAGACTAACTGGAAAGAAACATATCATATCCAGTTTTTGCTGAGTCTATATACTTGCAAGCAATATTCCCTGGGATTTTTTAAACTGCTTCTCATAAATCCATTAAGACAGAGCAATGATAATATCAAAGGTAACCTTTGGGAAATTAGGGGAAAACAGGACTTATCACTGGGGATAAATGAAAGACCATGTTTCTGAAACCTCTCAAAAAATGCTGAGAGCTGCAGTGTACAAAATGCATGCTTGTCTTTTGTTTGGAAGAGAGAGCAGGGGATTACCAGCCCTACTGCTTCCAAAACTCTCTCAGCAGTAGTGTGGCTTAATGAGCCACAGAGGTAAACCATAACCAGTCTCTGAATGAAATTATAATCCACAGTCAAGATCCACTGCGGTTCATAGGACACTTGGATCCAGCAAAATATTAACCAAGTGCATGATCACCCCAGCTTTCTCCAATATGTATTATTGTACTGTTGTCACAAGACATACAATGTGACGTCATAACAAAATTGTTTTCTTTCCACCATGCTGTTAACATCCATCATTAACTGTTCTAAGAGAGTACAAGGCTGCTGTACAGATAACTTATTCTGGCAGCATGAACCCAACTGAACTAGTCCATTCTTCTACCTCTGTTTTGGTATCACTTTATTGTGATGCAATTGTAAATGACTAGAAATATAACAGAATGACCTTGACAAGCATAGGATCTTACTGTATCTGTACTACTCTGAGCAACTCTGTGCCTTTGGGGCTGTATGCTAATATATGATTAGGGCTATTGCAGAGATCATTCATTCTGCTCTGGCATGTATGTCAAACTATAATGAGGAGCAAGCATCTTGCTCATTGCTTTTTACTCACAGGACAGAACATGCAGCTCATGCAACAGAGCAGCACTAAACTGAAAGGAAATCAGCCAGAGCAACTAAGAGGAGGCTGGACTATGAAACAGAAACTAATTAGTCTCAGTTTGTACCAAGAACAATGGTACAGTTTCCCAGTCCTCAAAAAGGCAGTTAGCTATTAACTCACAACAGTAAATACAGTCACGACTATAGGAGCTGACAAATGATAAAGTCAATGTAGATTGCAACAATCCTTTGTGTAGCAGAATCCAACACTTTTTAAAGCTTTACTGATAGCAGAATTAATTTGTAGTATTCTTTCTAATGCAACAAAATTAGGTTTACTGATGTTGCAGAGAGCACTCATTGTTCTATGGCCAAGGATAGCAAACTGATAAGTGATATCATGACTATCATATACGCCACACAATTGCTCCATGCCAGGTGAACCATCATGCACCAGAAAAAATGCAGCACAGTGACGGCCCATTTCTGCCACAAACCCATTTTGCTCCAAACTCAACATTTTAATATTTCAAATAGTAAGTGTGAATAGGCAAGTATAAAATATACCACAAAGATTGCGCTGAGGTCATGTAAAACTACACGAACCATTTTATCTATTTATTTGGAATCTGAGGCAACTAGACAAAGCCTTTTTTGTCAGCAAGCTGTGGCCTCTTCTGAAGAAGCTGTTGTGGAGGATGTCTCACTCTTTAACAGATTTCTTCTTCTGTGACACTAGTAAAGTGGCTATAGCCAAGGATGAATAGTCACATTTCTGCTGGGACAGAATGTTCATTCTCAAAAGCCTTTTGAATTCCATTAAGTAGCAGCAACAGGACATCATCTATACACCCCAAAGGAAAGCAAGGTTTACATTCTCTGCAAAAGGCTTTACCACAGATTCCTAGTAACTCAAATTTCATTCTTCCTCTTCTCACAAAGAGCTATGCTTTGGGGAAAATAAAGACAGGACAGAGACAATGCTGAAGAGTTAACATCCAATGGCCAGCACCCTGTTAGTAACTTACTTACATGTACATCTCTTTTGGATGATATGCAGGGGCTAGTCTCTTCTGTTTGCACCCCCTTAGAAAACCCCTCATGACCTGTCAAACCCTTCGTACCAGAGAGAAGGGAAAGGAGTGGGGAAGTGATTTACATCATAAGGATCCAGCTGCTCTGAGAAACTGGGGAAAGGAAGGGGGGGGTTGAACTTCATTGGACAGCACATCTTAATTTCTCCCCCCATCTCATCTACGGTACCTCCCCCTCTCTCCCTTCCCCACCACCAATAAGTGACAGCAGGACAGGCTCCTCCAGGAAGAGATGACAGAGAACTGTGTGCCCAGAGCTATGTTTGCATGTAAGATCTTGCCATCATATGTTAAAACCTTTAGAGTTAGGGTCTTTCCACCCTACACTGTTATAGTGCTATGATTCCACTTTCAACATCCTGTGGAATTCTGCGGGTTGTAGCTTACTGAAGCCAAAGAGCTCTCTGGATGAGATTTTTGAAGGCCCCTCCCTAAACTGCAAACCCCAGGATTCCATAATAGCACTATAACACTGTAGTGCGGAAATGGCCTTAATATTGACACTTTTCAAGTAAGCTAGTGGTCTCTTCATTTCAAGAAAAACTAACTACCTGACAATGATGTAGTTCTTATGTTATTTATGCACCTGCACTTTTACAGGAGCATCAAACTTCTGGTAGCGCTACAGACCAGTCATCTAATTTGACCAGAAAAACAGCAGGCTGTGGCAAGAAAACATGTACATGCTACAAAACAACACTAATTTATCCTCTTTGCGAATACAAAAAGACCATCTATGCAAAACATCCAGTGGATCCTACAAAGCCTAGAAACCATGAATGGAATGGAAAGTGGTGGATGGATTTCTATCTGGATGGACATATTTCTAGCTCTAGGCGGGGTGGGGTGAATCCTGGAGGAAAAACAGTTCATTCTGTTTTATGCAGTGAAGCTTGTCAGCAATCCACTGCAAGTATGAGAAAGTCCTTTTTATTTAGCTTAGCTTCACAGTAGCCATAGTTGGTGAATGAGAGTTAATCAGTTATCTGCTTTCCTCAGCGCTAGTTTCTAATGATGCCAATCAATCAGAACATCTTACAACAGGAAGCTGACATCAAAGCAAAATGCCAGCTACTGGAGAGGGCTAAGAATGCTGTCAATGTAAGCAACAGAGGCAGTGAAATTGGAAGGGATCAAAAGTCATCTGCAGCGTCAACATACTGGCCACCCATATGCCAGATAAATGGATACGGCCATTGCTTCTTGGCAATCTGTATTCAGACTCTAATTTGAGAATGAATTTGACCGCAGAATGCATACCTACATGGAGCCTAATTTTTTGACTTTTTCTTTCCCCTCTACTGATTATATTTTTGTACCTCCCAATCTGATGAAGATTTCTGAAGATGTCAACAACCTGCACACAGCTGTTGCACCCCCAACCCATGGACCAGCACAGCAACCCATGTAGTTCAGTTAAGCTGAGAATCTCACCATAATCAAAAAGCAAATATCACCATTTGAACTTCATTAAGATGTTGGCTGTACAATAATTCTACATGACAGAAGCATCACTTGCTGCACAAAAAGACAAAAAGCTCCAAGATCACTAGGCAATTGTATTTAGGCAGCATTACTATGATCACTTATCTGGGAGTAAGCGCCACTGAGCTCAATGGTATTTATCTCTCAGTGAGTTTGTAGAGGATTGCTGTATTAATAACTCAGAATGTCAGACTGTATAGTACTGTATAATGCTTCTACACAATGGGGAGGTGGTATTAAGCTATGTACCTGACTGCTTCACACAAGAATTATATCTGACACAAACGTATGCAGTGGGTGGTGGTGGTGGTAAATTTTGGAAGATTTGAGTGCCAAATCCAAGTTTCTGGCTATATCTTTGAAAAAAGAATAACAGGGAAAGACTGACAAAGTAGGCATTTATATTAGATAGATTAAAGGCAAATACATCTGTAGTTATCAGATATCTGTAAATGTGAAGTATTTGCCCAGAACTCTGAAAAGAGAGGTTTCCAGTTGCACCAAAACTGCTTAAACTCTATTATCACATGAATGATTGAACAATAATAAGAAGTGGCTGGAAGCAGTCTTTTTATGTTACTTTCTGTGAAACTTTTAAAAGACAGTGGTATGTCAGAGATAGGAAATCCTGTGTTTTCTACAGGGTTAACTCCGTGAAGTGGCTGGCTTATAACACATGTTCTAAGTTAACATGGAGCCAACTCACTTTCCTTTTTGGCAAGCAAATACAGTGGCCCTTCCACTTTCACATGGGTTTGGGTGCAGAACCCCAGTGAAAGTGGAAACTCTCACGCACTCCCCCTCCCATTCCCTTGCCTTTTGGCCTGACACATGAACCTTACTTCTCCATGCCAGGGCAAGAGGCAAGGGAATGGGAGGGGAGAGCTCCAAAGGGGAAAAGGAAAGTGTATCTATGCCTTTCTCTCTGCATTCCTTTGCCTTTTGCTGTGGCACATGTACTCCACATTAGGCAAAAGGCAAGGGAATGGGAGGGGGAGCTCTGGAGGGGAGAAGGAAGGCATGTGCGTGCCTGCCCCCCATTCCCTTGTCTTGTACTTTAGTGCATTTGCCTTCCTTCTCCATGCCTGGCAAAAGGCAAGGGAACGGGAGGAGGAGAAGGGGGGATAGACACATGTGTGCCTCACGAATAATCAAATTCACAAAGGCCAAACCTGCGAATGTGGAGGGAGGGCTGTATTCATTCTAACAACTAAAGCATATTAAGTAAGATAAAAATGTATTCTCCATTTGAAAGTGCTCAGAATTTCAACACTGTATTAATTTGTTCTTGCTGCCCCTGTAGTTCAGAAATACAAATTATCTTCACAAACTAGACACTAATAATGTTATTCAAATGACCAAAATAAACTGCTAAAACAGTGGTTCTCAACCTGTGGGTCCCCAGATGTTTGTGGACTTCAGCTCCCAGAAGCCCTGAGCATTGACCATAGTACTAGGCTGGGGCTTCTGGGAGCTGAAGTCCACAAACATCTGGGGACCCACAGGTTGAGAACCACTGTGCTAAAATGTTTCCACTGGTTAAAGTTGTAGTTTAAAAAAAACACATACTCCTGCCATCAATCTGCTATCAACTCTCCAAATTCTGTCCCAAAGTGGACAAACTATCATACCCTGAACACTACTTGGACTGCTTTCAGATTTTGTGCATTTTGTGCATGAAACACATTGTTCATTAATATAAGATAAGCCATGGGATGCAACTTGTGGCCCTCCAGGTGTTGTTGGAAAACAACGCTCTTTGACCTTCACCATTGGCTATAGCAGATAGAGCTGATGAATGCCAGAGTCCAGCAATGTTAGCAAGCCTAGTGCAGACACAGGTTTGTGTAGAATTGGACATGGCAAATACTGCAAAGGACTTGCATAGTTTAACCATCTAACAATTGATCAACATTAGCCATAATAATCTGCTAAACAATCACATGCACCCTTGAATGTAACTGTGTTTTTAAAATTACAAGATGAAGAACTTTTATATATATAGTGCTGCTTCACTTGCAGTACGAAAAGTGTACCCCACAGCTTGTCATCAATGAAATGAGAAAAATGAGCAAAATAGATTGGAATTATTAATAAGCAAGCTAAAAGCTGGGCTAGTCCCATTCAAATTCTCTAACCAGAAATCCATTTCCAATCCTATTCCTAAAACAGGATAACTTAGCCTGCAGTGAAAGGAAGAATATTTTTAGTTTCCATCTGGAAACTGCCCATGGATAAAATTTATTTCATCATAGTTCATAGCTGCTAATTTTAGTTCATGCTAATCTAAGGGGATCATGTAAGTTTGAGCATCAATGCGTTTTTATTGACTTCCCTTGGAGAATAGAACTGTCAGCTGAATAACATGAAAAGGGATTCCCATTCTTAAAATGGAGTCATCTGTAAGTTTCTTTCCCCTTTAACCTACTTTAGGAATACTGAATTAACAGCTAATATTAAAAAAAAAATGTAGGATCCCATCCTCAGTTACACTAAGCAAATATGAGTGTGGAAGCTAGATTAACATGTTAGTAAACAGGGCACAAGAGAAAAATATAAAAATGCGAACTAGAACAAACTAATGTGCATGTTAAGAAACACAATTTAGAAATACAACACAGTTTAGTGTTTTCTGGAAAATTTATATGGGCCTAGCCAGTTACTGGATAGGGAAGGCTACTCTGAAATGCCTCATTCAATGAGGTAGTGAAAGGGAAGACAGAAATAAACTCATTTTCTTGAACTACAAAGGAGCTCAACTGAGGAGTCAAAAGGCTTCAGAGCCAAAAATTCCACACAGTTATGCAAGTTTTCCTTGTTTATTCAAAGGTCTTAGAAAAACTCTTCCTCAAAAAGTTACATACAGCTATTTGCTGAACCATTTGAAAATTCTGAAGCAGAGAACTATCGGAAATTCAAGGCAATTGTGTCTGTTTTTTCTTTGACCATTTATTGATTTTATTTATCAAGTTACTAGTTTTCTCCCATTTTTCTTTTCTACTTTCCCTGTGTGCTTGTTACAGACATATTCTGCTACCTAGTGTGTTCTGAGAGAGTACAGAGAACAGATTACGGCTCTCATTGCCTCAGTGATCAGTACTTGAACAGAAATAAACGCTGGGCATGATACAGCACCTATATCCAATGTGTAAAGGGAAAAGTGAGACCGTGCTTACTGCCCCTAATAGTTGTGTGGCTCATTTGAATCAGGAGTAGCAGATGTCCCAGGGTGTTGAATAGCACTCAGCCTGAGGGTGGCTATTTTAAATACTGTGACTAAGACTAGATCCTGCCCTGTAGTAGGAGTAGCAGTAGGAGTAGGAGCAGCAGCAGCAGCAGCAGCAGCAGCAGTTGTTGCTGTGTGCCTTCAAGTCGTTTATAACTTATGGCAACCCTAAAGTGAACCTGTAATGGGGTTCTCCTCCCAAGATTTGTTCATAGAGGGTTCACATTAGCCTTCCCCTAAGGCTGAAGGAGTGTGACTTGCCCATGATTCTCCATGGCTAAGAAGGGATTTGAACCCTGGTCTTCATAGAATCATAGAAATGTAGAGTTGAAAGAGTCTAACACTCAACTACTACATGCTAGCAGCTCCTGCAAATTCTCTTCATAATCTAACTGAGCAGCGACGCAGTTAAAACAGGTTATTTTATATTTTTAAAAAACTATTAAGTTTATCTGAGCCCATTAATCTCCTCCTAAAGACAAATCTAAACACAGAAAAAAGAAAGGCTAGTGATAAATCCAGATTTTCAAATAAATAAGCATACCATATGCATGGAGCAGAGAAGAAAAATGCCAGAAAGCAAATTACACTCTGATTTAATTTAGTTTAATTGATTATCTCTGATTTAATTTAGTTTGATTTGTAAAAAAAAAAAAAATTCTGCATCAACTGAATTACAGCAAAAGTCTGAAAGAACTATTTTGCCAGATAAGAAAGATGAATAATTATCAATCCTTTGTTTTCTTCATTGCCTATACTGAAATTAAAAAACCTTACTTTTTTTTAACCTCCAAGGAGAGAGAGATGTGTGCGTGTGAGAGGAGGGGAGAAGAACGACTATTCTACAACAAATTATAACCAACAAAGAAACAGATTAGATTAGTTGGGTGCAACCTTTTTGATCCTGAAGGCCATGTCTGCTTTTGGGTACAGGATATTTCCTTCCTCCCATATGGTCTCTTGGAACAAGACAGCACTGGGATGGTAGGCTGTATTAGCCTACGGACTTATCACAGACATACACGAAGGTGTACAAATCGCAGTGCTATTTCTTTTCTTGTATCTTAATTTAAGGAATGAAAACAAATATATAAAAAAAAGGTATTCATCTATTATAGCTCTTTCGAAAGAGTTATGTAAAAGCCTGAAATATTTTCAGTCATTTTCTGAACTTAAAAATAGGCTTCTACAGTTTTATAGATATGTTACTTTTGGCTTTGCATTGGACCCAAGCATTTTTGTTTTGGACAGCATTTTAAAGTGGTAGTCCAAAATTGGTCATCAAGGTGTATGATGATGATCCTCTATTTATTTATATCCCATTTTTTCCCTCCAAATTGGGATTCAAAGCAGTAATTAGCACTCAAGATTTTTGAGAAGTTTTGAACCACTTCTGCACAATTTACATGAGAAACTATTGCTGAAGTTACTTTAATCTGACATCCTCCTTTCACCCCTCAGACTATAGATGCCTTGGAGCAGTTTGATGCCCAATTGCTACAGTTATTATAATTCCCACATTTATCGCAGCCTTTCACAGAGCAACATCCAGACCATTCAATTTCAGGTTAAAAAGCCAAGGTGATTTTTCTGTGATCTAACTCAACTCAACACGCAGTTCATTATTAAATACTCTCCCAACAACTGAGATTACCATTTTAAGGACTTCTTCTTGCTAAAAGTACTGTTGAAGGCAAAGAATTTGGAAAGGAGACTACTGTATATATTTAGTCTGCAATTTTTGTCATAATCCAGTAATATGAAACAAGAGTCTCATCATTATTGGGCAAATTCTCAAAAAAGGAGCGGGAAACAAAGGGGTCTTAAAAGGAATATCTTCTAATAGCAAGTAGGATTCTGATAAGGATTAGTAGTCCAGCCCAGTCCATCTAAATGGGGAAAAGGCAAGAGGCAAAATCTTCAAACAAGTCAACATCTGACCTATTCAACACCCACTGTGTCTTTTTTAAGCCCTACTGTTACCTTATGTCCTCTGTTCACCTAGCTCCATTTACATTGAGAGCCTTATGAACAGGGCCTAGCACATTTCTGTACAAGGATTTACACAAATAAGCAATAATGAGGTAAAGCAATGCAAAATGATATGAAGTTGAGCAGCAGACAAAAGCAAGCATAACAGTTGCTTGGGCCAAAATAAATAAATCTATTAAATTAAGCACAATGTATATGCCAATCAGGAATTGCAGTATAGCCAATTGCTGTTTCACATCTGGATTTCCATACTTAACTCTATAGAGGGCAGAAAAGACTTAAACCATGGTTTGAGAAACACAAAGCCCCAATGTCAAGTTCCAATATGGATCAGTTTGTACTGATCTTCCATTGGCTTGACTGCAAATGCAGGTTAGGACAGTTACCCAAGCAAAGAGTCACTCACACCCCTCAGCAGTTCAGTATGGTACCTGACATCCTCTGCTGCTCCTGAGAGAAGTCAATGCCTTCACCAATGGAGCTCATGAT
Organism: Iguana delicatissima; assembly: GCA_948472985.1. Lineage (NCBI taxonomy): Eukaryota > Metazoa > Chordata > Lepidosauria > Squamata > Iguanidae > Iguana > Iguana delicatissima. The sequence continues at coordinate 179,983 of CAOKZL010000246.1, read as the reverse complement.
TTTCTCAATCTGCAAAATATAAGAGATAACAGTGAGACTTTATTCACAAATGAGAAGAGCCTGATCAGAGAGATTCTAAAGTATACAACTATTGAAAAGTATACGTTAAAGAGAAGGGCATTTATACTATCTGAAGATAATGATTAATATAAGAAATCAAACTACAGAAGTACCTTGCCAAGACAATGACCAGCAAGGAAGTGGTAATGTTTGTTCAAACTGTAAAGAAACATAAAGAACAAGAAACCTTCTTTAAGGCTTCCTTGTATGAACAGAAGAACCCTTCTTCTGGTACTTTAGATTTTAAAAGGAATCTAGCCTATTAAAAAGAAGATCTACAGGTAGCCTTAAGTATACCATATCATCAGATCTTATTGTTAGAACTCAGCCACTTTCCAAGCAATTACCAGGCAGGTCAAGAAGCCAGCATGGTATAGTGGTTTGAGCAATGGACTACAACCCTGAAGGACCAGGCTTTGATCCTGCCACTTGACCATGGAAACTCACTGTGTGATCTTGGGTATATCACACCCTCTCAGCCCCAGAAAACCCTGTGATAAGTTCACCTTAAGGTCACTATACGTTGGAAATGACTTGAAGGCACACCACCACAACAGAAGTCAAGGAAGAGGCTCGTGGTTTGATCTGTGTGATCAGATACTTAGCAACTTAGTCTATGTAGTGGGGGACAGTCTTATGTTACTGTATGGACTTAGTTTATTTCATTTCTATCCTGCTATTCCCCCAGTATGGAACACAAGGTACCGTAGAGCACAGATTGGACAAAATATTTTTAAAAACCCTCTATCATTATATGCTTAATTCTCACAAGAAAATAAACCTTAGCAATAATGCTATATCTACCTATACTATTCAGACAGAGAGTGGCATATTAATCTCATTTAAGCTACAAAAGTTCTGATAAAACTTAATAGCAGTGAATAGCGTTTTTCCTCTTTAGATCTGCAGCCTTATGTTACCAGAATAAAAGGTGCAGAAGCTTATTAAGAAAAGGAAGACTGAATCTGAATATGTATACTCCCGACAAATTATCACATTTATGTAAAACTGGTTCTTATGATCATACGCAAGCACATGGAGCAAACACATATTCTTTTCCTGTTTCCTCTCCTCTCCCTTCATCAAATTTCAGATTTTAAGTTGCCTGAGTAAAAGATCTGTCCTTTTCTTCTCTGCAAAGATCCATACACGGTGCTAAATAAATAACTCACATATGTGGTTATACTTGATTCTACAGTGTCAATAATGTTAAACTTTCAGTAAAAAAACCTTTTTTATCCAATTACCATTTGAGCTACAAACCGTTTTACTTAGCACATGAACTTTGCCATTTATACCAAGCTTAGCAGGGTCAATTCAAATTTACCCATAACCAGAAAAAGAAAAAACACAAACACTAAGAAAGCATAAATAATTGCACAACTAAACAATCCCAATATTCAGACTGCTTCCCAGCAGCGACAAAGACAGCAGGCTTCTTAACATTGGAAAAACAATGGACTTTGGAGAGACCAGGCAACTGCTGTGGAAGAGCAAAGCATGTTTTCCAAGGGCAATTCAATATATCAAGTTAAACACAATTCACTCAAATATTATAAAAAGCATGGGCCAAGGACTTTTTCATAGACGGTTTGATTAGAACACCAGAAGAACTAGCCAGGATTTCATACAGACCTTCCTTTATTGTACTCTAACTCCCCTTCTGGTCTTTAATGTTACAGTTACAGTTTTACACAGTTCTAGTAATCACTTCAACATTACTGACCATGCTGCATAAAAGCACAATGATAATAATAACAATTTCACAAATCATCACAATGGCAGTACAATACCAGGTGCAAAAGCAGAAAGAAGCCTTCCCCTCTTAACATGCAAAAAATATTTTTGGAGGTCCAATTTCTTATGCACCCAAGAACTTGATCCCTCACAGGTATCCGTTTTAGATTTCTTCGTTGGCAGAAAAAGAGGAGAAACTTCAATGCAAAACATTGATGACAATTTCCTAAGAAATTTTCTTGGGCTGGAACTATGATATACAAACACCACAAATTCTTCCAAAAATTTAGAGGCTTCAGTAAACATATTGAAAGAAAAGTCAAGGGTTAGAGATGTAAGAAAGAAGTCAATGTTTATAATATAGTTTCTCAAGTACATAAAATGACTCAATAGAAACACACATGGGCTCTGATTTAGATCAACTAGGAGACAAAAGCCTTTCATAGTTTCTCAACACTTTTCATGAAAGTATATCCTGCATGTTGGATCCCAACATTGATGTATGATGTTCTGTTCATAAAACATTGAGTTTTCTGGCCAATTCTTACTCCAGTTGCCAGTACCACATGAAAAACTGATCTTGCAGGAATAGGCAACTTGGTGCCTCCCACATGTTCTCAGCTACAATTTCTACAAGACTAAGTGAACATACCCAATGGTCAAAGGTTAGGGGACACCTGCACTAAGCTGCCTGTCCCTTAATGGCCAGTGTTCAAAACATTAATTATAGCTCATTTAATGAAACAATTTATTATAGAAGTACTGTTGTACCTTCACATATATAAAGAGTAATACCTTGTCTGTAAGATGCATCTTTGGACAGAACTAAAGTGAGCTCGTTTAGATTCTAGTTTGGAAAAGAATATATTCTCATTCTTTGTACATACAGGAAGGAGCATGGGGTACATGGAGTCCTTAATTTAAAGGGTGCTGTGAGACCTGCAAGCTTGTAGTCAAGTGACACAACCACTACTTGTACTAGTATCTATCCTCCATGCTAGACATGGTAATAATTTCCTATGCCTAATGGATTATTGTGTTTGCAACAGCCACTATTTCCAATGAATACCTCAGTGTTGCCCTTTGAAAAACAGCTGCAGTTTGGAAGTGGTAAATATACAGATGCTTTGAAGTCTACAGAAGTTAAGGCTTTGCTGTCCAAAAGTATCTGTGGTAGGGTTTTCTTTCGTAAGTCAACACGTCCAAGTAAAAAGCCTATTCTGCCAACAGTAAATAGCTCTGCTTTTCTACCACTTCACCAAGAAATCCTATTATGCATACCCAAAACACAGGCTGTGCAGCATTTAAGCCAAACAAAATCCATCCATTTAGAACAGCTGTGCTCCTCCCTTAGTGGAAATATGGACACTTGCCAAAAAGCTTCATTCAGCATGTACTGATAAAAGCAGCTTGACTTAATCTTTGCTGGAAAATAAACAGAGCTGCTATATCTGTTAATATCTTTTGCCTCTTCAACCCTACCTCATGCATAAAATACACAAAAAATTCTTCTATAAAAAGGTAAGTGCCCTCAGGGATGCTTCAAGGTAGCCCACCTTGCTTTTTCCAGTCTCTGTCAATTTATTTCAAGAGTGTTTTAAAGCCAAACATGGACTCAGTGAGCTTCAATGAAGGAAAAGAACAACAGTCCTTTTTTATGGCAAGTTACTCAGTCTTGTAATAATTAAAATAGTAGCACACACGCCACTAGTCATCAACATCAGTGCTGCAACTACATTCACAGTCCCAGTCAAACAGAAATAGGTGACAAAGAGGTACATGTGAACCTCCTACTTACCTGAGTTCTCATGAGACACCACTGAAACAGTTCCTTATATTGAATTCCCTCAAATTATACATGCTGCTAGCCTAAGTCCAAGGCACTCTGGTCCTAAATCTACTGCTTGGTGCCTCAAAATATCCCCCAGATGCCAAGTAATTTCTCCCCACCTACACCTGATTCTGGATATGATATTCAAGGAGGCCTGCTGGTGCGAAGGGGAGGGTTAACTTCTCCTTTCTGACACACAGTAATTGCTCCACTTCTCCACATGGCAATTAAATATAGAAAAGGGCTCTCCTTTTAGTGCAAAATGGACATTTTCCCTCAGCTTATCTGGCATACAGATGGGCATTTGTAGCAATTTGGGAGAGAGGAGTTAACTTCTCTCTGTGCACTGTGTCATCATAAAATCAGCCCCTACCCCCACATAACTTAGGTAAGTTTAGGAAAAAGTCTTCCATTGGCATCAGTGCAAGACTTTTTCCTAAACTTCATTTCATTTAGTGGGGGAAATTTTCCACCAGAAGAGAAGGAAGAAGGGGTTGAATGAAGAAGAGCAGGGGATAGAGATGCAAGGCAGATTAAGAAGAAAAATATTTTTATTGCCCTCCTAAAAGTTTATGCAATCTTGGCAGCAGATCCTTCTGCAGGTACCACTAAGTCTGTGTTCGATCCCGATTGTGCATAAACATTTGTGGGAAGGAATGATCTTCTTTATCTTCGTATGTCTCTGTCCTCTACAGCAAGGTGACACTTAATCTAGGACTTCTTGCTTTTCTTGTGCTTTCTTTGTGTATGTCTGTACACACACACACACACACACACACACAGAGTCAGGCATGGGAACACATTACAAGGCCCTACTACAAAGACAAACAAAACCAAAATCTGCAAATCAGTCAAGGGAGGGTCACCCTTCCACCTCTGTTCTAGCACCAATTTTGCCATTTCTTCTCAGGCTCTCTTTATCTCTTTCACATTGTCCAGTCTTCATTACATTCCTCTCCTCCTTCTTGTCTTCCCTCCAAACTTGCCTGTTCCTATTTTCCCTGATTCCTACATAATGTTTTCAATGCCTCTCCATCAAATTGTGCATCATTGTATTTTATTTTGAACAGAATTCATGGAGATAATGATGACAGATGAAAGTAATATTTAACTGAAGTGAAAACGCTTAAATTTTGGGAATTGGGAAGTTAGTTGGGAATGATTCTCTGTTTTCCTCTTGGTTTACTTGTAGATAGTAACTTTAAAAAAGTTATTTTGGTGGAAGAGATGCAATATCTAGACATGAAACAACAAAAGGTTTTGGTAAAGCCTAAAGGTTTTGGTAAAGCCACAATACATATGTTAATCTTTAAGGTGCTATGAAATTTGTTGTAGCTTTTGCTGCATTAGACTAATATAGAAACCTCCTAGAAATTTTGAGGAGAGAAAAAGAGCATTTCTAGGGATGACAGGGAAGAGAAACAGGGCTCAAGACAAAAATAAGCTACCAGACACTCTGCTCTTTGTATTCCCCCCCCCCACACTATTGCAAATTAATTGTACATGAAGAGGAACCTCTTACTCATTTGAGATAGTCTGCACCACTGCCCAGAAGATGGAAAATAACTGAAGAATGTATTTCATCTGAGGTGATTTTGATGGGAAACTAATTGCCTTCTATTACATTAAATAAGTAGTATTTTGAAATTTCCAATGTTATTGTTAAATGCTGTCATGTTGACTTCAACTTACGGTAACCTGATGCATGAGACATCTCCAAGTCACCCTATCATCAGCTGCCCTGTTCAAGTATTGCAGATTTAAGGATGCGTCTTCCTTGATTGACTCTATCCACTAGTAATGTGGTCTTCCTCTTTTCCTACTGCCTACCACCTTACCAAGCATTATTGTCTTTCCTGGTGAATCATGTGTTCTCATGATAAGGCCAAAATACAATAGCCTCACTTTAGTCTTGGCTTCTAGGGAGAGAGTGCAAGGCTTGATTTGCTGTAGGACCAATCATTTGTCTTTTTAGCAGTCCAGGGTATCTGTAGAGCTCTTCTCCGGCATCACTTTTCAAAGAAGATGATTATCCTCCTATCAGCTTTCTTCACTGTCTAGCTTTCACAGCCATACACAGAAATCGGAAATATGATGGCACAAACAATCCTCACTTTAGTATTCAATTATGTATCTTTCACACTTGAGGATCTTGTCTAGTTCTTTCATAGCTGCTCTTCCTAGTCTTCTTCTGGTTTCTTGACATACAGAGACAAAAGTGAGTGTACACAAATGCTGTGTGCATCTGTATGAGCTTAAGTCCCAAAACCTTTTTGGGTCTAGTATCTCCATTACCTCTGACTTCCAAGTCTTAAAACCTTATTGGGTATTTGGCATAAAACCTCTGACTTCCAAGTTTTAAAGCAATTGGTATTTGGCTAAAAACTGCTTTAAGGAAAAGCTAACTCCCTTGAATTTCTTTGCTAAAATTTTGAGGCCACATGTATGTATGAGCAAGCCCTGGCCCCCAACCCCTGAAAATTTTCTTTTCTAAATTTCAATAGAGGGACCTTCATTGTTTATGTTCATGCCTAAGGCACTATGCCCCCGCCCAGATTTAAATGTCCGAACATTTAAAAGCTTCCATTGTTCCTTTGGGAAAGATGCCAAAGCCCTGCCTTTTGGGGAAAAGTTACTTTTTGTGCTATAAGTCCCAGACTCCCCCAGGCAGTACAGCCGGTTGCCATGCTGGCTGGGGGATCTGGGGAATTGTAGTCCAAAAAATAACTTCTCCAGGCTCCTTGAATACATACAGTTGTTCATATAAGAAAAGGTATAGTGGGGACTAGCAATTGTTTTGATTTACATATTGCATGTAGAGTAGCTATCTAAAGGCAGATTGAAAACCAGTATGAAAGAAAAGGCTTCTCCGTGATTTATTTAAAAAGGAGTTCATGAACACCAGAGAAAAGGAGCAGCATAAGGCCTGCTGCCACATCACTTGCTCACAAAGAAGAAAAATCTCTCCCAATGCACCAGAACAGAAACCTGGTTCTGCTCACATTACAAACCCAAGGCAGTAGAAAAAGGCAATGTTTATGCCGGCAGAAATCAACCTGTCTAACAGCCAGCAGCAAGTCAAGAAATAGTCAAAACACTGGGAGGTGAACTGCTGTGAAGATGTTTAAGACAAGAGCAACTTATGGTTCAGGAATCAGAACTGTCTACTTTTTTTAAAGAGGAAGATTTCTAGTTCATGATTGCAGGAAAACACTTTGAAGCACTCACAAAGGTGATCATCCCTGCATTCAACCATGTACAGAACACAGTACAGGCTGGAAAAGTTGGCTTACAACTGCCCAAAACCAGCAGCCCATATGCTTAATAGCCTTGATAGCTAGAGGATTCTAGAAGTTATCAACCAAAAAAGTAGCTTCCCCAGCTTTGGATTTAAAATATTTCACCCAGTGAAAACATGCATATGCTGCTATAGGGTCATTTTAACTACCTTCTGCTTTTCTTAATTCACCTTCCCACATATCAAGGTGAATGTAGCCACACAATCAAAGTTTCGTGAATATGTATTCTGAAACAAGTTCCACTGAATTGCATGGGTCTTTCAGCCAAGCAAGCACCACACTGAATTATTGCAATACCTATCCTACCTTCAATTTTCACATAATTAGAAACCCTTAGTATTTGGGGGCAAAAATACCTGATGAGGTTTTACAGGTGTCCAATCTCCTTTAAACTTCAAGATAAATTCATGTGAACCAGCCTGATCAGACTAAAAGCAATGCCTATGTGCTATCATTTTTGTTCTTGAAAAAACACTATGAAGACAGAGCTGAGGAACAGCTTTTAAAACTTATTTTTGAAGCATTGGATACTTTTGCTTCTCTCTTCCATCATATTTTGAACATTAAAGATAAACAAATGGTGAAGACTACAAAGCATTGCAGCACGGAACTTTCCTGTTCACTATTCTTGTCAGCTGATCATGCTCTCTTGCAGTATATTTTATTCTACCTCTTCCCACACCAATCAGCCAGCAATTTATGGCCAGTAAATTCATTTAGTCCTCAGATTTTTGTCCCCCTTTAATAGTCACTGGGCTCTCTTTCATTTCTTTCACCTGAGGAATTTTACCTGCACAGTTCTATAACCCAAGGGGCTTCTATCAGACCTGCCAATACCTTCCTCTTGTTTACCTATGTTGCCATTTTGGCAACATAAGGTCTGTGGTGCTTGCCTCTGAACCTGGAAAACAGAGGGAACAATGCCTGACAGTTTCAGCTGATCCAGCAGTGTGAGGTGAAAAGAACGAGCATATGTCTGTGCACAACTTAGACAAAGATATCAAAATGGTGATCAGATCCATAACTTAAAATGTCACATTTTCAAGACTGTTAATGAAAAGCCAGACACTTGCCTGCTCACAAGTTTAATGAAGGCAACAGACAAAGCAGAATGGCACTACCTCATGTCAATGAGCCTATGCTCTTGGGATCCTACTGCTGTAGCCATGGAGCTCATGAGGTTCTTCATATCCAACCTGTCCATTAACTAAGCAGGCAACAGCACTTCTGTATAAGAACTTGAAATGGTAGCTGGCTAACAAGGATCTAGTGGTTCCCATATGAAAACACTATCTAGGTACTCTAGCGGGGGTCAATCCCAACTCATGCATGGCCTACACAGAGAATGGATAATTTAACAGACAGACAGACAGACAAGGAAAGCACTCTCTGGCATTGTCAGCTTACCACAAAAGGATGTCTCTAAAGCATGGATATTTATAGATCCATATGATTTTTACAAATGAATGCTTCTCTTCCCACAACCTGTATCAAGAAATGTGATCTGTGATTTGCTGATGCTTTGCTGGTATCCTATGTACAAATCATTGGAGATCCAAAAGAGTATAAATCTTGGATTCATAATTTTATGCTATAGCATGCCTTGATCTTCAGTTTTTATTGCACAGTTTATAGACACAAATGCAAAGTTTAACTTAATGGTAAACCCTGGGGGTCAGGTGAGAATCTATGTAAAAATCATACAAATTCAAGGCTACTTGTTTTTTTTTCCTGGACTACATCCAACTTTTTACTAGTAGCCATTTTTGTGGTACTGATGTTGTATAGTCAACATTCCAGGTATGTTGAAAGACTCAAAAATGTTGGAAGCCCCTGCTATAGCCAAAGAAAAGTACACCATGTCCAGCCATTCATTACTATAACTAAATGAAAGACAGGAACATAAGAACATGAGCAACTTCCAGGCTTTCTAAACAACAAAGCACTGAGCATTTTGGGCCTGCAGTAACAGCACTGCAGGTCTAACAGTAAGAGTACACACCCAGACTGAAATTCCCTAATGCTAGTTCAAGTTCAGATCCTTCATTCCTGCTGCCTGACTGCAGCAAGGCCACTTGGAGATGAACTGTATTATATAATATGATTGTTATGTGTTAATGGAAACTCGGTGGCTGTGGACAGAGCCAGCACAGCATAGGAGTTTAACTTCATGCGAGTCAGACAGGCACTACTTCAACTTTTCTCAGTGCACAGTAGCTGCTCCCCTACATTTTCAGTATGGCATAAACTCTACTATATTACTACAGTCAGAGCACCAAAGGGCCAAAGTCCAGTATTACAAGTGCATTTCCATCCCGCATTGTAATAACTTTGTGCACTACAATACAAGAAACTATTTCTGAAGCAGCTTTAAATTTTAGAGTGGTTTTTGATACAGGACTGCAGCTGGAAAGAAGCACCTCTGAAGTCTTGATGCTATCACATGAAGCTTGCTGCACCTTTGATTCCATGGGGCATGTTTCTTATAGAATCAATAAAGTTGGAAGAGACCACAATGGCCATTGAGTCCAACCCCTTGCTATGCAGGAGCACACGCTCAAAGCATCCCCAGCAAATGGCTATCCAGCCTCTGTTTAAAAACCTCCAAATAAGGTGACTCCACCATACTCCCTGGCAGCATATTACACTCTCTTCCAGACATGAAAACTATTCCATAAAATCTGAGGAAGCTCTGAAAGCAACCTGCTGAGTTGCTTTAACAACAACTTGAGTTGCTTGAATAATGTACAATCAGTGGAACTTCAGCTATTATCTCTTGCAAAACCAAAAGAGACTCAGATACATCCCACCAGAGCTTAATGAGGATGGGCAAGAAGTCATATTTATTTGTATCAAGTATTTGTGACAGCTGTAAAGCCAAAAGCAAGTAACAAAATTGCAGTTAGAGACTGCAAAAAAACTTGTCAAGGATTTCTGCTGAGTCAGACATGGTTTCTTCTAAGTGGATGGCAGAAAATGAGATGATGTGACCAGAGGTACAGGTGCAAGGTTAATATGTCTGTCTGTTATTACAACTTGTATACTGGGGAAGGCCACATGCCAGAAAGATGATTGGGTCACCCCACATGTTCAGGGTGACAGCCCTTAAAAAGGCTAGGATCTGCCGGCACAATCCACCAGTCCACCAGCTCATTATTTTCGTGGCTGGTCACGTTACGCTGCTGTCTGTGTATACTATGAAGAGGCACATTCTGTCCGTTTTACCTCCAATGTTATTCTTTGCTCCTGATGTTTTTGCTTCTCTAATTGCCTTTTGGAATGCTTACCGAAAAGCCTTATCCTAGTGTACAGTCATAAATCTGCTGCTCTAAGCTTAAAGAACGTGTCTCCAGCCTTGTCTGCTTGACTGAAAGCTGCGGCGAAGTCTTGCCTGACTGTCTGCACTCTGCGTGTGCTCAGAGGAGCCAGTCCCAGAAAAATCCTGACAGAACTACGTATGCTTACTATGGGCTTAAATTAAAAAGTTATACTTTTAATTCTTCATCTTATCCAATTTTGAAAATAAAGACACTAAAAACCTTCAGGTCTGCATTTTCTAAATCTCCTAAAAGGTGAACAAAACTCTGAGAAAGGTTATGTCAATGTTTATTTTCAATCTCATTACTAAGATCCACAAGAGTGACAGGAAATCTGATCCAACCAGCAGTGAAACTGACCATTCAGGAGGTACTGAGAAAAAGGACAGATGGAAATTAGGAGCTGAACAGATTCCCACAAAAGACATGAGACTTTAGCTGACAGACAAATGGTACACTGGGTCATAAAACTCAGGCCCTGCAGACGTCGAATGTAATGCTGCGCACAGCCATTCTAATGCATCTCATTAAAGCTGGGTCAGAAAGAAAACCACGCTTGTTAAAATTATCTGCAAGTAGGTCCCCACCATCATAAATTTATTTACTAAGCAATGCATAAGAACCAAAAAGAAGTGAACCATTTATAGCTTACTGCTGTGCACAGGCTTCTATGTAAGTGTGAAGAGGCTCACAGCATCTTGTAAATTTTAACAACTCTGTTCTTGCTTTAGCACAGTTATGGGACACACAAAAAACTTAGTTTAGGAACATCTTTGTTTTTCCTGTGGTTGAACACAACTAAACAGTGAAATAAATACGACAAAAATGTAACCACTACCATAAATCTAGCTTATATAGAAAATTTAAGTAATTTAATGCTTTAATGTTTTCTGTATTTTTCACAGAATCATAGAATCATAGAAATATAGAGTTGGAGGAGACCACATGGGCCATCCAGTCCAACCCCCTGCCATGCAGGAACACCCTCAAAGCACTCCCAACAGATGGCCATTTAGCCTCTGCTTAAAAACCTCCAAGGAAGGAGACTCCACTACACTCCGAGGCAGCAGATTCCACTGCCGGACAGCCCTGACTGTCAGGAAGTTCTTCCTGAGGTTCAGATGGAATCTCCTTTCCTGCAGCTTGAATCCATTGCTCCTTGTCCTGGTCTCTGGAGCAGCAGAAAACAAGCCCACTTCCTCCTCTACATGGCATCCCTTCAGATATTTGAACATGGCTATCATGTCCCCTTTTAACTTTCTCTTCTGCAGACTAAACACACCCAGCTCTCTAAGTCTATCCTCATAGGGCATGGCTTCCAGGCCTCTCACCATTTTGGTTGCCTTCCTCTGGACTTGCTCCAGCTTGACCATGTCCTTCTTGAATTGGTGTGCCCAGAACTGGACACAGTATTCAAGATGAGGTAGAGTGGTACCAGTACCTCCCTCGATCTAGACACCATACTCCTATTGATGCAGCCGAGAATTGCATTGGTTTTCTTGGCTGCCGCATCACACTGCTGACTCATGTTCAGCTCGTGGTCTATGAAGACTCCTAGATCCCTTTCACACGTACTGCTATCCAGCCACATGTCCCCCATCCTATATTTCTGTATTCTGTATTCCATTTTTTCTACCTAAGTGTAGGACCTTACATTTCTCTCTGTTGAATTTCATTTTTAAATTACAAATTTTAAATTATTGATTGATTGATTTTAATTCTTACTGATTTCATATGCTCTTTTGATTGATTGATGTTATGTTACATTATATGATCTGTTGTTGTCCATCACCTCAGTACATAGGGGGACATGGGTAAGAAATTGTGGTGGTGGTGGTGGTGGTGGTGGTGGTGGTGATGATGATGATGCTTTAGGGATCACCATTTTCAGTACCACAATACTTACAAACTTATGCAGAAATAGTGATGGCCTTTTATGTACAGGTACGGATTTTATGTCAACCTTCTTTAAGTAGGTAGATACTGTTACTGTCTTAGAAAATAAAAGCCACAAGTGATCCAGCACATGCAAATTTCTTCCAATTAAAGACAGCCTCAGAGTGTAGTAAAAAGAAAAGATGTTGGTTCGTTCTTCTGAATAATCAAGAGCCAAAATCCTAAGATTCAGTTTACATGTGCATTGGACCACGAGCCTTCACAAAATCTAAAATCAATGCATAATTTAGGGGAAAATGTTGCCTGCCACTCTCCTTCCAATAAACCAAAACCAGGGTTCTACAAAACAGTAAAGAAGGCCAGTGCAGTTTATGATGCTTGGCTAATTTTGCCAGCAGTGTCATGCCACAGAATTATAGGTCCATAAGTCACAGTTTCATTTCTCATATACATAATATAGTAGCCTAGACATTTACATGCTCGGCAAACTAATATTGACGGCTTGAAAATTTAATGTTGTTCTTATTAATCTGAATTAAAAGTAATAAAGATTCAAGTGTTGTAAAATTACCTGAATAAATGCATCATCTAAGACTATGCCTTTCTTTACCAAAGATTTTTTTTTCTAGAAATGGACCAAAGACATACAAAAGCTGTGTTGCTCCATTTCGCTCCATTTTTTTTCAAATTGAACAGTTCACTCTCATCTTGAATAGGAAAAGGTTAGCCTCAGCTAGAAAAGGTTGACCTCAGCTAGATTCTACGTAGTCAGGGAAACATTATTTAGAGCAAAGAAATATGACATGTTGGGAAGCTGAAACTCTTCCAGCCCACCCTCTTAGCAAAATTCATCATCCTTCAGAAAAGCACAAGCTTCATTTTAAGATATTTTTGACTTAAAATACTAATTGTAAAAGTTAATAAAGAACGGATATAATATGCTCATGCCATTATCCATACTCATTGGCAAGCTTCAATTTAGACATTCTCACATCAATACCACTTACTTACATATTGATTTAAATTTAAAAATGACACAGATATTAAAAAACATTTCCATACTAAACATACCAACATCATCTGTTCTCTTCTTATATGGGAATGAGCAACATCATAAAGAGGAGAAGTTGTTTTGATGTACACAACCAGCAAGTCAGGGGGAAGGATTACTGACACTGATTTTTAATATGTATATGTAATATGTAAAGATCTTGCTGTTGCTTTATGAAGGAATGCAAGCTACAAAAAAGCTGCCATATGATGGTAACAAATGCATTGCTGCATTTCAACATACACATGTGTCTTTACAAATAGCCATAAAGACTCACATTTGGAGAAAGAAATAACAAAAAGAAACAGAAGAACCACTTTAAAAAACTGTGCCTGGAGTCCAAAAAGACTTTATACAATATGAACCCAGGGCAAGAATCTGAACCATAGAACAACTCTAAGAAAGAGCAGAGAAAAAAATTATTTAAGAAAACTTATATTTCACTTTTCTTTGAAGAAGTGTTACTTGAATAGAAAATGTTAACAAAAATCACTGATTTCTTAAAGGATGGTACAGTTTCATTTTTAAACATCAGACAGCAGTGTTTACTAACAGAGTTTGAAATTTATTTGACAAGTGTTTGCTGATGCTTCAAACTTCTGTTTGATAATATACAAATACTTAAAATGCATGCCAACAAAAGAATTATTCTGCTAGACACTCTTGACCACTGATTTCTGTTAAAACAACAACAACCAAGGAATTTGTATTTTTCCTTTTTTTCTTTTTAAATGAATTCTGAGCTTAACTTTGTAACAGTGATCAGAATCTGATTTTGAATTTGACTTGTAATCAATGATCTCTGCTACATATCCACATATATAGGAATAAGTTACCATGAAAACCTGAAAAAGTGTATCAGAATATTTTTAACACATATAATATGCTCTGTGTAATGGTGACAACTAACAAAGTGAAATGGTCTATGGGCAGAACCTCCATGGGCAGAGCCTAGACACAAATGAAGTAGATTTTGGTATCAATTACTGCAATTAACCATATTACTTCACATATGCCACCCACAAATTGTGCACAACATGAGCAGCTGTTCTCTAAGCATGTTCTTTTCCTTACATTTTGTTCTACTGCTTAGATTCTTGCTTGATATCTTTGCCCATAATGAAAATGAAGAATTGATGCACTTATAGAATCATAGCACTGTCATGTATGTGTCTGCATTTAATATTAGCCTGCTATTTTACAGAAAAGTTTATTTGTTCCCTCAGATGCAACTTGCAGCTTAGTTAACATCATGAAAAACCAGCTGCTTGGAAGGAATCTAAGAATCCAAAATTAAAAAGTTGGTTGGAACCAAGGATTCTGAGCCTGCTGAAAAACTGCCTTTAGTAAGCAGGTGGCACATATTACCCACAAAGAAGAAACTAGTTTTTATTCTTTTCTTCATTTTCCAGGTTGTGCTACTGGAAAAATACTCCATATTTGAATATACTATTATTCTAACATTTTAAAATAGCCCGCGAAAACATTATTTGAACTGTTACTTCACCCTCAAGAAATGAATTGTAATATAGGGGCACCCACACTTAGGAAAAGTTAGCATTAACTGTCACTGGTGTGGGGGGGTCTGGCATGTTAAGTATGCAATATATCTGCAAGGGACAGGTTGGACTGAAAAAACTTCCAGGACAAAGCACTAGCTAAGAAAGGGCGAGCGAAGCCAGTGAGTGCTACAGCTGTTCTTCAGAATGGAATCAAAGAGGTTCTTCCTATGCAGTCACATCCACTGAACACATGATAGGGTGATATAGTGTGGGAGACTCTCCTTCAATCATCCCATGACTCATAGCTGGCCACATACTGCATTGTCTCATGTTGGACACAGCTAGCTGTGCTTGGAAGCAACAAAAGACCCCACCCACAACTGTCCCTACAGGCAGGGAAGGTTATGAAGGACTGAAGAGCTGATCCAGTGTGTCAGTCTCAAACTCACTGCACCTCTTTGCCAGTGGGAAATCTTTCAGTGTTGACATCTGTCAATGTCTCCAGCAATCGGAAGGTAAGAGTCAGTTTAGAAACTAATAATGGGAGCTCATTCTCCTTCTTCCAGGCACGTTGATAGTGACGCGGTTTCTAGTATGTCATGAGCTATTTGCTGTGAACCTGATAAATTGGGACTCAGTAAAAAAGGCATGAGGTCAACCAGTGGTTCAGTCCGTCCAGTCTTTCTGGGGCAGTTGTGTGAGGAAGCCTCAGGTGATTTTAAAAAGGCAAATTTATCTGTTTTTCTTGTAAGCAAACATGCACTTCATATGCTCCCCCTTTCTACAACTTTTGGCATGACATGAAGATCACTACAGAGGACCAACAAAGAAGCTGCTGCAAATTTCTCCAATTTTTGATCAGGAACAGAAACATTCCTTGGCCCACAAGACTAGGTCCCAGGGGATAGTTTGAGAAGCATGTAACCTTACAGGACCTAATCAGGTCTGCACAAGGTCAGTGCCTGAGTGGAAGAGGCCATAACTCAGTGGTAGACTTTATGATGTAAAAAGTGACAGGTTCAGTACCTAGAATCTGCAGTCAAAGGGATCAGATGGTAGGCACAGGTATATTTGTTTACCTAAAACTCTGGAGTGCTACTGCTAGTCAGTTGGTAACAGAGCAGTTAGATTATGGATGCAAATCATGTGGCCTTCTATATGTCACCTGCAATTCACAGCAGCTTTGGCCAGCACTCCCAGTAGTGAGGAATGCTGGAACTGCTGTCCAACAACATCTGGTGAGCCAAATGACTCCCACCACTGCTTTAGATAGGCCAATGGCCTGACTTGATACAAAGGCAAGTGTACTGAGAATTCCTAGTGAGGCTAGATTCACTACATTGAATCTGTACTACAACAAACATGAAAAATAAATATAAAGAAATGCTAGAGCCATCATTTTTTGCAAGTTTTTGCAAAGTTACAACCCAGTATGCTTGGGTATGTTCCTAGATTCAGCCTAGGTGTTCTGATCTCAGGAACGCATTTAAACAGTTAAAACTAGGATGTCAGTTGCACCCATTCCTGGAGATGTCAAATCTGGCGTAACGTCTATGCCTTGATTGAATCCTATTTGAATAACTATAATGCACTGTTTGCATGGCTCTGTTTGGAAACTGTTCACAAACTTCTGCAGGTCCAAAATACTCAGCCAGAGTATTGACAGAGAATAGATAATTTTCTTGTTGCAACAGCTCTATCTGTTCATATCTGGCCTTAATACAAAGTGGTGGCTGAAGGACCACATTGCTATACATTATCTTGTGTTTTTTTTAATTTTATTTTTATTAAAGTTATAACAAACAATATTTACAAATAATCATTCTTTCTTTTTATAAATATATAAGAAACAGAAAGCAAATATATGCAATCAAATTTATATGCCTATATACTTATAAATTTATATACCTATCCAATATCTAATTCTATTTCTATTTCTTCTTTTTCTATTGATCTTCTATCTTAATCTACATAAATAGATAAATAGATCATTTCCCTTTTTATGTGACTTGCCACATAATTTTGAAAATATATTTTTCAATTCCCTTTTCCCATATCTTTGCTTATTTTCATTCTTTTCATGTTTCTTTCTGAATCACCCATTTTCTTTGTACGTATTCTTTATTGGTTTCAATTCTTCCCTATTTTTCCCTCTTGTTTCACCCTTAAGTGCCATTGTCAAATCATCCATCATTATCATTTCTGATAGTTCAACATCCCATTCCTCAATATCAGGTATATGTTCACACTTCCAGTACTTTGCATAAGTAATCCTTGCATTTGATACCATATACAGTATTAGTCTCCAATATCTGAATATGCTATTTTCTATTTGATGTAACATATTTAAAAAAAATATTTCAGGCTGCAAAGGAATATTAATTTGTAATATTTCCAATATTTTCTTTCGAATGCTTTTCCAATATCTTTTAGCTTCAGGGCATGACCACCACATATGAAAAAATGTTCCTTCTTCTGTCTTACATTTCCAACATTTCCTGGAAACCTTGTACATTTTTCTTAATTTTGCTGGGTCTAAGTACCATCTACAGAGCATCTTAAAGTAATTGTCTTTCAGCTTTTGGGCTAACGTACATTTTTGTCTGTTCTTCCAGCTTTTCTCCCAATGTTCCAAGCTAATTTCATGTCCTATATTTCTTGCCCATTGTATCATTGATTCTTTAATTATTTCTGTCTCTAATTCTCTGTTTAATATTTTGTATAATTGAGCCACTATATGATCTTTTTTTCAAGAATGACATTTTCAAATTCATTTCTTTTCCTTATACTTTCAAATCCTTCCAATTTGTTATCCATTTTAAATCTTTCTTTCAATGTATTATATAAGAACCATTTACATTTGAAACCTTCCATCTCTAGTTCCTCTCTTGTTTTTATTCTTAGACTTGTCTTTTCTTCTACTAAAATATCTTCATATTTGATCCATTTTTCTTTCTCATCTCGTCATCTTCCAAATAAGGCTTCGTGGGGAGATAGCCATAACGGGATTTTAATATACATCTTCCTTTTAAATTTCTTCCACATTTCTAATAATGCCCTTCTAAGATAATGGTTGAGGAATTCTTTATCTACTTTGCTTTTATCATACCAAAGATATCCATGCCAGCCAAATTTCAATTCTGATCCCTCCAATTCTAATACTCTTTCATTTCAAGACTTATCCGTTCTTTCAACCAGGTCAGGGCATTTGCTTTGTAATATATTTCAAGATCTGGTACAACAAATCCCCCTCTTTCTTTTCTCTCTATTAACATCTGCCACTTTATTCTTGGCTTCTTCCCTCCCCAAATGAATCTCGATAAATCTTTCTTCCAATCACAGAAACATCCTTTGTTGATTATTATTGAAAGATTTTGAAGGAGATAATTAATTTTTGGAAGAATATTCATTTTAATTGATGCTATCCTTCCCAATAAAGATAACCTCAATTCAGACCATTTCTGAATTTCTCTCTCTATTTCAGTCCATAATTTTTTGTAATTATTTTCATACAATTCATTGTTTTGTTTTGCTATTGCAATCCCTAAATATTTTATCTTTTTTTCTGTCTCAAATCCCGTCAATCGTATTATCTCTTCCATTTCTTTTTTAGTCATAGTCTTTGTTATGATTTTTGTTTTACCCTTATTAATTTTAAATCCTGCTCTCTCTCCAAATTTTTTAGTTGTTTCCAGTAATTTTTTCACACTTGACTTTGGATCTTCAAGAAAAATCACAAGATAATCAGCATACGCCCTCAATTTGTATTCTTGACTCTTTACTTTAGTCCCTTTGATATCTTTATCAGCTCTGATGATTCTAAGCAGCACTTCCAAAACTGTTTAAAATAACAATGGTGAAAGAGGGCAGCCTAGTCTAGTACCTTTTTTTATTCTGATTGGTTTCGTTTTCTCACCATTGATTATGATTTGAGCGTTTGTATTTTCATATATTTCTCCAATCCATGTGCCAAATTTTTCTCCACAATTCATCTTCCTAAGTAATTGTAGCATAAATTCATGTTTGATGTTATCAAAAGCTTTTTCTGTGTGTTTTAAGATCCTTGGGGAAGGGCTTTTTCTCAGTCCCACCACTGTCACCTGTATGTCCGGTAAGGACATGCGACAGTCTTCTTGGCAGCTGCTCCTACACTGCATAATTCTTTCTCACAGAAAGCTAGACTGTCCCTTCTTTATTCTCCTGCTGACAAGCAAAATGTTTTTTGGCCATGAACAGTGGCAAAAGGGTCTTTCAATGGGCTGTGTATGTTATACTTTTATTCGCATAGATTCCTTTACATTTCTTAAACTGTTTTAAATTCGTGCTCATTTTAATGGGATAATTTATATAATTGTTTTCTTAACTTTTTGGTATAATCACTGTGTTTTAGCTGTACTTTATTTTAATCTATACTGTGAGCTGCCTTGCGTACCATGTTGGGAAATATAAATTATATACATATAGACACATATAACTTCTCAGTTTCTGTGCAAAATTAACATGGTTGATATACAAGTAGTTCCAGCTATTCTTTTCTTTTATGCATCCCTTTTATTTATCCCCATGCTGGCAATTACAGTAACTGGGGAGCACTTTTCAGATTTTAGTCTGTTCAGTTACACACATGTATTGTGATATTTGGCTAAAAGCAATTACACTAGTCTGAATAGCCTACCAGGAGTACTGAACCACCAGGCTGACAGTTTTGCAGCCCTCCAGATATCGAACTGCCACTCCCAGTACTCCTTACCATCAGCTTTGCTACCTAGGGTTTAAACAGGAGTCTAGTTCAAGAAAATCTGGACTATCCATTCCTGAAATAAATCCTAACAATACTATATCCAAAAACTGATGTTTCCTTATTGGGTTGAATAAACATAATGAAACATACATAAAGAGAATAAATTAAATGAGTGTTAAATTCTACTGATTACTAGAAACTGATGCACCGAGTAATGTTAGGATGTTCTGTCAACATTGTAAGCGTAGGGATTAAGTCTTGCTTAAAATATTATGCAAAATATTAAAAATTATGTGAAGTTAGATGTTGCAACATCTAGAATGACCATGATACAAAGAAGCATACAGTCCTAATATGTACTGGATAGACTGTGCCTGAAACTAAGCAAAAGAAGGCAAACTAAATTTTCAAACATATTTAACAGAACAGGCAGAACTGTATAACTAAATGAGACAGAGACACCTCCCATCTTACAATTAAGAGACATTCAGATCAGCTCATAAGTTACTCCATTATTAAATGAATTATTATTCGTTAGTAGCCTAGAAATCACTGTGGTTCTAACAGTGTGACATCCTTCTTGAAGCTAGACAAAAGGCTTTGTAATCATTCCCACATGAGCAATTTCAAACATAAATGTGCTTTTCAGGAGCTAAGTAAGCTTTTTTCTTTGGAGCAAACACAGCATCCTTTACTAGCTCATTTAATACTGTGTCAGAACAGCCAAACTGATAAGCAGTAATAGATACCCTAAATATTCTACAAAATAGATGCTACTGCTGATTCCAATGGTCACTTTTAAGATTTGACAGATATTCATTAAGCCTTACTTATGAGTCTTCAGTTCCTTGCACTGAAGCTTGTTAAGAAATTCCAACATCACTATGTATGCTAAACATGATTTGATTTCGGAATGAGTCTGTCAATGGTCAAGCATGGTTTTAGATCAGTAAATTAGGTGTGAATAGCTTGGAAGAACATCTTGTACTAGGAATTCTTACAAAGAGCCCATACTCCAAGCAGCACCAGAGCAATCCGCTAGTTAGGGAAACAACTCACTACTACACCACAAATGCCTAATTGGCATAATGCAACTTTTAAAAAGCCACACATTCTTATGAAACTCTGTTATTGCTAACTTGGGCTTGAGTTGTGCAACCTGAGGAAATGAAATCCAGTATAGGATGAGCTGCCTAATAATTATTTCAGTTGCAATCCAACTGCTAATGTGCTTCCTTGTTGCCTCTCTTATAGTGGATGCATAATGTGACAAAACTTGTGGGCTATTAGCTAACCATCTCCCAGCTGCAAATTCTGTGGATAAAACAACTTATTTAGCTGAAAAAATTCTTGTCCTTCCTTGCAGAAGCAAACATTTCAGGGTACTTTTATTGTACACATGCAGTTTAAATATTTATAATGGTAGGCTTCTGACACTCATTCTGACACTCATCTTGTGCTTTCAGTATCAGAGAGGTCTGTCAGAAACACTTTGTCAATATAGCCTATTTAAGATTTGGGGGAAGAAATTATTTTCTTGTGACTTCTTATTTCAGTAGTAGAAAGTATATATTCTTTTTTGGGGGAACAAACTAGGAAGTAAAGTGGGTAAGAGTGCTACAGATCTGATGTGGCAGTGAAGTCAAGTGCAGGCAAATTCTACATACCATATTTACCCCTACTTCCTTTAAAAACTAAACAGTGTTTTCTTTTCTCTAATCTATGTTTTTCTTTTCCTGAGTATTCTATTGATTGCAAATGATATTTTGTCACTTTATTTTAGGCTAAGTAGCTTAAGAGTTTCCCAAAATTGCTTATACGTACAATAGACACAATTATCTTTATAAAATTTTGGTCCAATTTATAACAGTTTTGAATAAAACTATTTACTCCTAAGCATGAGTAAATAACACTGTTAAGCACAGCTTTGTGCATGTCACATGGGACAGAAGATTTTTGAAAGCAGGGAAGGCAACTTTGGAGGATGCCAATTTTCCCTCTGCTAGCATGTTGCACTTCCACATTTTCAACTGATAGTCAGCTAAAAATGCAATTCGGAAGTGACAGGAAATAGAGTTTGAAAAATTAGATTTGAAAATTAATTGATAATGTGAATTATCAGAAAATGGGAAAACAGTTAATTACCATCAACACTAGCAAGATAATGTTTAGTTACTTATTTTTATTAACTTGGTACTTAAAACATTCATTTTCAAACTAAGAGATTTAAAGAAATTAACATCATGGTTGCCACTAGGAGCAAATTTTGGTACTGGCACATTCAATAACAATGCCATTTTAGAGTTTCCCTCCCCCAATCTGGATTCCCACCTCCCTACATTGATTACAAAGCCCATAATAATATTGCCTGAGGAAGATGGGACTGCAACAAGTCTAAAAATTCTTACGTTGGGAAAGACTGATATAAAATAGTTATAAACTATACAGAATGTCAACATAAAAAAAGAAGTGACTATTAACAATATTAAAATAATTTAATACATACACTTTAAAAAGATAAAAAGCAATCAAAACACAGTTTTAAGAAATACAACACCCTCTTGCAAGCCCTTTCCTTAAAAGCCTTCCAAAAAGCCTGTCTGAATAAAAAGCATTTGCCAGGCTGTGAAAGGACAGCAAGAGTAGCGGGTCATTCTAGCCTCCCTAGGGAGAGTTCTCCCTAGGGAGAGTTCCAAAGTCAAGGGCAGTGGTTCCCAGACTTTGGTCCTCCAAAGTTTTGTTACTTTTGCTTTCAGAAGCCCAACCAGACTGGCCAACAGAGGAATTCATGGAGATGATGTCCAAAATATCTGAAGGACCAATCCATTGGGCAACCAAGGAAAATCTCTATGTTATGTTCCCAACAAATGTACCTGTGAAATTGGTGGGAGTGGAAAAAGAGATCTCATCTTATGGCTTGTTCAATTTAGGTTTTGTCACTAATCTGTATTTCTCCTTCTATCGCTTCTCACCCTCATTATCATGTAGAATCTTCACTTATCCTTGTTTATTAAAGACTAAGAAGGAGTGGTGCTAAAGATTTGTAAAGAATTTGGTGTTCACTTTAGCTAGGAGACAGTGATACACTGAAAGTGCAGCAATAAATGGTGGGCTACTAACACTAGCTAATGAATCAAAAGTGAAGAATTCTTGATCAGAAATGTTTTGAGTGCCTCTAAACATCTACAGAATTTTCAAAATTTTATTATGGCAAACAGCCAGTAAATTTGAACAAAATTAAAACAATATAAATGGAACAATAATTAATTTTGTTAAAATCTCCTACAGACATCAGACATAAAATATGGCAAGACAACCTTAACATTTCAACCTAAAATGAAATTGGAAACATAATTTCTAAATTTATAACATTTAAAATTATATGTACATGTGTATATACATATATATGCTTGTGTACATTTATTTTAATCCGACATAGCGAGTAATTAATCTAAAAGCAAAATACAATAATAAAATACAATACCATAATAAAAACCCTGGAAGAGACAGATTTGGAAAAATACCAGAATAAAAATTTTTAAAACATGAATGTAAAATATTTTGCATCTTAAATATAAAATATATGAATCAAATTAGTGTAATAAAAACAAAACATAATACTGTAATCCCATTTATGCTAAGGCAACATCCTACGCCGACAGGTAATGGCTGCCGAACAAAAGGTCGCTACCTTAGCTGTGATTTCAGGGGACTGATCTGCCAAAAGGTAATCAATATAAAATGCATCTGATCTCCCAGGTATACCTTGTAAAATAGGAGTAATAAAACGACATCGAAGATCTCGATAAAAGGGACAATACAATAAGACATGTCCCACCGTTTCTATCTTCTCCTCCTCACAAGGGCAGAGATGATCACAGTATGGTACATTGTTATATCTACCCTTCAATAATGCGGATGGAAGCACATTAAACTTAGCCTGGGAAAAGGCTCTCCTATGTTTAGGTATAATTAAATTTTTCAAATAAGTAGCAGGGCGGAGGGCCTGCCCTCTATCTTTGAAAACTGG
The DNA here is from genome assembly GCA_948472985.1 of Iguana delicatissima. NCBI lineage: Eukaryota > Metazoa > Chordata > Lepidosauria > Squamata > Iguanidae > Iguana > Iguana delicatissima. Next base: position 156,519 of record CAOKZL010000246.1, on the reverse strand, counting down.
ATAGATGGAGACTGTGCTTACATAATCCTGCAACTCAATATCCCGAATACGCTGGCACATAGTTTCTTTTGCTTTTGCATAACCCATGGCAAGAATAACACCTTGTGAAAATCCTAGCCTTAACACTTTCTCTCCAACTGTTTTTTTCCACCTTGAGTGGAAAGAGTCAATTAGCATCAGAGGAGCTAGGCCTTTGGGCATAAATAACAATTTTAACCAATAATTTAACTTATAAATCCATATCTGGGATGTAATGGTAAGTTGACCCGTCTCTAGCCGTGTGAGAACATTTGGCACACAGCTAGGGAGACCGAGAATAGTTCTCAAAAAATGTTTTTGAACCGATTCTAAAACTGCAGTATTGCTGAACGTGCACAACTATGCTCCGTAAAGCATTTGTGGTAAGATCTTATTGTTGAACACCTGTATTGCTGCCGGTACAAACTGTCCTCCCTTGGAGTAAAAGAATGAAATCAATGAATTATAACTCCGTTGTACATTTGCAATTGCATAAGACACTTGGGCTTTCCAAAAATTACTCCCAAATACTTATAAAAATTTATCTGTTCAATTGAATGGCCGTTTAGTTGCCAACGGTGTTTACACCGTTTCCGAGTGAAAACTAAAACTCTGGTTTTGTCATAATTAATTTCCAACTCTTCAGTACTACAACAGGCATCTAACGCTCTTAGAAGCCGTCTCAAACCTACACATGACAGTGAGAGAAGTACGGTGTCATCTGCATACAATAAAATACTCACAGGTCTCCCTGCCAATTTAGGTGGGTGGGAATTTGTTTCAAATAATGTTTTGACCAGGGAATTTATATAAACATTAAACAAGGTGGGCGCAAGAATGCAGCCCTGTTTTACTCCAATGTGTGTTGGTATTAAACTGGACAAATGTCCTTCCTGATTACATCTTACTCGCAGATATGTTTTATCGTAAAGACTGCGAATAAGAATCAATAAACACCTGTCCACATTGGTAGCCTCAAGCTTACGCCATAGTCTGTCTCTTGAAATTGTGTCAAAAGCAGACTTAAAGTCTGTTGAAAAACCCGCAGGGGCTTTACCATCAATAGGAAAAAATCACAGCCAACACGAGGCAGCAGGCTAACAGTCTTTATTGCGGGCAATAGATCAAGTAGCAGACTATTAAGTTACAGCGCAGCGAGCCATCTCCTCGTCCAGAGCAGAAAGAAAAAAAAAAGAAACAAGAAAAAGGCACAGCCTGTTCAAAAGCCGTGTTTTTAAGTATACATATTCAATAACAAGGCGTTCCCTTAACCATAACAAAGTTGCAGCTGCAGGCAGCAGAAGACCTTGAATACGTTTAGGTTTCACACGGGAAGCGTTCACAGAAAGCTAGACTAAACAACTACAAGCAGCTTTGCGTTCTCACCCTCTAGTGGTGGGAAAATATGACGCCAGGAGTAACAACAGGTCCCATCATGCTACTCAACCTGTGACAAAGTCTATAAAGGCTGAATAAAGTGCCCCCCCAGTCGAGAAGGAATACTTTTCTAATAAATGCTGTAATACTAACCCCTAGTCAACAGAGGAATACCCAGACCTGAAGCCTGCTTGCTCTGCCTCCAGAAAATTTTCTTCTTCCATCCAACTTTGTAATTTCTCCAGAAGATGACTGGCGTACAACTTGCTAATAATACTTAGCAGACTAATTGGTCTATAATTGGCAGGATCTGATCTATTGCCTTTCTTATGGATAGGGATAATTATTTCAAGACCCCAGTCAGATGGAATGCAGGCAGTCCGGTCAATACAGGTAAAAAGAATGGCTAACACCGGTGCTCACCACTCCAAGTTTGACTTAAGAAATTCAGATGGTATACGATCACTGCCTGGGGCTTTACCCAATTTTAGTCTAGAAATAAGACTGCCAATTTCAGAGGAAGTGACAGGGGGCCATTCAGGAAGCCCCCTGGGGTCTTGTAGAGATCGTGAGTCTCCTGCTTGCCTGCCAGCATACATGGTACTAAAGTATGATTCCCAGGTCTTCACAGGGATGTGGAAATCTAGTCCATGTACGTTGCTTTGCCAGCCCCTAGACACTATTTTCCAGAAAGCAGCTGAATCACGTGTCTGTGATGCAGTGATTAGCTTCTGCCAATTCAATCTCACTGCCTGTCTCTTTTTTTCCTTAATTAGGTTTTTATATTTTTTCTTTAACCACAGCCATTCCACAGGTAATGATGTCATATCCGACTCCCTACATTCTTTATATTTTCTGAGTAAAGTTTTCTTCATCTCCAGGCATTCCTGGTCAAACCAAGGTTTAGATTTAAAGGAGCAAAAATGTTTTCTAGGTAAGTTTTTACATAGTAAGCAATTCTGCAGGTGTACAATTAGATTCTGGTACAAACATAAAACCTCTTCTGGTATCTCTACAGAATTTTATTTTTTTTCTGCATACCTGAATCACTGTGTCCTCACCACCACAAAAAGAATGATCTGCAATGATGATTAGAGCTCTGCCTTCCACTGAGATGGAGTAGCCCAGCAAAGAAGCAGGCAGAAGACATTTGCCACTCAGCTGGAACTGCCCTAGATGTCTTCACTCAGAAATCAGCCTCTGCAGAGAAGGCAAGTCACAAACTCACTTAGGTGCTGGAAGCAACATATCTGTCACTTCTTTTGGGAGACACTCTTTCCAGCCTGGGGACTCAGCCTTAATTTATTTGACACCAGAGATAGCTACCCAATTTTTTTAATGCATCTCTATACCTGGTTTATTTTCTTGGCTTCTTATTGACTTCTTGGCTTTCTGACCTCGGACTATCAACTGAAACAAGCTGAGACTTATCATTTTGCAAAGTAATTTACAACAAGGGGTAGAACACATGTTTGCTCATTTAACTTATGGGACTTCTGAGTAGATCTTTATGAAGATAGACATAAGTATAGATGGGAGGATGTGAATTTAGATAGCTGTATCTTTCAGCTCCAAGCTTAGCAAATAGTTCAAAATATGTGATCCACTAAATGGGGTATGCAAATTGGGAGGGATGAGAAGCAGGGAGAAAGCAAGCAAGCAAGCAAAGATGGAAAGGGAGGGATGTTGAGGAAAACTTTCCACTTAATTATTCAAATGACCAGAACTCCATGAACTTTAACAAATACATTAAAGGATTTTAAATGGAGGCGGGGATGTGATTTGCCCCGAGCGGCAATGTTTCTGGGGCATCTCGGTCCATGGCCCCCCCATGCACCCTGGCCACGTCCCCATGCACCACAGGCATGCCCTCACACACAGTGCCACACCCCTTGTGCCATGCCCCTTGTGCCATAGCCCTCCCTGCCCCCCCACTCCAAGCTCCATCATTGCTCTGAGTAGTCATGGGGAAAACCATTTTGGTTCTAAACAAATGGCTCCAATGCCTCAAGACATAGGACCCACTGAATCAGGCTGTGGTGTAAAACAGCATGAAGAAAGGGGGCAAGAAGCCAAGAGAGAAAGAGACAGGACGGGTGGAGATGAGGCTTGAAGAAACATTTCACATAATTATCAAACTATCTAGCACTATGTGAGCACTGGTGAATACAGTAAGGTTTACAAAGCAGCTAATTACAGGTCACCTCAGGTAGTGATATACAATGGAAAACAGAAGCAAATGGAGAAGAACTGAAGAAAGTCACAACATACACACCATCTCACCACCCAGAATGACATTCCATAAGAGCCATGGCTGCTTAAAAGGTGAAGCAAACAAATTATTCTCCCTACTCCAAGAATCATTTTTTAAATTTTTTAAAAATTTTAAAATTTTAATTTTTTAAAAAAAATTCTTTACATTCCTCTTCAACTGCTCCCAAATCCCAGATCTTCAACTGTTCTCCAGCTTTTCTTCTGTTGGGTTCTACTGCCTAAGAATAGAGTCATGTGATGCACTTCCTCTAATCTCAGTCTTTCTTATTCTTAAAACTCCCTGTATTACTGTATAAACCTGTGGAAGAGCCACTCACTGTAACAAATTCTAATATTATAAATAAATTAACTCATTAAAACATAGAATAACCTTCATTAATGAGCATATCTAGTGAGTTAAACCACATTGTAAAAACAATCCAGTGATCTCACAGTTCAATGTGGTAATTAATTGGTTATGAATGAACGAAAATTTATTACAGCCAAAAACCAGCACAGTTTTACAGGCAATATTGTATACAATGATATGCAGTGAAAGACAATTCTAGATAAAAGAAAATGGCTGAAAGAAGTCAAATATACATACCTGTATCTAGATATATCCTAAAATCCCCACTATAATATTTAAAAGAAAAAGCCCAATGTATTACTATTCTAACTATTTACTGTTCATAATTAGTCTCCTACAAATAATAGTAGATGCACAAAATTTTGCCACTTTACATGTAACCTGAGACTTCAGGTCTGACACCAGGTAATCCACATAAAATGTCTCAGATCTCCCTGGATGTTTCTGGAGCACAGAGGTAGTAATATCAAGATGCAAATTACTATAGAATGGACAGTGCAACAATACATGCTTGACAGTTTCAACAGGACCTGTATCACACAATCTTCCTTCCAACAGCATGGAAATTAAGACATTAAACCTAGCTAATGTAAAAGCCCTTCTATATTTAAACTGACAGATTTGACATATTGTTCAGTATTTTAAATGTCCCCTTATACTCTCCATATTACTCTCTCTATACTCTCTGTACTCCTGTGGTTTTGTAGCTCAATGTCTCTGACTTACTGGGCAATAGCTATCTTTGCATTCATGTATCCCATGACCAGAATAGCATCAACATAGAAACCAGATTCTGCAATTTTATGAAGAGAGTCACTTTCCATTTAGATTGAAAAGAGTCATCCCATGTCAGGTGGGCCAAGTCCACTTGAAAGAACATAAATTTTAACCAATAATTTATTTTTAGTGTTTACACAAAGGCCTCTACCAGGATTTGCCCTGTTTCTAGCCTCAGGATGGTATTTGGAACATGTCGGTAGTCCTACTAAGGCTCTCAAAAATGATGCCTGTACAACTATATTCACACAAGTGACATGCATATATCATCTGTGCTAATAAATAAATTGGTCACGTTTAGTGTACAAAGAAAGGGTGGGGAAGGGGAGCTGAAGTACTCTCAGCATTTAGAATGGCATTAATTATTTGGGGCTTCCATGATCCTCAAATAAGTATTAAGAGGCAAACTGTTCAGTTTGATGGCAGTTAATCTGCCATTTATGCTTGGTCTTCCGCCTGCTGGAAATTAGAACCTTAGTCTTAGAATTATTAATGGACAACAATTCTTAATTGAAATAGGAGGCTAAAGCACTGAAGAGACCCTGATGACCAATAACTGATGATGAAAGCACATCATCATCTGCGTAAAGAAGGTCTGATAAGGATCTGCTTGCTAACTTGGGAGAACAAGAGTTACCTTGACCACATATTGGATCAAGGAACTGATACAGAAATTGAACAATGCAGGAGCCAAGAGGAACTCATGCTTAATTCCCTCAAAAGTTGGAATCGGATCTGTCAGATGGACAATTACATTTCATCTTCAACTGAGTGTTCTCATAAAGGCTGTGCATAAATCTGGGCAGGGTTCTGTCAGTATTAGTAGCTTCAAATTGTCTCCATAATCTGATTCTTGAAAATGAGCCAAAAGTGGACTTAAAAGTCAATGAAACCAAATGAAGGCCTGTTTTAGTTGTTGAGGCATACTTTTCAGCAAAATGTAGAAGAATAAGGCCTTGCCCAGTTGTAGATCATCTGGCCCTAAATCCAGCCTGATCTTCTACAAGATTTTTCTCCTGCTCTAACTAGTCTAAAAGCTTCTGAAACAAAGATACAACATATGGTTTATTAATTATGCTCAGCAAACTGACTGGTCTATAATTGGCCTGATCTGATAAATTCCCTTTTTGATACAATGTGCAATGGAATAATAATGGCTAATCCACAGTCTTCAGGGATACATGCTGCATTATCCACACATGTAAAAAGTCTGCTAAAATAAGGACAAGTAAACTCTACATGTAATTTCAGCAATTCTGATAGGATGTTGTCACTTCCAGGTGCTTTGCCAGACTTCAGTCTGGACATAAGGTTTCTAATTTCTTATTAGAAGACTGAGGACCACTCGGGCAACTTTTTCAAGATTTGCCTTAACTATCTGCTGTTGGTTTTGCTCCATTGCATATACTGAACTGAAATATAATTTTCATACATTCACATTGGTCTAACAGTTCTATGTGGTAAGTAACTAGTTATTTCCGAAGGGAGTCACTTTTGTTTCCTATTTCCTTGTTTCTTCATTGAATTTTTCACTGAACATGAGGGGGAGTGTCAGACAGTGTTGAGTCATGTTTTAAGGCACAATTCCACTCCTGGAGGCACAGGGGTTTTTGGGGGAGATAATTTTTCACCTTTATGCTCTCTATGCTTTTTCCACCCTTTTTTTAAAACGACTTCACCTGAAGTTATGCAAAAATGCAATATAAAGAGAAAGAGAAAAAAACTCTATACACGACTTAAACATGCTTCCAAACTGAGGTATCTGCATTCTACATCCTACTCCAGCCTTGAAGAACAAACACAATTTATTCACATTATGTAAAATTTAGCATGCTTTGACTGCTGTGCACTGATTCCATGGCTGTTGAATATTTATGAGTAGATTACAAAAACAAATTTACCACTTTAGCCTTCGGCTAAGTTTAAAAGCATTCAAATATTTATGCTAACTACACCCTACCTCATATATAAGTTCATTCGTTCTCATTTATTCCCTAGTGAAGTAAGGCAATAAGCAAGGGTCTTTTAGCTGACAGTGTACTTCCTGTGTTGATATTTCTACATCATAGTTGTCAGCAGTTGTGAGGACTTAGACTTCAGCTTCTGAACTATACTTCTGCCATCAGGAAGCCCATAGACTTTAGCAGGAGATGAAGAACAATCCAATGACGGCTCAAAAAGGTTGTTACAGAAGGCCAACTCCCCTGCAGCTGTCTTAATTAAAGGATCAAGACAGGACAAGAAAGTCTCCAAGTACCCTTAGCTTGGTAACAAAAATAAACATCTATTTTAGGTACTCCCTCTTATTTTATTCTAACATACACATATACTTCCTGTTTTAGTTTCTACCCCAGTATCTTTCTATCTATCCATTATTCTATAAATGTAATGACTTGTTACAGAAATTATTTTCTAACTTCTAATAGATCAATAGTTGAACTGGTCAGAATTTCAACTATAAAGATAAGTCTATTGCCTGAAATATTTTTAAAAACTTTGATTTACTCTAAAGAGAATATTGAACGAACAATTAATTAAATGTCAAAAGCTATCTACATTTATGGGACAGGAGATCTAAGGAAAGGCAATTAATTGTGCAGGGTAAAAAGTATAGGTGAGAGTCAGCTAAAGCAACCATATGGTTGTGTACGCTCTATTTTTAATCTTGTTATGTTGTTAAATGATTTTTACTTTTAAAAATTTAATGAGTTTAATGTGATGTTTTAATAGTTTTAATTTTTATTGTCAGGTTTCTAACTAATTTTGTATTCAGTCTTGCTAAGCAGCCTTTGGCTCTATGCCAGGAGAAAGGCAGCATATAAAATAAATATAAAATAAATAAAAGCATGTTGCTGTTAGTTATATTTCAGAGAAGGAACTGGCAAAACCATCTCTGAGTATTTCTTGCCTAAGAAAACCCATGGGATTATCATAAATCAACAGGCTACTTGAAGGCAAGTATACATACACATCTTATGATTGGTGCAAGAAAAAGTATTGTTTAGTTGATTAGACAGACCTGTGTTAGGCCCAGAGGGCTTTTTTGAAATTGGAAGAGATTGGTCACTGTGTTTTGAAAAAAGCAGCCTCTCAGACTTACAATCAGTCTAGAATGGTCAATCACATCCCATAGAATTTATGAATAATTTTTAGGCCATTTTGATCTCAGGCTGTGATGCCTGCAAAAATGGCTTTGGTGGCCATCGGCCACACTTTGCCCAGCTTTGACATAATGGGTACCACACTGCTAAATGCCCTGCTCCAAACAACTAACTTCATTATTAGTAATTTTAAAAGACAAGTTGATTTTCTATTTTATGAAGTGGAAATGCATACCCAAATGAATACAAGGGGCTATACTCTCGTTGATTATTTACCAGTTTATCCTATACAGAAACATTGATTCATTACACAGTCTACATCCAACTACTAGCCCCAAATACAGAGAATCTACAGAAACAGTTGCTTACCTGTTGTGCAAGTCAACACTTACATAAATCCCATTAATTTGATAGATCTATTCTAGTTGGAACTAGCAACTGGATCTAGGCCCTGCTAGATTGGTGTATGCAAAAGTCTAAATTCCAGGTATATGAGACATGGGATTTAATGCAATGGTCAAATTGGTATCTTATATAAGAAGGACAACTGACAAAAACTGGATAATTTTATGGCTAACTGGGCATGATTTCTTTCTGCAGAATTAACAATGCTTACCATACTGTATTTGCTGCCGTATTACACGCACCAGCATATAAGACGTACCTCACTTTTCAAGGGGTATTTTTCAGGAAAAAAAATTTTTTTAGTTCCCTGGTAACACAAAACACACAGGAAAGGAGAGGAATGAAAGGAGTGCTGCACCAGGAGAGGAGGGGAATGAAAAGAGTGCTGCACCACCATCCCTCCCTTCTTGTTTTGCCTGGGCAGAGACAACTCCCAGCTGAGTCAAAATGCACAGGAGAGGAAGGGAAGATAAGGAGTACTGCACCAGGCTTCCACTATCCCCTCCCTTCCTGTTTTGCCTGGGCAGGGAGAACTACTTTTGCTCCCTTTCCCCTCCCTATGTTTTTAGTGTTATCGTATTGCATACTTGCTGGTGTATAAGACACACCCCATTTTCAGAGGGTATTTTTAAGGGGAAAAAGTGCATCTTATACGCCAGCAAATACCGTATGTTTCTGCTTTAAGATGAATTGATTGAATAGACTGCTGTTGGAGTTATCTTTACTGGCGTCTACATATCTCTTCAACTTAATTAGTGTAAGACCTCTAAGCACTATGTCTTTGTTTTCCGTTTTCAGTTTGCCTGAAGTGTTTAATAAGTAACCCTCTATACTTTCACTGTCTTTCTCTTGTCTTTTGAAAAACAAAAGGCTAGCCCAGCTCAACTGCCAGTTTGCACTAATGTAGACAACAGACTCAATCAAGATCAAGTTAGCCTGCAGTCCTATAATTTTACCTGAGAAAAAAGCACATACATTAATATGAATAGGACTGCATTCTCAAGAACACTAAAATCAATGCAAAAATTTAGCCACGACTTAGATTCGACTGATTTCACTGGAAATTAAGCATAAAATGTTTAATCTGGATCCAATCATATAATCCCAGTAAATGCTGCCAAATGAAAAGAAAGTCTGTATGAGAAAGAAAGAGGGGCCATGCTACAATAAAAAATAAAATTCTATTTTCTAGACAGTCCAAGGCTTACATGAAAGCAAAATAGTTTTAACAGGAACTAGTTTTCTGCCACAAATCTATCAGATACAGTACTCCAAGAGACCAAATCTAGGCTTTATTTATTTGTAAAATACATGCTGAACTACCATCATAACACAGATAGCAAATAAACCACGAACACATAACTGCAGGATGAGTAACTTTTCCAGCAGTTCTCTACAGTCTTAGGATAAATCTCAATTACAGTAAACCCCACTGATCAATGGAAATTTAGTAAATCAACACTTACATATACTCCACTGATTTAACAGTCTACTTTAACTGGGATTAACAAGCGCATTAGATCTCAGTACCACTAAACCTAATCAAACCTGACTGAAAGAGAAAAAACACATCTTGAACTATTTAAGGTTACTAAAGACCAGTTTAGCCTAAATAACCTAAAAGCACCAGATCCTAGCAGATCTTGGAAGCTAAGCAGATGCAGTTGTGGTTAGTACTTGGATGTGAAACCATCAATGAATACCAGGTGCTGTGAGCTATATTTCAGAAGAAGGAACTGGCAAAACCACCCGAGTATTCCTTGCCTAAAGGAAATCCTATGAAATTCATGGGGTTGCCATAAGTCAACAGATGACTTGAAGGCACATACACACATGTATATATATTTTCCAGCATTTTAATTTTAAGTAGGACTTAGTAACAAGATTAAATTAAAAAAATACTGCTAACAGTGATTCTGCATTGTATGAGACACTTTCCAGACCAAGACCACTCATATACCAGCCAACCAACCAACCAAATACAAAAAACCATCCTCTTATATCAACCACAAACTAGTGGTACTTAGTTGTTCCAAACAGTATTGGATTACCATAGATAGTACATATTCATAGCAATGCAAACAAAACCAACACTGCTGCCACTGGTAACTGCCAACATTAAAGTATACATACACTCTGCTTAGTAATACAGTAGAGTCCCGGTTATCCGACGCTCGGTTATCTGACCATCCGGATTAACCGACGTTGCGGCGGCCTGGGGGCATGGCTGTTGGCATTTCCGCGCCCCCAGACATGCCCCGACACACTCCCAGGCCCACCCTGACACGCCCCCGATGCGCCCCCAAAATGGCGTCCGCCACGGGCGTCCGGGTAATCCGACCTTTCGGTTATCCAACCCTGCGGCCGCCCGTTTGGGTCGGATAACTGAGACTCTACTGTACATTTAGTTTTGCCTCATTATTTGAATATTACAGAAGTCCATTCATGGTCCTGAAACTAATCATGTGCTACATTTGGGTAAAGAAAATTTATTTTTACATAGGACAAAGATGTGTAATGAGTAGAAATCCAATGTTCTATTCATTTTGTCTACTTTTTCAATATTGTTCTTGAAAATTGCTTTATTTTACTGAAATCCTAATTCTGTAGGACATATCAAACTATAATCTTCCAGACAATAGCTTCTTCTATACCTTCAGCTGTGACAGGATTGGCCTTTTAATGAGTACGAAACATCTTTCATGTAACTATGCTTTAATTAGAATCAGCAAGAAATGCTATAGTAATGCTGTGGCAAGGTTACAAGAAGAACACTTAATCTCAGTTGATTTTTTCATCAAGGTATCTTTTCTGTCAGGAAATACTTGACCTCTTAAGAAACACTCACAAATTTAGGACCCAGTGTTATGGTTTCTGGTGCTATAGGATAAAACATAAATCCCTCTTCAACACTGTTAGTGTACCATGTCAGAGAGGAAAATTCAATCTCAGATCTCACCTCAAAACCCTGATCAGTTACTACATAGCCTCCCAGGCCCCAAATATGGAAAGAAATTTAGACAGAAAATGCATCTAATTCCAGGAGTACTTGTTTTCTGAAAGTATTCAAAAAGCCGCACAAAGGGGAAACAGATGAACACCTACCACACCAATACTTCCACTCTGCCAACAAAGGCCCAGTAGAACTTTGGAAGTGATAGAGTCTGTCTATTAGGATCTTCTCCCACAGGACTGCTCCCCAAGCTGACTTTCAATTAATCTTTTGATCTACTTCAGGAGAGTCTGAATATGCCACCTGTGCATTAATACTGAGGTACTCCATGTCTTTACTGATGCTTTCTCATTTATACAGAGCAGAAAGCGGTGACCTAGATATGTGACCCATTCTTTTTTCCAAACTATTATCAAGAGACTTAGCTGTGGAAGCTTATTCCAATTTGACAACTGATTCTCCAGCATTTTCTGCTCTCCCCCTGCCCCCATTCTGACTTCTACAAAGTTAGGGACAAACCAGCAAAATTCACACCCTGAACCCTAATTTTAACTAGGAAAAAAAAATCTTTTATCCACAATTCTGAAATATGTTCAAAATTATGAGTTTAAGTTTAAGTTATGAAGGTCATTTTAATTATCAACCAAACTAAAACAGAGATAGGACAAATAGCATCGCTTCTACTCTTTCCAACTCTGAAAACCTCTTATCAGTTCAACTCATGCAGCAATACTGAATTCACTAAAAAAAGTTAGCCTCACCTCATCCCACTCTGATGCAAAGGAAGGTGATTTCTCAAGTCTTTTTTTCCCAGCACTACAATTGGAAAGGGATTCACTTCTGCTCCCCATAGTATCGTCTTCTGTTGGTGAAGTCGTCAAAAGGTCAGAGTCCGATTTTGACAAGCTACGGCTAAGTTTGAGTTCTGCTCTGGGCTTGCCTCCTGGATGAACTCTGCCCACAACACTGCTCTTGTCTCCTTCCTCAGCACCACCAGGATGCTGTGGCAAATGAGGATGTACTAAAGTTTCAGGGTCCAACTTGTCACAGCTATGACGGATGGTTGAATAGACCACTTTATTTTGGTCTGCAGTGCTAGTCTGTACCGAATCAGATGCCTCAACATCTTCCAGCTGCATAACAGTCCGCTCTGTACCTCCTTTGCCCACAGCAGAAATGAGTCTGAAAGGGTCCTCATTTATTTCACACACCGGAGAAGAACCATGTAGCAGACCTGAGAACTGATCCAGTACTGGGATGTCCTGTGGATCTGTTTGGCTGTGGTTACTGCTGCTCCTGCTTTGGTCTTCAAAAGGACAGAAACAACAACAACAAAATTAACAAAAACACCCAAAAGTCAAGATCAGTAGGACTCACACTCCCTACCCCCACCCTTGAAGAGAGAGAGAAATAAGAAAGAACAGTTCAGTATTGTTCAGTGCTTTCAGATTGTACCCGAAGTCAGAGCATTTATGAAATTCCAAACACTGGCCTGATTTATGCAATCTGGCAGCCCGCCCCGTTTCATTTTATTCCTGTTAACACTAACAATCAGCCCTTGCTATATAAGGTTTGGAGAAGTGCTAACTATACTCTGCAGAGAGGGGCAGGCTGAGACTCCAGGAACACAAGATATTTCCATAAAGGCCAAAGTGTTATTTAGAGCAGCACTCCCTACCCTTGGCACAGAGCACTGGGTGGGGGAAAAAAGAACTGCAAACAACCTGCAAGTTTGAAAACATTCCCCCTCCTCCCTACAGCTGCTTCCTTCCCCAGTGGCATGAACTCACCTCCTTATGGAAGAGAAATAAGGGCTTCACAGAAAGGTTAACTCTTACAAAACCTTGCTTCATTTAACTCATTTCTCTACATAAAGTGACCTGCTCTACTGCAGCAATCATCTCCTTGCAATATGAACTGCTGTTGAAATGTGACACTATTATTAGACTTGTTTTAATATGTTGTATCAAATACCAGGACTTGGTTAAAGCATGAATAATTGACTTACATTAATAAGTCAAAAGTTTGTTGTAAACAATCATTCGCAACAACTCTCATAAAAATGTTTCCCAAAATAAAACCTACAGCTATCCAGCATTCCATAACAGCACATTAGTCAAAATCTCCTTTAACTGTTAAATACTGGATGGTCCTTCTGGGAGCAGCTTACTTCTATGGACTAACCAGAAAAAGTGGCTTTAAAGCTTTATGGATGTTTTGGGACAGGGAGGGGCAGAGGAGAGACACTGATGACTTCAGATGAATGTCAAGTGTTTTTGATTCAGGGGACTCAAATATAAACAAATTAAAAATGCTTAAATTTGGTGCAGTTGTGCCCAGTACATATTAATATTAATACACTAATATCAAACAGTGTATGGAAATCAGAAAAAAGCTAGCTTTCTGCAATGTATACTAGCTCCTAAGCACTCCTATTTTTATTTTATCTATAATACCTCACACAAACTTTGGCAAGGAGAGATCTGATGGGATACTGTAGTTCACAGTATCAATTTAACCATCTTTTCTTGCTTCTGACCTATGGCAAAGTGTAGAATGTCTCATTATCTTGCCCCTCACATATGAGCTATGTGATTCTGGTTCACATGCCATCTGCATAGAGTTAACATTTAGCAGAACCAGTATCACAGGGTGGAAAAGCAGCTGACAGTGTGTGTTGCCCACTGGAACATTTGACTGTCCCAAAGCCAGCAAGGACGACCAACAATGGGACCACTGTTCAAATGAAACAGTGGCTGTGCTTTCCATCTCCTCAAAGCAACGCTACAAACATAAAAATATTCTCTGGCACACGAGCAAAGTCTAGTGAGAGAAATTTGTGAGTATTTCAGCTATGTTCTTTATGAGTCCAAAAGATAACTTGGAAAACAGAAGAAAAAGCAAACACCCATTTTTCTATGCACATTTCTGCAAAGTTGGAATGACCTGGAATAACTTGCAATAAATACCTACCTTTTGGCATCTCCACCAACTGCGAGTCAGGAGTTGGATATTGCTCAGAATGGCTAGAAGAAAACTCAGAAGATGCTTGGCAACTGAGTGGCCACTGGCCATCTTGAGAAGATGGACCTTTTCGTGGCCAAGCCTGCAAAGGGATCTTGCATTATTTATATTTCAATGCCATTAACAGAGGTAGAGGTCAAGTTTTATAACCAAAATAAACACTTTGCAATTTAACTATAACTGCATATATTCTCTTTAAGTTATATATCCTGTTCCAAGGTTTCAAACTGTGATTTTGTGTAAGTGGAAACTAGAATTAAAATGGAAGGAGCAAGGAAAGATATAAGCCTGCATTAGGTAAAAGGCTAGAGGAAAAGAAAACACCTGTGGGAAACATTGAAGCCCTAGCTCTTGACCGTGCTTATCCTGATAATTCAGATGGTGCCTGCATATTTCTTTTATGATAGCAATCTTCATAAAGTTTTAATATGTCAGAGGAGAATTCCCAAAAGGCACAAACTGCAGCCTAATCTACTTATAATACCCAACTTGATAAGTCAACTCTTATGTACATCTCATTGAATTAATGGGTCTTTTATAGTTGGCACTAACAAGTGCATTTAGGCCAGTATTAGATATCTATGTGCCTTTTGAAACATTCACCCCGATTAGAGCAGAAGAACCATTAACTGTTTAGATCGGAGATAAAGAATGTGGATATCCAGCTGTCACTGAACCACAACTGTCATAAGCTCTCACCATTGACTTGGGTAAGGCTAATGGGTGTTGCAATCTAAAAAATTACATGCTGCACCCTTGCTTTAGAATGTAAAGATATACACTGGTACTACCAGACCGTTTATCTATTTATGTACCATACTTGGCCTGGCAGTTGCTTCTTTTTGTAGAACACGTTAACACTGTGAAAGCTATAACCTTTTTAGACTGTACAAGTGCATCATGACAACCTAATTTATTTGCTCAGTAGCAAAAGTACCTCTGTCTAGAAGAGCTTTCTCCAAAGAGAATCTGTTTCTAAAAAATTATATAACACTGTTACTTCATATGCATCTTCCAATTCTACAGAAATTTGAAAACTAATAATGAGGCCATTACTACTTTCTTGCTAATAGGCTTTTTTTCTATCATCTGTCCACTTCTGCAATTCTGACTTGTCCATTCTTGCAGTCTCTTACTCAATATTTATTATCCCACCTTTCTGAGTACAGGGATGTCCTGGTGTCAGAGCCACTGGGCAGGCTGAGGCCATGCAGCTGGGAGCTGTAGGGAGATGTTAGAATTTGCATCCCCAGATGCCCAAGCAGCTCTTAATAACTATACCTCTTTTACTGATTTCGGTACACCATGGAATCTCAATGAACCCTTGTTACAGATTAGCTAAGCCATTTAGAAAAACACCCCAATTACATTTGCTGCTTATGCATGTTATTGTTTTTCTAACCTCTGTACAACAGCTTCTCATTTTAACTGCATATCACACACGGAAATAAGCTGGATATTCAAATTACTTAAAATACTATATTAT
Source organism: Iguana delicatissima (assembly GCA_948472985.1). NCBI lineage: Eukaryota > Metazoa > Chordata > Lepidosauria > Squamata > Iguanidae > Iguana > Iguana delicatissima. The sequence goes on along the minus strand of CAOKZL010000246.1, from coordinate 140,755 downwards.
AGTGTGAAAATCCAAACTTTTAGTATCACCAACAAACAACTGGTAAGAGAATATGACATAGCTATGTTTAAACAATTGCTGCAATAATACAAGAAGTGATAGGAAAACTCTTTTTCAAACACTGTATGATTTAGTAAGACTTTCAGTCAGCACAGATCACCAAGATTAGTATTTGGAGCAGCCCTATATTCAATAAAAATGGCATTCTACTGCACAGAAGACTCTTTCAATATGCAGTATTATAAAAGTTTGTATATTTCCTAGAAAAGAGATAGATTTGCTACAACCTGTCAATATTTAAGCTAATACAAAATCTGTTTTCTTCTTTCATAACTTCATTTTTGTCAATATCATATGAAGACTATACATAATTTTCAAGCTATTAAGAGTCAATATTTTATTGCCCTCCCTCATTCCAATAAATTTTTAAACAACCTCTTTCATCACCTTTTGTGCTCATTTGATCATTAAATAATTTCAATACTATGTTAATAAACTATTTCTCTATAACTGTAAGGAAATGGAAGCATGTAATTATAGTAATTTTAATCTTAACTATAATTAACACACAATCTTTTTCTTAATTTCCTTTTCAAACAGCATATTAAAATTTAACCTAAACAACTAATTGTAATGTATTTTTTCATTTCCCATAAAGCAAACACAGCACACACAGAAGTGAAAGGCATTTTCCTTACTACACTTCCAGCATGTATAGTCCCTTTACCTATTAATCTTGTTCTGAAAAACTTTTGGTACTTTTAAGTATCATCTCTGTTATCATTTTGGAAAGGTCTTCTGAACAATAAATATGCACACTATATTTAATTATACTTAAATGTAAAAGTTTTTCCCCCAATCCAATTATTTATTTCCATTATATTTAACTTGAATGCTTGCTAAAGATCCAGTCTGCCCTACCTGTGGCTGGACACCGCTGGCAGCACCTGATGATGATTCACCTAAGATTTTTAAAATAAAATTATTTGACATTTACACTACAAATAACTGCCCTTCGTCAATTAGGATTCAAGACCATAGTGAACATGATCTTTTCTAATATCCAATTCAGTATATTTTCTGAGTATCTAGGCAACATGATTGACATCTTTGCCCCCTCCTCAGCAAAAGGGTTCAACTTCTCTGGCATCACACGGTCAGAAATTTATTACCTAAGGAAGCAGGCTATGCTCAGTAAGAAGACAAAGAAAGATTTATGTACCCATCAGTCACAAGTCATATCTGCCATAAACCGTCAGCTTTGAAGATACAGATCACAACACAACTTTACTTTGAGATATTTGTTGTTAGGTGCCTTCAAGTTATTTCTGACTTATGGCGACCTTCAAATCTATCATGGGATTTCTCCAAAGGGGATTTGACTTTGCCTTCCTCTGAGGCTGACCTTGCCAGAAATTTGAACCCACGTCTCCAGAGTTGTAGTCCAATGCTCAAATCACTACACCAATGTAGATATATAACAGGTACAAACTGAGATAGGGAAAACTAAGATTTGTCACAGCACAGTGGTGGAATTCATGTTTTGAATGTAGAAGCCCCCATACTGAATTTCTGGTATCTCCAGGTATCTCCAAGGCTTGGAAAAAGTCCATCTGAAACTCTGAAGATCTGGAGAAGTTAGTAAGTTTATACAGTACTGTATAAGTTTATAAGTTTATACGGTACTTGGGCCAATGATCTAACAGGGCAAGAGGTAAGGTCTTATGCTCCTAAGACACTATTTTTAGTGCCCAACAGGTAGTATCTTCCAAAATAGTTCAAGGCCTCTTCAAACTGAGATAGATCTACTCTCTGTACAGGAGAAAAACATAGGCATGCATTTTCATGATGTGCAGTGCAGGACACTTCTATTAGAAGTATAGAAGCAGTTTGTGGAGCACCCAGACAGATACTCATGCTGCATGAGTTTTTGACTGAATTGCAGAATTTCTTCCAGTGAAGCTGCATCTCACGGCAACAGTTCTTTGTTTAAATCTAAATAAGAACCCTCTATTTCCTGGAAGTTATATAAAACAAATTTAAAGTTAAGAATGCTGTGACATCTCAAAGACTAATTGGTCAGTTGGGATGTACAATTTAATAGCAATGCCTACTCTTATTTTTGCATCTGAAATGTAAGTGCCTTTGTTTAAAGACACCGGGAAAACCGGTTATTTCTCAAGGGAATACTGCATTATTTTTCCCAGTTTTTTCTTTGTTTTTTGTTTTTGCTACACAAGGGAGCAATAGCTGCTCTACCTCTAATCAACAACTAAATATACAGCCTGTCTTCCAATCCTATTTCATCCAGTTATTTCTCTCTTTTGGCATGGGCCGAATAACTTCCATTTTCATTTCTCCAATTAAAGGCATGTTGAGTATTTTACTATTGTGGTGATGGTGGTGGCTGTGTATCTTCAAGTCATTTCCAAGTTATGGTAACCCTAGGGGTTTTTTTGGGCAAGATTTGTTTAAAGGTGGTTTGCCTTTCTTTCATCTGAGGCTGAGAGAATGTGATTTACCCAAGTTTACCCAGGGAGTTTCCATGATGGAGCAGGGATTTGAATTCTGGTCTCCAGAGTCATAATCGAATGCTTAAACCACTATCAACGCTGGCTGTCTTTGCTGCTGTTACATATTTAGATATTTTCTAAGCAGGCATAAATATAACATTGAGACACAGCCTTGAAAAAGGGATTCTCATGAAGCAGGTTAATGCAACAATTTCCTAGGTCAGTTTCATTTATTTGAAATGAACAGCATTCTTAGCAAATAAACTCCTAGTTATGTATAATGAATTATGACCATTTTTTCAGAAAACTTTTCAATAGTGCAAAATTTTCCAAAACTGATAAATATGAAGAATTTAACAGAACAACCTGATCTGATCTCCCATCTGGCTTAGGTCCAGGCTATTAGAAAAACCATATCTCCCTGTACAAGCCAGCTAGAATCAAGATCTGCTGGGGAAGGCTTTCTCTCTGTCCCACAACCATCTCAAGCTCACTTGGTGAGGACACAGGAGAGAGCCTTCTCAATGGCTGCCTCCACCCTGTGGAACAATTTACCACAGGAGGCTAGGCATGCTCCCTCCCTGCTCTCCTTTCACCCACAGGCAAAAACGTTTCTCTTCAAACAGGCTTTCGTTTAAGCCAGACAGCTTCATTTATCAACTGTTGTACTTGAATATTCTTTTTTATGATTTTGTATCTGTTGGATATTTTTAACTGTTTTGAATGTTTTGAATGCATTTAATGTTTTTAATGTGTATTTATTGTTGGAAGCTGCCTTGGGTCTCAATTCTGGGGAAAAGGTGGCCTAGAAATACAATCAATCAATCAATCAGTCTAATCTGGCTAAACAGAAACATAGCTAAAAATATACACCCAACTCCCATAACATATTATGTGGAAGCAAAACACAATTAAACCACTGAGTTGCTTCATATCAAAGGAAACAATAACCTGTTATCATGAAGAGAAGACTGAGCTCAGGTTGCATATTGTTTACTTTCTCTTTACCCTCCCCAATTAGTCCTCAAGGACCTTAGAAGCTCTTGCTTCCATTTTTTTTTAAATCAATAGTGACTTGTGTTATCCAGATCTAAAAAACCATGGCTAATTTTTACTTTGTGGGGTTGAAACAAACTCAGCTTCATACCATGTATTATGAAGACAGCTCATCTGAACAAGCCATAGTTAAGATCAGCCACAGTTCAATGTCTGGAGACCTACTCTACAGCAAATCTAAAATGGCAGTTGGAGGCAGGGGGTGCATAAGCCTGAGATTTGCTGTGACTTGTCTTTGTAATGCTAAATTGCGCTTTAAAGTTATATGTTAACTCTTTCGAATGTGATGTGATTATTCTTAGCATACTATTCACTTCAATAAATAAGCATAAAATACTTAGAAGACCCATGTTATTTTAAGAGAGAAGAATTACTCAGCTTACAAGTCAGGAAATCAATACAATTTTCATCCTTCGTATGATCATAATTAGTACTATATCCACTCACATGTCTCAGGATTCAAGGCAGTTCAGAACTGGAGAGATTAAAGAAACTACAAGGGAACTTGGTACGTTTATTTTTGGGAAAATATTAAAGAGGAGGAAAAATTTAGCTTATTTAATAATACTTAAAAAAGAATACTAGAAAAAATGTCATCTGAATCAGCAAGTACAACTGAATACACATGGAGTATGAATGTACAGGGAGGTACATTTCTGTTAAACTATTTACAGAGAGTGAGCCTTAGTTGTCAAGATCTACAGTGGCAATCTTGTGTACTCTTACCAAAAAGCTACTCCAGTTAATGCAGTGGGACTTGCTTGCCACTTAAAATGCACAAGATCACGTTGTAGGAGGCTTAAGCTCTGCCATTTGAATTGCAATGGCTCTCATGACTGCGCCCTACATCCTCCTATACTTGGTGTGAGTGCTGAGAAGCTGTTCATATGTATAATTGCACAATGACTAGGGAGGGGAAAAAGAAGCAGATATTCCTGCCTTTTATTATTATGGATGATACATGAAAAATGGAAAACAGTAAGCACATTCATATTAACTCTCTCTTAAAAGAAAAAATGGAAAGTTTTGTAATTGTTCACAACACACTTATGCACTGGATTGTAAACTGACATTCAAAACAGATCAGCTGGGCTTCTGCAGGTGAGAAGAATTCAGTATGGAATATGGGATGGTTGACTTCCATTTTGTTATAGTTGTGTCCCTTCCAATCATTTCTGACTTGTGCTGATCCTAAGGCAAACCTATCATGGGGTTTTCTGTCCCAGCAGATTTGTTTGCAAGTGCTTTTTTAAAAAAATCTTTGTCATTTACCAATCTGGTGCAGTAGTTTGAGTACTGGACTACAATTCTGGAGACCAAGGTTCAAATCTCCACTTGGCCATGAAAACCAACTAGCGACCTTGGGCAGGTCACACTTTTCTAGCCTCAGGGTAAGGCAATGGCAAACTCCTCTGAACAAAATCTTGTCAAGAAAAACCTGTGATAGGGTCATCTTAGGGTTGCCCACGTCGGAAATGACTTGAAAGGCACATAAGAACAACAACAATAATAAAATTTACTTTTCCAGCTATTTATAATCCAGAAGAGTATGTTACATACTTTCAGATGGAAACACCAGCTAGTATAATGACAAATACTTTGACCAAAATGAGGCTCTGTTTCACTACTACTTGCATAGTAATCATTTCTATAACCCTTGTTGGCAAGATCAGACATTTTTGCCTGATTTATTTTGGTTAAGAACATATTTTCAAAGAATGATTAACATACACTTACAATCTTTATGTTTACAAAAATGAAGGCTTACTCCATTACCAGCGACATAGCAAAGCAATAATATTTTAACTGGAATCTTACAAATGTGATAGGGATGGGCCAAGCAAATCCTCTCGAGATTGGCGAATCTGAATTCCTGTGCTAAAATAGGTAAACCAAATCTCTCGAATCCACCTACCAAACAGTTTGTTGGAGACCACAACACCTGAAAACCTGGGAGATCAAGATGCCTGAAAACCTGGGAGATAGATACACAAGGGCAGATGGCTAGTAGGTGAATTTTTCCCTTGGAGTAATAATGGCCTTTGCTAACAATTTCAGAAATTACATCTGGGGTTGCACTCTAATATATTTAAATTGATCATTTAGTATTTAAGTTCAGCACTATTTTCTGTGCTGAAAATCAATGGTATGGATCAATGCTGGGGTCAGTGGGCCTGACACCTATCAGAAGCAGTTGGGCAGAGGGAAGGTCACACGATCTCACCCAGTGATTGCCACATGTAGGCCAGTGTACCTCCTTCCACAAGACCAATGCCTGGTTGTAAACCTATAGCTAGACTAGGATGAGAAGTGAAATGTCTGTCATGGTTTCTCATGAGCCACATGACAAACTACATGTAGGAGAAAGAAAAATTTGTTTTTAAAAATTAGCTCCTCTGGGGCCCGCCAAAGGCCTGATCAGCTGGAAGGTACAGTCTTCTTGAGATTTCAAGGACAGTTGGACGTTTCCTTTGCATAGCTCCCTTGCTATGCTCTTTCATATACAATTTTGGGGTTTGTAGTTTTACAAGGTGTCACAGCCTTCTCTGCCAAAGTGGCCTGGTGCATCATCAAACTACAAACCCCAGGATGCCAGAAAGAGCTATGCAAAGAAAATCCAGTTTTGACCTGGATTATCTCTGTACTGTAATATATAGCCCTGTTTACACAGGCAGGAAAATGTGGGATTAATCCACATTTTCCTGCCTGTGTAGAAAGGGCCTTCATGTCATTTTCAGTCTGGGGAAATCCTGAGGCAAAACTATGACAATTGTCCTGGCCAGATTTCTTCAGAGGAAGGTTTGCCTTTGCCTAAGCTTTTGCTAAGGCTGAGAGAGCGTGCCTTGCCCAAGATTATCCTTCTTTCCCTTGCTTTTTAAACTTTTTTAAAAAAGGATTTGAAAGATTTGAGATTTGTGAGATTCGTGGATTCCCAGAACTTTCCAGGGATTCAGATTCGGATTTGGAAAATTCTGGATTCATCCCATCCCTAAAATGTGACCTAAGACAGCTACCACACAATACACAAAGATTTCAATGATTCCTCCTAACAAAAAGTAGGCAATTTTGGGGGCTGCTCACTTTTATCCAATACTTGCTGTCTACATATTCTTGCAGTAAGCTCTTACCTTTCGTTTTTTTGTCTGTTGCAGTATGTTTCTTAGTTTCTGCTGTTAGCAGAAGCTCGTAAGGATGCTCCTCTTCTTCATCAGCTGTGCTTCCTCGACTCTTTCTCTTGGTGACCATGCCCTGAGCAAACAAAGTTCACATTCCAGATGCAGTCATGTCATAATCTATTACCAGTTAGCAGAACCATGGCCATTTTCTCAGGGTGTCCATAGAAGATTACAGACTAATGTCTCAGATATAAGAGAGTCAAAATATAACCTGATATAACTGTCTCCCTAAACAGATCAACAATTACCATTTCTGCCTTTACTACAATCTCTACAAGCTTCTTGATGCCATTCTTCACCATTCAAAAAGCCATGTGCCAATTTCTTCTACATCCTTTTTTCCCTGGTGGTTTCCCACCGTACCACTCCAACTGAAAGATTTTTCCAAATTCCTTTGCCAGGTTCCAATTATCAAGGTTGGAACAAATGGGATGAAAGAACTGTCCTGGATCTTGGATTAGCATCCTAGTTTCAGATCAGAAGTTGTAACGTTCTGAAGAACTTTCTAAGACTAAAGAAAACACATGAGCTGTACTGGACTGGATCAGTTTTATGGAATTTTGGTTATGAAAATTAATTTGGAAGCCTCTGGGTCATGTTCTCCCCTTTCGTCTTTCATGCTCACAAGCAGGACCCAATTTTGAATGTTATTTTGTCATAGTAATGTTATGTTAAAACTAAGGGAAAAATTATAGCCTACAGCATAGAACAAACCAGTACTTCATTTTTTAAAGTTGATACTGATCTGTTCTCACTAACCACAGCCTAAACCAGGGGTGGGCAACTACCTTGGGTCTGGGCGCTGCAAACTGAACTCTACTCAGTTGACCTGGAGACCACACCTCCCCCATGTCCCATCACCATCCAGCTGGGCCATGGGGGCAATTTTGCTATTTTGGGCCCTTTGAGGTCTGTTTTGAACCCAACCAAGCAGAAATCACATCCTTACTTAGCTTTAAATACGCTAGGAGAGGCAAACCGGGCAAAATTGCCAATCACACCTAGAGGCACAAGGAGAGCTTTTTCAGGGTTTTTTTTTTAAGTAATAAAATAATTGGAGGGAAGCTGCAGGCAGTACACAGGCCAGCCATTTCCCATTCCTGATATAAACAATGCACAGCTCCTAATCTGAGACATCAAGGGGAACTGTAGTTCACTGAAAACAAAAACTTTTAAATCTGTTTCTCATAGATATTAAAGTAGATAACAGGCAGTGTTTGAATAATTGTTTCTCATGTGGTAAAATCATGGCTTTCTATTATATGTGCACTGAGCATAGCTTCACAGTAACTTTTAGAGAAAATTTAAAGTAATGAATCCTAGAGTAACTTTTTCCTCAAAAAAGAACTACTTGAAAAGAACAAGGGGACTATTAAAAAAAACATTATCTTATGTCGATTAATTCCATGAACCATCTAGGGAGTGAAAGGTGTAGATGCCATGAGCAAGTGTGGAGCTGGTAGATAACATAATTTTCCTAATAGTATCAGTGCAAATCTGTCTTTACAAAAGAAGCTAGAATATTTTAAAACACTTCTTCTACTGCAGCATAACAAGAGAATAATACACTTACTTTAGAGGATGCACTCTGCTTCTTTTCTACATGTTCTTCCTCTTCATCAGGGGGAGGTTTAGCAGGAGGAGGTGGGCGTTCTCTCTGGAGTAGAGAAACCCATAAATGACAGACTTGCATCGCATTTACTTCAATATTTCAAATCTTTTTGGAAGCAAGAGCAAAAGGATTTGCTGTACTCAAGTACTCAAACTGGTGTCTGGCTTCCTTTCAGTACTTTTCTGATGGCACTGAAATGTTTTTAGAAGTGTTTTTAGCTTAATATTGTGTGTTATCGCTTGATATCATTGGGCTACGATATTGTGTATTCCAAGTCACAGAAATTCATTACTGGAATGCTGCAATGCAGTATTTGATATATCTAATCCCACTATAAGCTATCTTGTTACTATAGTATCTATCATGGCATTATTGCTGCAAGATGTCCATGCTGTTTGCACCATCTAACTGATCACAATATTCAGTTTCAGGCAACTGGCATTGAATATATTCAAAGATTTAATGTGTCTACATGTGACTCTAGAAATAACGCTTTACTACCAGATAGGCAGGATTCAGGTTTGCAGGATATATTTTAACATATATGTGCATGCGTAGAAAATACACATTCTCCAATTTTAACCTACCAACTAGTCTACAGCAAAAGGACAAACAGATACTCACTTCTGAGACTGAATGAGAAGGAACTATTTAGTTCAGTGGTTAAGAAATGTTTTTAAAACAACTGAGCACTATGAATTAAAAGCATCAAACTTGGCGTGGACACACAACAAGCAGTGATGTGAATCCTTGTTTATATCACTCCAGGTTTAGAATAAGTGAGTTTTCACTTTTATAGCATAGCATTTTTTATTTATTTCTATACCACCTATCAACTAGTGTTATCTAAGCGGTTTACAATGTATTTTTAGCTAATTGCCCCCAACAAGCTGGGTACTCATTTTACCGACCTGCGAAAGGATGGAAGGCTGAGTCAACCTTGGAGCCTGGCAGGATCGAACTCACAACCTTGTGGTTGCAGTACTGGCATTTAACCACTGTGCCACCAGGGCTCCATTATACTTTTCAGTTATAAATGAATACTCTCTACATCAAGAGTGATTACAGCAACCTAGTCCAATTAATAACAAACTAAATTCAATGCACATGAATACAAAAGAAATAACAAAATGTATGTTAATATTGACAATGAAGTATGAGACCTTATTAACATGTTTTTTACACACACATATCAATGGTTTGCCAGAAAATATTGTTTAAAAATGAAATGTACTGATATTAAAAATAGTCTATTTCCTTTCTGAACTAATATTAACCCCAGACATGAAAAAGCAAAAATAAATGTGCAAACTGTTACTGGGGCAAACTGACACTGTATTGGCTTGGTCAAGAATTATCCATATGAATTGCCATTAAGATCCACTTCTGCCTTCCTAGACCAATCTGCAGCACTTCTTAACACTGAATGCCAGGAAGACAGTCCTTGCTAAAATCACATTAAGAATAACTGCTCATGAGGCAGGACAAGTTTTGCTCATGGTCATAAAGACAGAACAATACATATGCCAGTCTACCGCTTCACCCATAGGGAAAGCATTGTTCACTGGGCTAACTTTTCAATCTTTTGTATGAGACAATGTCCAAACATGCCAAGTTTCATATTTTGAATGTAATGTGCACAGTTTTAGGCTAAACCAGTCTTGTAAGGGAACCAGCCAACTATCAAGAAAGCCCTTTAAAATGGCGAGCAAGTCATATAGTATCTTCCCTAGCCTGTGTAAAAGGCTTTCAGATCAGACTTGCTCACTGGGCCAAGCAGGAATATTCTGCTATTGTGTTCCCAATGACAGACCTACATTCACCTATGCTTCATCTCTACTTTGTCTCTTTCTCAACCTTCTGTTTACCTTCACTTCAGGTATTATGCCAACTAAGCTGAGCCTGTTTGACAAAAAGGAAGTCCATCCATACAGAGGAACTATCATATTTTCAACTTTAGGTCATGGCATGATTTTGAAATACTTGGCCTGCTTGTAATATGGGGCAGCCATCAAATCTTTGCCTTAATAGCTAATATTTCATATTTTTTATTATGATACTGCACTAGAGTGAGTAACACTCTCTCCAGTCAGCTTCTGGATTTTGCTTCTTTTCTTCTGCTTCAATGTTATATGTGCACATTTAAGCTTTTCTATGAAGCTTTTCAGCCCGAGATGTTGGAGCCAAGGTAGCCTGCTTCCAAAGTGCAATGTTATCTCTTCCACAGAACAGACATGACACGGATTATTAGGCACAGCAAAAGCAGATTCTTTTAAGCAAGACTGATCTTCTCTTGGAAAACTAACTGAGGAACATGAGTTATCCTATAAGTTTCAAAGCTCCCCCTACTGGATGCCATCTATTGGTGTCAACTTGATTTCCTGTCAAATTAAAATAACATACTAACACTGTGACAGACAAGTCTTGCATTCAAGATGCTTGGAATACATAAATTTGTTCTTTGATGGACTAAAACTGGATTAAAAAAACAATTAAGTGAAGATCATGCTCTAGACAAGCTTCTTTCCTTACTGAGTGAACAACATTAGTAATGAGAAGAGATTATATTACAGCTAATACCTCCCAATAGCCAAGTACATATGTGTAGAATAAATTTTTATCAAAATTAAGCTAGCCATTGCATGAAGTTATAATGCTTAAGAGCTCTCAGAGAACATCACGCATAGCACATGCAGCAGGGAGGAGTTTCCATTTTCTCAGTAATCAAAGCCTCTTGCAATTATTTAATATTATTTCCAAACTGTGTGGCTAGGCTATCAATTTACTGCAATTGTGGAGAGTGCACAGGCCTAGAGATATATCCCAGACTAATTTCCATAAAAAGGGAAAAGACAACACACATCAGGCTACATACAGGCCTCACTCTAACACTTGTCATCTCCGCTTCCCTGTTCACTGAGTCTCTGTCTGAAGATCTTCCACTGGCCAGGCTGTCCAAAGAATGGCAGGAGGTTGCATTGTACAAGGCTTCATACGGACACTCCTCTGTCTTCCCATCAAAATCTATGATCAGTTCTGTCATTGCTTTTTCCACATTTCCTAGAGAGAGCAAAGGTTTATAAATCATCAACAGCTGCAACCAACATGTTTCAGAGTAAGCATTTTGCAGTGTCAAACCGTGGTAAGAGTTTCTTTTCCTCCCTGAAAAAAACAGATTGCACTATTTTCCTAAGAACTCCTATAGGACTACTTCTTTCCTCCTTGAACAATTGGGGAAGCACCCAAAGACTACTTATAAGGGATGTTACAAACATTGTATTATATATATCCTGTAATTTAGTACAGTGGCAAACACTGCAACTCAAAGTACATAAATCAGAGCTAAATCCATTTTCTTAACTGTACTTCACTTATTAGTGAAAACCTGTACAAACACACATACAAAAGAAATTTCAAGTATGAACAGATTAGTTACCTGTAACTGTGGTTCTTTGAGTGGTCATCTGTGCACTTACACAACCCTCCCTCCTCCCCTCTTTTTCAGGAAGTCTTGTCCCCTCAGCAGACCATGAAACTAAGGGGAGAGTAGCTTTTGCACACAGAAACATGCTCAGTATGTAGGAAAGGGTGGAATTCCCGCCAAAGTTATTTAGCTCTAGAACAGTGGTTCTCAACCTGTGGGTCCCCAGATGTTTGTGGACTTCAGCTCCCAGAAGCCCTGAGCATTGACCATAGTGGCTGGGGCTTCTGGGAGCTGAAGTCCATGAACATCTGGGGACCCACAGGTTGAGAACCACTGCTCTAGAATATTCCCCTCAAGTCTCTGGGCACTTGAGAGACCAATTTCTGTGATGTACAGAGATCATACGTAATTTTTTTGTAATTTATATTTCTATTTATTAAAGGATGTCTTGGACAAAAAATTCATAAAAAGTGAATAAAATAGGTTTACGCTTTGGAAAGTCATCCTTCTACCATCTATTTGCCATGTGTTGCTGCTGACTTCCCTGAACAGTTTGGGAATACAGATGTCACTGATCATTTATCCTTCTAGTTTGTTAAGTGGGGAGCATAGTAATATGATTGTTATGCTCCTATGTGATGGTCATTTCTTGAAGGTAGCTACTGTTCAGCCCCATGGCATGCTTATTATGGGATCAATAGGATTTTAGGTCGTCCTCAAAGGAATATGCACTGGGATGCCATCAGTATGGAGATGACAGCCAGCTCTAGATCTCCTTATCAGCTAAGTCAAATGATGGAATTCTGACACTGACTAATGCCTGAACCTACTAAAGAGATGGAAAAGAACACAATGCTCAGTTGCAACAATAAGAGCTGAGGGTTTCTTTAAGTTTTGTAGGTGGATGGTCACTAGTTCAAGGAAAAGGAGTTCAGCTGATTCTGGATGTGGTGTAGACACACTGATGGATCACACTCAAAAACTGCTCCCTTATCATAGTTTTCTCAACAGAAGATTTGCTGCCTTCTGTGGCAAAGAGTGGTATGCTAGCTGTAGCTTCCTACTGGACAGAGAGTTTATCCTAATAATCCATGCCATAATTCCCAGTCTTACTACTGCAATGCATTATATCTGAAGACAGTTTAGGAACAGAAATTTGTATAGGAACTATCTGAAAGAATTTTAATTCGAACATTTCATTGGAAATATAGTTCAATTATCTTGAACTGAGTTCACTGGATACTAGCTCAATGAAAGAGGCCAACAGAAGATGCTGGTGCTCATTTAGATGAACTTACATGGTAAGTAAACATCTAAAGCAATATATTCTCTTGTATCTAGTACACATATTATGATGTAAGTATCCATTTTATTTTGTTCTCTTTATTCATATCAGCTATTTAGCAATAAAGCCATATTGGGTGCAAAAAATACAGTAAAATCCATCTTGTTGTTTTCTGCCTTCAAGTTGTTTCCAACTTATGGTGACCCTATATTGGAGTTTTCTTGGCAAGATCTGTTCAGAGGGGCTTTACTGCAGCCTTCCTCCAAGGCTAATAGAATATGACTTGCCTGAGGTCAGCCACTTGGTTTCTATGGCTAAGTGAAGATTTGAACTCTGGTCACCAAAGTCACAGTCCAGTGCTCAAATTACTACACCATGCTGGCTCTCCAACATCTATCTCACTTGAATGCATAGATATTGCCATACAGGTACACAAAAACAAGAAACATTTCTTAATCTGAAATACCGGTTTGTCTACAAACTACCATAAGGTCAATAAAATTATCTACTTTTTTATGAACCTGACCCACCTATGCTGTACCTGCAGTGTGTGCCTTTATCACTTAACAAATTAAGCCCCATCTTTTCTGAGAAATTTTTACCTTGGGGTAACTGAACTGAACTTTCAGTAGAAGTAGCTGATGCTGGTGTGCTCTTCTCTTCCACTTTATCTGCTTTCCTTGCTGTTGTGCACTCTGAACGAATAAAAAGGGCAAGTGAGCAGTTGGAACAAAGAATGTGTAGCAGCAGCACAAGTAGTATCATGGTACAAGTCTTATAAAGAGCAAAACTGGCTTTGTAATTCATCCATTTAAGGCCTGATAAGTGAACTCTCAGATCCAAGAATTTTGGCTGGTAACAACTAGTGTCATTCCACTAACAGACAAAACTTCTATTCATGAAAGCTGTCCCCTCCAGATAGTCAAGGATCACCCTTTTGCATTTCTGCCCTCAATATCACAGCTCATTTGATCCAGGAGGGACCAGTGACCTTCTGTATAGCATATGTGAAGGGGATGAGAGTATTGCCAAGGAAGACAAGGGAGGGAACCTCAGTCCTGCAAATTCTCTTCACAGGGGCAATGGATGAAATATACTACACAGGCTTATTATACCTGGTTGACACAAGGCAGCACTGAGCTTATAAGATGTCTGAGTGGAAATTCTTAAAACAGTTTTCTTCCCCCATGGATGACATTAGCTAATAATGTCCATTCAAACAATAATGCTGTAACCATGAAAAAGAGGGACCCTTCCCTGTGGTGAATCCTCAGTTTTGGAATGCAAACCTAATGGACATACACCTCTTCTCCACTACTCAATCATTTGACAAGCATTATAACCATTTTAAGGCTGCTTTTGATTGAACTTCTAATGATTCATATACTTAAAAAAAATCAACCGTCTGCATCAGCACTCTATTTTTACTATTGCCTAAATAATGTTGCCTTGTATCTTACTATTTGTGTTATGTACATTACCTATGAGATCCAATAAACAGTTTGAGCCTCCCTTATCCAGAAATCTGAAACCTCCAAAACCCTAAACTTTTGAAAAGCAGAACCCAGTCTTCTTCCTCTAGGGATCTTGAGGGAATTATGGAGGGCTCACTTGGGACTGTGCACGCTGAGATGGAAAAAAGCAAACTAAGCAAGCTGAAATGAAAAAAACACCAAGCTGAGCAAAAGACTTTGCAGCAGTACACATGCAGTCCCATACAACTATCTGTACCACGTGAGCTGAGAGGGGGAAAAAGGCACCAAACCACCTGAGAGATTTCACAAACAGTGTGTTTGGATGGTCCCAAGCAAGCATCCACAATTCCCTCATGTTCCCTGCAAGAAGTCAAGAGGGGAAGAACTGTTAAAAGAGTGAACCTCCTATCAAAAGAATGGTATATAATTTACAACAATTACTGTTGTTTTTGTTGTATGCCTTCAAGTTGTTTCCAACTTATGGTGACCCTATCATGTGGTTTCTGGGGCTGAGAGTATGCAACACACTCAAGGTCACCCAGTTCCATGGCTGAGCAGGGAATTAAACCCTGGTCTTCAGAGTTGTAGTACAACGCTAAAACCACTACTCCATGCTGGCTCCTACAACAATTATACAATGTTATATATACCACAACAATATACAATAGTGTAATTTGAATTCAAATTTAAAATTTAAAAGTGCATATAAAACATAAATGAATTTTGTATTTAGATTTGAGTCTCATCTCCAAGATACCTCATTATGTATATGCAAATATTCCAAAATCAAAAAAATCAAAAATCAAAAAAATAAAAATCTAAATATGGAATGTTTCTAGTTGCAAGCATTTTGGATAGGAGATGTTACTCCCAAACTCAACTGCAAATAAGTTTTTAAAAAATTAAGAAGATTAACAATCAAGCTAGGAATCTTTGAAGCATATAACATTACAAACAATTTATTCTTCTAAATATTCATGCTACATATTCACGTTATAGCTCTTAAGCAACCCAGCACTTTGGGGAATTTATGCATTGAAAAAAAGTACCACATATATTTGTGTGTTTGTGTATACCTGTGTGTAATAACTTTTTTTTTTTATTAAGCATTAACATGGTTTCTTAGTATCCACCTTTAGACATTTAAGCTGACATAACCTTTTATTTCCCATTTTTTACCTTCAATGAGAGCTGCTATTTGTTGGCTTTTCTGTGATGGAAGCTCCCTCACAATTTCCAAAGCAGTCAGACCTCTATTATCCTTGATATTCACATCAATGCCTTAGATACAAACAGAATGTGTTATGGATATATTTATACAGAACTTTGGCTTTATACAAAATCTATCACAAAAAAATGGCCAATCTACTAACTCTAATTGAGGAACATTATGAGATACTGTACATATACCTGTGATATAGGCCTGGTAAAGATACAGCATTCCTGAATTCAAAATTTGAACTTGCCAGACTATGATTTATACAGTTCATTTTTTTTTCCTTCTTGCATGTACATTCCCTCTTCTTTCCATAGTTTGCACAAATTGTGTCCTACAAATTCCTTAAGCAATTAAAAAAAGAAAGAGCCAATCCTGGTATGCTTTAATAGTAATTGAATTTGAAAGTGAATGTGGTACTCAATTATGGTGAAAACAAGGGAGGGGAGAAGAACTGTAAGCTCCTGCAACACAAACTTTAGCCTGTCAAATTATGATTTTGAGATTCAGACCATTATGACCACACAGACCAGGTAACACTTTGCACAAATAATGAGAAAGGAAAAATCTTCTGGCACCTTAAAGGTCAACAAGAGCATTGAGCTTAGAGTAAAATAACATTTTTGTTCTGATGTAACATGAATCAACTATCCTGAAATAAATAACATGCACTCTTATCATACAGTTTTTGGATCTGCTCAAAACAGTATCTTACTAACTCTTCCCATGACCAATGTTCAGGCAAGCATATGAAAAATGGTGTTCTGGAAGCCAGGCCAAAATGATAACTCTCCCTTTCCCCAGACCTGTATCAAGGTGCAAACTTCTTTAGGCAAAGCAAGACCTTTCAGTCTGAATTTATTTATGTTACCTAGGATTAAACATATGTAAGGTTCTGATAAGTTCTGTTAGCTTTATTAACACTGTAATATTTGTTATATTATCATCAAGCAGGGCACGGAGTGAAGGTTAAAGAAAGACTGACAGAGGCCAAAGGAATGTTAAAAAAATCATTTATTCCAAAAATCTAAGTACAAATATTGCATCAGTGTTTATGTTGAACATTCTTAAGAACTCTGCTTAGGCAAATGGACATTAGTGAAAAGAAAGACATGCCTAAAATACTCAGAAGGATTCTCACCTGCAGCTAACAATATCTGGACCACATCTGTTTTGCCAAACAAAGCAGCCTCGTGCAAGGCGCTGCCTTTTTCTGTCTGTAAATCAAAAATAGAATAACACCAGATTGAGAATCCAGAGAACATCCTTGCATATACATGAGGACTCATGTCACAAAGACAGGCCACTTGTTACTTTATCCATAAACTGCAAAATTCCCCACACTTTCTTTAAAACTGAGACCAAGAATCTAGTGTTCAGGTTAAGGAGTGATCACTTTGAATCACATCAATTAGAAAAGAAAACTAGACTTCTAGTCTAAATTAAATCTTGTGTATTTCCCCTCATGACAGGACCAACAGAAAATCTGGAAGTATTTAGCTGAAAATATTGAGCACTTTGGCATCTTTGCTGCAGGAACATGTATTTCAAAGACCATACAATTATCAGCCTATTACTGTAAGTATTTAGTGAATGATATGTATGCAGATTTGTGAAGTGAGATTGGACACTGTGAAATGAGAATTCAGAACATATTTTTCATGCAAACTCTGGGGATGACACTAGGGCCAGTGTCATGGATCAAGATCACTGGATACCTGCCAAGATGCATGCCTTAAGTTGGGAGCCTACTGTCAGCCAGCATAGCCTCCTGGACTCCCTGTTCCTCCTTGCTGTTACTGCTTCTTCACTTGACTCTAAGCAATTGGCAGTGAAATAAGCAAGGAAGAGGAGCAACAGGTATAAAAGCAAGGCAAGCAACTTGGCAGTGAAAAATGGCAAGTGCACTCACAGAGCTGACAGAACATCCAACGGTTTCCCAAAACCTGGAAGTAACACTCAACATAGTTAGCAAATTGTACTGTGGTTCTAAATATCACAAATATCACAAAGCTGCCAATCTTCAGGACAGTTCTGCTGTTCCATCAAACTTAACATTTGTCCCAAATGGCCTAATACCAATATCTAATACCTAAAAAATTTAACCTTGTATTCATTCACATATAGTACCGCATACAAATACCTGATAATTATTATCCATGCCTGCATCCAGGAGAACACGAACTACAGCTTTATGACCATTTCTAGCTGCCAGATGTAAGGGGGTGTGTTTCTTAGTATTGCAGCTTAATAGATTGGGATGAGCATTGAGCAGCATCTTCACCACTTCCAATCTGCCATAGAGTGCAGCCAAATCAAGAGGAGTCTCAAACTTGTTATTGCGCATTGTAGGGTCAGTCAACTCCTCCAGGAGAACCTTCACCACTTCTGTATGTCCATACTGAGCTGCACAATGCAGTGCCGTCTCATTGTCGTTATTCTGAGATTACACAAGTGCAAATACTATTAGTAGTTGGCCTGAATGAGAATGTTATCACTTCTTGAAGATACCGACAGCCAATCGTAACAAACAAGTAAGTGAAATGAAATTGTTTAATCAAATTCCTTACGGTTTATGCGTTAAAAATTACTTTCCAAGTACATTGCATCACTGTATTCTATTCGCTCGCTCATATACTCTTAAACACACAAATATAAGTATCCAGAAAGTTTGAAGTTCACACTTCAAAATTATTTCTAGATAAAACACCTAACATTTCATTTCCAGAGCATTATTAATGTTTACATAGCTGTGATTATAATTTGTTCCTCTCTGGTAAACTTAGCTAGCCTTATGTATATGAATATTAAAGAAAATTAATATTGAAAGCATGCCAAGTTAATTTTGCATATTCCTTCTATGTCTGCAATTACCAATAGTATTTCAATAACCAACACAATTGCTTGAGTTCTCTTTTTTCTGCTTTTGTTTTTATAACAAGTTACAGACCTTGCTCATTCTTAATTAATTGCATATTTTAAAATGCTGCTGGGATCCAAAGTACTGTGAAACTAGTTCCATAATAAAAAGGAGCTTTTACATGTCTCAAGCAGCAGCCTCCCCTATACCTGCCACAAGCTGCTTTTTGAACTCAGGGGAATTTCAGACATGGCATGACCTGAGAATTTTTCAAATCTGAAGTGATATTTACATGGCTCTGCAATTCCTACTGAAGGTGTGGAAGAACTTGCATACATGAATTCTGCATATAGCTAGAAGCTTGCTGTGAGCAACACCTTGCATCTATTCCAAAATAGTTCAGCAAAAATGCTAGTATACCAGAATTTTGATGATTGTGCAAATTTGGAAGAATGCCTGGGATTTTTGTACAGAGCAAGCTGTAAAAATTGTGTAACTACAAGAAAATATGACAAAAATGAATGACACAGAACTTGGACTTACATTCATGAATGTACTTTTTAAAGCATGGTACAAATAAAAAGGAAGTTAATGTGAACAGCAACATATATGCACAAACATTTGAAAAACTGGAGAAAATGCTACTGTTTAATGATCACAAAGCAACAGTCCAAGCCAAGCAGCTGCTAGGGAGAAAGAGGTTTACAGCAAAGGTGAACCTAGCTGAGGTAATGCAACATTAAGAACATGCACAGAAACTCATATGGAATAAAAGAAAAGAGCATATAACCCAGGACTAGAAATATTCAGTACTTAATGCAAGATACCAAGAATCATGAAGCTTTTTGACAGAAAACTATATAAGAATAATATATCATGTAACATAGGATTCATCAACATGGACAGAAATCAACAGTGGGGGCTCTGTTCTATGTTGAACACTTTGTAAGCTCTGCCCAGCCCCACTTTATATCTCATGGGCACTGACTGAATGGTTAGAGAAATACAAGGATAAGAGGAACAGTTGTAGTCAATACTAAATGCTACTAACCAGAGCAAATTCTAATTGGTCTTAGCTAATTAATGTGCTTACATTTAAATCTGTTTATCAGCAGCATCTAAATACACATGCTTTGGAGAGCTAGATGTGAAAAAAGCAAAAGATTTTACAATTTTACAAGCTCCCATTAAATTTTAAATCTGTGTGTAAGAGCTATACTAGACTATAAACTATACTGTTTTAGATCCTGTGCAGTATCTTAATCTGAACATGAAGTTACCACTCACTGAGTGGCCATGGCTGAGTTTTGCCTAATTCCCTTACACATCAAAACTAAAATAGCCTCAAAACCAAAAGGGCTTTAGATTTCAGTCCCACGTGAATCAGTGAATACATCAGATAATTAATATGCAAATATCATCAACCCAAGTGACATTTTAAGAACTAGGAATCTCCACATATGCTGTATAGCTGCAGAATACAAGAAAGGATCTGTTAATTTTTACAAGACAAAACAAGAAAATGGTGGCCATGGGATTTCCCAGTGGCCTGGCAAGCCAAACAACTGTGCTGTCTCCCCACTCCCCACCACTGTACTTGTAACCAATAAAAGAAATCTCAATGTATGACATTAAGAACAAGGACCAGTATCAGATGACTGGAAGTATATGCAGATGATACTCAGATTTTTCAGAATCAATTGATGCCACTAGGTGAAAGTCAGTGATGGACTGTACGTCATATATTTCTTTGTGGATGATTACTCACCATCTTAGACAAAATAGAGATCTTAGTGTTTCAACCTGACCATCTATGCCCTTTACTGCATTTGCAGGTTGCACAGTGACTCCCATCTCAATTATCAGGAACCTCGGAGTCCTGCTGGATGATTGCCTATCTCTGGGTCCCTCTACCAGGGCAATAGCAAAGACATGTGATCTCCATCTTTTGAACATCTGCAAAATACAGAGGTTCCTGACTTGTTGCGACTGCTTTGGCTATCTCAGCTTTATTACTATAACAACTTACTGGAAGGTTTGCTTTCCTGCTCCCTTCTTCCTTTGGTTTTAATTCAGAACAATGCTGTCCAGGTTGTTTCAAATCTCCCTAAATATTTACCTGTTTCTTTATCCTGTAGATCCTTTCCCTGAATACAAGTTTGGGCTAGGGCCTGTTTCAAACTTTTAGTTATGGTCTTCAAGGCTTTGTGTTCTAACTTCTCTCAGTACCTTGCAGCTTGGCTAGAATGGTATGTTCCATTCAGGAATTTAAGATCTACAAGCAAGGGATTACTGTTTGTTCCACCAAAGTACACAGCACTGTCAAGGCTGCAAGCCTTTCTAGAAGTGGGTCTGCATTTGTAGAACTCTGGACCTCTGGCTGGAGGAGACTCTCACTCATTTTCACAAAGAGCTTCCTCTTTGATTCACCAACTTTAGTTGCTGAGTAGTGTTTTAGTTGCTGAGATGGGTAGCCACTGACTGTATATGTTGATGCTTTGCCCTTTGGTGAAAAGGGTGTTATAAACGTTGCTATTGCTATTATTATTCTCAACTAGCAGTGATCTAGAAGTCCTATTTTATACATGCAGTAAGCAGAATTTCTTGTTCTAAAGGATATCTGAAGGGTATACTGCAGTAAGAAGTTTGTGAACTCCACAAGATAATCATGTATTTCCAATCTAAAATATTACATCTTAATCTAAATCCCTAATTCTAGATATGGAATAATAGATAACTTGATTAAACAAGTGACACACAAACTAGACATGTTGTCAAAGTTTTGGTATCCATGATTGATTTACTACTCAATACCCATATGTGTAAAAGTATATGAACCTTTAGATCAGTACGTAGTGGAACTCCCTTGAACAGTAGAGACTTCAAGCAAGCACTTCCTGTAAGAGTTAGCCAGTCTCTCATAAAAGTTTTGAGGAATTCTGGACGATTCCACCTCATAGAACTGCTTCAACTTAGTTAATTTGAGGACTTCCTTACAAAAATAACTTACTGAGGGGCTCAGGTCTGGACTCTGACTGGGTCATTCTAAAACCTATGATACTTCTTCTGCAGCCATTATTTAGTGGATCAGCTGGTATGTTCTAGATTATTGTTGTATTGCATGCGTTCAGCTCCAGCTCCCAAATGGAGGGCCTGTCATTCTGCTCTAGAATTTCGTGATACACTGCAGAATACAAGGTTGTGTTATTGATGGCAACTCCTCTAGGTTCTGAAGCAGCAAAGCAGACTCAACTGAACACACTGCTGCCACCATGCTTGATGATTTAGAATAAGCTTCTTCTGTTCAAATTCAGTGTTTGCTTTTTGCCAAACGTAATGTCTGTAACTGAGCCTGAGAAGTTACATCTTTGACTTGTCTGCCCAAAGAACCTTGTCTCAGAATTCTGGGAAATTATCCATGTGATTTTAGTAAATTTAGATAAACAGCAATGTTCTTTTTAAAGAACTGCGTTTCCTTCTGGCTATTTTCACATGAACATTTTTGTTCAGTCTTTTCCTGATAATTGAGTCATGAGCACTCACATTAATTCACTCACACAGAATCACAGAATCATAGAAATGTAGAGTTGGAAGAGACCACACGGGCCATCCAGTCCAACCCCTTGCCATGCAGGAACACCCTCAAAGCACTCCCAACAGATGGCTATCTAGCCTCTGCTTAAAAACCTCCAAAGAAGGAGATTCCACCACACTCCGAGGCAGCAGATTCCACTGCCGGAGAGCCCTGACTGTCAGGAAGTTTTTCCTGAGGTTCAGGTGGAATCTCCTTTCCTGCAGCTTGAATCCATTGCTCCTTGTCCTGGTCTCTGGAGCAGGGGTAAACAAGCCCTCTCCCTCCTCTATATGGCATCCCTTCAGATATTTAAATGGCTATCATGTCCCCTCTTAACCTTCTCTTCTGCAGACTAAACATAACCAGCTCTCTAAGTCTATCCTCATAGGGCAGTGGTTCTCAACCTGTGGGTCCCCAGATGTTCGTGGACTTCAGCTCCCAGAAGCCCCAGCCACTATGGTCAATGCTCAGGGCTTCTGGGAGCTGAAGTCCACGAACATCTGGGGACCCACAGGTTGAGAACCACTGTCATAGGGCATGTCTTCCAGGCCCCTCATCATTTTGGTAGCCCTCCTCTGGACTTGTTCCAGCTTGACCATGTCCTTCTTGAATTGGGGTGCCCAGAACTGGACACAGTATTCAAGATGAGGTCTAACCAAAGCAGAGTAGAGTGGTACCAGTACCTTCCTCGATCTAGACACCATACTCCTATTGATGCAGCCAAGAATTGCATTGGCTTTCTCGGCTGCCGCACCACACTACTGACTCATGTTCAGTTTGTAATCTATTAAGACTCCTAGATCCCTTTCGCACGTACTGCTATCCAGCCAAGTGTCCCCCATCCTATATTTCTGTATTCCATTTTTTCTACCTAAGTGTAGGACCTTACACTTCTCTCTGTTGAATTTCATTTTGTTAGCCGTGGACCAGCTCTCCAATCTGTCCAGGTCATTTTGAATTTTGATCCTGTCCTCTGGCATATTAGCAACCCCTCCCAATTTGATGTCATCTGCAAATTTGACGAGCATTCCCTCTATTCCTTCATCCAAGTCACTGATGAAGACATTGAACAGCATTGGGCCCAGGACAGAACCCTGTAGCACCCCACTAGTCACTTCTCTCCAGGATGAAAAGCAGCCATTCGTGATCACCCTCTGGGTTCGGTCAGTTAATCAATTACAAATCCAACTAACAGTAGCCCTGTCCAGCCCACATTTTACTAGCTTCTTTGCAAGGATGTCATGGGGAACTCTGTCAAAGGCTTTACTGAAATCAAGATATGCTACATCCACAGCACCAGGATGACCTTAAAGACAACTCAAAAGCTGTTGCTAGTGCAAAGTGCTGTTAACAAGATTGCTGATTAGGATTCTATACAGGAACCACAAAACACAGTCTTAAAGGCCTTGAAGCAGCTGTCAGTATGCCTCCAGTGAATTCAGGGTACTAGTGATAACATTAAAAGCCCTAAATGTTTTAGAGCATAAAACCTGAATGAATGCCCCCCCCCCGCTATATAAAGCTGTCCACTATAAACCTTACTGGCTCCTTAGGTTTTGACCTACAAAGATTATCATGGTAAAACTATTAAATTTTGTCATTATTATTAAGGTTTGCTAACACTTTATCATCACAATAACAGCAGCAAATATTAAACTGTATAGCTTCTATGTGACTAGAAAAATATTTTCAGTTCCTACATATCAATCCAGTATCTTCAGGTACCTAGAACTTTGTGTGTCTGGTATTTTTCAATGTATTCTGTTTATACTGAAACACACACACGCACACCATACGCCCAGCAGTCAGGATAGGCTTTTACAAGACAGTCAGATGAAAGGATGCTACCACCTCTGATTCTAATGACTTAATAAAGAAGTTGACCCAATGACTTAACTGGGAAGATCAACAATCCCTAATCTCTGATCAATCTCAAAACTCACTCAACATATAACTTAAATTTCACAAGCCATTTCAGTGGTTCTTTTTAGAACATTCAAATTTTCTTCTTTTAAAGCAGGGGTGAGCAACTTCCAGAAGTCCAGGAGCTGCAGACACATCCCAAAAATCCTGGAAAGCCACTCTACCCACTCTAATCTTTTTTAAGGTATGAAGGTCCCATGTACTTTAAAGTACAAAGGCTCCATGCACTCCAGCCCTGCTTTAAACAAACCTCATCTTCAGAGGTACTGAATAGTTTAGTGGCTAATGGGTATGAAGATAGACAAAACTAGTCTTTTTTTAAATAGAACCTTTAACAAAGATGTAATAATCATTTTCCCAATCTTTTTGCTGGATGGACAAGCACATGGACATGCTGAGCAGCAGGAAAAGAGAAGATGGGAAACAGGTTCCTGTATTTTTCTCTCACAGCCAAAAAGGTATGTTTTTAAAAATAACTTCTGCCCACCTGGGAAAAAGGGATACATATGCACAGTGCCCCCATATTACCTCCCATCCTTGGAAGCAGACATGTAGACACAAACCGTTAGTTACAGGGTTAGGGAGGTGACTGAAGATAAGTGCCCTCCTTCCCTTCAATCTGGGTGTGCATGCAACTATGCATTTAACTGGAAACAAAGTAATGTAGACTGACAGTATTGTTACCTCAGGTGCATGTTTGGATATGCATGTGATTTAACCTTAAGATATTTAACGCGATAGGTCATATGCATGCAGAAGCAATTATTCTTACTTAGACTGAGACAAGGAAGCATGAGCAGGCAATAGAAAAGGAGAAATAAAAAAGAGAGAATCTAATTCTACTCTTCCCCTCACCTCAGTTAACCTTAAGGGATTCACATGTTAAAAGGGGTGGCTTACAATGTAACAAAGGCAAGAAATATGAACAAACAAAACCCCCAATCATATCCTGTGATTTGTTATGGGTCCACATCTGTAGTTTATTACAGTGGGCCCTCTGAAACTGTAGGAGTTTGGTTCCAGGATGCCCCACAAATGGCAAAAACTGCAAATGATCACATCTTGTATTTATTTATTTAGCTTCAACACGTTCTTGTTTATGTTGCCGCATTTCATGTATAGGATATGTATAGGGAGTTGCTGGAAATCACAGACATGGAGGTTGCAGTTTCTATTAAGTATTCAGAAATAAACACTACATCATGTTCTCAGGGGGAGGGATCAAAGCAAGTCACAGGTGATCACAGATTTTTCTTCTATATGGATAAAATGTGTCTTTAAGTCGTTTCCTTGATTCATCAGTTTGCTTGCTACAAAGCCCAAAAGAAAATGACAAACCAAAAAAGAAATTCATTTTAGAAAAAAAACATCTCAGCTACAACTGAAAGGCTACTGAGGGGCACACTACCATTTTAAAATCTTCTGCTTTCACTGTTCATACAGGCAATCACTGCAGGTTCAATCTAGGTTTGTTTCTAGTCTTCTTCCATGGAAGAAATTTGCACTGATCAAATTAAATGACTCTTTGGGGGGGGGAACACCTATTACTGTAAAAGAGAACCAGATCAGGTTGAAATGCCACCTGATTTTAACAATACAGTAACTGTTCATTGATTTCTGACCTAAAAAGACAGGTTGCTTTCCTATAACTGTGATTCTTTGAGTGGTCATCTGTGAACTCACACAAATGGGTCACCTGTACCTGAGCATCATGTAGAACCTTCTAAAGGGAAAAAGTGAGTGTTTTAGTGGTATCCCTGCCCCTCCTCAGTGCACACACCTAGCATTCCTGCTCACATCCTTATTTCCCAGACCAACACAGTAGCAGACAAGGAGCTAAGAACAGCAGGACACCTAGAGAGGAGGACAGATGGGGTTGTGTGAGTTTACAAACAATCACTCAAAGAGCCATAGTACAATTGTGCAACCCAGTTTTCTTCATAGTCTCTGTGATTCAAAGAAATGGAAGGCTAGCAAACTACTCATCAACAGAGGAGGGAGTCTCATACAATACAGGAAACAAGAACAGCTCTCTGAAACGGAGCTGCTGCTCTTGCCCTTTCATCAAACTTGTAATGCTGTGTAATGATCGAAGATTGAAACCAGGGTGCCACTCTGCAGGTATCCGGCAGTGGCTGTTGAGGTGGCCTCTGCTTTGATCAAATGATTCCACACAGGGTTAGGAGGCTCCCAGCTAGACAGCTGGTAAGCTAGTTGAATAGTAGAAGAAACTCACTTACAAAACCTTTGTTCTGAAACTGGTAAGCCCTTCTTGGAACTTGGGTAACAAATGAAGAGTCTTTGAGACTTCCAGAAAGGAGCTGTATAACCCACATAAAAGGTGAGTTACCAACCGACATTGAGATTGTGGAGGGAGCGCTCTAAGTCAGAAGCAGCATTTCTCATCAAAGAAGGTAAGGTGGAAGGCAGATACTACCTTAGGTAAGAATAGTGTATCAGGCCAAAGGACACTTTTATTCTTGTGGAACTTGAGATACAGAGAATCTACCCTCAGGGCATAGAGTTTTGCTGCCCTTCTGGCAGAAGTAAAGGCTACCAAAAAGGCCACTTTCCAAATGAGTAGCCTGAAGTCACATGAAGCCAACTGTTCAAAGGGCCTGTTAGAAAACTGGAAAAGCACCACCACTAAACTCCAGAGGGTAGCAGGTTCCCATATTAATGGAGGCAAATTTTTGTACTTCCTAAAGAAACTCTTAAGCAGAGGGTGCCCATGTTCTGTATATTCCATGGAACTGCTGATATGTAGCATTTCACCAATGAAAGAGAAAGATGCTTATCCACCAGAGATAACAGGAAGTTCAGGACATGAGGAACTTCTACATGTGCAAGAAAGATATCACAGGACAAAAAGGAGATATGTTTTTCCCACTTCTAAGCATATGAACACTGAGCGGAAGGCCTATGTGTGGCATCAAGAATACATATGATCAACATAGGCAATGAAGTCACAAGAATATCTTCCATACTGTCAGCCTGAATATCCTCAGTATCTGATGCCTCACCCTGCATAGTGCATAATGAGGTCAGATGTCTACACGCCATGAGACAGATGCAGAATGGTGGCCAACCAGGGTGGCCTCGGTCACAAGAGGTGACAACCAGGATGCCCAACTGTCTTCTCTGATCTTTGCTATTACCCTCATTACTAGAGGAAGTGGAGGAAAAGTGTACACGATGGGACCTCCCCAGTAGAACAGAAATACATCTCCTTGTGATCCTGTTCTTCAGTGTGTCCTGGAGCAGTAGATTGGTCATTGGTTATTCTCCGGTGAGGTGAACAGGTCTAAGATGGGTCCTCCCTATAATCTGAAGATGTGATGAAAGGATCCAGGACGCATTTTCCAATCATGGTGTGACACATCCACTCTGCGTATGAAGTCTGTCAAAACATTTTCTTACCCCAGGAGATGAATAGCAGAAATGGAAATCCCTCAAAAACGACACCAATCCCATATAAGCAGTGTGAGATGCAGCAGAAGATCTGGTCTTGTGCTGCCTGGCTTGTCCAAGTAAAAGAACATTGCAATGTTGTCAGAGAGCCCCTGAATCACTTCATTGCTGAGGACTGATTGGAAGGCCCTCAATGTCTTTATGACTATCATCATCTCTAACGCATTTATGTGGAGAGAGCACTCTACTGATGATAAAAGACCTCCCACTGAAAGATCTGCAATGTGTGTTTCCCAAGCTCTGAGAGAATAGCAATATATAGCATTTA
The DNA here is from genome assembly GCA_948472985.1 of Iguana delicatissima. Lineage (NCBI taxonomy): Eukaryota > Metazoa > Chordata > Lepidosauria > Squamata > Iguanidae > Iguana > Iguana delicatissima. Next base: position 112,902 of record CAOKZL010000246.1, on the reverse strand, counting down.
TTTCTATACCGCCTATCAACTAGTGTTATCTAAGCGGTTTACAATGTATTTTTAGCTAATTGCCCCCAACAAGCTGGGTACTCATTTTACCGACCTGCGAAAGGATGGAAGGCTGAGTCAACCTTGGAGCCTGGTAGGATTGAACTCACAACCTTGTGGTTGCAGTACTGTCATTTAACCACTGCGCCACCAGGGCGCAGAGAAGCATCCATAGTGACCACTATGGTGGGTTTGGGAAATATGAAAGGTATGCCAGCTTGCACATTGCTTGAGTTGATCCACCACTGAAGAGACTGATGAACAGTCCTTGGGACTGTGAGTCACATTCAAGGGGAATTGGCCAGATGACCAAAGATCAAGAGAAACCAGACCTGCAGAGAACTCATTCTGAGTCTGGCAAATGGTATCTCTGAAGTTGTGGACACCATGAGACCAAGATGGATCTGTATTTCTTTGGCTGAAACCCTCTGATTTCTCAGGCACCAACGAGTTCTTTACAGCACTGCTTTTCGGTCATCTGACAGAAAGGCAGCTGGTACATGAAAGTCCAGTAGTGCTCCTATGAAGCAGGCCCACTGGGGTGGTCTCCACTGGGATTTTCATAGTTCACAGTGAGGCCTAACACACTTACATAAAGTGACTTGGATGCTGCCAGTGAGACAGCCCTGGGAACGCACAACAAGGAGCCAGTTGTCTACGCATGGGAAAAGTACAACGCCCTGTGAAGAACAAAGCCACGCAGCCACCAGTCTTGCATTTTGTAAAAACATATGGAGCAGTACAAAGACAGAAGGAAGAGGCATGAAAACATAAGCCCTTCTTCCTACAGCAAAACAGAGAAAGCAACAATAACACGGCCTGATCACAATATGGAAATACAAATCCATTAAATTGAGAAGTGCAAACAAGTCTCCTTTCTACATAAAGAGAAAGACGGAACTGAGGGAAGTAATTCTGAACTACTGTACATGGGTTCCACATAGAAATTGATGCCCCAAAGGTCTAGAATCAGACAGAAGGCACCTGCCTTTCTTTGATACTGTGAAATACTGGGAGAGAAATCCTAAATGCAGACAGAACAGGCTCTATTGCTCCTTTGAGCAGAAGCAATTTCACTTCTTGGTTGAGCACTGGAAATAAAGAGGTGCTGTGGAAAATACCAGATGGTGGGGTTTGCCAGAATTCTATCACATAACCCCCTTCATGATGTTGAGGATCCACAAGTCCTTGGTGATGGATTCCCTTGTGTGATGAAATTTTCCTTATCTGTCTTGAAAGGAGGGCATGAGAGAAGTGGTGACTGCTGCTGGAAAAGTCAAAGGCACCACCTTCTGGAGTCCTGAGATCTTTTCTTGAAAGCCTAGGACCTGTACTTGGTGGCCAAAGATTTCTTTCAATAAGAAGTAGAGAGTGGGAAAGTTCTACTCCAATTACTACTCAGGACTATAAGAACGCTTCAAAGATGAGTCATGTTTCATTCATATAGATCGTGGTCTGGACAGCTACTAGGTTTGGGACTGAATATCAAATTTCCTTGCAAGAGAGCACATCTTCTGGGTATGCCCTAACTTCTCATTGGTAACTGAGTTGAAGTCCTGTTCACTGGATGGAAGGTCCTCAACAGTAGATCTTGCTTGATGAGAAGTCAGAAGAGTGAAGCTAGGCACAGTGGTGTAGAGCAATGGCACTAGTTAAAGCCCTACCACTGTAATCTACCATGTCTGGCTATACTGATCATCTGAGCTGTAAGAAAGTATGCCTCAGTTCATAGGATCATGGCTATTTTTTTACCCTCATCTATCCAAACAGGGTGAAATGTTCTCCCATAGGAGCTGTTGGTAAGCTCAATAATATGCAATACAAACAGAAAGTACCACTGTAGAATAAAACATTCATGACACCACATCCAGCTTTTTCATTTCCTTGTCTTCTGGGGCTGAGCGCTGTCCTTCAGAAGACTTTGACTGTGCAGCATCAACAATGATGGAATTTGGCTTAGGGTATGTAAAAAGCCAATCACACCCTGTTTTATATAAGTTCTCAGTCTTTCTAGAAATGGAAGGAATGGAAAACAGCATTGACCAGGACTTCCTAGCAACTTCAAGGAACAAGAGCAACAGCAGTATCAAGACTGGTGCTGGAGCCTGATTCTGGATGAATCTGTAAACAGGACCAGAAAACAACAGTTTTGGCTGCTTGAGTTCAAGAGCTTTTGGCATGGAAAGCATCTGGTCTATCAAAGGTTTAATGGCATCCACTGGTGAGGCCATATTCTGGTCCCTCACAACTGCCTTAGGAGATGTTGACATGGGGTCTTTTGAAGATGTTGAAGACTCATCCATTTCATCATCAGATCTCAAAGGCTCAGAATGTTGTACTGAGTGAACCATCTTAGGGTCACCACAAATTGGAAACGACTTGAAGGCACTCAACAACAACATGAGGCAAGTAACTGTTGGGAGGGGAAAAGAATGGAGTGCTGATTTGAATGATGACTGGTGGAATGTTTGGGGAGATTTGCATGGCAGTTGACAAATGGCAGGGTTTTCAATTTGAGTATGTGCAATTTTTGCCTGTGCTTTGAAATGAGTGCAGTTGAAAAAGTGATTAAGAGGGCTTTGAGAGAGACTAGGGTTGGAATCAGAGAAAGTAATTTGAATTGAGTGATTGATAATGCTTTGCAATGTGAACAAGCTCCTAAGGTGTGCTCTTCAACTAAACACAAAAGGCACTTGTAATGGCTGTCATTCTTGAGGATCTTACCCCCACAGGATAAACTCTTCTTTAACGAGCTGATAGAGGCCGTAAACCCCTAAGGGCTAACAGAAGATAAGTCAACAGAGTCCAAGTCAAGCTGAAATATGATAATTTCAAAGAACAATGCCCAAACACTCAGAAGAATGAAGATAAGCCAATCTGAATCCATTACCAAGGAAGTTCTCAATCAAATATAAAACAGAAACTCCGAAGAATATGTTCTGTTTGATGCTCCTTGCTGCTGTGGTGGAAGAAATGCTACTGAGGATTTCAGTGGGAATCATACACACTGCATGCATGCACACTCCATGCATGCACACTGAGAAGAACTGGGCTACCGCTGAAATGCTCACTTCTTGGCCCTGGCAGTTTCTAAAATATGCACTGGGCAGGTGCAAGTAACCCATTTATGTTAGTCACAAAGACCACAAAGAAGAATGTATCAAGCAACAGGAACATAACAAATTTACAAACTATCTTATTTCCCTCTCCAAGCAGGTGTTATTGTAACCTATCACATGCACTACCTATTATTTCCCATTTCCTCCCTCACCTGGAAATCTGTCCCACTGCTTCTAGTTTTTGAAAAACCAGGAAAAAAAACCTTTCTTTACGTACATGTAAAGAAAATATTTGTACTGAAATGTTAGGGAGCTTTCAGAAAAGATGATCAAGGGTCATGATATAGCTTTTAAATGTTACCACACAGAAAAACTGGACGTAAAAAAGTATTTTTTTTTTTACTAAGAAAATAATGAAACTTTGCATCACCCAATAAAATTAATTGGCCCTGGGGTATATCTATGCATAATGTATAATTAATACAGAATTTATCACCAAGGTATAATGATAGACATCAACTTACCTCCATTTCAAAAAGCTAATTTCGTGAATTATTTTATCAATATAAGCAGTTATAACTAAATGGAAGATGTACATTCACAGATGCTATGCATCTACCTATCAGATGCTGGAATAAACAGGAGGGGGCTGATGCTTTCATGGCCTATTCCTCAACTTTGCAGAGGAATATGACTGGTGCTGTTGAAAGCAAAAATGCTGGATCAGATAGATCCTTTCAATAAGACTATATCTGCATGGGTAGACTTATCAAACTTCATTTAATTCAATAAGAATTCAGCACAATTAACTTTAGGTAGACTGAGGCCAAAAGGCCTAAATATCCTGAGGGCACCAGACCACCTGATGTTGGAAGGTCAAGCCTGGTTAGTACTTGGATGGGGACTTCCAAAGAATACTAGGCATTGCAGTCTATATTTCAGAGGAAGGAAATGGCCAACCACTTCTGAGTACTTCTTGCCTATGAAGTAGGCAGCTTGAAGACACATATACACATAGACTGGGACCACTGCATTAATGCCTGTTTTGTAAAGCAAGATTGAATTAGGAGGAGAAAAACTACTGCAATTTGATCTCATGCATTACATTGTTGTAGTATATTAGAGAAATTATAAGTCTTAAGAGCATGGGCATTCACCCCCACATCAAATAAAGACAACTGCTCGGTTTAGTAATTACCTGCCCTTGCTTCAGGAAAGTTGCTTCCAAGAGGCTACTAACTCATTCAAAGGGGTATCATACCATGTTTTCAGAACTCCACTCAATTTCAAAGCTGCTGTTGGGGAGCAGGGGAGTTCAAAGTTCAGACTCATAGAACATGTTTCTTCATTCTTTGGATCCCAGCTGCAGTCTTGAAGTAAATCATCTTTCTTAGTCTACTTTTGTGCTAAAACAAAAGTTCATTTCCTAACTGCTGACTACTTCCAATCATATAGAAATTCTGTACAGCAAAATGCACTGCAACCAAACTCTTTGTATTATGCTCTTGGTTGTATAAGTGCTCCATTTATTAGAAAATCTATTGTAATTATTACAGCAACCATGTACACGAAATACGATTGATTTAAATCAAAGAGTTAAATTTGCCCGTTTCGCAGTTACGTAAAATCACATTTTTTAAAATCAGTTTAAATGTCTGTTCGCCTTGGCTGTAACATGTCTCACTGGGGACCATGAGAATGAGAACTGCATATACAATAAAGTGTGAAATACAGAGGTGCAAGAACATGACTTCTGAAGTGTCCCCAATGTCCAAATTTCCTCCTTGTTAATTTGCAAGTGACAATCCCAAGCAAGCCTCAGTAGACTTTGTGCCTTATTTTTCTTTGCATAACAAGTCATTTACTACACTATGGATCTGAAAATACTACATTAAAGGCTGTAATTCAGTATAAGCACTATATTTCCTATAACAGGACTATACCATAGCAAAAGATTTAAGTAAACTGCCTATGTAGTCTTTTCCAACCACTGTATTCGGATGAGGTATGCGTAAGTCCTGCACCTTGAAAACTGAAGCTGAATCTCACAAACCAATTCTTAGTAGGCCTACTGTAACAGCTGGAAATCCCACTGGTATGCAAGGGGTTTTGTTTTTGTTTTTTGAAAAGGGACTGTTTCACATCATTTCTTTTGAAGTTAATTATAAGAAATAATCGATTAAAGAGGGTGCTTCAAAATATTCTATGGACTGCATATATAGTAATCCCAGATTGCTTTGAACTGTTTTCAGAACTTTCCTTTGGTAAATTACTTTGTACTTGTTCCCAGATAAAGAATTGCTAGAAGCAAGGGAAGAACAGAGGCAAGATTCAGATAAAGAAACATTTAGATGCCAAAGTGCAACCAGTGAAGCAAAAAAAGATACACACAGACACACACACATAGCACATGGAGGCATTGTTATCCTCATCCAGACTTCCAAAAATATTTTGTTACACTAGGGTCTTATCCTCATTATCCACTTGAGGTTTACGTTAGAGTGGCTTTGAATCATATTGCATAAAGATATCCAGTATTTCCCCCCTTCTAATTAAATGTGGGAAACAATACCTGGATATTTCAAAATCATCTTTTCAAATTCTATATCCAAATTGGGAACTGATTAGATTCCCACATGTAGCAGGTCAAACCACTGGAGGAACCCACTAAACACCAAGTAGAAGGTGGCTAGATACAGATTGCACAGGAAAAAGTTTACATTGTACAGTTCCCACCCTTTCATCCCTGAATGGGCATCATCAACAAGCTAGATGATAATGCACCTGAAAACACAAAAATACAACTTGAATTAATGATGTAGTGAAATCCTGACAGCGAAGTACACACCTTGGCATTGATATAAGGGTCAAAGGGGCCGTACTTTTTGAGTTCTTTGATCTCAAGAGCATTCTACAAAAAGGAGAGGAAAAGAAAACGTGATGATGAAATGGGCAAGATATAGCAACAAAGCAGTGAGTGACTCTGAAGGGAAGGAATGACAGAACATGACAATATATCATTCCAATGAAAAGCAATTAATCACACTGGCCATTCCAGCTGTCAATAACTGCACCATGCACATTGTTTTTAAGGACAGCATGCAAACTTTAACTAAACGAAATTTTCAGTTTACTTTAACATTTCAAGATTTATTTATTTATTTTGTATTTGGCTTCGTCCTAACCACAGATTTCAAGATCATTCACTTTCATATGGTCCCCTTCCAATGGTAAATCATATAAAGCTTAAATACTGTTATACTAGCACAGACTGAACGATCACAGCTGCACTCGAGCGTACAATGAGTAGAGCACAGCAAAAAGAATTAAAAAACAATATAATCAAAGGCCATTTTAACATGCACATTAGGCTACTTTAACATGAAGAATATTACTAATCAGCAGTTGAACAACATTTTTGAATTTCTTTTCAACTAGAAGATCTATTCTGAGAACAGACTATTTACTGGAAACATTGCTCAACTACATGATATTGCAGATGTTAAGCCCTGACAGTTATATACACACAACAAAGATAGAGTTTTAACTTGTAATTCTCAACAAATGTTTACTGCTCCTCGCAGCAGTCATTGTGTGGCAGAGCACGGACAATATCTGTTGGAAGCAGATGGTGGAAGCAAAGAGAAATACAAAGCATACTTGCCATTGTGTGCCTTCAAGTCATTTCTGACTTATGGTGGCCCTACAGCAAACCTATCATAGGGTCGTCTTGGCAAGATTTGTCCAGAAGGGGGTTGCCCTTGCCTTCCACTGAGGCTAAAAGAGTGCCTCACCTAATTACATCTCAGTCTCAGTAAGAAAATATACATAGTGCCCATTAAATAAACAGACATAAAGGCAGGCTTTGTAGAAACCTTGCTAGATTTTTTTCAGTATTCTCAATACTCTTTGTTTTGTTCTTTTAACATTAGTGCCTTGCAGAAATATTGGTTACAGGTAAATAAGGTTTTAAAGAAAATAAGTTAGGCAGTTATAATTCCACAGAATTATAGGTAAACACCTATTTCACGTAAGATGTAAAACAGAAAGTTAGACTGGACTGACCAACATACAGACTTTACTTTCACTCTGTGCACTTTGTGAATGTAAATGACTTGTAGATTTTTAACAATAATTAAGTTTGTTATTTTCCAAAGCTTACGTGAGCTCTAAAGTACAATTTTTTTATAAGATATGAATTGGATATAGTACACAGGTTAGACAGGACAACTAAAGATTTTTCTCTGACTTGCAAAGAAGCACAACTTTTTACTAAATTAACTATAAATAAGGGAAAGCTGTGCTTTAATGAATCTGCTAATTACAAATATTAAGACAAAAAAACTCTACATGAACATGGCTAAAAGAGACTAGATTTATTTCGGTTGGCTCCAACATAAAAGAGGATACAACATTACTCAGGAAATGGGCAGTGAGTAGGACAGTGGTTAACATATCCCAACTCTTCAGGTATTGCAATTTATTTATTGCTAATTCCACAGTTCTTAATCATGTTCTTACTCAAAAATACAACTTTCAAGATAGATATTTTCTACACTGAAAAGATCTTAAAAAAAATCCAGATCATTTTGAAGCAACGAATTTTAAATAACCTGAGTCTACATAAGTGCTGCATTGACTTTCTCCTGGAGAATGTTATGTTCAAGGCTAGTCGTTAAGAAAATGAGAAGAAAAAAGGGGGAGGAATATATTCAGACCTGCTCATTCACTTTTGTATGGGACGGTCCCTGGTGTATTAGCAGCTTCACTATTTCAGCATCTCCCTTCCAAGCTGCCAAATGAAGAGGATAGCAGCCTTTGCAATCAGCCACATTGGTTAATGCATCGTTCCTCAACAGAACTTCCACAACATCCCTGTAGACAAGGGAGAAAATGATGCCATGAATCTTTTGAATAGGCAGTGGGGTGAAGAAATAAGACATTTGGACTACTACATGAAACTGAATGCTTGAAAATAAGCTTTATGTCCATTTCATGGCTAGTACACTACTGGCTCCCTCTGTTTGTAAACTCTGTTGACAGAGGCAAAGTGGGAGCACTGGGATTTAAGTTCACAGACTGCTGAAGCACTAAAGTTGAAAGTTGTAAGAGAAAGGATACAGGGACTAGGCAAGACAGGTGAAAAGAGTGCAGAGGAAATGTAAGATTAAATTGTGTTTAAACAATAACAATTGTCTAGGGTTGTCAGGAAGGAATAGGTGGAATGGCAAACCTCAGAACATGGGTTCAGAATACTAGATGATATCGTAAAGTGTGGTATCAGTTAACCCAGCTATCAGTGGGATTGCATGCCAACAATGAAAATCCTGCACAATCTCCATGATGCTAAAAATACCAATAGAGGCTTCAAAACTTTGTTAGGACAATCTTACGCAATAAGTAATAATTGGGCTTTTACTGAACTTTAACCAAAAGTTTTTACAACTTCTCAAACTGGAGATGTAGAAAGTCAGGGTGTTATGGTCTGGCTACATTGTTTAACAGGGTCCTGAGATATCCAGCTGCAAATAGTGAAAGACATCATTTTGTTGAATTCAATAGGATTGATGCTACGTCTATCCCTCATCCCTATGTTTTAATATTTACAGCTGTTGTAAACCACCTTTAAATCACAATGAAGATCATCAATGAATCTTAAATACGTTTTATAGCAAACTACATAATCTGCTGTTTGTCTTGACTCAAAGGTAACCTCAGAAAACCTCTTTCTGCTGCATATGATATTTACAAGAATCAACAGAGAAATGCCACAGAATGCTATAGTTAAAACTGTTGTTTGTTTTTAACTATGGAAAGGCTGGTAAATTAACAGGTATTTCAAATATGGGGCTTACTTGTGACCATTCAAAGCAGCATGGTGCAGAGGAGTATACCCAGTACTGTCAACACAGTTCACATTTGGTCCTCTCCATATACTGTAAAATAAAAATACACCAATGTATTAAAATACAGTATAATAAAATATAGTAACATAGTCTCAAATCTTGTAATAATGGAAAACAGTTTTAATATTTTTAAAGGAAGGAGGTGATCCAATAAAAGGAAAAGCTATCCTGCTTGTGTTCTCCAACCAGTGCTGCTTTACCATATTAGTGAACATTCCATATACACACTAAGACATTCCAGATACAAATATTAGTAGCATAAAACCACAGCAGAATTGTCAAGCCCATAAATGCTGTTTTAAGCCACAAGAAAAGATTTTAACTAATGAAATAACATTCACAAAATCATCATTATGTCTCCTTACTGTTCATTCTCTTCCAGTACTACAGAACTATATTTAAAAGGATTTTCATCTCTGCCATTAATTCAATCCCACAGCACTACCAGTGATCAAAGAAAAATTTCCATAGAACAGCTGTCCATGATGCATGTAAAACAAGCCCATTGGTGGCTTTCCAAGAAATAAAGTCATAACTGCTTTTCATTATAACAAAGTGTAGCAAAAAAACCATTCAAATTCTCTTCCCTTTTATCATGTGCACATATTTATTCCACAAATGAGTTAAAAACATTGGCAAATGATAATGCTTGATTTTCATATACCACCATTAACATATGAAGCAAATTATCACACTTAAAAACTTTTTGAGAAAGAAGAAAATCAGGAAGTGACTAAATTTCTCACTTCACACCCATATAGTGTCTTAGTTCACTGTGAAAGTAACAATTAAGCAAACCATGAAAAACCAAGCTTCCTGTAAAAATCTCTTTTTTTACAGCTGTGATGTAATGTTTAGTATCTCTTTGTTTGTTCCAATCACTCATCTTGAGTTGCCATGTGCTCTTCCTAATGAACCAGGCCTGGTGATTTTATTTCCTTCATTGTGAGGTCTCTCTATGGCTCAATTTGCAAACTACGGGTTCCTTCTGCAGCTAGCATTTGTAAAATAGTAAGAAAATCCATACACAGCTAAAATCACAATATCATTGACTGTTTTTCCCTCATCTTCCCTTTTAAATTTGCAGTCTTCAGAAAGATCTGCATTCCTTTACCATTTCAATTCTCTACAGTCATCAGCAGCACCTTTTGTCACTGCCTTAAAAGATGACTTTTTTTTCAAATGTAACAGTTTCTTTGGGGCATGTGCTCTGGCATCTTCCTCTTTTTTCCCTCTCCCATACTGGTGAAATTCTGTCTTATTAGCAAACTATAGCTTCCTCACTATTCTGCTGGACACCAAAGGCCAAATTTTCTAGCTTATCTGTACGTTCACAGCACACCACCCACTGAATTGGAGCTGTCATGCATAAGCAGTTCCTTCTCACTTTAATCCCCTTCCCCCACTATCTCATTCTCATAGATACCTTCTGAATGCAAGGGGGGGGTAAATTCCATTGAACAAACAAGACTGTAATCTTGAAACACTGACCATCAATTAAATTCCTCATCACAGGAATATAATTTAAATGAACATGTACATCTACAAATGCCAAGGATTCTTCTAATACAAAATGAATATACTGTAAAACAGTCAAACAAAAATGAATAACCACTGAATACATCCATATCATATACCAAAAGGTAGCATTATTCATATCCAAAAGTAGACAATTTTCTTCTAAAAAAGCATAATAGTATCCCAATACACAAAAGCATCAAATTTTGCTGGACCAAACTAGTCTGAAGACACCTTAAATACTGACGCTAGGGCAGTTTTCCATTCAATAATTTTGCACAGGACAATTTCAGACTTTATTACTTTCAACTATGTCTCCATTAATATAAAATTTAATGCTTTCTGGCAAACATTTATAAACTAAAGTTGTAGGTTTCCGTTTCTTTGTAGATATAATTAATGCTTCCAACAGAGCAGGATGGCTGAGACATACAGAGCTGTGGTTCCATATGTAGACACAAAAGGCTGTTGCAAATAGTGCCACAGTACGTCTGTGGGTAATTGATGAGTAGATTGTAATATAGAAAACTGAAGACTTTTTTGGTCTGGATCTATGAACAAAGTTAATTTGATAATTCCATGGGAATATAGTTTCAGAGTACATAGAAATGATCCCTGCTCCTCTGAAGAGGCCAGCCACAGATGCAGGTGAAACGTCAGGAGAAAGCTCGGAAAACCCAAAACAACCTATGGATTCTGGCCGTGAAAGCCTTCGACTTTACATCGATCCTTGCTTCTTCTCAAATATTTTGTTCAATGAATCACATCACTTAAATCAGTGCTTTCAAAGTCATGGTCCCTGGACTAGGCCTGGTCACCAAGACGTTTGTTGCCAGTCCCTGGCAAATTTACAGGAAAGAAAAAATCCTGGTCAATAGGTAGAAATATGGTGCCTGTTACATGTGTGTGATGGAGCCTGGGGGTGTGGCTAGCCTAAGTGGCAGGCCAGCCCTGACAACAGGTTGCCATGTAACAAAAGTGGCTCTGTATTAGAGAAACCCAGCCCATTGATGAAAGGGAAGGGCTGAGATTTGAGACAAGGTCTATACATAAGGCACAGTTACTTGGATTTTTTAGATTCGTTCAGTGAGATTTCCAGAGAGGAAGAGAGGGTAGGAGAGAGAGTGAGTTTTAACTTATAGCTCTACACTCAGCCAGGGAAGTTGTCTGAATATGTGTGGTTGTCTTCTCAGAGGTCTAGAAAGAGACAGAGGAGAAACCAAACCATTTTTGAGTTGAGTCAGAAGGTGTGACCTACACTTGAGAATTAAATCTTTGGGCAAAAGAGAAGCCAAAGGCTTCTTGTGAGTGTATGTGCCTGTATACTGAATGGAGCTATAAGAAACTGGTTAAATACATTCTGAAGTTCTGTATTGCTTGGAATTACTTATGACACCCACTACCTTTTTTCCTGTTTGTTGTTTTAATAAAGATTACATTATATTTTTATAAATTCTGACTCAGTGGATATTTTCCATTAGTTCTAATTGACTAGAAACATGCTACCACAGATCAGTAAATCATTCTGAATAATAACTGAGAAGATTTACCCTTTAAACACTAAAGTGGTGGTTTTAAAGGGAAAAGAAGGCATGTAATAAAGGAGGGGAGCAGAGTGTTATAGCAGGCAGAGAGGGAAAGCTGCCACATCAGTCTAAGACAGTGGTTCTCAACCTGTGGGTCCCCAGATGTTTGTGGACTTCAGCTCCCAGAAGCCCCAGCCACTATGGTCAATGCTCAGGGCTTCTGGGAGCTGAAGTCCACAAACATCTGGGGACCCACAGGTTGAGAACCACTGGTCTAAGAGAAGGAAAAGCAGGCCCAGCCCCTCCACAGTACAATAAGACCCCTATATCCACAGATTCATTATCTGCTGATTCAGTTATCCACAGTTGGCTCCCTGCCGCCACCACTATGGCGGGAGAGAAGCGACGAGCAACCCTGCCCCTTGCCCTAGACCCGATTGCGTGGGTGGTGGGTGAGAGAGAAACAATGAGCGTGCGATCGCACTCATTGCCATCTCCTGCCCCTCACCCTAGGCCTGATTGCGCTGGTGGTAAGTGGGAGAGAAGAAATGAGCACACGATCGCGCTCATTTCTGCCTCTTGCCCTTCACCCTAGGCCTGATCATGCTGGTGGTGGGCGGGAGAGAAGCAATGAGCGTGTGATCACGCTCATTGCTGCCTCCTGCCTCTCGCCCTAGGCCTGATCGTAGTGGCGGCTGGCGAGAAAACAGCGGGGATTGTGTGCCTCACTGTTTTCCCACCTCCTGCCTCAGGCTCCAGGCCAATCGTGGAGGCAGAGGATGAGAAACCAGCAGGGATCACAGGATCCCATGCTCTCCACTGTTTTCCTGCTGGCTGCCCAGGGCAGGTGGCAGGAGAGGGCATTCAGTACTATCCACAGATTTCAGTATCCGCTGGGGGGCCTGGAACCAATCCCCCATGGACACAGGGGTCCTACTGTATGAAAAAAATAATTGCTGGCCCCTCACATAACCTGAGAAGCACTGTTTTAAAAGATACAGGACAATTCCCTTGTAAGTTTAGCAGAGACTAATAATGATGGATTCATCAGTAAAACATCCTGATTACTTCAATGTAATAGATTTGCTCATTCACTGAATTTTGTTCTCAGAAGATTCTGAATTTCATTACAACTGACTAATCTTATCTACTGATCACAGTAGCACTTGGAAGAAATCAGAGATGTGGAATGGAAAGTTTTCCATACCATCCATATATTTATATACATACATTATCCATAGTTGTCTGAGCTGCTGTACTACAATCAATCATGTTAGGTGGCTTAAATATGGGCTATGAAATTCTATTTATTCTAATATACAGGCATGGTCAAACTACAGTGCTCAGAGGAACAAACTAACAAATGAACCTACTATAAGCTTGTTTCTGTTTCACAAAAATCACTTGCTTCTCAATAAGTCACAAGTCAAAGTAGACAAGACAAAATGTGTTAAGTTGCCTTTCCCCATAGACTCTCATGTATATTTTACTGAAAGAAAATGTTCTATTAGTTGTGCTGAATCAGCTTTTTCTTTGGTTGCAACTGAACTGATAGGCAGTGCAGTAATGCTGAAGTACTACAGCTATGCTTCAGCAAAAGAAAGTTAAACTGCTGATATATAACATATCAAGAAGCAGCTTTCTTTAGGTATGCAAACTTAAAAAATAGTGCTCTTTCACATTAGTCATTTTTGTTATATATAAAGGAAGGATATGTTTTACATTATTACAACAATTCTAGTAACATAATTTCCACATAAAGCTTTAACTATGTTTGAATGTATTTAAGCCACACATGCTAAACCAGATAACATTGTTTAGAGGTCTGGAAACTTTTCCAGTTCTACCTTTTTCCAAAACCCGCATTACTGGAAGAAGTCCTGAACAAAGCAGTAGCTTGTTCAGATATTTGGTTAAACAAACAAACAAACCTGAAATTAGCGAACTACTAAAAGTGTCCCCTGATCCCTGGCTATAAAAGTTTTCTCGGTAAAGGCAGCACTACTAGCTATTAATTGGTGGCAGCACACTACAGCAAGAATCATATGTTAAGTCTGAACTATACTTTTAAATGAAGTAAAAACTGAGGATCTCTGAAAATGATCCTCTTACTTCTAAAACTGTTAGAGGGACAACAATGTATTTTCCAGTGGTCAAATAGTCACTCTCAAGGTAACATAACTACCTTAAACTCTCTATATCGAACTAGGTGACCATTTAATAAAGCTTCATTGCTGATTACACTGGTGCACACACTTAAATCTGCCGCTCAAATAGCCCTTAACACTGTCATCCTGCACAGGAAATATTTGATTTGTGCACTACAAATACTTGATTTGTAATCTTCTAATATTGTGTTTTTTCCATAGCAGAACAGAGGTTTTTGAGAATTCAAGTTATTTAGGACTTCAACTGTAACACAGATGCCAAGCGCTTTTGAGACAAAGGTGGTAATTAGCTACTAACCGAGGCCCAGTGTGAGACAGATCTGCCAAAAAAAAATCTATCCATGCAAGTAGAAGCAAAATTTAAAAATTCTTTTACATCTCTTGGATAAGTGAGAACAAAGGAAAAAATATATTTAATCCTAGCTGATTTTTTTAAATCCAGGGAGATGAAGGGAGTAGCCACAGAAAAGCTGTTTTAACAAGAAAGAAGGGCGTACGCAATTAATATAGACCAGGTATAGCATTAGATTTTCCTGGTTGCACTCTACTTTCTATAGCCTTATATCTCTCAAAAACCATCTAATACACAAGTGAAGAAATAATCATCCCCATATGGCACACAGTAGTTAAGGTTTCCCCAGTGCTGTGTGAGAGTTAGTGAAGTATGTATATTCTCAATAGATGCATAAGTTACAATTGTGGCATGCATCTGCGGAGGCCATCTATTCCACATGATAGTGTATTTTAAGCAGTTTGGAATAATATCATTAAACTGTTTTCTTCTCATTTTCTCAGCTTTTTAACCTTCATTTTGTTCAGCAGACAGGGCAAATAAGCAACACAGGAAGGAAACTAGGCACAAGACCTTTCTGTGCTTTTTGATAGTAGATAGTTTGGGTTGCCAGGTAAATAAACGTGATAAAGAAAACCAGTTACAGAGATAAAAAGCCAACGAAGGTGTAGTCTCTCTCCACTGTATCGCACAGAGTGTTTTATCTGCAAAGTGGGCAGAAATTATGGGTATTTGGTTGGGACAATTAGCTTTGGGCTCACATTTGTTCCCTTGAGACCAACACTGCTGACCTGCAAAAGCTGGGAGAAGCACAGAGGCCACCCACATCTTTGAGAACGCGACATTGGCAGTATACTTCCAAGGTTGACTGCTATCAAAAAGATTGAGGGTACTGAAGAAGGATGCCATCATTCAAAAGATAAATGGCATCCTTAGAAAGGACATTCCTTGGAAGATGAAACAGATAACCTCTCATAGGGAAAATATTAGAGCGGGGGAGAGACTCATGGTATTAGGAGATTGAATTATCCAAGATGCATACAACTAAGACTGCAATGAGTGCATAAATTACATAGAGAGTAGTCTGCACAGTGTGAAGATTTCAAAAGTAACATCTCATTTAGATAACATGGTAGACAGTGCTAGAGAATGAAGTCACTGGTCCCAGTACAAAATGGCACTAATGAAATGTGAAAGTGTAGATATGTATACTCAAATCAGAGTAATTGGATTTAATGGAAAGCACTGATACAGTGCACGTAACAGAAGCCTAGCTGAAATAAGAGAACCACTAGGATATTTGTAATATCTAGATTTAAAAAAAAAAAACAGAACAGAAGGGCTTACTGGGACTGATGTTACTCTATACACCCATGAGAGCGTGGTATCAAACAAAAGTTCAAAAGGGACCAAAGCCTCCAGAAGACTGCCATGGAGTTACAGTACTGGGACTCCTAATTAATTTTTAAGAACTGAGACAGACTCTTGTTTTCAATCAAAATGTTGAAGGTAATTTTGAGACTGTTCACCTCATTGAAAACAACAGCATTTGTAATTATCTGTACTTTTGGGAATCTGTAGAAAGTCCCAGAACATATCCCCTGCAGTTATGGCAGACCTACTGTATGCAAGTGTGACTGAACCAATCAGGAACAGCAACAATAATGTTATAAAATTTAATTTTCCATGTTAAACAGAAAAGCACCAAGGAATCTCAGTCAAATTTGGACTAAAAAGAGAAGAGCTTTCTAAATTGCTTTGGGCTTATTCAAAATTACAATAGTAGAAGTTCAATAAAAATCAACATTATTTATTTACCTCCATCAATGTACATGTACAAAAATGAAACAATAAAGCAGATGGTCTTGCCAAAGGCATACAATTTCTCTCAGACACGGATCAGGAAATGGAGCACCCAATCTGTGAGACCACCAGGACTGTCACTGAAACCTGTAAATACCTAATAGGAAGTTTACCTCTGAAAACAGAAATGGAGCAGGTGCATTCATAAATGCAAGCAGACATTCAGGTATATAAAAAATGACCTAGCTTTGTTACTATCATTAACGAGAACCCATTTTTTAAAACATTTAAATATGCTAGAGGTGAGAAACCAGGTACAGGTGGGATCCCTGATTAACAATGGAGTTAAATGTATACAGTCCACCCTCTGCTGCACAACCTCTACACACATGAGGTCATGCAAAGTCTTGTGTCCCTTTATTATCAACAGATGCACTAGGCATGCACCTGCACTAGCACAGGTGCACAGATATTGCATTCATTAACAATAATGGGATGGAGCTGTTTTTTGTTTTATGTAAGGGTCCCTGGAACGGAACCTCTAAACAGGCGGAGGATGCACTGTATTAGAGGAGAATAAGGATATTCTAGAGAAGTTGAATATACCCATATATCTATATCTATATCTATATATTCACAGTAGGCCCTCCACATTTACAAAGGTTAGGGGCACAGAACCCTTTCAAATGTAAAAAAAAAATTGCGAATAACTCCCCTGGAGCATCAGCTCTTCCTCCCTGCACCCTCCTATCCACCACTGCCAGCATGTCCGCATGGGCAGCAGGCAGGAGAATGCAGAGGACTGAAGATCTTTCCCCTCCCTGCACTTGGGCAAAAGGCCAAGGAATGGGAGGGGGAGAATGGGGGAGAGGCAACAATAATCAAATTCGCAATAGTGAATCCCGCGAATGTGGCGGAAGGACTGTATATAAAACTTAATTTCTCTGGAATATCCTTATACACACATGCGCACGCACACACTTTTGTCTTCACTGTAAAAGAAGCAGGGCAAGATGCTCATGCTTCAACTTATATTTTGAGCAAGGACCTAAGACAAACAGCAGTGGCCAAAAAATATAATTCTTGATCTTGTTCACATATTGTGAACAAATATATTATGGGGCACAGATGGTATGCACTTGAGAGTACTTGAGGAAATAAAATGTGAAATTGTTTATCTTGTAACATACGTATTTCATCTGTCCCCAAGACTGGTTTCTGTACCAGCAGAGTGCAGAAAGTTGCCAATGTAATGCCAATTCTTAATCAACAAGTGTAAGGTTCAGGTAAAAACCAGGGGTCAAAAGTCCTATCAGGTACGCAATAATACAATCTGAGCAGGCACTGACCAAATTACAAAAAGATTTTGAAGTCACAGTGGATAGCTAGATCCGTATGTCATCTAGCATGCAGCAGCTGTGAAATTCTATGCTGGGGATCACTGGGAGCAATATCAACAAATAAAACTGCTATTATTATGATATCCTTATAGAATAATACTGCAACCACATTTGAATTACTTTGCACAGTTCTGGTTACTGCCTCTTAAAAAAGATCTTGCAAAACTGTCAAAAGTGCAAAAAAAAACACAACCCCAAAAAAACCCTCAACAACCAAAGTCTACCAAGAGTAGGAGCAACTCCTTTTGAGAAAAGGTTACAGCACTTGGAGCTACAGAGCTTAGGAAAAAAGGGGCAGGAAACTATACATAATGGGAAGAAAATGGAGAGTGATAATTTTTTCTTCTTAAAAACAGAATTCAGGATTGCCCACTGAAGGCAAATGGTGAAAATACTGGCAAAGATAAAAGGAAGTACTTCTTTTTTAAAGCTATCCAAGTTGCTTAGTCATTTAAAGCATAAGTAACTGTTAGTTTCATACCACAAACCTCTTTTTAAAAATAATTTAAAATTATTATTTAACTGGGCTGTTTTATTATTGATTGGAAAGCATGGGGAAAAAACACATTTACTCCTCAGACAGATAGAAACTATTTCTAGCAAAGCACAAACATAAATGAAAAGTAAAAGAAAGGATTGGTTGTGTATGTCATGTGAAGAAGAATAGGTCCAGAGGAAAGACAAATCAAAATGCTACAGAAATCATCAAAAGTGCATAGCCTTCATTGAACATGTTTCTTTTATCCTGAAATTAATCCAATTACAGCTGCTCCTGGCAACCTGTTTCTCTTATCAGCAACAAAGTTCACATCCCTCCTAGAAACTGAAAAAAGAGAATGTCTGAATAAACTATTTACAGCAGAGCAAAACTGTACCTAGTGTGTTAGCACCAGTTAAAAAGCCAGCTATGTGGGTGCATGCTCCCTTCATAAATATACAAGGAAGAAATCAGATCACTAGAGGGGCCAGAAATAAAATCCTAAAATGATCTGCCAAAAGAACATGCTCCAGCTTCAGCCTGCGTCAAAGGCCAGCTGAAAAAAGTACAGCACATAATATCCTTGTAAAAGCATGAGAAATGAGAACTAACAGCAACTAACTGGATATGCAACAGATTAAAAGCCAAGCATAAAACAGAACTAATGAATCAATGGCTGGCTGGAAGAAAGAAACTAGACAGAAACACATCTGTAAAACACCTAGGCTTTTATCCTATACTCAGTGACCTAAATGAAGTTTGCTTCTCAGCAGCCATGCATAGGATTGCCTTGTAGGGTACAGGATGAATTTCACACGTCTTAAACGCAACCAACACATTTAAAATGCTGCAATCCTGTATACAGTTGAATGTGATTTATGTGAGAGCAGACATGGACAAAACTGTATTATTCTGCCCTGGTAAAACAGAAATCTGGGACTTGTACATGAAAACTATGAAGCACTGAGATGACTGAGAGTACAGCAAAACAATGACTTTTGATAAGAGACGGAGGATGTAGGTTGTTGTAGGTTTTCCGGGGTTTGAAGCCATGTTCTATTAGTATTTTCTCCTGACGTTTTACCTGCATCTGTGGCTGGCATCTTCAGAGGATATGGTAGCATGGAAGTGAAACAGAGTATATATACTTGTGTAGTTCACTGGGTGGGGTGGGGGGAACAATTTGCATGTGTTACAGTTGGCCTATTGTTAAATGGAATATTGCCCGGGGTTGTATTGTTAGTCAGGGGATATGTATAACAGTGCATTGAGTACATTAGCAGCCCATTGTGTTGTTTCCTGTAGAGGGACCTCCAGGGTCTGGGTGGTGTTCATTGGCATGTTTTTGAGTCTTGATTTTCATGCTCTTCAGTACTGGTAGCCAAATTTTGTTTACTTTCTGAGTTTCTTCTTTCCTGTTGAAACTGTCCATGTGTTTATGGATTTCGATGGCCTCTCTGTGCAGTCTGACATAGTAGTTGTCAGAATGATCCAGAATTTCTGTGCTTTCAAAAAGCATTCTGTGTCCAGGTTGGTTTATAACATGTTCTGCTACTGTGGATTTTTCTGATTTTCCATGCTACCATATCTTCTGAAGATGCCAGCCACAGATGCAGGTGAAACGTCAGGACAAAATACTAACAGAACACAACCTCAAAACCCAGAAAATCCACAACAACCTATGGATTCTGGCCTTGAAAGCCTTCAACTTTACATTGAAGGAGAGTGTATTGGGTGAAATCTAGTTAATGATGTTCCACATTTTCGTACAATCCTGTTTCAGTGACCCACAAGAAAAAGGCCATTTAGGAATAGCAACAAAAGTTAGAGACTTTCATACTTGGGATAAAGAGGCACAAACAGAGATATAAAGCTTCGAGTGAGAAAACAGAGAACTGGGGGGGGGAATATGTTCCCTCTATTCTCCCCCTTGACTCACAAGGACTTTTCCCTCTGTTTTCTCCGTTGAAGATTTTACTCACTGAAAAAGCATAGTATGAATTTTTTTTTATGAAGGACCAATCTACACTATTAGAAAACTGGTAATAGCTGTGTATAGTACACACATACAGAGTGAGTATAAATCGAAGGTATATTTCTTCACCTGAAGGGTGCTGCCACCTTCATGAGAGGAGAATATAGGGCCTTTATTTTTTTGTGAACTGCCTTCAGTACAAAATTTGCAGTTCCAATTTTTATCTATTTTTCTTGATTCTTAAGTAGCAGAGGCTTGTGACTAGTTAGCACAGATACAGATTTTAGTTTCTACAACAGGATGCACTTGCAATATAGTTATATAAGTTTGAGGCATTTTTTATTGTTGAGGCTGCAATTTGATGACCACCTATTTGGGAGTAAGGTCCATTAAACAAACTGAATTCTACTTCTTAGTAAACATACAGCTCTGTGAATTCCATTAATATGCCCAATTAAAATAGGTTTAAGGTCTGACAAAGAAGAATTGTGTATACCATCTAGTTTCTTTAAATGCCCATTATCCCCTTTGTTTCACAGTTTTACATCTGTAGAGTATGTGAAATACACAGGAATAACCATACAAATAAGAGCTGATTTAGAAACAAGAGGCAAGATTAGACTAAAGCTAGGTAAACATCTACAGGTGTATACAACTACATCTTAAACCAAATGACAAAACTGATTTGGGATAGCATACACAAGTGTTAGGAGGAAATTATACCGAATACATTTGTTAAAACAGGAAACCTATGGGAAGTAAATGCCAATGTTAAAAGAAATATAATTCAAGAAGAAAAGGGACAAATAGTGGACATGATTGTTCCCTGAGTGCCCTCTTTTACACTTAAGAGTCTAGTTAGCTCTGTCATTTTCTGGGAAGTTTCAGGCAATGAATTGCTAGGGACAATTGTGAGAGCAATAGTGGAAGAAGAGCTATGACTAGTCTATATTCAGCCACACTTGAGCCCTTCTTAATGCCTATTCCATTGCAGTGGTGGGAGCTAAGCAAACTTAGTCCAAAATCCCATTGTTAGTTCTGACTGGAGTAGAGTCACTGAATCCATTGGATTTACCAACAAGCTGACTCAGCATTCAAAAATGTATTCAATGAGTCTCCTCTGGGAGGGACTAACCAACAAGATTCCAGCATTAGCTTATCATGGCAATTTCACTGAGTCAGCATTGCCCAGGAAAGATGTTTGAAGGAGAGAAGGTAATAGGAGTGACTACTCCACCTGGTTGATCATGTTGCAGCTTTTAGAAGTAAGGGGCAGTGTGGCATGGCAGTTTGAATGTTGGACTAGGACTCCAGTAGAGCACAGTTCAAACCCCTAATGGAAGATGGAAACCTACTGAGTAACTTTGTCAAATCATACTCTCTCTACCTCAGAGAAATGCAATAGCAAACTCCTTCTGAACAAATCTTGCTGAAAAATAACCTGAGATAGGATTGCCTTAGGTCACTGCAAGTCTGCAATGAAGACATACAGCAAGCAAGCATTTACAAGCTAATAACAAAGTCTTATTTATCTTCTCTAGCCCACTTTTTACTTTTCTACCACATCCTAGGTTTTTTTAGGACAGATTATTATTTACAAAGTAGCATCCTTAAAATCTCATTTGTCCCCAGACCCAAAAGGCTGCTCAAGTAACAAGATCTTGCATCACATCTGGCTGATATTCAATAGTGTCATCTATGTGACAAAACTCCTACATGGAAAAGCACTCTCATGTTGGAAACTGCATACAACTTATAGATGGTTTTCTGCATAAATAGTTGCATCTACCTGTATACCACTGCATACACACACGCATGAAAATGACTTCTGAGGAACACAAGGAGGTCAAAATCAGCCATCATTATTTAAAGCAAATCTCCTTAAAAGCTTACCATTTAAAGAAAATGATAAATTATTAACAGTACGGTTAAATTTTAACACATTATAAGGAATAAGGTTCCATGAGCCAAAAGATATAAGAAAGATTGCTCTACCTCTTCTATGAGTGCAACACACATGAAACAAGTTACCACCATGTGTGGTATTGTAGCAATTGCCTTGCATCTTCTGAAAGCTTGCATCAACAGCGAACTGCATCTAGACCTCCTGTGCAGTTTTAAAATTTGAGAATAAACCCTAGGCAAATTACACTTCTGATTATTTTACTCTGCTGTTTGCTTTCTACAACTAGCACATATTCCCTGGTCAATCTTCTTACCTTTTCTCTTTTTCTCATTTCAGAAATTAATCACATGCTAAAACTACCTTGCAGGAGACTATGCAGAAGCAGGTAACAGGAAGTAAAGGCACATCTTTCATTCTCTAGCTTTAGTGATCACAAATACCTTTCAAAACAAGTATTTGTCATTAATGCTCTATTTGGGACAGGGTGATATTCTTTTAAGGAACTCCAAATGTAACTGATAGGAAATTAAGTGCATCTGCATTTCTTGCCTCATTTTTTCCACTTCTCCACTCTTAGAAAGATTTGTAGCTACACACTATTGGGTGGAAATTCATTACAAATCTAAAGTGTCAAGCTTACATTGTCAAAAAAGAGGCAAAATAACAGCTTTGCACTTGAGTACAGTCTGGGCACAGGTTTGCCATTTTCCAATAGGATGTACAGTGGCATTGACACAATTGACCTTGAAGCAAAAAGTTTCACTAACCCAGAAGTTAAGTGTCTATATTTCCTCTACTGCTTTGGTACAATTTTGTTTCCTTTGTCCTGTATTGGTTTAGAAAGTTCTGAAAAATATAATGCAAAAACAACCTGAGGCCACCTTTAGTGATGTGAAAGCCTGAGTTAAAAAAACTAAACAAAAACAGAAAAAATGGGGTGAATGTTTTTCCCTTTCTCCCCCAAGAACTTGTATTTCTCACCCCTCCAATGAAAAAAAAAAATGGTTATAGAGTATTTACATGCTCACATATTTCCTTTCCAAGTTATTTCTAAAGGCTACGTAACAGGAAGAGTTATGTAAGCCTATGTATGATCATTGCAATTCCTGGTCTTCGTTTTTCTCTTTTTACAGGAATTAGTGCTTTCTAGTGCTATCTACTTAACACTATAAAGGACTAGAGGAAAGAAAACAATTTTCTTTCTTTAGTAATGTTGATTACTTTTTTTAACTTTTTTTTGCTGGCCCCTGAAATTGGCAAAACCAAAGAGTAGCTCCATTTGTAATGAAAATAAATTTTTAAAAAAGTAAATTCAACTTGTAAAAGTAAATTCAGTAGTACCTGTGTGCCTGAGAAAGTTATACATAATACAGTTTGTTTCATAAAATAACTTGACTTCTAATATATGAAGGTTATTAATATACCATTTTTCCATTTTTTCTAGAAATTGTCATCATTTAAAAAAAATAGCAACATACATTTCCCCACAGCTTCAAAATTTCTAGAAATTTCTGATCTGTATCTATTTTGAAACAACCAAGCATTGAATTACCTAAATGGTACATCATAAGGCAAAATTACCTTTACACATTCATATACACATTGGACAGTGGAGAGAAAGAGAAAGAGGGGGTAGACGTATACACTTTTAAAATGCTAATTCAAGCCACTTAAATATTTGCTGTCTGTCACATTCATCTAAATTTAAGCTGCCAATTGTGTTATCTACAAAACAGGCAATTTCCTTCTGCAGCATTTGGAAAGACATATAAGCCAAGTAGGAAGCTATTCTTATTTAAGATAAACAACTCAAAGTGTGCTAGTTAAAACTGCACTTGCAGGAAAGCAAGCCTTTCCACTAGGGACTAAAGAGGGCTTGAGATTATCCTAGTCTGGGAAAAAGAACTCATTTACCAGTATTAGATGATCTGCTTTGAACTGAACTCTGACTTGAATTGCATTGAATGGCTTTGACTTTCAATCATTAACTCATATGCTTTGAAAAGAATGAGATATTCCATTCTTATCTGTCCCAAATTTTTAATACAGAAATCTGTAGTAAGAATCATTATTACTCCTCCCGTATATTTTCTTCATGAACCATTTGCCATCTGTTTGCAAAAACTCCCCTTGCCATCTACATTAATGACACTTCTTAGAGAGTCAGAGATCACAAACATGATGCTAACAAGGCCAAACCAGAGTTAAGGTGCTGCTCTCTGCCATCATTCGGGATGGGTAAATATTTGATTCATTCTGTAACACCATAAACGTTTGGTGAAACATGGACTATAGATGTGCACTGAGTGCAGGTAAGAAGAAAAGATGGTTTGGGGGAAAATATACCTACAGTACATGTTAAGAGTGTGTGTGTTCATTCCAATCACCCGTCAACTTATAGTGACTCCAGGAATTCCATATGGTTTTCTTAGACAAGGGATATACAGAAGTCATTTTGCCAGTTCCTATAAAATATGACCTACAGCGCTTGGTGTTTATTGGCAGTCTCCCATCCAAGTACTAATCAGATCAGACCCAGCAGATCAGATGGGATTGGGTGCCTTCAGGGTATTAAGTACCCACCTCAAAGTGACACATGCAACTGAGGTGAACCTGATTTCTAAGCCCACTCCTCAAAGAGCTGGTCCATGCACAATTTTTTCTCTGTTGCTTGTCCCTCCATCTTGGGAACCAAGGATTTGTTAGAAGCCAAGAAACTGGCAGAATAAAGAATGGCAAGGAAAAGTCTGTCACATGTTTCCATCCTTAAGTGTTATTAGATCTAACCGAATAATCCTAAAGAACAAAGAACATGACTAAACAAATGACATACAAACATGACGCACTGTCAACATTTTGAAAAGCTAGAGGTTCCACAAATCCCTATGTTCTTGTGGTTTTGTTGTTGCTGTTGGTGGTGGTGTGCCTTCAAGTTATTTTTGACTTACAGCAACACTAAGGCAATTCTATCAAGGATTTCTTGGAACTTGAAGAAAAGATTAAAACTAAAAAATATAGGTATCTTTCAAAAGAGCTTTATATTGGATTTGGTAAAATGAGATCTAAGGCACTCTGAACTGAAAAATGTTTTTAATTGTAAAGCTGGGTGCTCTGAAAACTTCAAAACAGTATGCAACTGCTAAATACTTGTTTTATTAGTGTGCCATTTTCCTTATTTGTGTGTAGATGTCTGCATGTTTACCTGAATCATTTGGATCTGCCTGCTTGGAAAAAAATAAAATGTGAGGTGAACTGGTTCTTTGTTTTTCGTCCATATGAATCTGCACAGGAATGACAAAGACTGTTCTTATGGAGAAGCTTTAAGGGAATAATACCTATGTTTCAAAAAGAAAACAGCGTTAACCGCCATCAAATTGACCTTAACTCAGGGCAAGTCTATGAATGAGATACTTCCAAGTCGCTTTGTCATCAACAGCTCTGCTTAAGTCTTGCAGACGCACAGCCATGGCTTTCTTGATTGCATCTGTCCATTTGTAATGTGGTCTTGTTCTTCTCCTTCTGTCTTCTACCTTATGAAGCATTACTGTCTTTTCCAGTGAGTGACATCTTCTCATGATACGCCCAAAGTAAGACAGTTGTCTTGCCTTCTAGGAAGAGTTCAGGCTTGATTTGCTCTAGTACTCATTTACTTCAGTTCAAATTACAGACTGAAGTATCAACCTAAGGAACTCATTTTCCCCACTATGTATGTAAGAGACTAATCAATCAAGTACTTGAAAGTAACACACAGTTATGACTGCCAATGAAACAATCTATGTAAATACAATGAACGGCATATTTCCAAAAGAAGTTGTTCCATAACAATATACTTGATAATTCATTTCATGAAGTATTATCATTCTATTGTTATTCAAGTTATTCTTGAAAGGATATTTGGAAAGGATAGGCCACAAGAAGACATTAGGACAGGCCACAGGAAGACATCAGATGCCAGGAAAATCAAAACTGCCAAAATTCCACACATATTTATAGAAGTATGCTTATGAAATGTCAGTCAAACCATAGTTTGGTTGCCATGATTGCTCCATAAGCTGGGGCATGCCCTTCTCTCCCTTTATTTGCTAATCCACATCAAACCATGATGTGGAGACAATTTCTGGTTAGTAATGATCGTATTCACCCAGTTCAGGTGTCATAGCAAACTAATGTTTAAACAGTCATAGAAAAGGTCAAGGAAAGGTGTACATGACTCCAGGTTGGGAGCTCATGAAGGTCAAACAGTTTGGCAATGATATCATTACAAGACCACAGTATCACCAGAATCTACCGACTACATTTTTCTGACAAATGCTCAGTTGAACAAAAGCATGAGTGAATAAAATCCATTTAAATGAAACCTGGCAAGGAGTCTATGCCACATCTAAAAAACACTGTCCTCACTTACTAGGGCTGTTTACACTCAAAAAAAAGGGGGGGATTACCTTGAATCTGTGTATTTACAGAGTTACAAAGGAGAGCCTACTCTTTTCCTTACTACCTAAGTTCTATACAGTGTTCGGGACCTACAAGTGCTTCATTAGTAAAAAGGAGGGAAAGGTGCTGAGTAAACAAGGCACATGAGAAAACATCAGTGTACACCCATAGCCTGTAGCATTTCCCACAGTCAAGCACAGCCTTCCCTGCCTAGACAGGTGTTTGCTACACTGGGTGTGGATCACCAGGCAGTTCAACTGGGTGAGAGGTCATCATGAACCACCACTGCATGAAGCAAAATTTCTGTTACAACCTCAAAATGTGGGGCCCAATTGAAACATTACAGTGTGAAATGTTCCCGTCCAGTGTTCCGACAATTCATTATCTTTCAGGATACTGCATTCTGCTTCACTACAATTCATTTTCCATCCCAGTACTCACCAGTTACAGTCAGGGTTCTCAGCCACAGAGGGTACTCAAGGATCACTCGGTTCTCATAAGTTCCCTCCCTCAAGGATTCTCCCTCAAATGCATTCTGACCTTTCAAAATGCTGCAGTTGCCAGTCCTTCTCTCTACTGGATGTGAATGGCATTTTTTTTCAGCTTGTTATAATGATACACATTTGCTTATGAAATGATGCATGTTCACTTCAGAAATGTTGAACCTCAAATACACAAAACAACACCCAACTGTGCAAGAAGGCACATATTTGTACCATCAGTTTTTGAAAAGTGGAACTGTGGAATCAGTTTCCCAAGTTCAGTCCTGATACTGCATGCAGCATTTACATTAGCGAATTCCACAAACCATATAGCCACCCAGCCTTCTAGAGATTATCTGTTTAACCTACAGAGATACTACATATATCTACTTAGAATTCTCCCTTTGAGCAGGCTGATTTCAACTGTGTCCACCCACCAGTAAAATTGTCACTGTTGAATAGATTTCCCCTTTCTTTACATCTGTTCCAGAAGCTTGGGAGCCCTCCAGAGTAGATTTGGGATCCGGGCTGCACAAAGGAGGAAAGGAAGGGAAAGGCCAGTTGCATGACTGGATATCCACTCACAAGATACTGGATGTTGTCCAATCACATTTATTGCCAAAAATAAGTGCACATATCAGAAGCATTTGAAATACTTTCTTTATGGATTTTCTACCTTAAAACCAGAAACCAATCAGCAGTGTGATATGTGTTTTCCAAAACCTCATTATTAGTGCAACACACAGACAGCAACTCTGAAAGTCATACTTGCTGTATGTATACACTCTTGGAAGAATAACCCAGCAACCTATATTACAAAGCAGGCAATAACTGGTGAAAATTCATTTTTACACTTTTGCAGAATTCTGCTGTTATTGAATGCATTACCTGATATCCCCATAACTATAGGGCACAGGATGGAAATGTATGGTTTATTTGCCCAGCTTCTGGACTCTGTACACTGGCCTTTATCCAGCACACCACAACATCCAAACACCAGTCTGGACCTGCATTCCCTGATTCTGATGGTACACAGAAACACAGCTAACCATTATGGTCATATTGATGACACTTTGTCTCCATTGATTAATTGTACTTCAGTTGTTTTATTTTGAGTTCCTTTGGACAAGAACTGGATTCTCAAAATCTATGCATTCCCACTGATATTACAGTAACCATCATTATCTATATTTTATTTCATTTTGACTTCACTGTTTACAATCATATACAAACTAACCATGTAGAATACAAGTCAGCATAACACATCATACATCTGATAAAGTGGATTCCAGGTCATAGAAGATTTTGCTGTGATACTTTCCTTACTCTCTAAAGTACCTCAAGGCTTTGTTTTTTCAGAAAGAGACTAATAGCTATTTGTCATACTATGAATGTCCTATGTGGCCTTACAGATCAACATGACAGGGCAATCTAGATCAGTGGTTCAGTCTTTGGTCCTCTGCTTGTTTTAGACATAAGCTCCTAGAATCCACAACCACTGCCCAGGCTGATTCTGGTTATAGGGAGGTGAAGTAGGAAACACCTGAAAAGAAGAAACTTTGAGAACCACTAATCTAGACTGGAAATGTCTTATGTATAACTAGCGCTCAGACAACTAAAGGGTTTTTCTAGTACAGCAGCATCTAGGGCACATTGATGCAAAATAAAAGAATATATTATAAATAGTTGCTCCATCTCATACTCTGTCTACATAGAAAATTGTCTCAATCAGCAACTAAATTCTACTATTTTGCATAGTGAAAAGTGTAAGCATTATGTAGACAAATATTTTCTTCCAGAAAACAAAAAGGTAGGCCCTTGTAATGCAGATAAGACCACCAAAAAAAGGGGGGGAAGGAAAAAAAAGGAATTTATGTGATTACTCAAAAGCAAAGGGAACAGAGCAAGGCACACAATACTGATAAGATACTGGTCAGTATGTCAAATGCATGCAGGAAAGGTGTGGCTCCTACACCGAACTGGCAATGTTCTTTAATGTACAGTCATTGTTGGTTAGGGTTAGGGGCACAGGACCCCTGTGAAAGTGAAAGAAACGTGAACAACTCTAGGCTGACACAAACCATATTTAACAAACACAAAAGAGTATGATCACCATATTCAACCCATCAAGGTTCCTTCACAAGGCAGAAGTGGGTGGTTAGTGGGACTTATGCTACCTCCACTGCTGCCCCACACCATTTTTAAAAGGGACTTACAAGCCTTGTTTGCAGTTTCTCAGCCTCACAAGGTTTGCAGTCCCTATTAAAAATGGCATAAGGAGGCAGCAGAGGTGACAGCAAATAATCCGTGAATAATCAGATCCGTAAAAGTAAAACTCACAAATGTTGAGGGCTAACTGTATTATAAGAGCTGCATTGGGAATGACTTCCATTGCTTTGGATCGCCATACAGTTGTGAGAAGCCCCAGAGTCCTTTATTGGCACTGAATGAATCAATCATCTAAATAAGTGGTTCCCAAACTCCAGATGTTTTGCATTTCAGCTTCCAGAATTCCTGTTTGCTAACCTGAGTGGTGCTTCAGAGAACTGAAGTCCAAAATACATGGAGAACCAACATTTTGGAAACAGTGATCTAAATCTTGCAAGAAGTAAACGGAAATGGAAATAATTGAAGCGATCCATGAAAGTAATAATAAAGAAATAAAAAAAATTAACATTTAGGCATCACCCAAAGCAAAAAAATTTTTTCCCCCATCTCTCACTTTTTTTGGATCACCTTAAGCTTGATGAAAAATTCTGAAGAATTCAAAAACCTACACAGTTTTATGACATTTTGGTTCATCTATCCATCCATCCATCCATGCAAATGTAAATCTTGTTGCAGTTACACATGTATAGGCTACCTCATATTTGAATTATTGTAATCCATTATAGTGGGCCTGCATTTGAAATGGTCCAGAAATTTCAGCTCATGCAAAGCAGGGCAGCAAGGTTATTAACTGGGCATGACTGCCCTAATTATATCATGATAGAATTTTTCCATCTGTACCAATTTACCCATCAACTTCTGGACCCAACTCAAGGTAACAATTTTACCTTTCAGGCTCTGAAAAGACTGTAGCCAGGTTATTTGAATGATTATTTCTGATCTTCAGAAATACAAGTGTGAACTCATTAAATATTTGGTAGGAAAGATCTATTTGATGGGCATATCAACCATGGGATATCCTTCCTAGAGAGACTTGGCCCATACCTTACATTATGATCTTTCTGGCCATAACTTTTCCAGGTGTTTAATTACAGTATTATGCAGCTGTGCAAGTCTTTTGCTGTTGCTTGTTTTATTTAGTTTCTGCTATGCTGGCTTGATTCTGTCTGATTCTTGACTTCTAAACGGTTTAATTTTTTATTGTTAACTGGCAATTGTACAAATGTAAAGAGAGTCAATTTAAATACTATTGAATCTTTAGTTTCTCACTATTTTGCTAACTAAGATCCATAGGTACATGATAGTAAACTAGAAATCAACCAACGCTACATGATCAATAAAACCACAGAACCTTTCCCTAAATGCATTGTACTAACTAAAGTATGATTCTTCACCTGAATAAAGCTCACTTGTGTTAAACTGCCCTGAAGCATTTCAGAAAACTAGAACCCAAGGAGATACGTTCTGGCCCAACTCAGCTCCACTTCACAACCAGATGTGCTAATTTTTATGCCTTTAATGCTTAGAAACCCTGTTTTAAAATGCAGTCATCAATCTGCAGTGTGAAGTGGCAGAATTTCAAAAGGATTCCACTAAGTGATCTTCCTATCCACGCCAACATTTGTTTTAGAAACTATATTGGCTAATATGATACAATTTTGCTGAATTCAACTGTAGATATTTTTGGAGAATGCAGTATCATTTCCCTACTTATGCGCTAAAACAGATCATACACACAGTTTTCAGTAAGAAAGCGGAAGTCACATACTCCTCCCACTCTTAGCTAATTAGTTAACACAAACAGTTTTGAAGTTCAGACCTTTACCCAGGAATGGTAATTCCTTTGGAGTGCCACTAATAAGAGTAATCCTGTGAGCTCCCCAAACCAACTTCTCTCTCTAGCTGTATCTTCACAGTTTTTCAGGGGCCCCTATTTAATCTGATTCCAAGCATGTTCTTCATTCTATTGCAAGAAAGGACATGTTCTGCAAAACCACAAGCTTCCATACAGCTTTCAATGGTGTAGCACCACAAACAAATTTACACTGATGTATTCTGGAGAACATGCTTTAGAAGCTTTGAGGCTAATTTTCTGTAATTCAGCATTCCAGAACATTTACAATAGAAAGCTCCAACCACAGTTCAGAGTCAATGAGACCTCTAACTTTTTAAACTGAAAGAGAAAATGCTGATAAGCTCCTCTCACTATTGTGAAGCTGTCCAATCTACTGTGTTTTCTTTTAACACCTTCACCAATCTGGATGCAAAGGGTTAACTCATTGTCCTCATTCCACTAATATAAAGTGAGGAAAGCAGGAGACACTGCATGTTTACAATAATGTGAAACTCTAGTGAATTAAACAAATATCAAAAAACAATGGGGTACAATAGTGCAATCATAATCATCAATGGGCCTAAAACTGCAGGTGATAAACTACCTTGACTGATTTTTAAAAGGCTGCGTTTTTGAACGCCCACGGCTCTAGTAAAATTATCAGCCACGATTGCTGTAGCAAGAAGCTATCATTAAAAGAAATGTTTCATATAAATTATGTAATGAATAATTTTCTGGGCATACAGACCAGTTAGTTTGGGGCTTCAAGTTTAATGTAGCCCCTGTTTGCATCTCAAACTTGGCAGCTAAGGTAGATGATACTTTTCTCCACAACGGAATCATGACATTATTATTAGGAATTAGTTTAAGTAGATAGACCAGGACATCTCTCTTTGACAAATTATGAATCTGTGCAATCAAAACCATCTGTGCAAACAACTCAAGTTCCTTTCTCTTAGCTACAAGCTTTACTATGCAAGAAATCTAGAGAAGAGGATTACTGCATATTTTAGTCTATAACGTGGAATTGCTTGAGGGTAAAGTCCAGATCTTGAGCCTGCATAAATTTTGCTGGTGTAAAATCCCACCAGCCCATTTCACATTTGCCTCTTCTAAATTTAAAAAATCAAAAAGAGACAGATGAGGTAGCACTGTAGTAGAGCTGGAGGCACTTCTATGGAAATATCTGAAAACAGGATTACAGGTGGGAGAAATGAGCGGAGCAAGGAACAGCCAAAAGCCAACTCAGTGATTTAAATTTCTCGGTACAGGAGCCACATATGGATTCCTAGTGTTTAGGAGAGGAAAGACTAGCTCTTTCAGTTTAAAAACTATACAAGGAGTCTTTTCCATACATAGAAACCATTGGTCTGTTTTGATAAACACCTTGATTTTGAGAAGTTCTCAAACATCTCAACATGAATAACATGTTACAATTATGAGATGCCTGTAGTACTCCTTTCTTCTCTTTTTACTTCCCACAGGTTTAAGTGGGAAAAATTAAATCAGTTTTCAAAAAGAAAATCCATTATTAGCTGTAATTTCAATGTTTCACAATAGTCTGATATACAACTCAACTGGCATGAGGCTTGACGACTAAGAACAGAACATACATACCCTTTTAAAATAGATGTTTATTGTGGGTAAGAAACAATACAGAGTGACAGTCCATACTTGAGGTCACAATGTGCATTCTTCCGCATGCAGAAGATCCCTGATGCAATTTCTGGCACTTCCAAGTACTACTGTCTGTTTGAAACCACAGAGAACTACTGCCAGCACAGACAATATTGTGTTAAATAGCCCAGTGTTCTGAGACCGACTCAGTATAACGTGGCTTTATATGGTACTGGTAAACAGTAAAGACATCAAGAAAACGAAACACACACAAAACCCAATCCTCTGTTATAGTTCCTGATTAGAACAGAAACATGCTTCTGGCTGTAGAAACAAACTAATGCTGCTTCAGCCATTTTTAGTTACTCATTAATAGTTATGGAAGTATTAACAGTTACAGCTTATTTTATTTAATAAATTATATACTGCCCCTCAGCCAAAATCATCAGGATCATTTGAATTAAGATAACAATTACTGTTGTTGTTAACTGCTGTCAGGTCAACTTTGACTTACAGTAAGCCTATGCATGAGAAATGTCCAAGTCACCCTATCAACAGCAGCCCTGCTCAGATCTTGCAGTCTCAGGACCATGGCTTCCTTGACTGAGTCTGTAATATGGTCTCTTCCTCCTGCCTTCTACTTTATTAAGCATTATTGACTTTTCTAGTGACATGTCTTCTTATGGGATGTCCAAAGATTGACAGCCATTGTGGCTTCTAGGAAGAGTTCAGGCTTGATTTGCTCTGTTGTTGTGTGCCTTCAAGTTGTTTCTGATTCATGGTGACACTGTCACAGGGTTTTCTGGAGGCTGAGAGTGTGTGACATGTCCAAAGTCACCCAGTGGGTTTCCACGGCCAAGTGGGAAATCAAACCCTCGCTTACAGGGTTGTAGTCCAAGGCTCAAACCACTACACCATACTAGCTCCTTTGATTTGCTCTAGGACCCATTTATTTGTCTTTTTAGCAGTCCACAGTAACTGTAGAATTCTCCTCCAGCACTATATTTCACAAGTTATTTTCTTCCTTTAGCCCTCTTCAATTTCCAGCTTTCATATAGGAACTGGAAATAAAATGACATGGACAATCCTAAGTTCAATATTTATTGGTGTATCTTTACATTTCGTGATCTTATCTAGTTGCTTCATATCTGACCTCCCCCAATTTCTCAACTGTAGTCTCCATTCTGATGAATGACTGAACTAAGACATGGGAGATTAATTATTTCAAAGTTTTTATCGTACACTTTAAAGTTACGTAAATCATTTGTAGGCATTATTTTTGTTTTCTTAATGTTCAACTGTGAACCCACTTTATTTCTTGATTTTCTTCAGTAATATTCCACGTCTTTGCTATTTTCTTCCATCCTCCAAGTCTCATTCTGCTTTACATGACACAATCAGTGTACAAGTTAAACACAGGGTGATAAGAGGTAGCCTTGCCTTGTCTCCTTATCATCTGGAAACCATTTCATTTCCCTGTATTTTATCCTGACAGTAGCTTCTTGTCCTGAATATAGGTTAACCATCAGGACAATTAAATGTTGTGACATACCCATTTCTTTAAAAAAAGGATCACAGTTTTTCACAATCTATACAATCGATGGCTTTTCCATAATCTATGAAGCATGGGCTGATTTTCTTCTGAAATTCTTTGGTGCACTCCGTCATCCACTGTATTTTTGTAATATCATAACTAGTACCTCTTCCTTTCCCAAACCCAGCTTGGACATCTGGCATTTCTTGCTCCATATATGGTCCTTGTTGTAGAATTTTGAGCATCACTTTGCTTGCATGGGAAATTAATGCAATGGTCCTGTGGCTACTACAATCCTTGGTGTCTCCTTTATTGGGGACTGGAATGTATATTGAGCATTTCCAGTCTGAATGCCATTGTTTTGTTTTCCATATTTGTTGAAGACTTTAGTTTGAACTAAAGTCAATTCTGACTCAGTAGTTTGAAGCAGCTCTATTGGTATACCATCTGTTCTTGATGATTGGTTTCTCCCAAGTTCTTTGAGTACAACTTTTGCTTCTCTTTCTGAAAGTGCATATTCTGTATATTCATCTTTAAATGGTTCATTCTTGAATGAATGTCACCTTTTCCTCTCTTTCATATAGTTCCTCAGTGAATTGCTTCCACCAACTTTTTATTTGTATTTAGCCACATAATGTAGCACCCCCACTCTTGGTTTTGATTTCCCTTTGATTTCTTGGATATTATGGATGAGGTCTTTTTCTTCCCCTTTTGTTGTCATCTTCAGTTTCTCAGCAATGATTACAGTAGAACTCGTTGTTCTTGTGCACAAGTCGCTTAACAGTTGCATTCAAGGTTCTGACCCTATTTCTGTCACCTTTTACTTTTCTTTTTGTTTGTCCTTAATAATAAAAAGAAACTCTTCAAAAAGTTATCTGAAGACACCTTTTAATGATAGTTGCCACAACAGATGGTAGGAGGAGTAAAGAGCAGAAAACAAAAACCTCTACAAGATTAGTATTCTTCCCCTACATCTTCCCCCTCAGCACTACCTTCCTTGTAATCTTTCAAAAGAGCAGCTATGACTTCCCAAGCCTCAGAGAACTTTCCTTCCTCCATCCCCTGCCCAACATACCAGCAGACAAAGACACTGGCATTCCTCAGGTCAAACTTGTGGTCCAGGCAGGGCCAGGCCTGAGCAGTGACAATGTGTTATTCAGCATGCATGCTGCACACTTCACTTTGGCCAAGTCTCCTCCAGAGCCAAACTGTGAGTATGACAGTTAATGCCCACCCTGAAAGCAATGGAGTGCCAATCCACAAATGGATGCTAATTTTGGTCTTAATGGTGGCAATGGCAGCATTGACATTTTTTGGAGCAACATCACCACACTACAACAGGCAGCAGGCTGTGTAATTACCATGATGGGGATCACATATTACCATCTGGTTGGCCAGCTCAAAGCAAGCATTGATGATCTCAGTTACAGCTAGCTGCTTGTGGTAAGCTCTCTCAACTGAGATGACAGCACACAGGTGGTCAGAAAGAAGTGGATATGGGGATAGGGCACCAAGCTGGTCTGAAATTCTGTCAGATCTACATCCAAGGCACCACCAGATCACAGGGATGCTGTGACAGAGACACAATTTGGCTGAACAGGCATGTGCATGTATACAGTTGCCTTTTTTGTTGCTTGAAGAATGCGTTTGTGATGAACAAACTGCTGGCCTTACAAAATTCAGTCAGTCACTCTCCTGTTTCATTTCTTGATCCTCAGCCAAAGTTTCCTACAATTCTTGATACTGTTCTGTTTCCTACTCTTGCATTCCAACTGCCTATGATTAACTAGAAGTCCTATTTTGGTCTGCAATCAATTTCCTCCTGGACTCTAGCACAGAATCTTCTTCTTCTACCTCTGTAGTTGGGTTGGTTTACGCCGATAGGTTTCCTAAAGTCTTACTGGTATCGTTTGGTGAGACTTTGTCTTACATCTTTTGAATGCTTTGCTACATCTCTCCTCATTATTAATGCTACCCCATTTCTCCTTATTTCCTGAATAAAACATTTTTCAGTTACCTCACTCAAAATGTCCTGTCCACTTTAGCTTGTTCACTTCAAATATTGCAATGTTTATACCTTCCATTTCTTGTTTTATTTTTGATTCATGCTCCTCACATTCTATGCTCCTATAATATAATATAATTGTGCAGCTTCAGACCTTCCTTTCAACTCTGGGCACATCAACAGGTGAACATCCTTTCTGCATGATTCCAGTTGCATCATCCCACCACCACAGAAAGTCACAAAAGACATAAAAAAAATCAATAGGAACACCAGGAAAAAATAATTTCAACATAATGGTAAAATGTCATACTTCTGAGAAAACAAAAAAAGTATTTTGCTAACACCAAAAGACCAATATAGGCACCATGCAAGCTTCCTACAGGCAATATCCCCAAAGAAAGACTTCCAGGATTGGTCACCACTTTTCAATGCCTGTCTGATAAGATGCTTCCCCTTTGCCCAAACCCTAATGCAACTGTGTAGTTACATATTCCATTTCTTTCCAAACAGCCTCCAGAGCGAGTGACATGTGCAAAACATTGCAGCAGCTTAACCTGAAAATATACAGATTAAGATTCAACCTGGATTATAGGTAACACATTAGCCTCAGCAAGTCAGTGGTCCTCTGTACCATTATGGCCACTTTAGACCTCTAGAAAAATAGTTGGATCTATGAAAAGCTCCAGACTTTGTACATTGCCTTTTGAGGAGTACAATCCTATTTATAACAGGCTGACTATAGTGCAAAAGAGTTTCAAACAATATCTAGTCCACCACCCTGCCTTTGGTGAATAAAAGCATCAGAGCTGAGCATCACTGCCATATTAAAATGAAAAAGCAACTCAATAATTGTATATTTTTAGAATACCGCTCAAAAAGCTCCCTCTCATAAGTATTTTGGGTATAGGTGCATTATCAACAGGTAAGATCCACAAAACTCTGATCAACCGCAAAAGTTGTTCACAGCAACAGAGACAGTATCCTGCAACAAGGCTCAGCCAATGAGTAAAGGATTGGGCACATACACTTTGCTGATTTTATAATACTTCTATGCATATATTCTGTAAGCAGCATTGCATACCAGAGTCAACCCTCCTCAGACTAAGACTGTATCAGACTATGATTAGGAAGTATCAGATTAAAATTAGGGAAGACCTGATTTAATATATAGGAGGAATCTGTCTTATACCAAGTCTGGCCAACAGCCCAGTCAAGTTCAGCTACTTACTGAGAAAAGATGTCATGGGTCATCATCTCTCAGACTAACCTACCTCACAGGATTATTGTGAGGACAAGACAGCAATTGAATGAAGTAAAGCATATCCAAATAAACTACCTATTTTTATCCTGCATATAGTTTGTGAGTAAACGGTACAGCAGAGCTCCAAGATACCTTGCTTGACAAAGTATAACTATTTCCAGCAATCTAGATTTTCTAAGAAAGTAGAAATGATTATACAAATTCAAATAAATAGGGAAACACTAATGTTTAGTGAGGAAAATGATGTTCTTTTGAATCCTACTTGCATTTTTTAGAGCCAGTATTTCCTCCACAGCACACATTATCCTCTGCCAAGTTCCAGTAAAACCTACAAGAGTCCCTTTTGTGCTCCTTGTGTTCATTTAGAAACATCAATTTTTCAACTGCACACTTAGGAATTCCAGGGGCATTACACAAAGGTATTTAAGGCATTTGATTACTTGCAAGTAACTGTACCACACATCTCTCAGTTTGCCAACTACTTATAGCTAAAGCACTCACTTTCTCTCCAATCAAATTCACCTCACATCTCATTTCACTGCAACTCCTTGTTTCATTGGTCACAGTCTATGTCAGAATAATGTTAACCACAGTTTCTACAGAAGTAGCCAATGGTTGCATGCAGTCTAAGTAAGCGGGGGAAGAAAAAGGAGTCTGGAGATGTCTCTGACTATAAAACATTAAATGAGTTAACCAATTACTACAGTAATAGGCCTTTTTCAACTGGGACCAACATTAATATCACATGCTACAGGGCAAATAGAGCTTAGCAAGGAAACAGAACTGCACAGCACTCATGCATGCATCTCCCTCCAAAGCCCTGAGGTCTGGAAGCTCTCGTTCTACTTTAACAATAAAATGTGGATCAAGATTCAAATTCTTTTTGTAGAACTACAGCATTATAAGATCTTTAGATTCATGGAAATAACAAAGATATCCTCATGCACACTTCTCTAATAAATATCACTATAGCTTATCTGCTCTTAAGAAAGGCTTTTAAAGGCACTGGTCACACTGGCAAATTGAAAATTCTTTCTTTCCTCTAGCAATAAATGCAGTACATTTTGAGGTACCAGTAAACTCCTGATGATGTTTAGTATTTTCCTAAGAGCAATCTGGCATTTCACAGCAAGTGTGCATTCACAATAACCCTACTATTTGTGTATCACATGTAACAGAAGTATTCTGTTTAGAATCATCCAAGACTACATTAGGAATTCCACCAAGCTAATTCACTATCTACAGCGACCATGCCAAACTCAATCGCTATAAACTTTACTTCTGAAAGAGACACATTTGCAGTTCAATGACTTCAAGCATCGCCTACTTTCCAGATAGTCAAACCATGCTCAGGATGTCCCCACATGCCAAATCACAGGCGTCAAACAATTCCAAGAAGCATGCAGTTCAAACACATACAAGCTCTCTCAAGGAGTCATTGGTTTACTCACATTAAATGTTTGTAGTACTGCAGTTTATACCACAGGATGACCAGAAACCTGCTTGGGGGTATGGAAAACCTAGGAAAGTCATAGGTGAAGAAGGAGCTATTAAGACCTTTGTTACTGTAATTTTAAAAATATATATCCAGAAATGTTAAAGTACTTAAAGATTCATTTCAACAAGATCCAGTAGTCTGAAACTCAGCTGGAGCTATGCATGTTACATTCAAACGGCAACAAAGACTGGCTGAACTTCTGATATAGGAACCAATTATCCCCAAAGTAATCACTATGAGCTCTCGTTGAAGGAAAGTGTTGAGCTTGAATAAAAGATTTAATATTTTTATAGACGACACTGTCTGTGATTTGGATGCCAGACACTGATTTACTATTGCACAAACGCAGAGAGAAATTGTAGTATGCTCAACTCTGAATCAGAAAACAAATTAACTTCTACAGGCAAGACAGACTGAAGGGCAAAGCACAAAGTAGACATCCTTTAGAGAAAAGTCACAAGTAACCATACTGAACCATTTTCCTTCTAAAACAGCTATCATAATGTAGTATGATGACAATAAAAATAACACATACATTTTATTTATCGGGACCCAAAAACACAAAAAATTAAATAATGTGCAAGTTTTAATTACCAAGAATTATTCTGCTTGTTGGAGTTCATAGAGAAAACAATCCTGGAAGGAGGAATGTTCTTGGACTTGACAGAAGCCCAGTCTGCACTGTACAACTTTTTACAAGAACAAAAGACAAATCCTACATTCTTTACTAGATTAAACTGAACCTATAATACAGCATATTGAAACCAAGAACGGACATACTCACTGCAAAAACATAAAGACAGAAACTGGTTGACCTGATGAACAATTGTAATAGGAATAAAACTGGGCAGCATGAAAATATATATCTTAACTTTTTGTATGATTGTGCTGGTGTATGTTGTTACCTGTATCTATTTGAATTATGATAAGCCGCCTTGAGTCTAATTGCTGGGGGAAATGTGGTGTATGAGTAAACAACAGTAAATAACAACAATCATGCTATTGATTTTTCTGGATTTTTGATTGATTTTCCCATACAATTCACCCCATACACTCAGGTCCTCTGGGGGCCATTTATTTAAACCAGCCAGGACTAGACTGGCAACAGTCACTCAGAGAACGTTCTCATCCACCACCCCTAGACTGTGGAATGACCTGCTGGAAGAGATTCGACAGCAAAATATGCTGGCCAAATTTTAAGAAGTACTAAAGTCTTATCTCTTCCAGCAAGCCTACCTAGTCTAGTTTTAGTTGTACTTTTAATTGTAATTTTAATCATACTTTTAACAGTATTTTAATTGTACTTTTAACTATGATATATTTTAATTATAGTAATTTATTAATTGTTTTATGTGTATTTTAACTATGGTTTTAACTCCATCTATTCTGTATCCCGCTTCAAGCCTTAGGGAGAGGCGGGTAATAAATAAATAATAATAACTCTACTACTATCATCTATCCTGGCCTAGCAACAGTTTATCCTTGACCAAGGCTGCAATAATCTTCATGTGCATATTTTAATATATAACGTAAGCCACCCCAAGTCCCATTTGGGAGAAAAGAGGGATTTAAATCAAAGTTTAAGTAAAATTAAACAGCAAAATTAAGTAGTATAACCTTTGAAAAGTTTAGAAACTGCATCTTTTGCAGAACACTGCAGCTAAATCATTAATAGGACATAGGCAAAAAGAATATATCTAACTTGTACTGAAACAATTCCACTGGTTTCCAATTAATTTCCAAACTCAAGTGCTGGTCTTTATCCTTAATGCTTTGCATGTTTTAGCACACAGGTATCTGTTGCACAGCCTTCTTCTGCATTGCCTATCCACTGAGATCAGCACTTGAACTCTAAGTGTTCCTATCACCTGTCACTAGTGACTAGAGCAAGCCTTCTTAGTGGTGGTTTCATGCTTTTCCCAGGGACTCCAACTTGGTGTCTTTATAATTCATGCAGCAGACAAAAATCATTTCTACCACCCCAGTCTTTAAAAACTGCCACTATCTGCACTTTAATCCACAGAAGCTCCAATTTTATTCTCTATTCAAGGTGACTATTTTTGTTTGTTATGTTAATTGGATGCATATATACAATATTTCTTATACTAATTTGTTAGCTGAGGTGGGAACATAAATTTATACTGCTGGAACAGGATATTTTATGTAAATAAGTATTCCAGTTCTTTACTAACACAACTTAAAACACTGGTAAGGCAGAGACCAGATAAAAGCATTGTGGATGAAAAGCATTAGCAAAACAAAGGTTAGTTTTAGGTGATGTTCTAGATTAGGGTTAAGGAATGTACGGCCCTTCAGATACTAACAGATTACAACTCCCATGAACAGTGATGGTGGACAATGGGATCGACAGTCCAACAATACATGACAGCCACATGTCCCCTATTACAAATAAAATGTAAATTGCAGAGTACAACCTAGGAGCTTACAGGACTTAAAAATGTTGCACCTGGCAACATTTCTCTCTCTAACACCCCCACTCTTATTTACTGGCCAGCCCAAAGAAGAACCTGGTTAATTCAGAAGCTTACACATTGTAGTTT
Source organism: Iguana delicatissima (assembly GCA_948472985.1). NCBI lineage: Eukaryota > Metazoa > Chordata > Lepidosauria > Squamata > Iguanidae > Iguana > Iguana delicatissima. Next base: position 71,437 of record CAOKZL010000246.1, on the reverse strand, counting down.
TGGATTACAATAGAGTTACTGTTTCACTATCCCTGCACAGAACTTCTCCAACAGACTCTGTGTTTAAATTAGGCCATTAGAAACTAAACAAACTGTGATTTTGACAGTTTCAAAGAGAAGTTGTCACCTAATCTACAATTCCATGATTCCTTTGAGACCACTACAAACTATAGACTAGCTTCCATCACAACTAGCAAATTTTCCCATTCTACCCCCCTTCTCTCTCAAGTATTATTTCACTCTCAAAGAACACTTCTGATATTTGCTTAAAACTCTAGCTAGCAAAAGAGTTCTAGTAAATGCTAACACTTATTCTAATTAAAGGGGTGTGTATGTGTGTTCAGGTCACCTGTCAACTTACAGTGACCCCATTTATTTCATAGGATTTTCTTAGGCAAGGTAGTGCATTACTATTCTTGTACATAATGTATATTCTAGAACTACCAGGTACTAATTTGTCAAGTTCACCCCCTCCTGACCAAAATACCAGAAGGATTTTGAAGACAGCTGCCAATGACTACTGCTATTCACAGATCTCAAAAATGGACTACTCAGGGATCTGCAACTAGCGGGGAGACCCTAGGTTTATGGAAATGTTGAACATCTCTCCTGCTCCAACTAGTGAGAAATGGAAATCACAAATCACTATATCACCATTTTGAACTAGATAACACAAAAAACTGCTCAAAAATTAAAGAAGCAGCCACTGGACTGATTAAGGTTTAGAAGGAACAGAATTCATCAGATGAACATCTTAACTGGGAAGAGGGAACTACAACACCTCTCAGCCTTTTTAGATCTGGGGGCCGCATGGAATCCCTACCTTGAAAACCTACTTTGCTTTCACGAGGTATGTCTGCCCTCTTCATAAGAGTTTCTTCCATTCTTTCTCTGCTCTGCAGTCCAATCTCTCTTTTTTTAAATCATCCACAAAGAAAAAGAAACAACTTATAGAATTCTTTTTAAATCCAGGCACAACCCCTCAGCTGAAAAACCAAGACTGTAAAATAAAGTATGCAATCACCAAACTTTGAGTCCAGGTGCTCCAAGAAAATACTGGCAAGGTTTACCTTCAGAGAAAGAGGCTCGCATAACTTAGACAAACCAATAATTCACCAATAACTAAAGAAAAAGAGTGCTTCCTATTAAAATAAAGGCTTGCCCACCCTCACGCTAGGCTTACCTTTGTCACGTATGAGCCACCCCTCACGCCCTAGTCTCAAGCACTTCCTAAGAGGAAGGCGAGCACAGGCGAGGTCCTGCAGGACCGCACCAGCCGAAAGCCACTCTCCTCAGGGAACCCGGAAGCTCCAGGAGCACCCCGGCCACCATCACGGCTCCGCAAACACGAAGCCACCTCAAGCCTCGCCGCCGCCGCCGCCGCCGCCGCCGCCTTCCTCAAGACGCCTCTGGCAGCCACGGCTTTCCGGCTGCTCCCTCCGACCCAGCCCTACAATAGGCACCGGGGAGGGACGGCCGTTACCTCTCCCGACGCCCGTGAGGCGGAGGCTCCGGCCACCGAGAACCGCACCTCAAGGCATTCGCGAGCCACCGAGACACACCCCCAGCCGCCGAACGGCAAAAACAGCCCGCCTGGCACACAGGCTCCCTCCACCGCGCCAGCCTCGCAGCCCCGGGGCCCCGCCAGCCAGCCACACCCCTGGCAAACGCCTACCTGAGGAGGCTCGAGAGCGGGTGCCCGCCGCCGCCGCCGCCGCCGCCCCCGCCGCCGCCGCTCCCGCCCCCCGAAGACCCCGAGCCGCCACCGGAGCCGAAACCCGAGCTCAGCCGTTTGCCCGAGAGCAGCTTCTCCACGGCGGGCAGATTCCCCGTGCGGGAGGCCTCCAGCAGCTCCTGCTCCTTCCCCATGGCCCGGGCCCGGCCCGGGAAACCAGCCCCCGCCTCTCGGATTCGTCTTCGAGCGGCCGCCGCCGCCGCCTCAGCCCGGCCGGCGCGTCCTTCCGGGGCGGGGTTAAAAAGGCCACACCCCCTCGTGAGTGGCGACCCCCCGGTAGGACAAGTGGGCGGGGGGAGGCGCTCTCCACACGCTCGTTGGCGGTCGCCCAGCCGCCGCCGCCGCCGCCGCCGCCGCCTGGAAAGATGAGGTAAGGCCAGGTGAAGGGGGCGGTGAGTGAGCGCCTACATTTCCCGCTAGAGTCGTTCGGTATTTCCCTGTCTCTTTGGGCCGTCTGGAGAAAACAGGGAGCGCCCACCCCAGCGTCGCAGAAGGTTTCTCCAGAGGAAACGGAACGCGGTGTTTTCTTCAAAGCAAAAAGCACTTTTAAATTCCATGCTGTAAGAAGAACGGGACTAAGAACCCCCAGGTGAAGGTCAGTCGAAGTGAAGATCAGCCATCGCGCTCACAAGCAACTGAATTCTTTCAGTCTGGAATTTGTAGGGCAATCTACTTACAGATTAACCAGTAAATGGTGGCATAAGCTCTTGTGCAAAGCTTGTTGCTTTTGCTATCGACTCTCCTCCTCTGGAAACTGCTTACAGAGTGTAGCATGTGATGATCAAACCTGCAGGAATTTGTTCCACCTGGACATGATGGAAAGTTGCAGTTGGACACAGCTGTCACCTTTGCAGACCAAACATTGGGTACAGCTGTAAAGTAGCCCTTATTTTCCATTGCAATTTCTCAGTAAGTGTTTTGTAACATACAGAGCTTCAAAGTAATAAGTCACAAACAGTAGTTTTTAGCAGGTCATGTTGTCAAAGCAACCTGATGAATGTTACAATTTATGTAATTGGTAACATTGCTAGTTACTGTTTCACTACTTTCAAATTACACATTCATTTTTAAGTTTTTGAGCAGAATTTCCAAGTTTCCATTCTCTATTAATTCTAACTTTTTCCTCTTAAAAAGTAACCAAATGTAATTAGTAAAGTAAAGAGAGACTACCTTCTTCATGCAGTAATGAATTAATTTTTAGGGTTTTACCTTGAGTTACATAACAAATTTGTGTTTCAAAAGCAACTTTCCAAGATTTGATTTAATCCTGAAATCATGGACTAAGAAGGCATGAGACGTCAAATCCTTGGGGGAATAATTGAGATTATTATTGCACTGTTATTGCACTGTGCATTTTACCTGTTGCATCTTTTCAGCAGTAGTGGGTAGAGGACTGTTTCAGAAACATTCTTCAGTGTGAAGCAAACATGAGAGAGTTGATCTTTGAATCTAAAAAGCTAAAAACCAACATATTTTCAAACAAAGATGCGCCATTATCTTTCCAACATGGTGGTGAGCAGTGCAGGTTTTTTTTTTTTAATTCAAAGAAAGATTTGTATGGTTTCAAGGTTCCCTGTCTGATTGTTCAAACTGAGGAGCCATTGGACTGAGACTAAGACTTCTGTCTGAAACATCCTTAGAGAGCTGCTTACAATCTAAATTGACACAATTAGACTATATGGCCCAATGCTGCAGTTAGAAAGCTTCCTTACCGCTTTTGTCCTTTTTTCATAAATTGTTACTTTTCATCTGTCATTAGCGTATTGCTAATGTGTGGCTGGCATTCCCCAAGGAGCCCCGGGGACTGCTTCTCCTTTGGTTGTAGAACAATGGGCTTCTCAGTTGGATAGTAAGTCTGTAATATTAATTTCATCTGTGCATCAATATTAATAGGATCCTGCATCAGAAGTGTGAAAACAATAAAGGGTGAATATGACTTGAGTGCAGCATGGTGTGCCCTTGAAGGAGGGAGTGGACGCAGTATGTATCACCATGATGGAGACTAAATATATATAATTATTTGTCTGAGCACCCATGTGAGGACTTAAAACTAAATGTCTAATAATTTCAAAAGGTGAAGGAAGCATATGGTCTTCTCCGTGACATACCTAAAATAGCATTCAGCATGAGTCTAGTATAGATAACTTCAATTCCTTTAGTTTTTGGGAAATATAAAAGAATGTTACAATTCATCCTCTAAAAAAATGCAGAAATTTGTTTTTTTTTACAATTTTTCTCTGAGACAGAACACAAATTAATGCTCCTTAATACCAATCTGACTATAGCATGATGGCGTACACACTGATTTAATTTGTTCTTTCATTCCTGGTCAGACTGGTTCTGCAGATTTTTTAAGCACTGCAAGTGTTGCAAAATCAATTTGATCTAATGTGTATACATGGCAAGCAGTTATGGCTTTTTACCAACCCTCAACCTAAAACACATTGTCTCTACCTTCAGTATATCCAACAGCAGGCTGGGCATTCTTAGTTAAAAGCCCCCAGTCTGCTTGTTGGATATACTGAAGATAGAGATAATGATTTTTTAAAGTTGAGGATTGTATTGCTCCCATTTTGCCATAGAGAAATCTAAAATCACATTGCTAGGTTGAGGTGCCCCTAGTTCTTCTGGCAGGGAAGATACTCAACTCTTTCGTTGGTAAGCTGAGCTTATGGAGAAAGGCATCTTCAGTTAACTTCCCTTCTTTCTATTGGAAATGTATTGGCAGTGATAGGTCATGGAGAAGTTAATAACTTGAACTCACAGGAATTTCTCCTCTTCTTGTGATGTTATTACTTAGGCTTGGGAATATGTCTAGGTGTGATTTCCTATATTGTCTTTCCTATGCTGTCTACACCACGCCTGTGCTTGAAAGTACTGAGCTAAATCCAATTAACAGTTCCAACTAAAGTAGTCCCATTGAATTAAGTGTTGATATATCATGCAGCAATTGATTCAGTGGATCTGCTCTAATTGGGACTAGCAATTATTTTTTCAACTCTAGTTAGTAAAAATCCGAGAACTGTGAAGCCAAACAACATACATTTCTGCAAAGTACTGTTCACTGACAGAGGTATGAAGCACATTTATTTAATCTTTACCAGAGTCCTGAAGTGAGAAAACACAAGCTTATTGAATGTTACGTAAGAGGGAAGCCTGTTGCTGCTGCTGCTGTTGTTGTGTGTCTTTAAGATATTTACATGTTATGGCATTTATATCATTGGGGTTTCTTGGCAAGATTTGTTCAGAGGAGGTTTGCCATTGCCTTCTTCTAAGGCTGAGAGAGTGTGATTTGCCCAGGGTCACCCAGTGACCAAACAAAGGTTTGAACCCTGATCTTCCATAAGTGAAAAAGGATTCAAACCCTGGTCTTCTAGTGTCCTAGTCCAACATTCAAATCATAACATTGTGCTTGGCTCTCTGAAACCCATCTTACTGGTGTGCATTTTTTTTAAAAAAAAAATTAAGACAGAGACCTGAAACTGGAATTTTCAATACAGGTCCATCAGGTTAGGCTAGACTGCTGTCACAGCTGAAGTGACAAGTATGTATGTGCTACAGCAGTGGTTCTCAACCTGTGGGTCCCCAGATGTTCATGGACTTCAGCTCCCAGAAGCCCCAGCCGCTATGGCCAATGCTCAGGGCTTCTGGGAGCTGAAGTCCACGAACATCTGGGGACCCACAGGTTGAGAACCACTGTGCTACAGTGACAAGTATGTGCTGGCAAACACACCCACTCTCTTTTTCATAGTTGTAAACTAATTCTCCACAGATCTGAATGTGGAGAAAAGCCGTCTTGTCTTCAGAAAAGTAATAGAATATTTGATTTACTTCAGAGGCCTTACGCTAATTACAACCACCAGGATGTACAGACCGAAAGGCATGGGTGCCCTTGGTTTTCAGACATCTTCACTGTCTCAGCATTCTGTTGGGTGAGGGCAATAACTGACTCAAAAAAGAAAAGACAGGCATGCCTCAAATGCGTTAAGTTTAAGATGTACAAAACTATCCCCGCCCACCTCAGTATTAACCCCAAAATACACAACCGCCACCCAACCGTCCCTTGATCAAGGATAATACTGTCTGCGTGATATCCTTCCCAAATGTTAACGGTTCAAATAAGGTCCCTGATCCTTCCGCTGTAAAACACATTCGATCACCGTCGCTCCAGTTTTTTACCGTCTGACCAGGCTTGGGCTTGACTCGTTGCCATGGAAACAGAGAGACCGGCTCTGCCTTGAAGGGCGCCTTGCTGATGTCATCAGACCTCGACTGACGCTTTCTCAGGAGGATACTATGGCTGAACCGGCCGAGTCTCGCAAAGAGGAGGGTGCCGTTGCGCCCGTTGTGCCTTCCCCGCCTTCGGTCGAGGAGCCGTCCGTCATTGCCGTGGTGGTAGCCGACGGGCAGGAGAAAGACCCAGGCGAATCGAAGGGGGAGGACGTGCCGCAGGGAGAGGTGGGTTGGCGGGAAAAGGACGCTACACCCAAACTTTTATTTCCTGCGAGTCCCCCAGCTCTACTTGCCTGCTTGCTCGTCCTCGGGGTCGATAGGCTGTTGCGTCGTAACTGCTGGATTCCGACATCAGAGTAGATCTCTCCCTCAGCTCCCCTGTATTTCCAGCTGCTCGTATTTAGCAGGAAGATCTTTCGAATCTTGTCTTCCGGGGGACTTTTTTTAAATAGTCGTGAATCTATAAACATTTGTACTTCTCTAGCTCACTTAATTGTTTGATTACTATTGTGCACATAACTCGTGAATGCACACGCGTTAAGCACAAGATATTGGCGCATTGTTTATCCTGTTTCTTTTCGTTATGGCAGTGTACCCAGATATTACGGGCTGCAGGTTGAATTTGAGTTGCCGTTATTTTATAGTAATTGTAAAACATTTCATTATATATATTGTTTCTAATGTCATTTCAGTTGTGAGCTGACTGATCCACAGTGCTGAGGAAACTAGAGCAAGACATGATATTATAGAATAAAATGATTGTATGCCATATGCACAAAAACTTTTGGCAGGATGGAAGAGGAGTGAGGGATATTAGAGTAGCTGTCTTTGGCATTTGTTTTATGTACTCATCCAAAATAGTTGTAAGCTACTGTTTATCCTATTTGGGTTTTGGCGCAACAGCAAAGATGCATTTAAGCACACAACTAAATGGATTTTAATTTATGATAGATATCTGCATTTGTCAACCCCCCTCCCCATGTTTAAATCTTGAAGGGCATGTGTGCCAGGAATAGAGAGGGTAGGGATAATAGTTAAATACCTATATGTTTTCTGTCCAACTCCTTCTTTAAAACAGACATGCAATTCAAGTAATCGATGCACTGACATTTAGATGTGCTGCTAATTCAATTGTACTTGTTGCTACAGCAGAACTTTTTGTCATCTGTGCCTCCCAAAAACTGGCTTTGAAAGGGTTCCCCATCCTACCAGAATTGGGCTTGGGAATGGAGGATTGCACACTGTGATGGATCTCCTATTCAGGTTGATCCTGCAGTTCAAACCTTTAGACTGCTGTCTCTTGCCTTGCCTTTCTATGTATAAAACCCCCTTCTAGGATTTAATACTTAGGCCTCAAGGAGAATACTATATTGGACAAGTAGATGGGTGATAAGGGGATTCACTGTGATAAGGTGCAACCAGTCTTCCTTGTTATTAAATGAAAACATCCAAATGGAAATATAGAAAATAAAAGCAGTAAAGATTTATCATACCAAATAAAATAAACATCTCGTGTTATGCTGATTCCATGAACAGTACACTGTAACAGCATCTCTGTTTCAAACGAAGAACACTTTTCCCTGAACTTTTCCCACCCTTTCAGCTCCACAGTGCACTATTGAGCTCTCATAAATCCCTCTCTTTCTAGTTGGTCCTGATTTTATTTCTATTCCTGTATTTCTGACTTGCCCAAACCCTTTAACAGACAAACCTCTAGATTGTGTCCTTGCCTCTGTACACCCCTCATCACAGCATTCTGAAGGCTGTGATTAACTGGCCTTTCTGCGTCACATACAAACACTTCCCAGTTGCATCTGCCCTGTCATTCTGCCAACAGAATGCTACCATTGGATGCTGCTCGTTTTAGACAGATTAAAAACTTTAAAATCTTTTAGTTTCTGGCAACTATGATTTATAAGTACAATTATGAGTTATGCTCAGACATTTAAGAACTATGTCAGGACTACAGCCAAGCTGAAAATAATTTTCTTCATAGATCAAAATTGAGGATTCTTCAGAGTTGCCCCCAGGAGAAACAGAGGAGTCTACATCACAGTCTTCTGCAAACAAGAAAATAAAATTAGAGATAAAAGAGAAAAAAGAGAAAAGGCATAAGGTAGATGAAGATGAGATTCAAAAAATGCAGTGAGTAGTCTTTTATCTACATGATCTGTAACTTCTGTTATTGTTAAATAACCTGTGCAGTACTCTAAACTTGTTACTGCCTAGTGAAAAATACCGTTCTTATTTTCTTTGCCTTTTGCTCTTATTTTGTTGGAGAGAGGAAAGAGAAGTTTCTAAGACTGCAGTCTGATGCGTGCTTACGAGAAAATATTTGATGAGGCTTGCAACCTAATCTCCTATGCTTTTTTCCCTAAAAGATAGCGTATATCAAATTCTTAATAATTACTTCTAAGTCAGAATATTAAATTGCACTGCTGTCCCTTTTAGACTGTTTTTAGTGGATTGGATCCGAAAAGCCAATTTTTGCATATTCCTCTGTCTGCCATAGCAGCCTGTCCCTCTCTTCCAAATTTGGTTCCTGGTATGAGAAGCCCTTGGGAATACTATGGGAGGTGACACTGAGGTCTTCATGGGTTGAGGGAAATTAATGAAACTGTTCCCTCACCTCCCATTTTCATCAGGAACATTAAGAAGGGAATATGGGTCAAAGGACTAGAGCCAACCCATTATTTTAATTGAAATTATGTTACAGCACTGTCTCTGATTTCAAAAGCTTTGTATTTCCTGTGGCTTTAAGAATAATACTAATTTTAGATTAGAATGATGTTTCTAACTCTGTGCTATAATTGTTTTTCTCAAGAATACTAGTTTCCTCTTTTTCTGAAGAACAGCTAAATCGCTATGAGATGTATCGCAGATCAGCTTTTCCAAAGGCTGCTATTAAACGGGTAAGGTTGTGTTCTAGTCTCATTTGAAGTGTATCAGATTAACCTGTTGATGTGGCTTGATTATGATGTGTAAATATAGAATCTATAGATGGAGTATTTTGATAGGACAAAATCTGTCATAAAGATTGCAGAAGTTTGTCATGCTGTTAATATGATTGTTATTGCATACTGATGTTCAAGATCAAAAATTACGAATTCACATCTACAAAACTGAATTTTGTTGTATCTTCTCTCTTTTTCTCAGTTGATCCAGTCAATTACTGGAACCTCAGTCTCTCAGAATGTAGTTATTGCAATGTCAGGGATTGCCAAAGTTTTTGTTGGAGAGGTGGTAGAAGAGGGTGAGTACCAAAAGAATAACCCAGGTTCGGATAAATCTCCATCTTTCTTAATTTACTGGAATCACGATTAGTAAATGGAGCTAGTGAGGAAGGCAGTGGCTGAGATCCTGCATTGCATATTCTGAGCGTAACACTCCTGTCATGCAGCTCTGCACCCTTCTGATGCCTCAGCAGTTGCCAAGCCCCAGGAATGTTGCTACAGCTGTTAAATGGCAGGGCATAATAATCAGGTACAGTAGAGTCTCAGTTATCCGACCCAAATGGGCGGCTGCAGGGTCGGATAACCGAAAGGTCGGATTACCCGAATGCCCGTGGCGGCTGCCATTTTGGGGGCGTGTCAGGGCGGGCCTGGGGGCGTGTCAGAACGTGTCTGGGGGCACGGAAATGCCCACAGCCACGCCCCCAGGCCACCGCGACGTCGGTTAATCTGGATGGTCGGATAACCGAGTGTCGGATAACCGGGACTCTACTGTAATAGGGACTGCCTCCTGTTTTGCTGAAGTTCCCTGACAAGAGAGAAAGAGGAATGAGTTTATATAAATGTGTGATATTTATAGTAAATAACAAGAAACATAACAAGAAACAAGGTAATTAATCCAAGCCACATAAACAATAGGATAATAGCACAAGCAGTTGCTCTGTAATCTAGATCCTTGTAATGTATCTAAAATATTCTCTGGATATTCTTGATTTTCAAGGTGTGTATAGGGAAGACTTATCCAATCACATCTAAGTTAATCACAAAAGGATTGGTTTATTAGCCCAAATCCTGAGTTAATGAGTGGCAGTAATTGGACAGAACCATTATCTATTTCCTTGAGAAATATTAAACCAAAGTTTAACAATACAAGTTATTTTGGTAATTATTGAAATGGTATGCAACATCTCTCTACCTTCCCTGCTTACTATATTTGTAGGCTGCCTCTCCTACAGTGGAAGCCAAGGCAGCTTCCAACAATAAACAACACATTAAAAACAGTTAAAACAGTTAAAAATGTTAAAATGATATAAAATCATAAAATACTTAAACACAATATTCAATTTGAAACAAGTTAATAAGTAAAGCTCCCTGGCTTATGTAAAAGCCTGTTTAAAAATAAAAGTTTTCGCCTCCCAGCGGAAGGAGAGCAGCAAAAATTAAGATAACTATTTTCATTTTCCTTTTTTTCTGGGATGCAAATTGCTGTACATAAGCAAGGAGGTATATTCTGAGGCAGAAATGAGTTAGTACAGTGATTCTGCCGTGGGGATTTCAGTACTTACCACCACCTGTGGTAATTCCACCTCAGATCCCCACCTTAGGCCTACCACCCATATGCAAATTCACTCAACCCAAAATTCTGTATTTGTTATTCAATCTTCATATGAGCCACTTACCTTACTTGCCATTTTGACCTGTTCATGTGGCTTGATTATAGTATATGAAACTAGAGACAATAGATGGAGTATTTTAAAGTTTGGCAGGTTCTACCAAATGTTGCCAAGTCTTGCTGCTGTTCATGTCATTGTTATTGTACAGTAATGTTCAGGCTTAGAAATAAAAACAAAAGCCTTCAAAACTGAATGCTCTTGAACCTGATTGTTCTTTTCCTCAGTTGAACTATCACTAGAATCCTGTTAGTGATATGTGAACATGTAAACGTAGCTTATATGTACATTATGTCTTTGTAGATGGAGTACAAGATGCTATTCTGTAACCCTTTGTAAACTGTCCAACACCCTTTTTGCAGATACCAAGCTCTGGGAGGAGCAGATACTGCTTATCAATGGGGAGATGAGGGAGTAAGGAGGCAATTCAGATGATGTGAGCACAGTCCCATTGTCATCTTCCTCTTGAGCCAAGAAGAGAGCTGGTTCTTCATTGTCTGACTTGGCTCCCTATTTGTTTTCCTCCCTGCTGGTAAGCAACAGCAACAGTTCCTCCTGTGGCTTGACAGCTATGTGGAAAGCATGTTCGGGGCTAGAGGGTAGCTGCTTGCCCCTGTCCAAAAAAAATGACATATGCAGTGGATGAATATGGATATACATGGGTGTAGTATAATGCTACACCTGTTTGATACAGAATATCAGCCTCTGTCTGCAATTACGTTGCAGAAACACAACCATTTTTACAATTTGTTACATCACAACTACATTACTGTTTCTGTAGAACAAGTTCTATTATGAATGATTGATACTACTTAGAATAGTAAGGAATGTAAATTATAACTGGCATCTTAGTAGTAACTTACACAGCTTAGACAAGTCATTTTATTTATTTATTTATTTATTTAGGCCATTGCAGAGGTTGGAGTTCTCTATTCACCTTGTGCTATGAACAAAATCAATGCTGCCCCACCACTAAAACATAGGCATTTACTAGGAAAGGGTCCTGTTGTGTTCCTATAGGTGGATGAACATTAAGGCCTCCTCCTACCTTTGGAGATAATGAAGCATGAGGTCAGTATTGTGCATCCAATTACAGAAACAGTGGTGGCTGCTTCTCTGCCACCCCTCACCTATAGTAAGTTCCCATGTTGGGAAGGTTGCAGCAGGTAGAAAGTGGGTTGATGGGGTGACAGAGGGCACACAGTATAGTTCCACTTGGCAGAATTCTACACTACATCTCCTGACAGCCTTTCTATCTGTAGAATATGGCAGATATTGCATTTATTAATGGCATGGATGTACTCCATGGATGAAATGGTTATAAAGTGCATCCTTTCTTTGTCCAGCTCTAGATGTATGTGAGAAGTGGGGAGAGTCACCACCTCTGCAGCCTAAACACATGCGTGAAGCTGTCAGACGGCTGAAGTCAAGAGGACAGATCCCCAATTCAAAATATAAGAAAATTCTCTTTCACTAAAGAGAGAGTGAAAGAGGACTAAGTGGGTTGGGGATTTTCCAGGCCGGTTTCAGTGAAGAAGACTTCTGCTGATTGAAGATTTATGCTGATGTTACCAATACCAATTCAAATAATCAGCAATCCTGGGTTACTGAGCACAAGAACTTCACTGTAGGTTAATTTGAACTGAATATGGAAGCAATTTCCAAGTATGTCAAAGCAATAAACTAGATATGTTTTATGATGAAGCTATGCTATATTTGAGGACTTAATCTGAAATATCTTGAGGATAATAAAGGTAACCAAATAAGAAATGGAATAATGTTCACAGAGCATTCAAAATGAAAATAGTGGTCAACTTCACTTAAAACCTCAAAGCAGTGTAACCAAACTGTTTACTAGTGTTACTATTAAAGCGACGTTAAGAATAGGAGCATTGTGTATTAGTAAAGAACCTCCAAGCATGACAGGTGTGTAGTATAGTATAAAATGTATGTTCTGTAATTTTTCATGTAAATAAACTGATTGTATGTACTCAAAAAAGTGACACTGTGGTAAACATCATGAAATTTTTATTCATTACTGAAGAATCTATTGATATTATGATTTTTAGGAGGCAAGTTCATAGAGGGTAGTTATCACTGGAGAGCAGCCATAATGGTTTTATATTTCTACCACCTGAGGCAATGCATCAGTTGCTAGGAGGAAAGCTCTGTGTATTCAACCTATGTGCTGCTGATGGGCTTGTCACTGGCCACTAGAAGACAACAGTGTTTAACTAGAGAAGCCTTTGGTCTGATCCAATGTGGCTGTTTTTATATTAGTGCCAGGATAAAACTCAATATCCTGCCAATGAAGTTGGAAAGTTAAATTTCAGAAATAACTCCACAGAAACAGAGGTTAATTTACAACTTTTGATCAGTTTAATTTACAACCTTTAAAAGTGGTTCACAGAACCAATAGAATCATAGCAGGAAAACAAATAACTGTGACAAATAAAACCTAATACTGTTGAAGGCTTTAAGATTTTTACCCAGTACTCTGCCAGTGCTCATTAGTAATAAATAAGAATGTTTGTACATATGTAAGGTTATGGCATTATACAAGAAGTTTTCCTGTTGGTTTTTCACATGTAAATATAGCATTGAAAAAGAGGGTGTCTTTAAGAACCAAACCACACTGTTATAGTTTTGTGGCCAAACATATCCATATCAGCGTCAGTAGATTTCCTCCTTGTTCCACTTGTAGACTTGGAGGAATCCTAGCTGTCAGCAGAGGGGAAACATCTGGGCTATACACACCACAACAGACTGATAAGCAGGGTCTCTTTATACTATTTGTAATTACAACCAAGCAAGCGATACCATGCCCTTTGCTTACCAGTGTCTCTTCTCTACATTCTGCTTTAAGCCAGATTCATTGTACTGAAATTTCCTAGAAATGTTCAACAGAATAAAAGTGCAAAATATTGCACCATGCAGTTAACTATTCACTCTCAGTATACTTCTTGCACATGTATTTTCATATCTGTGACATGCTCCATTTTGAATTAAAAGTAGAGAAATTAAGTTCTTAGCATTCAAGTGAATAGAAAGCAATGACAGCCTGTATCAGGTCTAATCCTGAGAGTGGCTAAGCCTGTTCTGCCTCACTCTTACACAGAAAAGAAAAATAGGCACATTAACAGGCTTCTTCACATGGACATCCATTATTTGGACAGTTGATTAAGGGCAGAGAGTGGAGAAAGGCCAGGATGCAACAGTGGACTAGCACATTTCTGCTAGCACAACAGGCTTTTCCTTGCCCTCTGCACTGTCTGAAAACACAAAAGATTTTCCAGCTTGATGATTCTGAGGGCCCATGCAACATGACAGCAAGTATCTCTCTCCTGTTCTACTACAAATTATAAAACTCCATCAGTGGAACCTCTGGACTGTAAATCAGCTGTTCCTCCACAGAGCACTTTTAACTATCTTTACCTGTCAAGTTCACTGAAGTGCATGATTACAGTTAAGATGTATTAACTTAAACAACTCAATTAGTACTATATAATACAGTGACAGCACTAGCAGTCCCATACAGGAAAGTTTCTAAACTTCCAAACCACTGGTTCTATTGATTAGGCAAGACTGGATATATAAGTAAGAGCTAGTTGTAAATCATGCTACTCTTTTGATAAAGAATTTTTACTACCCCATTGGGGCATTTTCCAATATGAAGAGAGGGAATTATTTGTTCCAGTGCATGGCCTGGGTTTGAGTGGGATACTGCAAAAGGGATGCCCTAGGGGAAAGGCAGAAGCAACAACAATTCATTGCACAGAAAAGGAACAACCAGAAGCTACAGCACATGCAGTCTGATAAGCAGAAATCACCACAGCTGAATTAATTAAAGTGACAGTACTACAGCACAGCTGCAAAGCTTCCTGGAGTTCAACAGCCCTGTAGTTGCCTCAAGGGCCAGCAAATTATGTGAAGCAGCCGAAGACAGACTCCCCCCACCTTCAGAACAAAAATCATTTTTAAGCTGGTATCTCTGATTCACATAGTGAAGGTCACAGAGTGTCTGCTCCAAGGCAGTCAGATCAAGGCAGATAAGCAGATGTCGGTGACTTCCCCCATCTATCCACCCGCCCACCCACCCAAAAAGGCATTCTGCAGTTATAACTAAGGGCTGCCACTGCCTTCAGCTACATATTGTTTTAACAAGTACTAGTAAAAGATTAGCTATAACAGCCTAAACTGTCCTGGCATTTTATTAATAATCAAAAGACTTGGGTAATTGAAAGCAAAAATAGATGCTTATTAAGTTAAACCCTATTACTGTATTCTCATCCCATTCAATTTTGTGACAGGCAACATAATGATTTCCACTGTAATTCTGAAAGGATATTACACAAAAATTTCATACTCAGACTATTCATGAGTGAAATCATATGGTGTTGTTTTTTAAAAAAAGCCATTAATGTCTGCCACCTTCCATACTGCATCTTAACACTACAAATGCATATAGAATCCATGGCTTCAATGCTGAACAGCATTATCCTTCCCTCCCCCTTTTTTTGATGAAACGCTCCAGCAAAATCAGAAACTTGCACACAATTTTGTGACTTTTGTAGGTGTGTTAAAGGTATTGGTAATATATTTCTGGTATTTTTCTTATTACCAACACAGCTATCATTGCTCTGTGTGCCATGTTTATATCTAGATGTAAACTGTTGATTAAAATCCCCCAAACACAGTGGCATAAATCCAATGCACTACTCATGGTGGCATAAGGATTTCTCCCTCCACCCATGTCTCTCAATGACATTCAGAATATATTCCAGAAGGATTCCAAGGCTTTCAGAACAGGTTTCAGGGTGCACTGGGGGGGAGGAAATTCCCTTAATCTGTCAGACCAGATCCACTGCAGCCTAATAACCCTATATATATGTACCTCCATTGAGAATGATTATAAGCAGTCCAATTTCAACATTTTGAAATTCACCTTTCTTTAAAAAATTATGTCAGAATCAATTTGACAGCTATGGCTTAACAACGCAAATGAAAAATAAAATGGGGGAAATATCTGGACTTCAGCACAGGTAACTATATCTCAGCCTAAAAGATTTCACAAAGACAAAATAAACCTTTGAATTTGCACCTTGGGAACATGTGATTTGGAAAAAAATTGCTATGACCTTCTCATTGCTAGAATGTGGAGCATGGATGGAAGATATTTATTTACCTAATGTAGCTTTCCACAAAATGGGGCTCCCCAAATATTTTGGATCCCTTATCTCCTGACCACCACTTATCATGCCTGAGGCCTGTGAACTTTCTAGTCCAAAATATTTGGAAGGTACCACATTGGAGGAGGAGGTTCTAGTGGATCTCACACGCTCCTTGGGGCCATGAGTTCACACCCATTTTCTTGTCCAGCGCCTGCAAGTAGCTTTAAAAAAAGTTAAATCACAACTGAATAAAAATAGCAACTATATGAACAAAAAGGATAACAAAAGAAGAAAAAAGGCTGATACAGGGGGAAAGGAGGGGTGCAGCTCAGTATTCAAAGGTTCTGTTAATTCCCTGAGTTTTCATTCTCTGGGTTGGTGAAAAGAGGAATCCACACAACTTGGGTTTCTCCCATCGCTGTCCAGAGTAATGATGGGGCAACCAAACAGAGGAAAAAGTTCTCCTCTCAGAGGCATAACTCCTCAGTCCACAGGTGTGTATTTACTCAGCAAACCAGTCTGGAGCATTCTGATGTGTTGACAGGTGGGGGGCAGACAGGGCTCTTTTGCTGTCGAAGCCTCTTCAGCAGGTGGTGAAGGAAGCCAAGATGCACTCTGTACCTTGGGCAGCTGCTTCTTCACCTGCAGAGGTCATGAAGGAAGTGGTGGCTGAGGAAGATGACAATATCCAGGAGGAGACGATGACAGTGGCTCTGGCTGTGCAGTCAGGACCGTGAGATCTCCTCAGAGGAGCAGGCTCAGGTTGTGTCTTTCACCCTGGGGGGCCCTTGCAAGTTCTGGGGTGCTTGGTTAGGTCCCCCCACACACATGCACATCCCCAAGTGTGCTCATAGACATTTGCCTGAGTCTGGAGTTTCTTGTCCATTTGTCTCTTCAATGCTGGGTGGGGATGATGGCAGCCATGTTGCTCATGGGTCTACCAGAAGCCATTTTGAGCCCTCTAAGTGGTATGCCCTCCCCCACTGCTACGGCCATGTCTGATGTAGATGTACGTAACAAAGCCTTAAAGGCAGCATTTGTGGCTTACTCATGAGTAATGGGAGAGGATTAGCACAGTCATCAGCATAGCCAAATTCGCTGTCCTGCCTCTGAGGACCAGCATAGCCTGCCTCATAGCCAAATGCACTGTTCTATGTCTGAAAGCAAGGTGCAATTACAGGAGATTAAACCTTTACTAGATGAATGTCTGGTTCCCGCACACTCCCAGAAATAAAAAAGGCCTCTAAGAATGCCATGAAAGTGCAGGATATGCAAAGCATAATATAACCATTAAACAAGCCTCTAGAGGTGCAGTGTGCTTCTCAGTCTGATCACCAGGGGGCTTCGCAGAGTACAGCCTGCCCTTTGCATATGTGAGGGGTTCAATTCCAGAAACACCTGTGTAAAATATGAAAATAACAAAAACATTTTTTCAAAGCGTTGTGTGCCATTATAGTCAATGGATGCATGCATGCTGCTGCGTGTGGAGTCTGCAGTAAGGGACGAGTCACTGTAACAGTAAGATGCCTGAAGCAACTTTTTGAACAAACAAAGGGACTGCACAGAAGCATAACCCACTGTATTGCAGGCTGGCCCCCAATCCTGCAAGGGGGCTTCTTGTAAGGCTGTCTCTGGTCAAAATTTCCCTGCTAAAAGAAAGGCAACATCTCCTGTGTTTTCCTTGGAGGAATCAGATTGTGATTTCAATACTGACCCCTTTCCCCCATTCCTAGGAGAGGATCCTCAAGAGTTTAGGGAGGACACCATAAGGAGGAAGAAGAGTGGTCAGATTCTAGTTCCAATCAGGATGAGCCCTTTGACCATTTGTTTCACACTGAGGATTTTGTTCGACTACTAAGTTCTGTTGATCTTACTAGTAACCATGTCTGGGTCAGAAGCCCAGTGGGAGGCTGCTTCTTCAGAGTTAAATGAAGGAACTTCTGTTCAACATCAACCAAGATCTTCAATGAGAGAAATACTCCTTCCATTGGCTTTCCTCCAGCTGGTAAAATCAGAATGGGCTACCACCCCCGCAAAGTGAGAAGAGAACTCTGGGGGCCCAGAAATTCTATTCTTCAGCTAAGCCAGTTTTAGATGAGTTGGTCCCCCTGTGACCTTTCTAGTTTTGGGGGTCCTGGCTGTGGAAGAAGGCGAGGGGTTCTTCAATGACCCCGAAGAAAAATGCACAGAAGGTTGTCTGAAAAAAGCTCATGAGGCTGTAGCTTTAGCCATCAAGGAGGGTGCTTTAAAGAACATCCTAGTACAGAGTAAGGATAAAAAGCAGGCAATGCCCGCTATGTCTAAGAAAGGGGACAGGAAGGCAGTTTAGGAGGCCTTTTCTGTAATTGTCCTTTTGTTCCCCACAGTAATTTGGCAGGTCAGGGGACTTTTATTCCTTCAGACCTTTTTGTGGCAGGGCCAGACTCCCCTTCTGTCAGTCCACCTCCTCTCAGTCCACCTCCACTTGTAGAGGAGGATTTCAGGCCTCCAGGAAGTAGGGAATAGACAGCAGTTCTGATCCCAAAATTCCTTCAGCTGGGGATAGGCTCTTCACAATTTCTTGAGCTTACTTAATAGAGTTCACCCAGGTTACCAAAAGTAGGTTTCTGCCTTCCCCTGTACTGAAGGACAGTCAGAAGAGGGCCCTTCATGCAGAGGCCATCAGGCATCTCTTCCACATCAAGGTGATAGAGCAGATTCCTTCTTTGGGATGTTTTTCTGGAGTGTACAGTTCTAAAGAAAGGAGGGGATTTTAGGTTGATATAGAAACTCTTTAATCATGTATAAACGTTTTCACATGGAAATACTGTCCTCTATCTGGAAGACAGTTCAACAGGGAGACTTCTTGGTCTCCCTGCATCTTGCAGAAGTGTATTTACACATTCCTATCACAAGGAGGAGCAGGAGAGTCTTCAGGTTCACTTTTGGCCATCACCATTTTCAGTTTTGCACCCCAGCCTTTGCTCTGGCCTTGGTTCCAAGGGTATCCACAAAAGCGTTAGTGGCTCTAGTTGCTCATCTATAGTTGCAGGGCATCCATCTGTATCCTTAGCTGGACAATGTCCTTTTGAGGGCCACATCTTTTCAGAAGGCCCTTCAGGACATCAAAGTGATTATGAATTGCATTTGGTCCCACAGGTTTTTGATAAAACACCAAGAAAAGCCAGCTGGTTCCATTGCAATCCATCACCCATTTTGGAGCTCTGAGTGACATGACCAAGGACATGATTTACATTTCAGAAGAGAGGCGAAGCAATTTCAGGGTGGAGGTCGGTTCCTCTAGCCATATCAGTCGCTATTTGCAAGTTGAAAACAGCTATTGCTCCATTTTCCATAAGTCAGGTACTCCCTAATAGGGTGCTCCTACCATCCAATTTTCAGAAGAGATCTCCATTTGTAGAGCTTCAGAACATCTCTGTAACCTCAGATGCCAGCCTTCAGGGTTGGGGGCTGATTGTCAGGGGAGTATCTCAAGTTCTTTGGAATCATAGAGGAAAGGGGAACAGCATCAACTGCTTAGATTTGAGGGCAGCTTGCTTAGCTCTTCTCCACTTTGCCCCACTGCTCAAGGGGAAGCATGTCCTGGTTCTCACAGACAACACAACCACACATTCCAACATTGCAAACAAGGGGGATTCAGGTCTCACTCATTTTACAAGGAGACAGTTCGGATGTTCCATTGGTTGGAAACAGCAGTTCTGTCCCTTTCAGCACAGTATGTTCAGGGAATCACCAATCTGCAGGCAGACTTTCTGAGCAGACACACCTTGCTTTTGGGGGAGTGAAGCTTGCACTGTGGTGTTTTGCCAAATAAAGAGCAGTTTTGGCACCGCCAGAATGGACATGTTCAAGTCCCCAACAAATCACAAGCTTGCAAGTTTTTCACCAGGTTCCTTTGTCCACATGCAGAGGGCACGAATGTGCTGCAGTGCTGGTGGCCGCAGTGTCTCCTATATCTCCTCCTCTCTCCTTTATTTCATTGCCAGGGTGGTCGGGAAGGTATGGGAAGAGAGGGCCCAAGTGCTTATAGCTCCTTACTGTCCCAAGAGACTTTGGTTCTTGGATCTTACAAACCTGCCTCTGGCAGATCCGTTGTGTCCTCCACTTCAGTATGACTTGCTGATTCAGGGTGCCCTTCAACATCCAGCTTTGACCTGGCTCCAACAAACCACCAGGAGGTTGAACAGAAAGCTTTGAATGTCTGTGGTTATGCAGATTCTGTAATTAACATGCTGCAGTTTTCTCACAGGCAGTCTACAGCAAGAGTTTAAGAGGCCACCTGGAAAGCTTTCACTAGGTGCTGTAAATCAAATTCCCTTTATCGCAACATGGTTTGTTTCATACCTTCTGGCCTTCCTGCAGAAAGGACTTGATTTGGGCCTCAGGCCTAACACATTAATGCAGGCAGTTGTAATGGCCTCAGCTCTGTCTAATACATATGGGGCTCCATTTTCTTCTCACCCACATGTGAGATTTTTTTAGGGGAGCTACTAACATTTCCCCTCCTTTAGACACCCTTTCCCATCATGGAACCTTCCTTAAGTTTTGAAATAGCTCACAAAGCATCTCTTTGAGCTGCTCAAGGGGGTTTCTGAGGCTTCTCTTCTACAAGTAACCTTTTTGGTAGCCATCATATCTGCATGTCATGTGTCAGCATTTGCAGCCCTCTGTTAGGGGACACCTTTGCACCTTCAATGAGGTTTCTCTCAGATCCTTCCTTTATGCTAAAGGTGCTTTCTTACTTTCCAAACGTCTCAGGAAGTCACTCTTCCTTCCTTCTGTCCTAACCCATTACAACCTCAAGAAAAGCTGTGGCACAACCTGGATGTGAGAAGAGCATTGAAAATTTACATTCGTAGGAATAGGTTTTTCAATGTTGTGATTCTTTGTTTATGTCCTTCAATCTGCCACATGGATAAAGCCATACATCCTGATGGTATATGACTTAGCTAAAATGCCCTGCACAGCTAACATGATATCACACTCCACCAGCAACCACTCTGGTAATATTTCCACCAATGCTCCAATCATCAACATACACAGGGCAGTGATCTGGAGTATTCCTTTCTTCATCCAGCATTATAAGATACACAAGTTTAGGTCAGTGGATGCCAGCTGGAAGGAGGATTCTACAGGAGATCGTTGGGGATTAGGATGCAGTCACTCCCCTCCCTTATGGTTCAGAATGAGGTATCAGGTATGTCCCAAGTTGTGTAGACTCCTCCTCTCACCAACCCAAAGAATGCCACATTTGGTACTTACCATGAAGGTGCATTCTGGGTTGCTGAGAGGAGTTGTCCACACACCCCCATTGTAACTGCTCAAGTTTTCATCAGGATGCAATGAGTTCTGCCTTCTCTGTTCTATTAAGTTCTCTGTAAGAGGGCTTAGGTAGTAAAGAAACTGGTTTTTAAGACGGCCGAAGGGGAGCAGTCAGCCAAATCTGTTTCTTCAGCTATTGTGAGATCTTATTGGTTCTCTGCCTGTCTCTGGGTGGTGATCGGAGAAACCCAGGTTGTGTGGATTCCTCCTCTCAACAACCCAGAATGCATCCTTGTGGTAAGCACCAGTGCGGCAATTTATGGGGATATTAGTAACAAAATGCCTTTACATTTTGCTACAGACAAAATTCAGGGTAGAGTCAGCCTGCAGCTTCATAATTATCTAATTTATATTACTTACAACAAAGGTACTTCATGTATTGTTCACTGGTGATTGTGGCTTGTTTACATTCCTGAAATTAGCTTTGATTGATTGGGGAGGAGCAAATCTTGCATTAGTTTAAAGGACATATTCAAATATAAGATCCTCTGAGTTATTTAAATGGGAATTTTCTTTCCTCCATAATTTTTGCATTTCCCTCTAGGTAGACTATCCCATCTCACCTTTACTGCACCTGATTCTTGACAGAAACCTCCTCTAAATTGTTTTGGACACATCACCATCCTTATGGAAACATTCAAGGAAGTAAAATGTTGGCTTTGTGTATTCCAATGTAGAGCCACATTCATCCCCCCCCCAAATAATCACATAGCATACATAAGTGAAATCCACAAGAAAAAAAAAAGCCTGAATATTTAGCAGCTTTACAATCACACACTAGGACAACTATTGCCAGCATTAATCCGGTTACAAAATTTTGCAGGATACAGTTTGCAGTTCATTGTTTACCAAATGGACCTTTATATACTGCATATGACCTAGAGTGAACTGGCTGAACTCACAACCTCTATGCTGTCCAAATTTTCAAGTATAGTACAACACAGAGGAGAAAAATGGTTTTAGCAAGTTTTAACTGACAAGAACAGGATATCTGTCAAATAGGCAGTTTTTCATGAAATTACAACCAGAGAGAGTTGTGATAATGCAACAAGGCAATGGTGGACAAAGTGGGCAGTGCTTGAAAAAGATATGAGGAAGGCTCGTGGCTCCCAACACTCCAATAGCAGAAATTTATTGGAAAAGAAAAGTAGAAAAATCAGTTTAATGGGTAATGGTGGTCACCTGAACCAGGGACTGTTGATAGATTTCATGTTATCCATTCCCAGCAAACACTTTCTTTTCCAGGACTGCATCCCATACCCATTCTTATGTCTTAGACTCACGCTATTGCACTGAAGTTCCAAGACATTTATTTTCAATGCCTAATAAGGCCCTAGACTCAGTAGAATGACCATACTATGTTGGTGTATGGCAAGTGTGACTCCAATGCTACCTGCCTCCTGTAGAAGGAATGACACAGGTTACAGTGAGAAAATTAAGCAGTTTGTCAGCACCACTTATGAACAAATCAGATGGGATAACGTTTTCCTGTTTGGCTCAGTAGTTTTTAGATTCAGTGCTATCATGTTCTAGATGGAATACAGTTTCAAAACCCCAACACTGCTGATCACCTTCTTTCCACATGTTCACCTGCTGCCCCTCTCCATCTCCTCAAAGGGCACTCTCCATTTCTGCTCCTCAAGGCAGTAGCTCTGGACTGAAGATGGCCTAGTTAATGGCTCTGCAGATTTCTTGATGCTGGTAGTGATCTCTGTTTGCCCTGAGCATCTGAAGCCCAGGCCTCCGTTGTCAGAGTTCAAAGAGGGGATCATATTTTCTAATTTCCTCTAGCAGCCGTACTTTGTCCAGGTTGGCTTCAGCAAGGGCTTTTTTGGTGACCTGGAGTTCTCTCTAAAGCGGGCACTTCCTTCAGCTGCAGGAGACAAAATAAGGAACGAGTGTGTTTTCAAAGATGTAAAATTAGAGGAGGCATGACGTTTTTGCTATTCAAAGAGATATCTTTCCTACTAGATGGATAAAGCAACCTAATCTCGTTTAAGAAGAGACTGATTTCATTGGACAAGATTTCCACAGTTTGTTCAGGTATATGATGGTTCAAATAAGACTTCCACACGTTACAGTCATTACAGACTACACTGTCTACCAGCAATTCACATATAGCTGCAGAAGCTGCTTGAAACTCTACTCCACATGTGTCAAACACAAGGCCTGCAGGCTGAATCTGGCCCACCAGGCCATTTCATTTCTGCTGCTCCAGAAACTAGGACACAGAGCAATGGATTCAAACTACAGGAAAAGAGATTTCACTTAAACATCAGGAGGAACTTCCTGACAGTCAGAACTGTTTTACAGTGGAATGTGCTGCCTTGGAGTGTGGTGGAGTCTCCTTCTTTGTAGGTTTTTAAGCAGAGGCTAGGTGGCCATTTGCTGGGAGTGCTTTCAGTGTTTGTTTCTGCATAGCAAGCGGCTGGACTCAATGGCCATTGTGGTCTCTTCCAACCCTATGTTTCTATAATTCTGTGATTCTACTAACCACCTTAGAAAATCTGTACAACTGCCTCCCAGTCTGCTTTCTTAAACTAACACGTTACACACTTCTGTGTCACTATTAGAGATCATGTTAGATCCCTTACCTGCCCACACATTTGAGGTCATCTTTTTTATATTTTCATTGCCCATGCTTCATCCTTTGTTCTCTGTTACGTTTGTCCATTTTCTTGTCATCCCTCATAGCTCATCTAAATTACAATGAACTGCTATATATTGGTCTTATTTTTGCCATCTCTTTCTTCAGAGCCTAGACAGGGCCAATCCTACTATTAGGCATAGAGGAAACCACCTCAGATTGCAGATGTGTGAGCAGTAGCAGCAATATTTACTTCAAAAATAAGCATAGTGTTTTAATCTGTCATTTTGATGTTTTGTAGTATATTTGGTGTATATTGAGGAGGTGGCAAACTCAGGGAGCACCCCAGGCAGCAAAAGCTCTAACTACGCCACTGCCTAGCACCTCTTCTGCAGCTGCGGCACTCCCCCCACCTGGCAAGCCCAACCCCCACATTGTGGGCTCCGGTTGTCAGTATTTTGAAGCGGGACCCAGCAGCCAGCACTTGTGATCTATTTCTACTTCTGACTGCTCCTCTGCCCAAGCGCACCGTCAGGGAGTTGCCGTGAGTTACCATGGCAATGCTCCGTATGGCTTGCAAGAGTTGGATAGAGGAGCAGTCAGAAGTAGAGATAGCTTGCAAGTGCTGGCTGCTGGGCCCCTTTTCAGAATACTGGCAGCCAGGGGGCCCGCAATGTGGGGATCAGGCTCACCAGGTACAGAGAGAGGCAGGGGGGCAAAAAGAGCCACAGGAGAGGGGGAGCAGAAAGAGGCACAGAGGGGGTCTGGGGAGCAGAAAGTGAGACCCTTTGGATATACTGACCAATTCTATGTCACTTTACAGAGATATAGGGACCATAAACTCTGATCAAATAGCCCCAAAATGTCCAAGAAAAGAAAAGTTGATGCAGAGGGAAGGTAATTTAAAAACCAGTAATGACTGAATGGAGAGGCAATTATTTAATATGATAAGACAGTAGATACATTTATATAGTCTTACAGATACAACCGGCCCTTTGAGGGCAACCATAATGCTGATGCTGCCCAAGATGAAATTGAGTTTGCTCTACTCCATAAAGTGCTACCATCTTCCCAAATGGAGCAAGCTCCTTTGTAGCTTGTAATGAAACCTGCCCGTTCATTCATTCATACACATACACATGCGCACACACACATTAATTAATTGATATATGTATGTTCTCATTTAATTAATTAAAAGAAAACACTGGACCTGGGAGACCTGAAACCAAAATCCAAGAATATCTGAGATTACTTCTTTAATTTGTTGGCCTGAAAGACATCTGCTTTGAGGACAAGAATCCTTCAATCTATACGGCCCCACCATTTCCCAATGAATGTACTGAGACCCTTTCTAATCTTTGTAGAAAAATGGATGCAATAACATTGGGATTAATGGAGACTCCCAAGACATGAGATATTGTTCCATCTATAGCAGACATTGACAGTGGAATAATATAACAAACATACTGAAAGTTGATCCTTTTGGGCAGGGATGACAAAAACATCTTCAAAATGAATCTATCCTTGATTTTTATGGTTAGGTTTCCCATTACTACCTAAGTTAACATAAAGCATATAAAAGAAAACATCTGCACAACTAATATAAAATTTAGTGTTAGCCAAATGAATTTATTAATACATTAACCAACATCTATACCATCTTACGAAGGAAAAAAAATATCATACAAGTTACCTCAATAGCTATTTGTCTAAGGAGTACATATCTTTTTTTCTTTTGAAATTTCCAAAATGCAAGGTAATCACTGGCTTACCATTTATAAATAACACGCTTGTGCACTCTCACGGTAAGCACAAAGACTTTCCAGTTTAACCTATGAAATGGGAATTCCAATATGTTTCTCCCTTAACAATGGACTCATAAGCCCGTTTCCTCTTGGCTTATAATTCTGGTTTGTCAGGGGAGACACTAATTCTGTACATCACATTAAAACAGGAATAGGCAAATAGGCAAAGTGCAGCCTACAGGCCACACATGGCCCTGGGTTCCACTTCAGCAGCCTTTGAAGACCTCCACTGGTCTTCCAAAGCCCTGCAACTCTCCAAAAAAAAAAAAAATTAAAAATTTTTTACCTCAACTTTTCATTCAAAAACAACACAGAGAACTCAGAAAATGTGTAAACACCTAAACAACCCCACAAAGAAAGCCTCCCAGTATCTCCAAATACCTCTATTTTCACCAGAGTCCTTCTCAAAATGGTGACAGAAAATGATGCAGTTTGACTTCTGGTTGCCATTCTGGGAAGGACTCAGATGAAGACAGAGGTATACAGGAGCACTGTCGGGGGGGGGGTTGCAGTGTATGGGGGGATCCAAGAAGGGGAAATTGGCCCCTGGCCCGTATGCAGTTTCCCACCGCTGTATTAAAAACTACAAACCTAAGATCCATGGTTTGCTAATCACTCCCACTTGCAGGAGAACCTAACCAGGAGCAGTGGAGGAGCATGCACTTGTACGTCAGCTTCTTCACAGAGAATCAGAATTCCGGAGAAATCTGGCTTAATGTCATTGAAAGATCTGCCAGTGTAAAATGGTCAATTGCTAATCACTCCCACTTGAAGGAGAACCTAACCAGGAGCAGTGGAGCAGCATGCACTAGTATGCCAGCTTCTTCACAGAGAATCAGAATTCCTGAGAAATCTGGCTTAATGTTATTGAAAGATCTGCCAGTGTAAAATGGTCAGTCTCTAATATGCACACAGGTTCACTGCGTTGCCAGGAAATGCACCGTAACTATTTACTTAACATTAGTTCACAAATTTTATGGAAAGGTACACAGAGAATTGTGTGCCTTCATTTTTTTTTATTGTCTTGAAGCAATATGCATCACAGTGGAAGTTACTGTATTAGTAGTGTCTTTTCTGAATTACTTCCAATGTTGAAATAAATTTGAGCTGTCTCTGGAAACACTAAAACTAATAATAAAAAGAAAACTGGAAGATTTGCTTTTGGAGGTAAACATCTTATAAACTAGTACTATAATGGAAATGTTCATCTGACTAATCTTTTACTGTTATTGAAACAGCATTTCTTAATGAGACGCAGGAGTCAAGCATAGTTAATAAGAACTTCCTTTATGGGGAAGACAATTATATTATGAGAAGACAATTATATTAAGAAGGGTAGCAATTTATTTTATTACTAATTAGCATATATATCAGATGTTGCCTGAGATTTTATTTTCTCATCTAATATATAACTACCTTGTCTCACACCTGTAAGTTTTCCCCATATTCCCCAATCCAATCTGTATTCAGAGTTTTTAACATACACAGGTTGGAGTCCTGAGGGAATACACTGCCCTCCTCCTTGATGCTAGGCCTTGTCTCCATAACAACCAGCCTATTCAAGACAGACACAGTTGATTGAGGCCCAAGAGCTCTCTGGCTGAAATTCTAAATGCCCCTCCCTAAATTGCAAACCCCAGAATTCCATGCAATCTTCTCAGGCAGCCAATCATATGAGGTCTTTGCCTGACACAGCCAAAGAAACTTTTTATATATTAGATAAATCTGCCCAATAACAAATGTCTACTTGGTTAAAGCCATCTTGGATCCCACTTCGGAGAAAGGTAGGATATAAATTCAACAAATAAATAAATAAAAACAAATACTTCCAGAAGAATTTTCTATAGAAGAGTGTGATTTCTGTACCAGAGATATGTTTACTGAATACATTAAACCATTTCTGACTTATTTTGAATCACCATGTGAAGATTATGGTGTATTTGGTATAACCTTTCATAGACTATCAGATGCATCTTTCATGAGCCACACTTTATGAAAGCTTACGCCAAATAGAACATATTTGTCTTTAAAGTGTCGTAAGACTCTTTGTTGTCTTTCCTGCGACACTAACGTGACTACCCCTGGAAATGAAAAGAAATCCTTTATGGAACACTGGCCACTATGCAAGACAATTATAATATTTTATATACAATAATAAGATAATATAAATGTTATACTAATAATTATATACAACAGCCTCTTTTATTACTTTATTTATTGGACTATCAGTGTGCTACAATCATTATCATTCTGAAAGACGCATTAATCTGTCTTTCATTATTATGACTTTTGACTAAAACAATAAATATTGTATGGCATTGTTTCCATATTCTGCTTTAGACAGCAGTCTTTGTGGATGAGGTCATATTCTGTATGCAAGGCCTCAGGGAGAAGATGTTTTTGTTTCTCAAAAGATGAAAGAAGGGAAGGAAACTGAAGCTGGAATTTCCAGAAAGGTGGAACACTTGAGCTGGAGATCCATAAGTATCCCCAAAAATATAAACATGTTTGTAGAGAGTTTGTTACTCCCTGCGTTGGTGAGTATAAATTGAAAACCTGACCACAAGGGCATACAACATACCTGTAGCTCATCACTGGTTTCTGGTGAGATTCTTTCTACTGGGATCCTCTGTTTCTTAATGTCTTTCTGGAGCCTCTTCTGTAAAGGAGCTGTCTCTCCCTGTACAGCTGGAGAGAAACAAAGAAATGATTTATACATTAGATGACATTCACTGTGGAGTTCTTTTTAGAATATTCTCTCTAGTTTCTGTGGCTGAAAAACTGAAGATAAGGAAAGGCAATAACTGAGCAGCAACATTCAGTAGTAGCAGGGGTTCCCTTTTAACTATTTTACACAACAGTTATCTTAAGCATTATTTTAAATATCTCAATACATCAGTATCGAAAAGGGGAAGGTGAGATGTGCTAAAGATTTCTGGAAGAAGTAATTATTTTAGCAGTAGCCTCTTCCAGCCAGTGCTATATGGTACTGACCTGTTATAAAGAACACTCCATCATCATTACAACAAACAACAATGTGGTCCATTGCTAAGATTATAGGGATAGGACCAGGAGAAGTAGGATACACTCGAGGACTGTCATCCTGAAAAACAAATATTAGCCCTTGCTATAAAAATTGTTCTCTCTTGCATTTACAGCAACAACATGACTGATGTCAGGATTTCCACATATTATCCCCACTGATCGTTACAATACCACAGAAGACTGAACACAAACTATGGCTGGAACCTAAGAATGTTGATTTCAGTTCCAATGGGTTCCCAGGCTTTGCGTTTAGCTGGAGGGAGCCAGCACCGCTACTGAAACAGGGAGGCTAAGAACGTGCACAGCCCTTTGCGATTCTTGCCTCATTTATTATAGACCTGAAGTGGCTTGTAATTCATACAGCAGATGTCTTCCTTGTTGAGATATTGCTGTAATGTCACCAGATCGTGATGGTCCTTACAATGTGATATATAACTTTACACACATGGTGGAATATTTTAAAGTCTGTATTACAAATGTGGAAAGGCAAGGCAGAGGGGATTTCTTCAGTATCTTCTCTTACAAAGGTGACAACAGCTAACAAAAATCTAGAACCACAGTGTTTCTGTTGCAGATTTAGGCTGGCATCCTGTTTGTAACTTAGACGTAAGTACAGCTTACATGCATTAAGCTTCTTTTGGAACAGGGCACAGAGAGCTATTCCTTCAGGTCCTTCAGTTTCCTCTAAAAACCTCCCATGCCTGACAGACATCAAGCCTCAGGAAAGGCTACTGCTGCTCCTCTTACCACAGGGGAATGAAGAGAAGGGGGAGGTAATTCAGACCATAGAGATCTGGCTGCTCTGAGCTCCTGGGGGAAGGAAAAGATAGGTGTAGCTTTTTCTTCCTTTCCAAACCAAGCTATGACCAGCTGCTTCCTCTATGGTCTGAATCATCTCCTCTCTTCATCCTTTCCTCATCAGTAGGCAAGAGGAGAAGGGGCTGCTTCCAAGGCTTGATAAGTGCTAGATGCTGAGAGGACACAGAACTGCACATAACTAGGTAGGATCTTGGCCATAATGTTATATGTCATGCTACCAACTTTAGCAGGGTAATGGTTTGTTGTGATAAACATTATTTATTAGTTTTTAGTTAAAACATTTTAACCTGTTCCTCAGCCAAAGCAGCTTTCCAGCATTTAGATTAAATACAGTCTTCAATTTATAATCTGAAAAGGTATGAGACAAAAGGGAAAAGAAATGATGAAGGATAAGAGAAAAAAGTAAGTAGTCTTTCAGCAAAATCTGGTGGAATGGCCCCAATTCTCCTTGTCATCTTCATCTGTGGCAACCTGTAGGAATGGCTGCTGATGGTGACAGTGGAAGAACGATCCTTCACAGAATGGTGCTTAAGTAGAGCTGGGTGGAATGACCCTGCTTCTCATTTGATCTCCTTTTGCTGCAACTTGGCACAATGGCTGCTGCTGGTGAGAGCTGAGGGAACAGACCAAGGAAGCTGGCCTTTCATTAGTAGATTGGTGGAATGTCACTGCTTCCCACCTCATCTGCCTCTGCTACGGCCTACCGGGGCATTAATGATATTCTCAGGGGATCAATAATGAATCACATGTGTTTCTTGCTAACTTGTTAAAGAGGGAAAGCTTTCAAGCACAAAGAAATTTTGCTTTTTTATTAGATAGGCCTATAGGGATTACATATGCTAACTACTGGATACTTCCAACACTAAGAATGGGCAGAATGGAATATAAGACATCAAGAATTTAACCATACTTAATACATGTACAGGACACATATGGATATAATAAGGGTCACCAATAATTTTAAGACTGATTGCATTTTTTTTAAAATTTGTAGTCAATTACTATACGAAGCAGAACAGTGATATTTTCACATGATCACAAGGATGTACTGGGATATTGGTTATAAGTGTGTCACAGGTTTTTTTTGTTTGTTTGTTTTGACTTCTTGTAATTTTCTGTTCTGTTTCTTATAATGTTCTAAAACAATGAAAATACCAATAAGCATTTAGAACAGGGCACACTAAGGTCATAGGCAAGACTGCTGTCAATATCCAGTATATGCTTGCTATCAATTTCAAAGAAGGAAGAGCATTTAAGTGTGATGCAGGCATCTGACTTCTCAATAATCTCTTCATTTTTAACAGTGAGTATGACTATAAACACAGTCAATAATAAAGCATGAGAGACAAGCAGATTCTAGGCTGTGCTACTACATGATCCTTGTTTTTCTCTCAGCAGAATAATGCCTACTTTGCCTTCCAAAAGAATGATACTCCCAACAGGTTGCTGGCAGACTCCCAGAAACAGAATTTTGCTGAGAAACAAATGTGCACTCCTTTGCAACGTATTTCTCCAACAGAAAGATAGTGATATTTGCAGAGGCAGCCAAAAGGGTAGCAGCTCTGTTAGTTGTGTAAGGATGTGTCTCTAGTGGAGTCAATGAGACCCACCAACCTCTGGTTTAGTATTAATAGTTGCTGTGCTGTTCCTAGAAAGACTGTGACTGTCAGCTGTTCCGAACCAGCAGCAATCATCATGGAGAAGAGCATGGTTCTGTGTATATTGTGAGAATCAAGCAAGCTGACTTCCATGCTTCTTCATAATTCTCTTTCACTTGATTTTTCCTCAAAAGTTTCAAGCTCTATGAAAACTAAAGTAAGCATGCATAGTATTTGGGTTTCCTTGGCAAAAAAAAACGGGGGGGGGATATTTTAACACAGACTATACACATCAGGCAAATGAGTAAGGAGTACTGTGCTGTTCACCATTTTAAACATTTATCTTGGATATGCCATGGGCATCCGGAGATAATTTTGGATCTAAGGTACTGTGTATTCTAGGGGAGGGAAGAGAAGGCTGAAGGCATTATAGACCATCTGTTCAGATCAAGTTCAAGTTTTTCATATTCATACTGGCAACCTGCAACTAGAATTTTTCTATCAGAGGAAAGTGGTTGAGGTTGAGGGTAACCTACTTAGGACTGAGAACTTTAAAGATAACTTGAACATAAAAAGGCATTGTTCTGAACTCTGACCTGAAAACTGGTTTCAGATTGTCTTGGCTGATACTAAAAACAAAACCATACGTACACAGAATTCATTTTACTTTATGAATCTCACTGTTCATAAGCCTCAAAAAGACAGCTTCTCCTGCACTAACAATTGAGTGCATCTAAGTGCACCTCTCTAATGAAGTCTGTTTCTAGGGGAAGAAGACAGGAAGGGAGGGGAAAAAAGAAGCACAAAATTTAGTGATGAGAGTAATTTACATAGGGTGCTTAATTTTCTCTGTGAAAACCTAAGAACTTAAGAGCTACGGTATCCTATCTTTTAAAGTCTTTTTTTCTACATTCTGAATTCAAACCACTGTGATCTTTTTTCATAGAATACTTGCTTGAATTCCCTGATCATTTTGGTTGTCATTTTCTGCACTTTTTCTACAATAGCCTTCTGAGATACGGTGACCAGAATTGTATAGAGCGTTTGCAGTTCCACCATAAATTTGTACAAAGGCATTATGAAACAGTTTTATTTTTAACCCCTTTCCTAATGATCCCATAGTGCAAACTCTGCCTTTTGCACCACTGCAACTCACTGAATGAACATTTTCATCAAGTTATCCACCATGACTCTAAATTCATTTTTGTAGGACACCTACAGCCAGCTCCAGACCCCATCATATGTGAAATCAGAGTTTCTGGCCCAAAAGTACAATGGTATTTGCATTTTCTTGCCCCTCCTTCTAGTACAAAAATAGTACAAAAATAGTTGGCTAATTTTATTTTACCCAACCTGACAATCACACTACTGATCTCCAAATCCAGATCACTATTCTGAAGTCTCTGATGAGGGGCTTTGTCAAAACCGTTTTTGAAGTCCATACCAGCAATGAATCATTTCTATCTGTTTGGTTGTGGACATTCTCTAAGAACATTAAAATGTAGGTGAGGTGGGGTTTTGTAAAAGCCACACTGATTCTTTTTCATCAACACCTGTTCTTCTATATATTTGAAATTTAACTCACATACCCTCCCATCCCTTTCTCATGCTAACAGTACACACGCATGTACCTTCAAGGTAATCTTGGTATCCACAATTTCAATCTTCATGGGGATTACTTCAGGGATAACTTCATCCTCAAGGAAGGGTCCAAGGCTAGATAGAGAGGAAGTCAGCAGCTCTGCATGATAGCTATGGACCAGCATGTGCAAAAATCCATTCTGGACAGCCAGAGGTGAGTGCACTGCAGCACTTGGTCCTATTTCATATCGTAAACACACATCAGGTTGGGGCTTGCTAGTTTCAGCGGGTGCAGATCTCTCTGAGTCTGGGTCTCCTGGAAACAGAGACATGATTGTAATGGTTGGACTACATATCTTATACTACTGATAATTTTAGAGTAATGTTTATCTTTTTACTACAAAAGCTGTTGAACTAATGTAGTTAATTATATTAGCTGACGTAAAGGGGCACAATTACTGTTCAAAATCTCCATGATGAATGATTTAGGTCGCTTTTTCTTATACCATCAGTTTTCCAGATAGAAATCACAAGTACAGCAAGCATCTAAAGACAGAATACTCTAATTTTACCCAAGTAGTTTATTTTCTTGCTTAAGGCTGCCTCATTTCAGAAGGAAATACCTCTGCATTTGAGTACCAAAATCACTAAACTCCCTTTGAACATCAAGAAATGTATCTTTACCAAATAGACTTTCTACCCTACCCTTTACTAAAACTGACATTTAAAATTCAGTTTCTTTTTAAACTAGGTCTCTTTTATATGAACAGGACTCCTCTTACATTACCAGTTTAATCTTATCCTGCTTATCTTATGCCCTCTAATGTTCAAAAGATGTAAAACAGAACATATAGGGACCCACATTAAATACAATTCACATCATTCATTTTAAAAAGAAACATCATCTTGAAAGTTTTGCTGCTAAAGCAGAGGTGGTTAGTCCCCAGTGAACTGGGGGGATGGTGGCTAATGGAAGAGAAGTCAAAGCCAAGAGTATGTAATGTCAACTAATTCTGGTTTTGTCCCTTTCTTCATCCCTTGCAAAACTATGCAGTACAACTCCTTAACATTTAATACAAAAATGAACTGAAGAAATGTTTCTTAGTTGGTATAGTAGACTTTCAGACTATTGAATCTCATTTTTTTGCTGAGCAGTGGGATGTGTTCACTACCACTATTTCTACTATAAAGCAGATGGGAAAGGGGAATGACTCTTTTGCCCTTACAGAACATCCTCCACTTTGCTAATGTAAACCACCACTGAGTTTGAAGACACAAAGAGCAGTCATGCCTTCTCCTTCATATTAACACAGACCTTACAGTGCTGACTTACACACACACACACACACACTCTCACACTTGTGGAATCTAATGCAAATGGAGATGGGATTTAAAAAGCAAAAACAAATGTGTGAGACATAAGACACGTGCAAGCAACAAGGAAGGAGCCAGTAACTGTATTGCAGGGTAGGAAACATTTGGTCCAGAGTATGTAACATTTGGTCCCAAAGAAAAGGGATGATCAGAATCACAGTTCAACAATACCCAGAGATGTCAAGTGTTCCCCATATCTGCCCTACTGCGATGTAAGTCTCGATTACTTAGAACAGGGGAGACTGGGGGCTGTATCAAACCTGCAGCCCAGCCCAGAGGAGGGTAAATAGTACTGTGTTGGACCTTCAGTGTTTGGTTCTTCCAGCCCAGGAACATGGGCAACAACACAGAGCTCAAGAAGAATAGGCTGCTTACCTGTAACTGTGGTTCTTCGAGTGGTCACCTGTGAATTCACACAAATGGGTTTCGCGCCTGCGCAGAAACAGCATTCGAAACCTTCTAGAGCCTACCTACCGTTGGTGTTTTGGCAGTTGACCCATCCCCCATCCCCTGACAGTATATAAGCTCCCGCCTCGTGTAACAGTCAGTTCTGTCACCGCATGTGTGGGCAACAGAACCATCGCACAGCAGGACAGATGGGGGAGGAGGGAGGGGTTGTGTGAGTTCACAGATGACCACTTGAAGAACCACAGTTACAGGAAAGCAAGCTCTTCTTCTTCTTCGTGGTCTCTGTGACTCACACATCATGCTGTCATGCTGCTGGACAACACTCATGTCAACTTCTGGCTCCCCCTTTTCCTCTGATTTCCTTATGTCTCTCTTTTTTCCCCCATCAACATCAAGATGTTATTTATTAAAATACAAGATGTAAGATAATAAATAACATTTATTGACAAAACAGACAATATGGTATGGTTCATCCCAGAGAGGAAAACAGTACAGCTCTCCCAAAACGTGCATAATTCCTAGAACGGTTGTCAACTCTATAATGATTGATACATGTATGAGGCTGAGACCAGGTAGCTGCTTTGCAGACCTCATAAAGAGATGCCCCGTGCAAAAAGGTTGCAGAAGCTGCCATAGATCTTGTGGAATGAGCTCGAACAGTGTCAGGGAGTTTCTTTTTTGCTAGCGCATAAGACAACTTAATGGTGGCAATATTGGATTACCCTGTTTAGATAGTGAATAACAAACAAATAATTTATTTGACTTTCTAATTGAAGAAGTGCGTTGAACATAAAATGCCAATGCACTTCTAACATCCAAACAGTGCAGAGTTTCTCCATGTCTGAACCTGGATTCTGCATGAAAGCTGGTAACACTATATCTTGGTTCAGATCGAAATATGATACCACTTTTGGCAAGAATGTTATGTCTGGTCTTAATACCACCTTATCTTTGTGGAATCTCAAATAAGGAGGGTCAACTCTGAGTGCATATAGTTCACCAGCCCTCCTTGCAGATGTTATCGCAACCAAAAAGGCAGTTTTCCATGCAAGCAGTCGCATGTCACAGGTTGCCATAGGCTCAAAGGGCCTAGCAGTCAGGTGTTTCAGCACCAAATTCAGACTCCATCCCAGAAGAGGTGATTGGATTAGAGGGTGCAACTGTTTATAGTCCTGGATAAACCTCTTAATCAGGAGATCCAAAAAACAAGATTGTTTTACCCTGTTTTTGAAAATTGTATGAAATTGCTGCTAAATAACATTTCACTGAAGATAAAGACAAACCCTGAATCGACAACTCTGGTAGAAAGGACAAGACGTGCATATTGTCACAAACTGTACAGGAAATACCTAGTCGTTTCATGTAATCACAGAATTTACCCCATTTATATGCATAAAACTTCAATGTCAAGGGCTTATGCGCAGCCAACATGATCCGTCTCACAGCATCAGGCAGGCTATCTATTGCAACAGATTCCACGTGGTCAAACGTCGGATGGAAGACGGTACCGCTGTGGATGCTGAGCAGATCTTGTCTGCACGGCAGCAGATGGTATCTTCCCTGCGATAACTGAAGGAGATTGGCAGACCATGGTTGCCTTGGCCACCATGGTGTTACGAGTATCGCCTTCACTCTGTCTTGGCGAATTTTGGCAATCACCTTTGTTATCAAGGGAAATGGTGGGAACACATAGACCCTTGGTCCTGTCCAACTGAACAGAAAGGCATCCCCCAGAGTTCGATGCCCCTTTGAATGTCGGGAACAGTACAGTCTGCATTAGCTGTTCAGTCTCGACGCAAAGAGATCCATGTGCGGAAACCCCCACTTCGGGAACACGTCCTGGATGACATGCTCATTCATCATCCACTCGTGGCAAAACCATGGTGTCTTGCTGAGTGTGTCTGCTAGGACATTCTAGTCCCCTGCCAGATGGACCGCTGAAGGAAGAATCTGTCATGACAGGCACCACTCCCATAGTCGTACTGACAAGTTCAGCAACATACGCAACCGAGTCCCACCTTGTTTGTTTATGTAGTACATCACTGTGGTATTGTCTGTCACGA
Source organism: Iguana delicatissima (assembly GCA_948472985.1). Taxonomy (NCBI): domain Eukaryota; kingdom Metazoa; phylum Chordata; class Lepidosauria; order Squamata; family Iguanidae; genus Iguana; species Iguana delicatissima. Next base: position 35,075 of record CAOKZL010000246.1, on the reverse strand, counting down.
TTTGGATTGACCTCCCACACAGTGGATTTGGATTGACCTCCCTGAAACGCTCGCAGCGCCTTCAGCACTGCCAGGAACTCCAAAATGTTGATATGGAGATTCCCTTCCTGAGAAGTCCACCAACCTTGTATTGTAAGTGCTCCAAGGTGAGTACCCCAGCCTTCCATTGACGCATCCGTTGTCACCGACAATGATGGTGGTCGAGGAAGGAATGGCATTCCCTTCAACAAGTTCTCTGGTCTTGTCCACCAATCCAGAGAGCGCGAGGATATTCCTCGGTACCATCAAGTACTTGACACGATAGTCTTGAAGAAGACTGAACCGACATATGAACCACTGTTGCAGCAGTCTCATCCTCAGCTTCGCATATGGTATGACAAGCGTAGTTGATGCCATCAGTCCTAGAGCAACCTGAACTGTCTTTGCTCGCACTCTGCGAAGTTGCTGCATTCTCATCAGACACCACAGAATCTTCTCCCATCTGTCCCGTGGAAGAAAGTCTCTCCGCCGACTGGAGTCCGATACTGCCCAGATGTATGTGATCTGTCTTGACGGTACCAAGGTTGACTTCTTGTAATTTATCATTAAACCTAACTTTCTCAGACGACAGATGGTGGTCCTGAGATGCATGGATAGCAGCTTTCGAGAAGATGCCACTATTAGCCAATCGTCTATGTACGGGAACACCACAATGCCTTTTTGATGAAGGAAAGCTACGACAACGGACTTGCATTTCATGAAGACCCTTGGAGCTGTGCTTATGCCGAAGGGAAGGATGTGAAAACGATAAGCCTGCCTACCAATGATGAAGGCAAGGAACCGTCTCTGCTCCGGTCTTATGGCCACGTGAAAATATGTATCCTTTAGATCTAAGGTTGCAAACCAGTCGCCCCTTTTCAAGAGAGGTAGGATAGCAGTCAAAGTCACCATTCTGAACCTTTTTGATCGGATGTTGTAGTTGACGCCTCTCAGGTCCAATACAGGCCAGAGACCTCCATCTTTTTTCTTCACCAGAAAATACCTCGAAGAGAAACTTCTTTTCAATTGAGTTGTGGTGATTCTTTCTATTGCCCCTTCTTGGAGCAAGGCTGATATCTCCTCTTCGAGCTCTGGAGATGGCATAGTCCTCTGAATTCGACCTGTCAGTGGTAGATGGCGAAATTCTATGGCGTACTCCTAATTTATGATGTCTAGGACCCAAGAATCCGAGGTGATCATCAACCAAACCTCGGCATGGTAGCTTAGTCTGTCCCCAAAGGGTGGTTTGGAATGGAGACTTAGATGCTTGTCTGAATGCAAGTTCGCAACAGAAGGGATGTGTTGTCCTTGTTGAAGGCCGGTATCTGTCAGAAAGGTCTTGTGACTTTGGTTGTCAAACCTTATGTTTGCTCTGGTCTGACTGTCGTTTCTTATATTGAGGCTGCTTATGCTTTGCAGACGGAAACTTCCTTGTTGAGAGTTGTTGAGGTGTCCTCTGTCTATGTTGAAGCGGAGTTGGGTTCAACATTCTTCTCTGAAAAGCTGATACCGACGGTACTGATAACGCTGTTGATACGTCAACGCCGGGAACTTGTACTTCTTAGCTGTCGTATGCATTTTCTGGGCATGTTCCAGATTTTCGTCGGTACCAGTGTTGAACACCCCTAGAGAATCAAAGGCTACGTCTTCAATCATCATCTTGGCTTGCTGAGACAACCCAGATTAACGAAGCCAAGCATGTCGTCGAATCGCTATGGTACTCGCCACAGCTTTACTACTACAGTCTGTGATGTGTTTAGCTGTAGTGATTTGTTGAGATGACAGGCCGGAAGCATCACCATATAATGCAGTAACGGTCTTCTTGGAATCAGGAAGCATTTCCAGATAGGGTTTAATTCTACCTCACAAGAACTGTTGGTACGTGCCCATGCAGGCGGCATAATTAGAAATCCTAAACAACAAGGATGAATTTGAATAGGATTTCTTACCAGTATATCCAATTTTTTCCCCTCATGATCAGCAGGAACAGCACAAAGTCTTTGCAACTGCTTTGACTGGGCCGCATCCACCACAATAGAGTTTGGTTTGGGGTGCTGGACCCACCAGTCATCCTCAGCCTCCACAAGACGATACAGAGACTCCAGTTTCTTAGATGTAGAAGGTACTGAAGATGGTGTCGACCAAGACTCTTCACTGTCTGCGACAGATACAGAAGCAGTGCAATTACAGATGGTACTGGAGCGTGGTCCTGCAAATCTTGGAAGATCGGGTCTTTCAGATCTTCCTTGTGGTCTTCAATTTGTAAGTTCAACGATCTGGCCATTCGGAGGACAAGATCCAAAAACGATCGCACATCATCAGTAAGTGAAATTCTTTCGGCGGTGGAAACAAAGTTGGACTCGATATCTAGTCCACGAGACACTGCTGAGGATACCGAGTATGGTACCAATGGAGATCAGATCTGATGACCTCGAGGGGACATAACAATAGACTCTCTCCTCCTTCCCTCTGGAAGGTGTTCTCGATACCTATCAACAGCGGTTTGGTCCCGCCTGGCAGACTTAGACGTGTGGCCAGAAGATGCTATCACCACCGACATGGAGGAGTCTTCGACAAAGAACGAGAATGACGAGTAACACGACGGTACCGTTCATCATGAACATCTTGATACCGCCAATGTCGTTCATCTCTCTCCAATTCGTCCATATAAGGGGACATATCCCTCAAATCATATGAAACATCATCACGATATCGACAGGGAGATCTTTCCCTATAATGACGATACCGATATGAGGAAGTGCTGACTGACTCATCGTCTCGGTAAGCCAACCTTGGGGGTGAAGGCGAAGTATGCCGAAGCATTCTGGATAACTCAGTCGACGATCTTCTGTGCCAGAAGGCCTTACAGCAGGAGACAGCACTCCATGGTCTGAAGGAGACCCGACAGAAATTTGAGGGGAGGTTTCCATTATCTTTCCCTCTGAGCAAATACACACCTCCTCAGTCTCCTCAAAAGGTATAACCTCCTGGGATCCCCGATGTTGAGGGACCCGACTTCCTCTGAGGCAGACACTTGAGGAGTTGCCTTCCTCATAGGAGATGAAGGATGTGCCTTAGACTTATCCTTCCTCCTCTGCCTCTTAGCTTCTGTTGAAGCGGCCCCTTATTCTTTCCTCTTCTGATCCTTCTCCTTCCTAGGCAGTTTGGTACTAGGTGGAGGAGAAGGACAGTCTCGACGATCATCAGCATGACCAGACAACGCCTGATCTCGAGGCCTCGACGTCGAATGACAGTACCGACACATTCCGTTGGGAAGTGGAGGAAGCAGAAGAGTGGGCCATACTAGATGGTAAGGGAGTCTGCTTGGGCGGTTCTGAAGCAACTGCCCAAGCAGCACGTTTTCCCACAATAGGGCTTTCAGCTGAGCAGCCCTATTTCGACAAGTTTGCGGAGTAAATAACTGACAATGACAACAAGCTCCCACGTTGTGGCCCTCACCTAAACAAAGGAGGCACTTTGAGTGCCCATTTTTCTTATCAGTTATTTTCCCTCCACAGGTCAAGCAACATTTAAATATAGCCGTTGCCATACAACTTGCCAAACAACACAATCCCGAAGAATAAACCAAGTCTGATCCGATCCAAAGCCGAAACAACCAGTCCAAAACGTCAGAAAATAGGGAAAAATCCTGTTCACACTAGCGAAGAGGCTCCTATACACTGCACATGCAGCGGATAAAAAGGAACTGACTGTTACACGAGGCAGGGGCTTATATACCATCAGGGGATGGGAGATGGGTCAACTGCCAAAACGCCAACGGTAGGCTCTAGAAGGTTCCGAATGCTGTTTCTGCACAGGTGCAAAACCCATTTGTGTGAGTCACAGAGACCACGAAGAAGAATCTAAAGGAGCAGTCCATTATGCTAATAGCTTCACTTTCTGAGCACCTGAAGAGGGAGGCCATAGCAGAAAATGAAGCCTATGCCTCATATTCCTATAAAGCCGGATATCAAGGTTGCTAACAGAATATAGGAGATGGTAGCTTGGCCAATTACTTGTGCCACAAGACAGACGATTGCCCAAGCCACTCTGGGGGCATTACTCCCACCAAAGCCAGGTCAACTGAGAAAGAAGTGGCCACAGCAAGAGCTGGCAGTCTTCCCTCCAATCCTGCCACTGCTGCCTTTTTTCTCTTTCTCCCCTGCCACCTTTTTCTTTCATCATCTTCACCTTCACTACTGCTGATGTAACTAGGCTGCCAGCAGAACCAGTAGGATCTATGCCACAACATCCACAAATTATAATTCCCTTATCCTTCTTTAACCAAAGCACAGACTGACATGCAGAGAATTATGGGCTCAGAATTTCTATCATACTTGAGTCTCATTTTTTCTCTTTAAAAATTATCCACTGTCTTTCTCCTGCCCTCCTTCCTCTAACTACACTTTCACAGCCTTTCATTTTCATACAACACAATTACATGCCTGTAGTTGGTGGACAGAAGCAGCAAACAGTGAACAAAAATGTCAGTTTCAATAAGCTTCACTTGTGCATACCCATCACAAAACCTAGACTTCAAAAAATACAATACAAACTGTAAACATGCATTCCATATAGCCATTGCTGCACGGGAAACAATAGCTAGGTAGAAATCAACATAAGCCCAGAAACTGGGAGTGGAGCACTTCCTCTCTACCTTTCAGCCCCTTGCATGTCACTGCATTCTGCTCTTGCAAGCATCTTCAGGGTAGAAGAGACAGATGGTACATCCTGTAGCATTAAGTAATTACTCTTCTGCCCAGCTAACTTTTTCCTTATCCTATCCTGTTTTTGTTAATCTAAAAACTCAAAACAAAATTTCACCTGTTTTTTTTTCCTATGAAGGGAAGAATTCCACACACAGAGATACTTCCAGATCACTGTTTTTTCACACCATGCCTTTTCCCAAAAACTGGGACTCACTGTGATTTTCATTGACTATGCCTACAGAGCCATCTTTGCCTACACAAATCACTAGCACTGCTAATCAGTAGCCAATTTCCAACTGCCCAGTAACACACCTGTTGAGTCACCTTGTAGAAAGTGCCACATATTTACATTTCCTAGGTGTTCAGGGTTTAGCTGCATAACCTGAAGGGCAAGGGCCATGTCTTCTCCTTTTGTTTCTATCACGCAGTTTACCTCATTCATTTTCAGCAACAAAATGGATACCTGAAACAAAAATCCACAGCAAAATTGAGTGTTACACCATTATAATTCTTTCCCAAACTTCTTTAAGAAATAAAAGTTAAAAGAATAGGAGGAAGAGCTGACCAGCTGAGGGCTAGAGTCCTGTCCACTCAGAGAAGCTGAGCTGTTGATATATGTTGACCCTTCTTCCTCATCCGCTATTGGGCTTCCTCGGATATCTGAGTTGCCAAGGACCTGGGGAAGATGTCCTGGTGTAAGAGGATCCAGGCTAGGTTCTGAAAAGAAATTAAAGAGTTAAGGAGTAGCCCTACTTCTATATTAAGAGGACAGAGTTGTTAGATTCCAAAAACATCTGACATTGCATTATTGGAATGAATTAATTTTACAATGAATATGATATTTCATACATCTGCAACACCAAAGAGAATGGCATTTTTGAGTAAGGGCTTTTATGAAAGACAGTTTTGCCAGTTTTAAAACTCCTCTGTGGCATCCCTACAATATCAATCCTGATATAAATTTCCTAGAATTCCTGCTCATGTTATCTTGCTGCCAGGAAAACAGTAGATTTTTAACACGTACATATAACGGGGAAACAGATATGAAAGATACTTTTGTGTGCATATGCACCGATGTTTAAGAATTCTGTATCCTCTAAAAGAGTTGAGAACTGAATGAAAACAATCAGAACGGTGGCAAAAAAAGTCAAAACAAAAAAAAAAGAAAAGAAAAAAGTGTACTCTTTATGGGAAAATATGAATGATTGATCTGATAACTTTGCCAAACTGTTGTTCAGTGTGTACTAAAGAATTTAAAAAGATCTCTCCTCTAAACATGGTTCTAGTTTATTACCAATGTCAGACTGAAGTAACGAGAACGCACCACTTAACCGAACATCTAAAATCAATAAAACAGAGGGGTTGGCATAAAACGGCAGAAAAATCTTCCCACCATAATTTAAATCAGAACTGAAAAGACAAGAGCTGGAAAAAAAAAACTGCTAATGTCCAAGCTTGTATAACAGCCAATAGGGACTGGGTTTAATGGCTAACTACCCAGGTAATTAGAATGAACTCCCCTGCTCTCATCTGTATTGTATACCATGGTAATTGCTCACTGGAAAAGGAAGCTTCTGGGAAGAGAAACAGGTCTCTGAGAACAGAGAGCCGTTAAATATAGCTATTGTACATTTCATAAATACAAAAAGCTACACATAAATATTTTAAAACCTCCATATTAGGGGATGCTTTGCTTTAGGCTGCTCAATATAGAAAGAATAATTAGTATAACAAGATTCTTGCAGCTTCTGGCAAAAATTTGACTGGAGTCCTGCTATCAGAGACTTATTGCATTATCAGTATGTGAGCTTTAGCTTTCTTTCATCACAGCTGCTTTATTTTCCTTCCAAACAGTTCATGGTCCACGATATTGTAGAGGTTGTCTATGATGATTTTTCTCGCTGGCTCCTTTTCCTCAGTTTCTCCCATCTCCTTTTTCTTTGCAGTGGTGGTAGTAGTAGTAGTAGTAGTAGCTGTTTTTCTCTGCCTTCAAGTTGTTTTCAACTTATGGCAACCCTAAGGTGAATCTATCACAGGGTTTTGAGGAGCTGAGGGCAAGTGCTGCACCCAAAGTTACCCAGTGGGTTTCTATGGCTGAGTGGGGAATCAAACTATGGTCTCCAGGGTCATAGTCTCGTGTTCAAACCACAACACTATGCTGGCTCTTTAGCTGCATTTAATCCTAGCATCCCTTTTCAATTTTCCCAAGCAATCAGAACATTCAGAAGAACTTTGTGACATCACAAAAGTTTAGCCAATGATCAGAAGCTTGTAGACAGCTGACAGCCATTATAATATAGTTTTTTCTTTCTCTGATCATGAATTGCCAACAATCGCTGGCAGAAAGCTAGTTTTTACTTCACTGCTGCAACAGAATAAGCTTTACATAATTATTGCTCCAGATTCCTTATAATCTACTTTATGTTACCCATATATTGACAAAACCTGTATCATTTTCTCATGCCAGTGACGTATATGATCATTTAGTTGATGAATTTACAACAGATAAGGAAATATAAGTGAATTGTTCTTACCGGACTCCATAAGCATCACAAAGCCATCACTCCCATCACTGTCCACTGACAGCCTGTCTTCAGGACCACTGCCATCTAATGAGCTGGTATCAAAGGAATGCTGGGAGGAGAATACGCGCATTCGTCCACCACTTCCTCCAACTGGAGTCAATGCACCTTCTTCACTCTTTGATGCAGGCTCTCTACCAACAAGTATCATAACAGATCAAAACAGGCTGTGTGTAAATAATCACGATTATAAAATGTCTAAGAGAGGTGCAAAGTCATATAGATTAAATATCACAGGGAGTGCATGCACATACAAGAATTTTTAGTGCTCAGTTCTCACCCCCCCATTGTTTCTCTGTCATTGAAAGCCAAGCCACTATGACGCACATATTTTCCCTCTTATTTCAACCTAGCATATTATTCCCACATGTAATACCTCACTGGCAATGTGCTTACATGAAAATAAAAAAGTACATTTCAGTTACTTTTTGGGGCCTGAATCCTATTCTTAGGACATTTCTGCACTACCCTGTTATAGTGCTTTCATTCCACTTTCAACTTCCTGTGGAATTCTGAGGTTTGTAGTTTATTGAGGTCAAAGAGCTCTCTAACAGAGAATTCTAAATGCCCCTCCCTAAACTGCAAACCCCAGGATTCCACAGGAAGTTGAAAGTGGAATAATAGAACTATAACACTGTAGTGCGGAAATGGCCTGAGTCCCAACTAAAGCAGACTCAGCAAATCAGTAGTAACTTGGTAACTTTATAAATCAGCACTCTGACAACAGGAATCAGTTCTTCAACTACAATCCCCAAACCCCCACCCCTACATGGCCAGCAGTCATACTGGCCTGGGGATTCTTGAAGATAGAGCATAAAAGAGGAATATTTCAAAGCTTTGTCTAGATACAAATCTGTCCCCTCTTTCAGTGAACCCAGTATCCCTTTCAACTGCTTCCCAAACTGCTAAACGTACATTCCATCAATTGCTTCCAAAACTGCTGACTGTTTGGAAGCAAAACTGCCACCATCATTTGTGTGCCTTGTCTAGGAATATATGGTTACAGCTGTTTTGCAGTCAGATGTGCAACAAAGATGCTCTCCTATTTTCAGAGAGAATCAACTTTAGAACAGTGGTATGACAGACACTGGATCTATGAATTCAACATCCAGCAAGATAAAATTGATTTAAATGACATTTAAGCCACTTCCCACACAGCAATATCAAAAACACTAACTAGAAAAATCAGGGTGAAAAATTTGAGATAAAGAGCAAAGATGGCAGTAAATAAGTATCAAAGCCACTGTCATCTATATCTGCTATGTATATTTTTGAAAATTACTCACTTGGATTGGGGATGGAACAGCATTTTCTGCACAGTGGAAGCCATCTTTTCCTTGCTCAAGCTGAAAGCATCTTTTGTCAGGGACATGGCTTCTTTGGTGAAATCCATGGTCACATGTAGGGCTTCCTTGGTGGCATCCTTTGTTATATGCAATGCACTAGATAATTCCATCTCCATGTTTTTCAAAGGGATCACCTCTTCTTGACCACCTGAGGATACCTGTATACCACCAAGAGGATCTACAATGGAGGACGGGCTGGAAGGAAGAATTTGAGGAATTTGAGAAAGGCTGGTAGACTCACTCTGTCTCTCAGCATCAAAGATTTCTTCTGCTTCATGTGCTTCTTCTACAGGGCCTCTTTCTCCAGTTGCTGGGTCATGAAACTCTTCCCCTACCAGGGACCCATCGCTGTGGGACCTTAGCATGCCATCCTGCAAAGTATTTATGCTGGTATCTGTATTCTCAATTCCACTATCCTCTAGGACTTTTGTGGGGCTGCCATTTTCCTTATCCGAGGAAGCATCTGATTTCATCTCCCTGCCTTCAGCAGCCAGTCCCTCCCTGCTATCTGAAGGGGAGAGTTCTGATTCTATTAAACTTGTAGTATCTGAGTCCATAGATCTATGTTCCAATGCAGAGCCTGGAGTAGGATGCATTAGCAAGGCCACCTCAGTGCTGTTGAACATGATGCCCATACAAATGGTCACAGAATCTAAAGGTGACCCAGTTATTTCCTGAGTGTCTTGGGTCAACTGTTCTTGAAAAGTCTGCAGGACTTCCTTCATCCTAAGTAGCATCAAATACTGGTAGTGATTGAGTCTCACCTTCACATGTGCACTTGAGTACAGAAGGACATGGACATTAGCAGGCACTTCCACATCTTCATCATTTCCTTTGCCATTAACCTCACAAATGCCTCCTTCTAAGACATCCTTTGCCTCTGGGGTGAGGTAGATACTCTTCAGGTCCTGCTCAGTCTTTGATCTTTGGTGGAACTGCTCCTCTCTGGAAATGACTTGATGTTTGGCATGGTTACTAAAGCTAGCAGAAGGCTTGACTTTAACTTGTGAGGCAGAAGAGTACTGCAGCATTGATGACTGGGCCTCCTCCCATCTCTTTGGGAGGCAGGCCCACACACAGAGGGGGAATGGGTAGATAAAGTTAAGGGCTTTGCCTTTTGAGCTTTGAGTCTCTTCAAAGTCCAGGGAGATCTGGGTGAAATTAACAGACCAAAGGTCTTCAGAAGCTGAGGACCTGGCAGAGGAAGGGCCAAAGCCGGTGTGTTTCTGGGCTTTGGTGTCCACTTGGTATGCATGACGTAAGAAGAGGGTGTGAAGAAGGCTGAAATTATCCTGAAATTTAGGAAACTGGGTATAGCTAGAGTGGAAGAATTCTGAAGCAGCAAATCTACGGAACAGATTCTGGAGGGCCAAACAACTGCAATGAGGTGCATGTCTGGTGTTGGTAGCTGTCATTTCTGATGTGCAAATGGACAGACACTGGGGACGATCCTGGTGATCAATTACTTTCTTCTCTACGGGGATGTTTAGCTATAGCAATTACAGAGAAAAAGAAGTAAAAACATAAAAAGGACTTGCACAGACATACAACAAGGGACTGTATAAAAACAACTACCATTGATTTCCGTTCTTTTTATTAAGAGAGACTTTATAGGACATTGCTAACTTATTCCCATAACAGCCAAGTGAGGGCTGGTTACTCACATTAATAACAGAGAATGGAGACTGATAAGTTGTAATTTACATAACACCATCAAACAAGTTCATGGCTGAGCGGGAGACTAAGCAAGATTTCCTAAGTGCAATGCCCTATCCAATAAGACAATAGCAGTTACCTTATATCAGTGGTTCTCAACCTGTGGGTCCCCAGATGTTTGTGGACTTCAGCTCCCAGAAGCCTCAGCCACTATGGTCAATGCTCAGAGCTTCTGGGAGCTGAAGTTCAAAAACATCTGGGGACCCACAGGTTGAGAACCACTGCCTTATATTATGGGAATTGCACTAGCACTTGGTAAAATAATTTTGTTGTAGTTTTTGAATGCCTGCATTGCAGTTTTTGAATGCCTGTAGACTGCTACTCAAAAGTCTACAGTTTTTTTATCATTTAACAGCCTGTTTTGTAAGCAATGAGTCAGAAGAAGCTGGCTTTCACAAAATCTAGCTTATAATTATCTTTCTGGGCTTTGAACATTACACACTGAGGCAATACAATGACAGCAGAATTGACAGCCACAAAGTAAAGTAAAGTAAAAATGAAATCGTCACTTTGAATCAGAGGTGGAGAAAGTGCAGCCTCAAGATGGATTTTGCAGCCCCCAAACACCATGGCACTCCGCTTTAGCTCCTAGCCCTCCCTCTGCTTTACTACCTGACATCTTTGGGAATTTGTCTTCTCCACCTTCAACTCTTCATAAATACCTTGGGCTTTGGCCACAAACTGGGTATAGATGGAACCAGAAGAGACACGCCAGTACTTCTGGCACATTGCTACTATGTCGGGCATGGCTGGGAGTGGGAAATTTTGGCCTCTGCCTCATTTCCACAGCTGCTCACTCTGGTTCTAAATACAACTGTTAGTCCCAACTAAGGTAGAAATATTGAATCAATGAGAATAAGCCATTGGTGAAAGTGACAAATATTTCTGTGAAGATCTTTCTAGAGCCTCCAAATGACATATCTGAAAATACCCCTTTGTTATGCCTGAATAGCACACTCCTGACAGCTGGAAAATAAAAATGAAGCCACGTCACTGATAATATAACATAATGTAATATAACATAACACAATATAGTTCTATATTCTGAATCATCAGTATCATCCTTCTAAACTAAGAATATCTATAATACTTTGCAATACAGCACCAAAGAAAGCTGTCACATATAGTGTGGAGTAGGATCAGGCGCAAAATATCCATTTTAAAGAAATCAGACTTTGCCTTCCCCTCTTCCCCTTATCTCAAGAGTTTCTTCTTGCCTTGTGTAAGTTAGAGCAGAAAAGAAAACAAAAATACCTTTAGCATGAAGCCATCCAGTCTGACATCAATATGCTCATCCTGCTTGCCAGAGTTCTCCAGCTTGTATATAGCTTTAAAATGCTGCAGGCTGCGATAGAGATCAAGGCAGAACAAGTTCACCCAAAGCATGCTCCCTGTGTCCAGGGTGAAAATCAAACCATGCAGCTGCAGGTACAGGTTTGGGCACGGGACTGAAGGGGGGAAAAGGTACAGATTAGCATTCCATTGATTATGGATCACATTAGGAAAAGGGAGGAAATATGGTGCATTGACCAGAACTGCATCTTTGTAACAACATACCATCTAGGCTCAGGTGTATACCTCCAAAAACAATCAACAACAAAACACCTTAGATGGATTCTGTAATTTCTATTACCCTGCCATTCTTATCAAATTTACATACATTAATTAGATGATGGGCAATCCCAAAGATGCTGATCATTCTTATTATTATTTGAGTTTTTCTTTCTTTAAGAGAGGTACTTTACTGGCTTTCAACAACATTCCAGAACAACATAGATCAAGGGTGAACATGTGGCCCACTAAATTTTGTTGGACTGTAATTCCTATCATCTCTATTGGCCACAACCACCAGGAACTGCACTTCACCAATAGCTGGAAGGCAACTTGTTCCCTACAGCTCCTGCAGATCAAAGTCAATCATATATTGCGTAAACTATTGTTCTGCTTGGTTTCACTGCATACTTTTTAGCCCTTAAGTTACAAGAAAAACTCCATTTCCCCTCTAGGACAAATACAAAGCCCTTCAATTCAGCCCTGAAGAAACAGGGTCCATGAAAGAACTATGTGGATAGTTCTTTCCTGGAATTCTCAACAGTTGCCACTGAGTCCTAGGAAACAAATCCAGGTTGCAGATGCAAAGAAATAAAAACTATAGGCATACCTCAGTTAACAAAGCCTCAGACTTTTTATGAAGTCTTTTTACATTGGTCTTTGAGCCTTCTTTTGCTCCCTATCCTCAGTCTAGCTGGACATTTTTAGCAGCATGGGCACTGGGAGGATGGTGAAAGACAACTGGTTAAACACAGACTTTCAGTGTCAGACAGCAGTGGAGTGTGTGCAGTCTACAATGCAATAATGCTTGCGCTGGGAAAGAATGTGATTCTAAATGAATAGTAGGTGTCTCCAGAATCCCTTACTGAGCATGCATAAACAGCAAAACAGCGTAAAGGGGAAATCAGATAACCCTCTTTCATCAACTACCTGCCCCCCACCAGTTAAAAAAAGCATAGATCTGTAAGTCTGGCCAACAAAGCAAAAATCACAAAAAACCAGAAGACTAGTGAAAGAAAAAGTCAGCCCTGGATGTTTTTTGGAAGAAATTTTCAAGTGTCTCTAAAAGGCTCAAAATATTTTTGTTTACTTCAGCACGGCTTACCTGATCTGGCTGTTTAATTTCACAGCACATACAGCTAGTTCTGAATAAAAAGTCTGCTGAAACATGTTGGAATGCTTTTCTTTCTTTTAGTGTGGAAACTTACCTCTATGCCTTCCATACTATGTCTGCCTCTAGCACTAAATTTTCTGTTAAAAAAGTAATGCCCAGGAACACATCTACTTCATTAACTGAAGTATACCTGTATTTTTCTCTCCAGACACAGGACCAAAAGTTTGCTCCACACCCAGATTAAATGTCTTGGTACATGACTGTTCTTTTCTGCATGCGCTAATGGCTGCAATTATTTCTATTGGGAAAAATGAAGGCATTGCACTTGGAAGCAACTTGACAGTGGAAGTATACCTTTCCATGACCCTGTCCCTGGCTGATTCAGCTATCACAGAGCCTATGGAAGAGGCAGCATGTTTAATGTCTCCTGAAGGCAGCTTAAGGGTTGCAGAGAAGGGGCAATATATTCCAATATTCATCTACAACACACACATACACATGGATACAGAAAGGGGTGAAGAGGGAAGTGAACAAAAGGTAATGCAGAACCAATGCTTTATTGCTTCCTCTCTAGCTACATTATTGCTTCTGGACTAGAACAGGAAGTGGTAATTCCTCATCTCACAGCCTTAAAGCCCAGTTTGATTCAGGTAAAGAGGGAGAAGGTTCAAGATTAGAAAAACATGCCTATTCCTCATGTCTAGCTCCAACCATGGAAGGGTCTTCTAGGATGAACAAAAGGGTGTAGAAGGGCATGGGCGGTGAGGAGAGAAGTTAGTGCAGGTAAAGAGTGAAATACAGACAGAATAAAAAATTTCCATTCCTCTCGTCATCCATTTATAAACAAACATTTCCTATTACCAAGGACTTTTTACATCCAATCATCCCAGAAATGTTGAACAAGTTAAAACTCCACAACACCCAAAGTTCAGAAAACACAGATTGTACAAATGACCAATTATTGTACAGGGTATTGCTCAGAGACTTCTGTCAGAACCAAAGAAAAGAAAGTGGTAAGCCTAATTTAATGCACAGAAAAGAAGAAATGGGTCCTGGGTTGCCATGGGGATTTATATCACCTCTGCCAAAGTATCAGAAAGTGCTGCCCACAATGTGTTTTTGAATCTAATCTGTTCTGGGACAGCAGACCTTTCATCCTTCATTTTGCCTCTGTCTTGCCTGTACAAAATGTAGTATCACTTTCAACAAACAAGTCTTCCAAGGACACAGAGTGATTTGATAAGCAGTGCAATTAAGAAAAAGAGAGGATGTATTAGCAAGATTCCTCCACTCCATGAAGATTTAACTAAAAGTAGGATGCTCATCCCACAGGCCTTCTTAGCGCAAATTCAAAACTCACAGAAAAAAACAGTATGAGTCTTGTTAAAATGCAAGGAAAAGAGACAGGGAGAGATAGAATACAAGTAACAAGTATGGAAGCATAACGAGTATGTTTAAGAAACAACAATAAAGAGTGACTAAAAATGCATATTCAACAATAAGCAAACCTAACGAGTTACTTTAAAACAACACTGGGCAATGAGGACAGCGTGTGTGATTCTACCTTCAAGTCACCAGTTAACTTATGCCAACCCCATGATTTTCATAGGGTTTTCTTAGGCAAGAAATACTCAGAGGTGGTTTTGTCAGTTCCTTCTTCTGAAATATAGCCTACGGCACTTGGTATTTGTTGGTGGTCTCCCATCCGAATACTAACCAGGGATGACCCTGTTTAGCTTCCAACAGCAGACAAGATCTCATGCCTTTATGGTATCTAGGCTGGGCTGAGGAATGGACAACTTCTTTAAAATAATGTTTCAAGCTCCGAAGGTGGTGGTGGTGGTGGGGAACAGTTGCGGAGAGTTGATTTTTAAAATGCCAATGAGAGGCATAGGCTGGTTACCTGGAAAATCTGGATTGTCTGGAAGGTAGTATTCAGTAAACTCTATATGGATGGCTGAGGTTTGGTCAGGGAGATTCAGTGATTTCCTCTTACAGGAAAGCAGTGTTGAAGGCTTCTTGCTATGCTGTCCAGCAGTGGAAACCTGAAAACCAATATTGCATACAATCAAGAGTAAGAAACACGACCATTTAAACATAGAAATTGATTCTGTTTGGTCTTATGGTACTGATGCACTATTCAGTTTAAGATATGAAGAACAAAGAGCTCTAAAACAAAAAGCACTTAACAGCCAAGAAAAAAAGAAAGAAAAGAAAAAACAAAAAAAGAAAGAAGAAAGAAAAGAGAAAGAAAAGAAAAAAAGCTAAGTATGACTACTGCATTATTACAATTCAAATTATACTCTCTTATGGCTGAGGTAATTTCCCTTTCCCCAAGCAACTCGGAGGTGGGGCAGGGACAAAAGCAGCATTGTCAAATGAAAAATATAACCACAAGGCCTGCTTTAAGCCTTAAACATTTGTGCTAAGTTCAAATTTAAACCTGCATGACAAACAAAACATGTACCGTGCTTTTAAAAAGCAGGAACATCCAAGCTGGCATTTATGCTTTGGCTTTCACTGCAGAAAGAACGATTAATAATGTAACAGCAAGATAAACAACAAGATACACAGAATTGTCTCTTGTTGTAATAAATGTGCATTCTCAAATTCTGGCACCTATGACTGGATGTAATAGTATTTACTGAGAATGACAATGGAGACAGGATTTGGGCAATGAGAGTTGTCCAAAGCTTTTATACTTTACCTGATGAATATCCAGATCATCTACTCGGAGAACCAGACAGCTGGACCGAAGTCTATTCCATGCAGGACGCTGGAGTCCAAAAAGAGTAGGAGGTGGTGTACTGGCCATGGGTATCCCCTTTTCTGGGGAGCTTTTTTGAGAACCAGATGGAGTATCTTAAAGATATTTTTAACCATCAGAACAGGCAAGAATGAACTTCGTAGCAATTAAATGCAAAAAGTATTGCAAAATAGCAGCTCTCTATCTTTTTCTTATACACACAATTATGTACTGATATGAAACACTGGATTCAAAGTCGATAACACCACACTGAAAAATTGCAGTACTGTTCATTCTTGGGCACCCCACCCCCTACTCAAGGAACATGGATACTGTGTGAGAAAACTCAATGTCAGTAAGTCACAAACTGTGGCTGGTCTTAGTCTTCAGCTGCCACCAACCTAGTACTGCCATGCGGCAGGAACAGGGATGGAAGAAAGCAGGAACTGGTGTCTAAATGGTACAACAAGATTTTCTTTTTCTTTTTAATATTGGCCCTGTTAAAGTAGGAAGGGTGCCATCTGAACCCAATACCACAGGTCAACTCTGCTTCCCTCCCATTTTCAGCAGATGCCAGAAGATCCAGAAGTGTAAAGAGTTTTGCACTGAACTCTGTAGAAGGAAAAATGTTTGAAACTTCATCTCACTTTTCCCTTTCTACAAAGCCTTCAAAAGGGCTAGAAAGTTGGATTTACTATTAGGTTGAAGTGTCCACAACTCCTTCAGTTCTCAAGTCTTCCTGATTACACCACCTCGAACTCAATCTATCTAGTCTGAGTATAGTTCAGCACATGCCTCACTTACACTCCCAGCAGTGTGATGTGAGTGGGACTGCCAGTAATGGTCTCAGTCAAAGCACAGGCTCACTAATGCTACATAAGGCGCACTAGAAAAGGCAGAGAAGTTGCTGGTGGCAGCAGCAACCAACTTTCCAAGAGCTAGTAGAATCGCAACATACATACTCCTATGTACTGAACAGGGACAGAAACCAATCACAAATGTCATGCATTACACAGAAAAAGAAAGTCTGTAAGAAAATAACAGCAGTTTGCCATTGGAAATCTCCGACCTCAAACTGTTACTTATTAATCCGACCCTATGATACATTTCCCCTTAGTTCTGCTTGATGGTCACAGAAGAAGCACGAAGCAATGTTGTTGACCTGACTGACCTGACAAAGGGACTTACAGAGCCATAATTCATCTTTCGCTTCAGTCTACAGTTGCAGGAAGTCAACGGTTCCAACAACATTGCAATGTGGTTGACTGAAGTTCTTACGTTCAGTACCAGTCTTCGAGGCATGGGTATAGCTCTGATGTTCAAATTCAGAAAGTATCAGAGCCATTTCTACTTGGAGTTTGTAATAAGGAGAAAGCTACTTTGTGCAGTGTATGACATAGTGCTTTGTAGGGCTGATCTAAGACATTTTGATGCCTGAGGCAGAGCAGCAAATGGTACTCATCATCCAGCTGGGTCAAGGCTCATACTATCTAATCAGTTAAGTTACTGTAGGAAATGAAACAGAAAACCTTTTCCCCACCACCGACAGTAGAATACAGTAAAGGTAAATTAAATAATTAACAATTTGCTGCCCTTTAACATCTCAAATCTGTTCCTGAGGCTACCATCTCAATCTGCCTAAAAGCAAGACCTGGTGTTTTGTAAAACGTATGTAATACAATATACTTGTACACACAGAAAAAAACACCCTGATACAATAAAAGAATTTACTTCTCATAGTATGTTTGTTTTTACTGACTACTTCTGTTTCTGTTATGATTTTAAATTATTAATGAAATAATTATTTTATGTGTTACCTGTTTTCTTTTTGAAAGGAGAATCCCTCGCAGCCATTCTAAAGGAGGCAAAACTTATTTCTTCACTGTATTTTCCCATCTTGTTTTGGAATTCTTCTACCAGCTTTTTTGCCCACTGCTCCCGGGTCTCCATGGCATCACAATAGCGCACCCAGTGTTTGCAGCTATCTCCTGAATAAAGCAATAGATTTACACTGATAAGAACTCTTCACTCCCTTTGTTTCTGTGATCTATATTTCAGATGTTCTCCTCTAATTCATTCCTCCTTTCTCAAAAAAAGGCTCAACTTAAGGCTTGTTTACAGCACAGCTAGTTTCAGACAAAATAAGTTGTTTACATATGAGGTTAACCTTCCAGAGCTGCTCATCACACAGCTAAACAAATCTTCATATCTGTGTTTCAATCCATAAATATTTTCACATCTTCCCTCATATCTCTGTTGATCTTAAAAAATGTCTATACAAAAAATGTGTATGTTATTAACTGGCTGTGTTACACTACTGTTTTGAGTTATGTGGCTATAGTGCTATGGATATGCTATATTCTCTTCACTGGCTTCATGCAGTACAAAGCTCAACCAAACACACCGCCATCATCACCCCATATGTGCAGCCTACCTGTCAGCTGCCAGTGTGTGCCCCCATTGTCATTTAGTAGCTGGGGATGGTGGGGTGACTCATGCAAACATTCAGCTACATTTCTGCTGTTGGATGAACAAAAAAAACCCCATCATCCTCCCAGACCTCTGAGAAGATGCTTTTTTTTTATTCAACTGCAGAAATGCACCCACAGACTACCTGAGAACCCCCTGCTCTCTGGCCAGTAAATGACTATGAAGTAGGCTTAGCATCAGCTGAAAGACTGACTGCACATATGTGAGGGCCACTGACTGGAAGAGATACTGGATACTTCCTTCTGCAATGACCTAAAAAGGAGATACATAAGTGTAACAGGAGTTTATCAAGAGGGTTCAGTGTCTGACAATGATCAAATCTACTTAGTGGTTACAAGCACCTATTAAAAACAACATAACTCTTTTATATTTTAATTTTTTATAAATACTTGGTGGTTCTGTATTGCAGTCAGTCTCAGAAATGATGTAGTCTCAGCAACAGACTATGTATGTAGGGTTTTTTATGCTAAAAGTTTCAAGCCGAAAAGCCATCCTTTTCCATCCATCTTATTCACGCTCATTTATTCCTCCCCAAAACCAGTCCATTCAATGGTAAAAAATATTGTTGATTCTGGATCAGTGTTTCTGCAGTATATCACTAACACTAAAATTAAGCTGAATTAGTCTACTCTTTAATAACTACAATTACCATTCTTAATCAGAACAAACTGTCTTTACCTGCCCAATGAAAAGGATAATAATCAAAGGCCATTCTTCTAAAAGTTAATTGCATTGCACCTCCTGTTATTCCATGTTTGGAAGCACCTATGGCAAAATGGAAAAAGAGTGACAAAATATGGCTGGTATATATTTGCTCTTAGATATGCGGAATGTCAGAGCTGAGTTGCATTGTGAATTTTCCGTAGTACTGAATTCAGAATTCATAACGACTGAAGAGGATGCCGAATCACAGTGCTACAGAATTCCAGTTCACGTTTTCAGAGAAAAAGTTTTTGAACAAAAGTAATCCTGACCAACATGACCATTAATCCTTGGCATCCTGCTTAAATTCTGGTTGCTTCCAGATGAGTGATTCCTAATATAACTCACACCTATTTTGCACGCAGTTTCTTTTGCAAGAAGGCCCCTTGAGCGTCGCATAAATAGGAGTGGCGGCCCGTACGATGCACTCCCATTTACGTGACGCTCACAAGCCTAACACAAACCACGCATGCATTTTTTTATTTTCGGCTTCAAGCTGAAAATGCTGCACGATCGCATAAGGCTCCCCGGGCCCTCGCGCACTTACCTGCCCTGCGGTGCATCGGACGAGCGGGCCGGTCGCGTTTCCTCCCCCAGCGCAGCCTATAGCTCCCAGACTGCACTGCGGAAGGAAGGGGCGGGGCGCTCACGTGACAGTCGTGCAACCAGGAAGGCAGCTGCGGGACGAAGGAGCAGCGAAGAGCGCGCCTTGCGCAAGAACCTGCTTGCACGAACAGCACCCCCCACCTCCGCGATAAGGTAACATACGGAAAAGGCCTCAGCAGAGTAGCCCATTTAAAAAAATGATAACGCCAGGAGAATATTTGAAAAAAAAAAGTTAACATCAAAGTGGTTGTTCGTATAATTACGACCTCCTGATTACTGACCCAGAAGTATGAAAAAGTAAAAATGTTTTGGTCTGCAACAGATTAAATTATACCAAAACACAGTGCTAAAATGTCTTCGCTGATTCTCACCATATCTTTGCCAATTCACAAACGGCCATACCCCAGAAATTGTTATCCAGAACACAGGCCCACCACTGAGCAAGAACCTTGTTGATCCAAAGATGCCTGCAGGGAAAATGGCTTTTGCTCTCTCACCAGCTGTATTTTAGGTGAAGTGTTTATTTCTGGCCCCATAAAATCAGGTACGAAAGCAATTTTTAAAACTGTTTATAAAGACTAGTGCTTCAATGCTATCTGAGCTGTATCTTTTCTTAAACTATCGCAGGTAAAGTGTTTCAGCACTAACTAAAATATTAATCAGAAGTAGAATAAACAGAGTGATAATATAGCATCAACAAAAAAACACTAAAGGTGTGCAATAGGTTCATGCACTCAATACTTTGAAACCATGGCCCTTAAAAAAGATGGATGATTAGCACTGCAGCTGTCTTCACTTGTGAAGACTGTAGTACTCTTCCATTAGACATGACGCTTTTAGCAGTCAAAAACAAAAAACAAAACAAAACCTGAGGGGAAAACACAGAAGAACAATGGTCAGATGCCATTGCTCAGTTGACGCTTTGTTGTGTAAATATTCCAGTGTGACCCAATGTGGAAGTTCTGGGGACCTCAATTCAAGAAGGATGTCAACAAGCTGGAACATGTCCAGAGGAGGATGACCAAAATGGTGTAGGGTCTGGAAGCCATGCCCTATGAAGAACGGCTTAGGGAGCTGGGTATGTTTAGTCTGCAGAAGAGAAGGTTAAGAGGGGACATGATAGCCATGTTTAAATATTTGAAGGGATGTCATGTTGAGGAGGGAGCGGGCTTGTTCTCTGCTGCTCCAGAGACTAGGACAAGGAACAATGGATTCAAGCTGCAGGAAAGGAGATTCCACTTGAACTTCAGGAAGAACTTCCTGACGGTCAGAGCTGTCCGGCAGTGGAATATGCTGCCTTGGAGTGTGGTGGAGTCTCCTTCTTTGGAGGTGTTTAAGCAGAGGCTGGATGGCCATCTGTTGGGAATGCTTTGATGGGTGTTCCTGTATAGCAGGGGGTTGGACTCAATGGCCTCTGGGGTCTCTTCCAACTCTATGACTCTAAGTACCCTTGGTTTTGACTTCTTAATTATTAATGAACATAGAACTAACAATACCAGGAATTATTTTTCATTTGAAATCTTAAACATCTGTAACCAGAGAGATTTGCATTTCTTTTTTAAACATTTGTAGCTTCTTCCTTCATTTCCTATACAAAACAGGAAACTTCAAATGACATGTGATTCACTAGTACAATTCTATTTGTTAAGAACACCAAACCTATAACAAAACTGAAACTACAACAACAGATGATTTATCTAATATGAAAATTAATTATGAAGATATTGAAATAGTTGAAGATTTACTATATATTAACTCTGTTAACCATCAAAATAGAGATTGTAGTTAAAAAATCAGAAGATGACTAAGACCTGGAAGGACAGCTATCAAGGAACTAGGTAAGATCATCAAGTACAAAGGTGTATCATTAATACTCAAGTCAGACTTATCCATGCCATAGTATTTCCTATTTCTGTGTATAACTGTGAAAGGTGGACAGTGAAGAAAGGTGACAGAAAGAGAACCAATTCATTTGAGATGTGTTAATGAAGAACAGCACTACAAAGTCATAGACTGCTAAAAAGACAAATGAATGAGTCTGAGAGCAAATTAAGACTGAATGCTCCCTTGAAGCTAACATGGTTAAACGGAGGCTGTTGTAATTTAGACATATCATCACACATCATGGCTTAATGGAAAAGACAATGATGCTTGGCAAAATGCAATACAACTTCACCGCAAGTAACAATAATAACAAACAACAGGCCTCTTGGAAGTGTCTCTTTCATAGGACAGTCATAAGTTGAAGACAACTTGACAGCAAATAACAATAATAACAAATAACATCAATACCTTTCCAGTAGAAGTATGAAGATTTAAGTATCTAAAATACTTGCCTAAATGGGGAAAGTCTTCACCTGAAATGAGGACAAAGAAGGCTGGTAATCACCTTAAGTCCCTGGTAGGTATTATATTATATACTGCTAGATATTTCTTCAGAGCAAAAAACAACTTTTTAACTGGGTGAGGAATTCTTACATGTATGTGTTACAGTAAAGTATGGGGAAGTCCTTTCAAAAGAAAGAAATAGGAACGATATTTTGCATTATTGTATTTCTATACTATCTTGTAGGTACTTTAGGAAAGCTTACTCAAGCACCTGGGATAAATATCTGAAAACCTCGTCACTTGTCCTAGGTTGATGGCATATAGAAAGTAGGAATAAAAAGAGATGTGCTAATTTTTCAAATATGCACATAGCTGTAGTCATATAATGAAACAACAAAGAAAACAAACTGAAACAAGGTTCAAGAAACAGAAAAAGACTTAAACTGCTCTGTTTGACATATACTGTTCTAACAAAGAGTTTGTTAATGATGTATGGAGAAGGAACTAAAAGTCAAAACAGCAAACAATGCAAATGAACTAAAATCACAGAGGAATAGGATGAAAAAGAAGAAGAATCAACAGGAAAAAGCCTTTAAAAGTCAGTTTCCCAAGATAGCAAAATCCTACTTGTTTGAGAGAAATGTCACTAGAAAACACAAAATGAAGTTAGGGGCACAGGACAGAAAGAAGGAAACATGTCAAATAACAGATTCAGAAAAACAAAAATACATTCCAGTTAGTTCTTTCCTATTTCAGCTTAGGATCAAATACCTGTTTCTCGAGTGTGACTGTCATCACAGATGTGAAGATCCAGACGAGAGATGAGAAGGTGATAGGAAGACTCTTTCACATCGTATTTCTCAAAATACTGGCTGATTGCTTTGTGGCTGCCCCCAAATGACTGAGGCCAAGACTGCTGGGCACTGGGAGCAGGAGGTGTAATCTATAAGAGAGAGAAATTAACCCCCCAAAAATCCATATAAGAACAAAAGAATTATGGTTTTATATTTTATGTGGGTGACAGAACAGATTCTATTCTATTCTATTCTATTCTATTCTATTCTATTCTATTCTAATTAGAACAGGATACCATGAATGATATTCTGCAGGCTCAAAGAGGAAAAAAGGCTTTTGAAAACTATTAATACATTACAATGTTTCATATCTAAATCACGCAATGAGGCATCAGACTGGAAATTAGGAATCCTGTATATTTACTGCACCGTCATACCTCTATTTTGATTTACCGTATGGAAAAGATGGCTAATGTGATTCACCTATTTTGGAAAACATGCTTTAGACTTATAGCTGAAGCAGAACAGGTAAGAGCCAAAGACACACGACTGAAAGGAAAATAGCTGCCAGCATAATTTCTTAAATACTCCTCCAAGAACTCCAACAAGGTTTGTGTAGGTGGGCAGTTTGAAAGAGACTATGAAAAATACAATTGTATCTTATTAATAGCAGAGTGTCTATGTTGTCTTGACACCAGCTTGATATATAATAATATCATTTAAAAGTATAAAACTTAAGTAGTGATTTAAATAGAGAAAACAAATTATGGAAGAGAGCAATGAACTAAAACAGAGGAAGGAAAATAGTTATTTTATATATGAAAAATCATTTACAAGGCTAAAAATTGAGAAAGAACCATGGTAGAATTTGTCAAAGTAGTCTGCTTTATGCATGCTTCTAAGGCAGCAAAATTTCTGAAGTGAAGACCAAAGAAAATCAAACTGATAGCATGTACATTATATCTAGTAAAAACAGCTTTGCTGTTTTTGCTAAACTGATATTACTCAATCCTGTAATTGGAATGTTAAGCAAGTCATTTACTTGGACAGGCTCAGGAGCCATGCTTTTCCTCTGCTGAGCTGATTTCTCCATGGCTTCACTCAAGGACTCCGCGTACTTCATCATTGCTTTCAACTGAGAGTCAGTCAGCACCCACAACAAGTCATCAAGGAGGAACATGAGCTTAGAGGCCACCACATTGCAATCCTTCGTCTGTCTCGTAAACAAACAGAGAAAGTTTAGTACTAATTATTCCCACTGTTTTAGGGAATCACAGATCTCTGTAAATGGGTCTCTGTAGACAACAAATGCAAAATAAAAGAGCAGCAAGGCAACTTATTTATCAGATTGTATGATTTCTCAATTATTTGGTGAGAGTTACATTTTCCTCTATGCTGAAAGCTAATCAATTCTCTCCTTTATATGAAGAATAAAAGAACAAGCTACACTGTTAAACTTGATAGTGCTTTAAAATGCTTGATACAGAACACTTTGCTCTAAATCCAATTTTTAATCTCAATTAAAGCGCACACATTTGTTACCCCAAAAGGTGGGTGACTCAGGGGCCCACCCGCAACACTAGTACCTCTGTGGAACAGTGGGGAATTATCAGCTCAGTAGGGAGGCCTGCGAGAGGGGGATAACTTTACAGGATCTTTAACACATGTGTATATCAGAACTAACTGGGAGACACCAGTTGGAGTTGAAGCAAAATGTTTTTATTTAGGGAAAATTCACCGTCACATGCAATACTCAAGCAGTCTCATATCCATACAAGGCTAACCGAAAGAAAAAGAGGAAAGATTGGATAGTGAAGACTTCATATGGAAGTACATGATATTTACCTATCTGGAGAGAAGGGATGAAGCGATGTGGCTCAGACTAAGAGTCCGAGGGCAGTAACACGAAAAGCAATCTGGGTGACACAGTGAAGGGATGCCACAGTACTACTTCAAGTTGTCTGGTTTGAAACTGGATTTTATATATGCTTTTTCTGCCCTGAGGGAGCGAGCATTACTGGGGTCTGGAATGAGCTTAATGGCCTTAGCATTAGGTGATAAAGGACTGATGGGAATCGTGATAGCTCTCTAATGATGGGACAGGTGAGCGGACAAAAGGAGAGTTTCTGTGGACAGAGTAAGAAGATCAAAGACCATCAGTTGCTCTGTGGAGGCAGTCTCAAGCACCACTGTTTCTAAAAAGGTTCAATCACTGAGGGACATTTGCAAGTCCACTATAGCTGGAGTTTACCTGACTATGACCTGACCATGCCCTAAGGTCCCATCTGACCTACTTTTGCGTTGCACATGTTCAGCCAGTCCTCTCTTGCCAGCATGGCATTGCAGCCGTAGTGGTGTATAATTTATATCTCATGCCAATTAAATGATAAACCATATTAGTGAGTGGGAGTATATGGTCCAGTAACACACTGAATCAATGGGAACTTGGAATATCAATAATTAGCTAAGTCCTAGTGCTTTAATGGATCTACCTCAGTTGGGTCTGAAATCTGGATTTAAATCACTGTGCAAATTTTTCAGCATCAATTTTATTGTTACCATTTGTAGATGATAATCACATTAATCTATCTATGCAAGCTAAGAATAAAATATTTCTCGAAAATGATTATAATTTGCTTAGCCATGACCGTACCAGGCTTCAGAAATTCATTTTCAGCACTAAATCTGGAGAATGTACTGAAACTTTATAAACAGAGGGGTTTTAAAAACTAATTTTTGAATAAACAAGCAACAAAACAGAAGGTTCAACGAAATGCTTGATAAAAATAGATAGTTCAACAGGTTGGCACTGCCCTGAGCACAGTTTTAAGTTCCTTGTCCTCTGCTTCTACATACTAGATGCCCATAATAATGTTCCATGAATCTTCCCTATCTCACTTTTAAGAGAGAAAACAGCAAAATGTACATATGTGTACGTGAGCACAAAAAACAAGTTTTTTTCTTAGAAAAATGAAATTTTCAATAATTTGTTCCAAATAAAGAAGACTGACTTTCTAACAGCAGATCATCAGGAATTATTTCATAAGTTAAGAATTTCAGATCTTTGATTTTTAGCAGAAGACCAAAACAGGCCAGAGGTATTCACATATTATCTGAACCGTACGTCTGACATACAAGGTATTTTGTCCAACTACATTTTCTAGCAGAGAATAGATTCACCTTTCTTTTAAGAGATATTTGGATTCTGCCCTGATTTGTAATAAGTCTCAAAGGGGTGGTGATAGGATCTTGATCTCCATTTTCTGTAGCATCAGCCTCTATCCGGAGAGTCTGCCAGGTGAGTTCTTTAAATGTCAAAACCTACCAAGAAGGAAGAGAGGAGGGGTTCAAAGACAAAAAAAGGAAGTGATCCTTAGTCATTGGACAGAATATATTTATTTCATTCAAGTAAATGATAATACTGAGATTGGTAGAGGGAAGGTTCATTGAGCAAATATGTCCAGAGCATTTAATCAAGATCCCAAACAAACAAATATGCAAATATGTACAGAGCATTTAGTTAAGATCCCAAACCAACAAATCTTTGCAAGTCTACAGAAGTGATTGCAATTCCGAGGTCATCTGCTTATGGTCTTACCTCTCCCCTGTGTGAATCAGTGATACGGGTAAAGCGCAGATCACTTTGCTGCCAATTGGGGTTGACGCTGTATCCTTGAAGCTGCCACAGTTCAAAAGAAGCATGAAAGGCCTTCGAGTGAATCTTGATGGTGATGGAATTCACAACAATAAACATGCCTTCCACTACCTTTTCAGCAAAGCCATATTCACTATAGGAAAGGAAACAGCTTTTAACAGAGCAGAATGATTTAGCTCATTACAGCAGAAAACAAGGTTATGTGGTAGTGTGATAGATGATGCCTCTGAGATTGAATAGCAACCGGCTGTGCCAAGGACTGGGCCAGTGAGTGAGCAAATTGACTTGCAAATATTCCCCGCACTGGAAGGTCAAACAGAGACAGAGTTGCTCCAGCCAGCTCATGACAGAGAGGGGACCAGCAGTGATTCAGAGGAGCTGCAGCCACCTGTGCCCATCAGCCCTCAATCATGCAGAAGGCTGAAACGGACTGCTCAGAGAGAGGCTGCATGGACTAGGTTGAGGAAACAATAACAAGCAGCACCCGTTCACAGTGGCTATTTAAGTCTGTTGGTGTGGCTGCTCCTTGCTTGCAGCAAATTATAGAAATCATAGAAATGTAGAGTTGGAAGAGACCACAGGGGCCATCCAGTCCAACCCCCTGCCATCAAGAACACCCTCAAAGCACTCCCGACAGATGGCCATCCAGCCTTTGTTTAAAAACCTCCAAAGAAGGAAACTCCACTACACGCCGAGGCAGCATATTCCACTGCTGGACAGCCCTGACCGTCAGGAAGTTCTTCCTGAGGTTCAGGTGGAATCTCCTTTCCTGCAGCTTGAATCCATTGCTCCTTGTCCTGGTTTCTGGAGCAGCAGAAAACAAGCCTACTCCCTCCTCTACATGGCATCCCTTCAAATATTTAAACATGGCTATCATGTCCCCTCACGACCTTCGTGTCTCCTGTTCCCTGAAACCCTCTGGACAAATCTCTGTCTCCTGAACCTTAGGACTGGACCTTGACTGGCTTGGCTTGTGTTTTCCTCGGACTCTCCCTGCAAGTATTCCCAACTTCCCTCCTCCTTTGCTGGCTGCGGCTTTGCAGGGAGAGATTCCTGACAGGAAGGCTTATGATTGGAATCACAGACCAAGTGTTCAACTTAGATTTGCATGCTGGAGGTAAGCTCCAAGGATGTAGCGTGAACCACGTTTCAGCATCAAGGACATACTTTATTTCTCCCAAATTATGAATAAACTGAAATTCCAAAGGATCAGGATTAATTACATCAATCATGCTTTAAGTATTTATAAGCAATAATTATTTGATGCTTCTGTAGTAACTAGAGATGAGCAATTCCTGTTTTTCTCTTTGTGAAGTATTAGACCTTATCACAGAGATAAGGTACTGAGTAAGACAGTGACATAAAATTCTAGGGCTGAAAGATGCAAGATGGTTGAGATATGCAACCAGCATGCTAAGGCAAGATGTTCTGTACTTTAGCTGTGCAAATACTGAGACACATAATCCAGAACAAAACACGTCAGCAACAATGCAAGGCAAAGCAGCTGCATCACATTCAAATCACTACATCAAGTGATCTAAGACACAAATCATAAAGGAAGGTAAATTATTATGGAATGTTTGCATAGGTGTGCTTTGAATATTCAGGAGCTGACTAGCAGTTGGCTATGGATTTTTTTCTCTATGATACTCTACTGGTGGGCAAAATACATAGGTCGGATCCAATAGGGTTCCACTTCAACTGCTTTCTTCAGCAAAACTGGAAGGGCAACAACCCTTCTTTCCCTCTGTGTCCTCACAATATACTTTACAGGGCTAGGAAACCCTTAGTACCAGGTTTTTGTGCCATACAACAGAAGAAGAGGAAAAAAGTCCCATTAGGATAGCCTTCAAGTGTTAACATGACATTGGATTTAGGCCTCCATTGTCCCTGAAGTATGTGTTCTGATTTGGGTCCTGATTTGGTGATTCAGGGTATTTAGATTCATCTTAAGTTTACTCCCTCTCTCACAGGAACTTTGAACATTAGAGAATTCCAATCAATCTACTCATTGGAATATAACTAATTATATTTTGTTTTTAATCCGGAATTCATTCAAATTTATTCATTTGATTATTTGTGAGGCATGCACATGCCTCACCTCCCCCCCGCCACATTCTCATCCTCCCATTCCCTTGAGTTTTGCCAGTCACAGAGAAGGAAGGCAATTGTCCAGACAACAGGCAAGGAAATGTGGGGGAGGCACACACGTGCCTTCCTTCTCCCCTCTGTAGCTCTGCTTCCCATTCCCTTGTCTCTGCCTCTGGTGCTGAAAACTCATGCCCAAGGCAAAAGGGAAGGGAATGGGAGGGGAGACTCATGCAAGCCTTCCTTTTCCCCACTGGAGCTCTCTCCTTGCCTCTGGCCTGGGTGCTGAGAAATTGCACCATGGCAACAGGAAAGGAAATGGGGAGGGGAGGCTTGCATGAGCCTTCCCTCCAGAGCTCCCCTCTCCCAATCTCTTGCCTCTGGCCCCGGCGCTGAGAACTTGCATCAAGGCAAAAGGGAAAGAAATGTGGGGGGGGCTCGCACGAGATTTCCTTCTTCCTTCCAGAGCTCCCTCTCCCATTCCCTTGCCTCTGGCCCCAATGTGCAAAAGGAAAGGGATTGGGGGAGGAGGAAGCCCCAGAAGGAAATGGGAGTGGGGTCACGGAGGGGGAGTTATTTGTGTTTTTCCCACTTTCACAAGGGTGCTGCACCCTGAACCCTGGTGAAAGTGAAGGGGTCAATGTATGTCACTTGTGAATGTGTTTGAAAGCTAACAGTTGACTGAGAGAAAAAGTAGTATGTGGATGCAGATGTGTGGAAGGTTGTGGAAAGACAATGAAATAGGTTGAAAGAGCAGATGACTCATTGAATGTATAGGTTCTTGTTATAATTGAAAAGAGTCGAATGTGCAGATCACTGAAAAGAGGACAGTCGAAAAGTGGGGGATGCCCACAGTACAGCTGACACACCAGCTAATCATGGACTATGCAAAGAACATGTGAGTATAATTACAGATTTTGAGAGCTGGAAAAGAGGAGCTGGAGTACACTTTCCTTTTGCTCTCTTCCTCTCAACCACAGCTTAACTTTAGTTTGATTATATTACAATTTATATCCTATGTTATCTTTTGAAAATATAATGTGTAGTCCAATCCAATTTCCACCATATAGGAAAAAAATATAGGTGCCCCTAATATGGTCATGACAGCCAGCGTGGTGTAGTGGTCTGAGTACTGGACTACAACCTTGCCGACCAGGGTTTGATTCCCTGCTTGGCCATGGAAACCACCGGGTGACCTTGGGTGCTTTATGCACTCTCAGCCCTCGAAAACCCTGTAATAGGTTCACCTTAGGGTTGCGCAAGTTAGAAACAACTTGAACACACACAACAAAAACAACACAGTCAAACCTGAAGGTTCTGTGAAAGTTTCAAGTATCTGCAAATGCATTTATTAAAAAAGCAATATGCTTTCAATTAAAATTAAAAATGAGCTTGATCGAAATATAAAAATAACTAAAAATTAAAATTTTAAACATCAAAAGGGAAAAATAAGGGCAACACAGCACCAGCTTGATACTGAGATAAGATGCTACTGCTGTTGACTCTTGCGTCATCTGTCTGTTACTATGTGGAAGTCATATATAAGTGGAGCTTGCTTTGGTGTTGATTCTGAATATACAATGCATTTGTAAAGTTAGGTAGACTCAACATAAAAGGCCAGAGAGCCTCTCAACAAAATCTTAAGTATTAAGAACTTCACAAAACCAAGAAAAAAAAACCCTGCATCAGGAATTCAGAACTACTGTCATTTAAACTAAGAAAGCAAAAGTAGCCTCACACTGCAGTGAGAAATAAGTACTGGTTACAGTCAACATTAACCTTTGTCCTGAAGCAAGTGCAATGGGTGACTGTCCATTGGGGGGCCGTGGTTCTTCACACGTTCGCATCTCCACTTCAACTTTATCCAAATACTGTAACACAGCAAATGAGCCAAGCATGAAGAATTTATCACTATGTAAGAAGAAAGCACATTTACTGTATTTCAAAAAAGACTGGTCCAGAAACTACAGGAAGAACTGCACACTAATGTATTAGATTCAAGGCGAATTTAGAACTCCTTCTGATAAAACAAAATTCCTATGCAACAGATAATTCTAGGTCAGAAGGTACAATGCTGCCATGAGCTTAACACGTTACATGGACCTGATGAAGTAGATTTAAGTGTATGAAATCTTATGCTACCAACTTTTCCCTCAGTTAGTCTGAAAGGTGCTACAAGATCTTTGCACACTAAAAAGACAATTTACAGTATTTTAAATCCTGCTGTAAAAGATCCTGGAAGCTGAACACAAAGTTATGAACTGTATCCTTAAAATCTCTAGAATATTGTGCAGAAGACAACTTTTTATATTAGATCTGAAAAGGAAAGAAAAGGAAAGACCTTTAATCAATCTATTGGTTTAAGGGATATTCAATCAATCTGCCAAAAGCCATGTTCATGTTAAGATTTTTCTTTCCCTTAAATGTTTTTAAATATCACTCATAGAAAATATATTCACAAAGTGTGCGCAGCCAAGCCAATCCACATATATGGGTTTACCACAAATGAATGTGATTTACCAAAAAATGTGAGCTTCTTCCCATCACTAGTGTTTGTCACAGAATACACTCCCAAGAGTAACAATGTAACATCAAAAGAGACTCATAAACAGAGGAATACGAAACCCAGGGAAAGAGTCACATATCTTGCAAGTAGTTTGATTTTCATCACAGAACTTACATAGAACCACACCTTCAAATTAAAACTATGTGGGAAGCAGCCCCAAAGGGTAAAAGCAATCTATCCTATAAGCAGAGGAATAATACACTCATAT
This sequence comes from Iguana delicatissima, assembly GCA_948472985.1. Taxonomy (NCBI): domain Eukaryota; kingdom Metazoa; phylum Chordata; class Lepidosauria; order Squamata; family Iguanidae; genus Iguana; species Iguana delicatissima. Next base: position 3,856 of record CAOKZL010000246.1, on the reverse strand, counting down.
TTTCCAAGATTCAAAATAAATATTCTCCTTTTAGAAACAATCTGGAGTTGCAAGTTCTTGCAAACAGAGAGAAGATAAGCAAGGGCATTACCAGACAGATTGGGTGAGTCTTCAACTTCGTCCACTGGATCTGTAACAAGAAAGCTGATGTTAAACAAACAAGAACTGCTGCAAATGCTAAACAGATTCAGGGTGACATTAATAGAATCAGTGCCAGCAAACTTCTGCTCTGAAAAATGACACTGCAGGAGTAGCTCCATGGGAACACAAGCTCAATGAGGACAAAATGACTGCTTACCAAAAGCTTCCTGCATACAAGGGAAGAAATACGCTAAAGGACAAAGGGTGCTTCCACTAACACAAATCTAAGTGGGATGTTAGAATTCAAACCAATTTAATTATTATGAAAGCCACACAAAGACTTTTCAAAAGGGGAAACCTACTAAGTTTGTGAATGAATTGTTCTGCAGTTTGCCATTCCAACTATCCTTAACATGCTTGTTAAATACTAAGAGTCTGAAAGATTAAATAAAGCATCCATAGAAACTATAAAATGCAACATTCCTCCTACAGCCTACTGTAATAACTGTTTAATGCTTAATATATATTCTTTCCATTTGCTTAGAAGATTGGTGCTATTCAGTTTTTTATAATTAACTTTGCTAAAGCAGATCATTTCTGAGACACATTACACATGAGCATTCTAACTGTTCAAATTAGTTGCATAGGCTTATATTTGGAATGCAACAAACAGTTCACTCCCTTTTTATGTTTGTTTTCTATTTTAACAATGGCTATGTTGCTCCTATAAATTTATCACCAAGGATAACAACACCCATATTTTATATGTGTATATATATATATATACACACATGAATTAAAATTCACTTGAAATGCAATGTCAGAAAGGCAAATGAAAACCAGTTCTTTCATCACTAAAATGGCTTTTCCATGAATCCATGATTTTACTGAGAGTAAGCAGAAACTTCTGATAGTAAAACTTGCAACTGCAACTAATAAAAAGTTGCAAATATTAATATCCATGTCAGAAAGCACCAACATGAGAAACAGCTCTGAGTATTAAATACAGCAGGTAGCAGACTTCACAAGGTCTCTACTGTGAGGACAAATCAAAGCTGCATTTTTATTCACAATCTCTTAAGCCATTTTGCATGAGGGCTGTGCCACTATGCCTAATCCTAATGGAGCTTAAATGATTACTCGCTTACATCAACTGAAAAATCAATTTCCTGCTCCAAAAAAAGCTCGGGGGGAAATTTTCAAGAATACATTGTACTCTGTTATCTGTATGTAAATGTACAACTGTGACTATTTCATACAATCCCTGCAATTATACATTTAAATAGAACAACTGCAGATGTGAAATGTAACAATGTACCACCAATGAATTTGAAACTGAATGTGAACAGGCTGCTTGTAATTTCTGAAGCATCTGGGGTTTAGAGTCTGATCCTTTTGTACCAGTTACTGCAAGAGAGCTCAAAGCACGTGTACAGGAAGATTAGCAACTTGGGTCCAAGGCTGAAATAGAAGGGATGAGCAAAGCTTGTTTAGTATTAATGTAAGAAAGATACAAATGGGTCAAAGTGTGAAATGTCTTCAGTACTGTAAATGTCTCTGCTGACAGCTGTAGGCTTTTAACTCACCCTGATGGAAGCCTTGTTACAAAATACCCGAGTAATGGCTAACCAGGTGGGCAAATCCAATACATTCTGCAGAACTTCTTCATCCAATTCAAGGTTAGTCAGCTGGCCCTGCCCTTTGAGTGTACTCAAGTTGATTTTATCAGGAGAGAGATTCTTTGTAAACCTGTAATCAAGAACATATAGACAAAAAGATGATGGTTTACATGGATCAGTGGGTAGGATACTGGATTAAGATGTAGAACAGTTGTTCTTTACCTGGGGCCTGGGGACACCTGGCTGTCCACACAGCCCTCACAGAGGGTCTACAAAGCCCTGTTGGTATACACCAAGCTTGTGCAACTGAATGCAGCCCAACACAAATCCACAAACTTTCTTAAAATATTATGAGTTTTTTTTTTGTAACTCAATTGTGCAGTTCTTGAGCGTGAACTCTGTAGACAACGATGGAACGAAATGGAATAATCAGCATATGTTATGTCCACAAATATTGGAGTACAGTTCTCCTCCCACATTTGTGAGTTTGACTCTGGTGTAATTGATTATTCACAGTGTCCGCTTGCCTCCCCTCCCACGTGCTCTCCTTCTGTGGTTGCCAGTGTAATTGTGCTGGCAGGGGGCAAGAGACTGAACCATCGCTCCTCAACTATCTTCCCAGAGACAAATATCCTTTGCTTTGTTACCCTGTGAATTGGGGGCCCCGGGGGCTGCCCAAACAACAAACCAAAACAAGCAAACATGGGGAAATTAGCTGGAGCACTCTCTTGGCTAACGAGAGGCAGGGTAACGCAGCAGGATCTTCTACCCTATGTCTACAGCGTCAGGTCAGTGAGGCGGCAAATGGTTCAAATAACAATTAAGATTTATTAAACAGTTATTAAAGAAAAGCACAAACACACTCCTAACTAGAAAAGGAAAATAGAGTTTCAAGGGGAATAGGTGATACGCCACCTGTTCTGTAGTCCTGGGGAAGCCAATTGTAGAAGAGGAAACTCGGCATGGTGACCGAGAGGAATCTGCTGAACCGAACGGCAGCAAGGCAGAATGAAGTCCAAGCGATCCGGCGAGAGTTCCGAAGAGCTCTCAGAACTGGGGGTATTTGTTGGGGAAAGAATGGCCACAGGCTAGTCTGGTCTCGGGTGAAAACAATAAGTTTTGGGTTGGAGACAAAGCCTCCGAAAGGTCAGAATTTGCATGATTGAGTTAAAGTCTGAATTGACAATGGTATGGCCCGTATGTAGATGCGGCTAGCTCGGCAGTTAAGTACCTAGCTCACCAGGGTGTCCTCTCAGGGCAGAGGATCCCTTTGTGGTAGTGTGCATTTGTAATGAAGGTGTTTGTTTCGGCAGGTCCCCTAAAGCAGATCTGGCAATATCTGGCTTGGTTTGGTGGGAGCAACAAGTAATAGCCATGCCTAGCTTCGCGCTTGTTCGGTGGGCCTCACAAACACTTGGCTGGTGGCAGAGTAGGGCTGAATTGTGATATCAAAATGATATCTTTGGTTCACCAAAGGCCAGGCCAGTACACAGTGGTAACAGCTTCACAATTGTGCCTTATTCATGCCATTGCTTTTTGGCAGCATTTGTGAGCAACTATTTTCAAGGATGAAGCACACAAAGAGTAAAATTAGAACCAAAATATCTGATGAGCACCTTGAGAACTCACTGAGAGTTGCAACTACTTCCATCAAGCCAGATATTGATGCATTAGTTTCTTGAAAATGATGTCAAATATCCTACCAGTGGCACATAATTAGGATAATTAGGATTATTATGCAAGGACTTTTTTGCTTATCTGTGGTGGCGGATATCACAAAAATTATGCACAGTTCTTCTTTTAGCTTATCAGCTATCATTAGTGTTAGTGTATTTTATGTGTGACCCAAGACAATTCTTCTTCTTCCAGTGTAGTCCAAGGAAGCCACAAGGTTGGACACTCATGCTGCACATCAGCAACAGGGACATAGCAGCAGGTGAGAGGGGCTGCAGGTGCTGAAACTGCTCCCTCGTTTGCAAAATAGAGATCAGGGTTTAACTCCTCCCTTTGGCCATGGACACCTGATGGGTTAACTCATTAACATTCTCTCAGCCTTGGAAAATGGCAAAAGCAACAAATCTTGACAAGAAAACTCTCATGATAGGTTCGTCTTAGGATAACCGTAAGTCAGTTTTCAAAGAAGAGGGACATGATGG